>NC_069402.1:76727640-76732640 GCF_026875155.1 Cherax quadricarinatus
TCCTGAGGTCAGAGAACCTGGTTGTACTCGCCTCAGTAAGCCCATTCAGAGTCACGTGTCCTCCCTACACAACGAGATTAAGTCTTTTTTCCCAGACTTAAAAGAGGAAAATGCAGAGTTCATGCATGACTTGTTCACTCTGAATGTGTGCTTGACAGAGTGCAAGAAGAATTTGCAGATTTGTGATTGACTCATCTGCTTGAAATGCTCATGAAATTCTACCAGTGATTAACTTCTCTCTCACAGATGAGCAGGGATTCATATTAACCCCTAGTTGCTGGTATGATCTTCACGAAGCTTAACATTCCCGACAACGTACTTACGTTAGCATGGGTTATGTGTTTTGAGCATCATTAAGACCAAATCTCGTTGTAGGTTGTGGAGGATGACCACCAGGCTGGCTCTCTCAAAAACAACAGCCAGAACTGAAACTGCATTTAAATTAACAAGAATATCCTTATCAATGTTGGTAGAATTACCGACAATATGTTAGGTAAAAAGGACACAGGTGCAACTAAGGCGACATCTTATTGTGGCAACGTTTCGATCTCCAGGAGCTTTGTCAAGCAATTACAAATAATACAAGGACACAGAGGGTATATATACCTATAGAGTGAGGTACAAAGCACTTCACTCTGTACCTGTATATACCCTTTGTTGACAAAGCTCCTGGAGAGCGAAACGTTGCCACAATAAAATGTCACATTAGTTGCACTTGTGTCCTTTTACCTAACAAGAATACCCTTCACTTTCAGCTTCACAGGAACTAAAGCAATTATAAACATTTGAAAGAATAATCAAGTATTTGCTGTGTATGCTAGTACTAATATTTTTTATATTTAGACTAATTTTCTCTTTAAATATAAAGACATAATTTTTAAATATCTTTATTGCCATGTGTGTTCATTGTTCATTTAAAAAAAAATATGCATGAAATAACAAAGATATCATTTCTCCATTTTTTTCGTGTAGGATCTATTCTGTTGTTCATCAAAGGTAAAACCTCTTTAAGGCGTATATTGTTATATGTAAGGTTTTATTTCAGACATGATTGCTTTTTAAAACAGTTTGTGACAGAACCAACTACAGGAAATAATCTGCTTGACTTGGTTCTTGCCAACAAAGAATCACTAATTAATAATCTTGAGGTTAATGATGAGCTTGGGAAAAGTGATCACAAATCACTTAGTTTCAATTTATCATGGAATTACCTAGATAACTTCATGGGACTGAGAAATTACCTGGGTGGGCTAAATTGCGATGACCTGACTATGGGTCAGGTAGGTGGTTGTTAAATATGACGTTTTTCAGAGCATAGTTCTAGCTGCCCAGACAACTTTTGTTCCTCGTAGGGCAATTAGATCTAACAAAAATGATCCCAAATGGATAAACAATAGATTAAAACATCTCATTGGTCAAAAGAGAGGCATATATAGGCGTATCAAAAGAGGGGATGGGCAGTTAAGAAATCAATATATTCAGTTAAAGAGAGAAAAAAAGGAATAAAAACAGAGATTATGAGGCTAAGGTCGCGAGGGATTCGAAGACTAACCCAGAAGGGTTCTTTCAGGTATACAGAAGTAAGATTAGGGACGAGATAGGCCCACTTAAGTAACTCTGGTCAGATCACTGACAGTGATAAGGATGTGTGTGAACTTTTCAACACTTACTTCTCAGTTTTTAATCAGTAAGATACTAGCGAAATTCCAGCAATAATAAATTATGTAGAACAGGGCGATAATAAACTATGCACTGTTAGGGTAGCTAGTGACATGGTCCTCAGACAAATAGAGAAACTAAAACCTAACAAATCCCCAGGTCCTGATGAACTGTTTGCAAGGGTGTTAAAGGAATGTAAAGAGGAACTTAGCATACCTTTGGCTAATCTTTTTAATGTATCACTACAAACGGACATAGTGCCAGATAAGAACATAAGAAAGAAGGAACACTGCAGCAGGCCTACTGGCCCATGCGAGGCAGGTCCAAGTCTCCTACCGGCTTAAGCCAATGCCTTAACCTAGTCAGGGCAGGTCACATTCACTTAATGAAGGAACACGACAACTGACCTAGTAGCACAAGCTAGTCAGGTCCAACTCACACCCACCCACTCATGTATTTATCTAACCTATTTTTAAAACTACACAACGTTTTAGCCTCAATAACTGTACTTGGGAGTTTGTTCCACTCATCCACAACTCAATTACCAAACCAGTGCTTTCCTACATTCTTCCTGAATCTGAATTTTTCCAACTTAAAACCATTGCTGCGAGTCCTGTCTAGGCTAGATATTTTCAGCACGTTATTTACATCCCCTTTATTTATTCCTGTCTTCCATTTGTACACCTCAATCATATCTCCTCTAATTCTACGCCTTTCTAGAGAGTGCAGATTCAGGGACCTCAGTCTATCTTCATAGGGAAGATTTCTGATACGTGGGATCAACTTTGTCATCCTCTTTTGTATGTTTTCCAGAGCATTTATATCCATTCTGTAATACGGTGACCAAAACTGTGCAGCATAATCTAAATGAGGTCTAACCAAGGATATATAGAGTTGAAGAACAACCTGAGGACTCCTATTATTTATGCTTCTAGATATGAAGCCAAGGATTCTATTAGCTTTATTGCGGACACTTATGCACTGTTGTCTTGGTTTCAGATTACTGCTAACCAGGACTCCTAAATCTTTTTCGCAATCCGTAATATTAAGATCGACATTATTTAGTTTATATGGAAAATGGCAAATGTAATACCTATTTACAAGGCATGTGACAGGTCCTTGCCTTCGAACTACAGATCAATAAGCCTTACCTCCATAGTTGGTAAATTTATGGAATCAATTATTGCCGAGGCAGTTCGTAGCCGTCTTGAAAGGCATAAATTGATTAATGCATCTCAAAACGGTTTTACAAAGGGGCGTTCCTGTTTTACGAATTTATTAACTTTTTTCACTAAGGTATTTGAGGAGGTGGATCATGGTATTGAATATGATATTGTGTATATGGACTTCAATAAGGCTTTCGATAGAGTTCCACATCAGAGGCTATTGAGAAAACTTAAGGCACACGGAATAGGAGGAGAAATTTTTTCCTGGGTAGAGGCATGGTTGACAAATAGGCAGCAGAGAGTTTACGTAAATGGGGAGAAATCAGAATGGGGGCGCGTCACAAGCGGTGTTCCTCAGGGGTCAGTGTTGGACCCTTTATTGTTCACAATTTACATAAACGACGTAGATGAGGGAATAAATAGCGACATCAGCAAATTTGCTGATGACACCAAAATAGGCCATCCAATTCATTCTAATGAGGACTTTAGAGTTCTCCAGGATGATTTGAATAGACTGATGCAGTGGTCGGAGAAGTGGCAGATTCAGTTGAATATAGACAAATGCAAAGTTCTAAATGTTGGACACGAAAATAACCATGCCACATATAAACTAAATAATGTAGATCTTAATACTACTGATTACGAAAAGGATTTAGGAGTTCTGGTTAGTAGTAATCTAAAACCAAGACAACAGTGCATAAGTGTTCGCAATAAAGCTAACAGAATCCTTGGCTTCATATCATATTTAGATTATGCTGTACAGTTCTGGTCACCGTATTACAGAATGGATATAAATGCAATGTGAAAACGTACGAAGGAAGATGACGAAATTGATCTCATGCATCAGAATCTTCTCTATGAGGATAGACTGAGGGCCCTGAATCTGCACTCTCTAGAAAGGCATAGAATTAGGGGGGGATATGATTGAGGTGTGTAAATGGAAAACAGGAATAAATAAAGGGGATGTAAGTAGCGTGCTAAAACTAGCCTAGACAGGACTCGCAGCAATGGCTCTAAGTTGGAAAAACTCGGATTCAGGACGGGTATAGGAAAACACTGGTTTGGTAACAGAGTTGTGGATGAGTGGAACAAACTCCCGAGTACCGTCATAGACCCTAAGACGTTGTGTAGCTTTAAAAATAGGTTGGATAAGTAAATGAGTGGGTGTGAATTGGACCTGACTAGCTTGTGCTACTAGGTCAGATACCGTGCTGCTTCCTTAAGTGAATGTGACCTGACCTGAATAGGTTAGGGCATTGGCTTATGCCGGTAAGAGAATTGGACCTGCCTCGTATGGGCCAGTAAGCCTGCTGCAATGTCCCTTCTTTCTTATGTTCTTATCTGTGAAACATTATTCTTTATATGTCTATAAAGGGGAACACTGTTGTTGATGCCAAACATCAAGGAGTGCACCATCAACACAGGTCGGGCCAAACACTGAACTGACACCTTCATTTTGCTCTGAATTACCCTGCCTTGATTTATGGCGGATCTAATTGATATTCTTACAGAAGTATTTATGTAACCAACACTCACGTTGCAGAACCAACAAAAAAATTACGGAACCAACACACAGGTTGCACAACCAACCAAGACATAGGTTGCACAACCAAGACACAGGTTGCACAACCAACCAAGACACAGGTTGCACAACCAACACACAGGTAGCACAACCAACCAAGACACAGGTTGCACAACCAACCAAGACACAGGTTGCACAACCAACCAAGACACAGGTTGCACAACCAACCAAGACACAGGTTGCACAACCAACCAAGACACAGGTTGCACAACCAACCAAGACACAGGTTGCACAACCAACCAAGACACAGGTTGCACAACCAACCAAGACACAGGTTGCACAACCAACCAAGACACAGGTTGCACAACCAACCAAGACACAGGTTGTACAACCAACCAAGACACAGGTAGCACAACCAACCAAGACACAGGTTGCACAACCAACCAAGACACAGGTTGCACAACCAACCAAGACACAGGTTGCACAACCAACCAAGACACAGGTTGCACAACCAACCAAGACACAGGTTGCACAACCAACCAAGACACAGGTTGCACAACCAACCAAGACACAGGTTGCACAACCAACCAAGACACAGGTTGCACAACCAACCAAGACACAGGTTGCACAACCAACCAAGACACAGGTTGCAC
>NC_069402.1:76737640-76835699 GCF_026875155.1 Cherax quadricarinatus
AACAGCTTCTTCACCTCCTCTGTTGTGTGTAGTGTGTCCAGCAATTGTTAGTGTATCCTACTATCCCGGTTTGCTGGAGTCCTTTCTGTCTCCACTGAAAATACTTCCTTAAATCTCGTGTTGAGCTTTTCACATCTTCTTGGTCGTTTCTTGTGATCTCCCCTCCTTTTTTCAGCCTGATTACCTGGTCCTTGACTGTTGTTTTCCTCCTGATGTGGCGGTACAACAGCTTTGGGTCAGATTTGCCTTTTAATGTCATGTCGTTCTCGTATTGCTGCTACTCCTCCTATCCATGCATATTCATATCTGGCTCTTCAACTAATCTCCTTATTTTCCTGGGTCCTTTGTCTTCTATACTTATTCCATTCTCTATCACACTTAGCTCTGGCCTCTCTACACCTTTGGGTGAACCAAGGGCGTTCGGTCTTCCCGTTGTTTCTGTTGTCCTTGGGCATGAGTCTCTCATCTGCCTCCTTGCATTATTGTGGTCACATATTCCATCATTTCATTTACTGTTTTTCTCACCAGTTCTCTTTCTCATTGTACCTCATGCAGGAAATTCTTCATGCCTGTATAGTCCCCTCTTTTGTAGTTTGGCTTCTCCCATCTTGCTCATGTTGATTCACTCTCCACTTGTAATTCTACAATGTATTCAAGCTCAGGACCATGTGATCACTAGCTCTGAGGGGCTTTTCATACATGATGTCCTCAATGTCTGAACTACTCAAGGTGAATATGAGGTTCAGCCTTGCTGGTTCGCCCTCTCCTCTCTCTCTGGTAGTATCCCTAACATGTTGATGCATGAGGTTTTCCAGTATCACCCCCATCTTGGACCTCTACATTTCTGGTCTCCTATGTGGCTTCAGGTTTTCCTAGCCAATCTCCTAGTGATTGAAATCATCCACAAGTAGTAACTTTGCCCTACCCATCTGGGCCCTTCTGGCCACCTCAGCTAGTGTGTCCACTATTGTTCTGTTGCTCTCATACTCTTGTCTCGGCCTCCTGATATTCTGTAGTGGATTGTACATCACTGCAATCACCACCTTGGGACCTCTAGTCTGAAGTGTTCCTATGTAGTCCTTGCTTCCCTTCTATCCATACCTTCCATCTCCTCGAAACATCACTAGTTTTTGTTGAGCATTGTAACTCCTCCTCCCATTGTTTCCTCTGTCTTTCCTCAGGATCTGATATCCAGATGAAAAGATCACATCTGTTATCCCTGTGAGCTTTGTTTCCATGAATGCCGTGATGTCTGGAGATGCCTCTATGATTCTTTCATGCCGCTCCTCACATTTGTTATCCCATCTGTGTTGGTGTTCGAGTACTGTGTTCTGTAGGGTTTGTGGGGGCTGGGGAAATGGGAGACCTGGCAGAATACTATGGGAGGCTGCTGTAAAGGTGGAGTTTGGGATGGAAAGGGGGGGGGGGTAGTTGTGGCAGTGGGTGCAGAGTGTTGGTTGTTTTGGGTTAATTTGTTTGTGGTGGGGTTGCTGGGGTCGAGGGTATTCTGCGGCTTCTGAGGAAGATTGTGTTTGTTGGTCTTCCTAAGTCTGTGCTTCCCTGCCTGTCCTTTTTTTTTCATTTACACAGGGTTTGACAAGGTTAGGTTAAGGATCCCTAGCTTTATTGACAAGCTATTTACAGGTTAAGGATTCCTAACTTTATTGACAAGCTAAGAGCTGTTACCTACATCAGCTCATTTGAAAGCTTTTTTGTTGTTATGAGACATACAAGTAGGGAACAGGATGAAGTTGGAGCCATCTGTGGACTAGCATTTTCATCTGATCAACTGACTATATCTCATTGACATCATATTGCTGTACAAATGTGTTCCAGACTCGAGTCATCCTGGGGATAAATGATCTCAGATGAAGTGATGTTCTGGAGAAGGGTACAGCCAGAGTGAAGTTGCTGCTTTCTGCCCATCTTGTGGTATAGAAGCTTGTTTCATGCTGTCCTTGAAGTGGATCCAAGTGTGGTACTTTGACTCTCCTTTCCCTTGCCTTTGTATCCTCTCAGTTTCAGTCATTCTTCTCACGTTCTTTCATGGTCGAGGTACACCTGCTGGTAATTAAACAAGCCTCTTGGTCATAGTTTCTGCTGCAGTTGCCTGTTTCACACCGTTTCTGACTTGAAAATCAATTTGACTAGACACCTTTTCCCCTTGGGTATCCTCCATTCTCTGAAAATTTGTCAGTTGGGTCATGTCTTCCTCTCTTGTCTTTTCCATGATATTTTCAATCTCTTTTTTCCTTTCCCTGTCATCTTCATATGTTATCCCTTTAGCCTCCCTAAGCCCATGAACAAAGATTGACCTCTCTCTTTCATCCCTTTGTATCTCAGAGTCCGATTTATGCATTTCTGTTGCTGCTTTCCTTAATATTTCCTGGATCTCTGCAGAGGACCTGTCTTCCCTTCCTTTAGTCCCCCTCACTGTCTGCTGTCCCTGTACCCAATTGTATGCCAGGTTCATTCCTCGACTTTTTCTGGGACCCCTGGTGGTCTGATATGGCCATGTGTGTGTGCGGGCATGCATGCATGTGCAGGTGCATGCATGTATGTAAGAGAGAGAGATACATACATACATAATTGCTTTACCAAGTAGATAGTCATTGGAAGTGTGTTGATCTAGGCGTGATTGTCTCTAGGTAAATTGTGTATGTACCCTCCTACTTGTATTTACTGGGGGTTGAACCATACCTCCTGTCTCAGTCTCTACATCAAAGCAGATTTGTGTTTACTTATAAATCCTGGCAGGTGATGGCTAATTGATGCTAACAAGCTCTTGAATTGAGGAACTGGAGCTTGTTTAAGCCCTTTTCATGGATCAAACTTGAATATCCCCAAAAGCTTCCCCACGATTCTTTGTCATTTGTATGTGACCTATGGTGCATGATTTGGAAGGAATTGTGAGTATTGTTTGTGAAATGTGACTATTGAATTGTGAACTATTGTCATTGCATTGTGATTTGTGTAACAGAACAGCGAATTGTTGACGGTAGTAGCGAGTACATACATTGTTGGTAGCAATGAGTACATTGTTGACGGTAGTAGCAAGTACGTGCAGGGTTGACAGTAGCGAGTGCATACAGTGTTGATGGTAGTAGCGAGTATGTACATTGTTCATGGTAGTAGCGAGAACGTGCATTGTTGATGGTACTATCAAGTACGTTATTTACTTTTATTAACACATCGGCTGTGTCCTACCAAAGAAGGGTGACCTGGAAAAGAAGAAATACATTCATCATTCACTCCATCACTGTCTTGCTAGAGGCATGCCTACACTGCAGTTATAACACTGCAACTTATCAACACCCCTCCTTCAAAGTGCAGGCACTGTACAGCCTGCCGGTTTTCCTGAATCCCTTATAAATATTACCTTGCTCACACTCCAACAGCACGTCAAATCCTAAAAACTACTTGTCTACACTCGGTCCTATCTAACATGTTGAAACATGCTTGCTGGAAGTCCAAGCCCCTCGCGCACGAAACTTCCTTTGCCCCCTCCCTCCAACCTTTCCTAGGCTGACCACTGCCCTGCCTTCCACTACAGATTTATACGCTCTCCAGGTCATTCTATTTTATTTCATCCTCTCTAAATGTGTGAACCACCTCAACCTCTCCTCAGCCCTCTGGATAATATTTTTAGTAACTCCACACCTAATTTCCAGACTATGGATTCTCTGCATTACATTGACACCACACATTGCCCTCAGACACGACATCTCCACTGCCTCCAGCCTTCTCCTTGTTGCAACATTCACCACTCGTGCTTCACACTCATATAAGTGTTGGTACCCCTACACTATCATACATTCCCCTTTTTGCTTTCATGGATAACGTTCTTTGTCTCCACAGACTCATCAGTGGACCACTAACCTTTTCCCCCTCATCAGTTCTATGATTCACTTGTCTTTCATAGGCCCATCTGCTGACACGTCCACTCCCAAGTATCTGAATACATTCACTTCCTCCAGACTCCCTCCCTTCACTCTAATATCCAGTCTTTAATTACCTAATTACTCTTTCATATGTTCACTTTTAATTTCTTCCTTTTACATACATAGCGAGTACGTATGATTTAAAAAAAAAAACATACAGATCAGTAGGTTCTATCTAGCACTTTAAAGTCATACAATTCAATTGGTCTTAGTACTTTAAAATAATAAAATTAGTTGGTTCTGGTACTTTACAAATCATATAAATTATTATTATTATTGTTGTTGTTATTATTAAGGGTTCAGTTTGAGAAGGACCTGCCTAGTAGGGGCCAGTAGGCCTGTTACACTGTTTTTTTTTTTTTCTTCTTCTTCTTCTTCTTCTTCTTCTTCTTCTTCTTCTTCTTCTTCTTCTTCTTCTTCTTCTTCTTCTTCTTCTTCTTCTTCTTCTTCTTCTTATTATTATTATTATTATTATTATTATTATATAAAAGTATAATTTACAAGTGGATGATGATCCGCGTCTGGTGCCTGGGGCCAGGAAGCCATCTTCAGCAGCAGTCTGCTTACTATACCCTAAATATACCAGCAAAAATATGCCTGGCGTCCTACTCAGCTGGATGTTTTTTAAGTTATTGAGAGAGCGAGGTCTTTGATGGAGGCAGCTGCCTCAGGCAACCTAACATAGCCTCTTCCTGTGTTAAATTCCACCTTACACAATACACACATTGGGCATGGATTCTTCTTCATCCTCCTACTCTTTTTTTGCTTTATTCTCCTTTTCTGTTTTTAATTTTTGTTAAAATTCTCGACAATCCACTGCCAGAATTAGATTTCTGCATGTTCTCAAAATTTAAGGTCACTCAGCACAAGTAATTCTGATATAAATTTTGATATCGACAAATTTGTTTAGAAAGACACGTAAGCAAACACAAGGACATATTTATTAGAAAATGTTTCTGTCCTTAGGTCCTAGTGTTTTCTCACGTGTCTTTCTAAACCACAAGTAATTCTGTTTATGATTGGCCCAGATGAAGTAGAAAGAGGGAATGGATGTGATTTCTCCACTCCTCTTTCCTCCTTGGCCCTCACCATACTGCCTCTAGTTATTCAATAGCCTCCTCCATCTTCTCCCTCCACTCCCAGCCTCCACCAAATAACGCACCAGCTTAAGAGGTCCACGAGCGTCTGAAGAGACCATTGAAGGTGTTGGTGTCTGGAGCCTGGGACAACACCAGCGACGCTGGCCCGCCACACTAACACAGACGGGGCTCCATCCACACGATAGGGAAAGAAGTGGAGAAGCTAAGAAAACTGGAAACATCAAAGGCTTTGGAAACATTGATTTGGAAAGAGCAGAGGAGGAACACTGTGCCAACTGCAAGTCTATGTAAATAAAGGCGTGGCTGTAACGATGGAAAATAAATTTAGTGGCAATGTTCAAGCAGATAAGTAGCACGTAAGTTAAGGCAGATTCCCATAACATTATAATATCCAAGGTAATTAAAATAATCACCTGAAGAGCAGTGAAAAACTAGGACAGTGTTTTTATATTAAAGACAAGTGCTAAACCTGTATGGATCGTACAACCTGGAGTTTACCTGGAGAGAGTTCCGGGGGTCAACGCCCCCGCGGCCCGGTCTGTGACCAGGCCTCCTGGTGGATCAGAGCCTGATCAACCAGGCTGTTGCTGCTGGCTGCACGCAAACCAACGTACGAGCCACAGCCCGGCTGATCAGGAACTGACTTTAGGTGCTTGTCCAGTGCCAGCTTGAAGACTGCCAGGGGTCTGTTGGTAATCCCCCTTATGTGTGCTGGGAGGCAGTTGAACAGTCTCGGGCCCCTGACACTTATTGTATGGTCTCTTAACGTGCTAGTGACACCCCTGCTTTTCATTGGGGGGATGGTGCATCGTCTGCCAAGTCTTTTGCTTTCGTAGTGAGTGATTTTCGT
This sequence comes from Cherax quadricarinatus, assembly GCF_026875155.1. NCBI lineage: Eukaryota > Metazoa > Arthropoda > Malacostraca > Decapoda > Parastacidae > Cherax > Cherax quadricarinatus. The sequence continues at coordinate 76,743,532 of NC_069402.1, forward strand.
GTGCAAGTTCGGTACTAGTCCCTCTAGGATTTTCCAGGTGTATATAATCATGTATCTCTCCCGCCTGCGTTCCAGGGAATACAGGTTTAGGAACCTCAAGCGCTCCCAGTAATTGAGGTGTTTTATCTCCGTTATGCGCGCCGTGAAGGTTCTCTGTACATTTTCTAGGTCGGCAATTTCATCTAGTTGACCTAGAAAAAAAAACGACAAAAACTCATATCTAGAGACGGTATATTTTGTCTGAGATGGAGTTCCTAACAAGGCAAGAAAGCTGAAGTGTTGGGTCTGTCAGAAAGTGTTGACAATGGTTGTGGGAAAGACATTACTGTATTGTGAATAAAGGAATTTGTAAGGTACAAGAAAAGTGATGTTTCGGGAGGAAATGTAAAATATGCAAGAACAAATGTGTGGAGTGGCGTTGCACAAGGAACAATAGTTGGTCTTGTACTGTTTTTTGTAAATGTAGACAATGACAGAAGAGATAGATTAACTAGGTATCCTTGTTGAAAGATGTGAAGCAAGTGAGAAGAACAAACCAGGATAACTGGAAAAAGTTTTTAAACGATCAAGACAAACTGAAGAAAAAGACAATTAACAAGTGGAATTAAACTTCATCAAGTGCAAGCTTATTAAAATTTAAGAAAAGATACAAAGTTGAGAAACAGAGTGAACAGACTCGGGAAATACAAGCTGTAGTATACCTCACACGAGGACTTAGTAGAGAGTGAAATATTAAATGTATCTCAGGCTAAAGTTCATCGAATAACTGAAGAACTTTTGACTGAAGGAATTTGAGCAACGTTCCAGCCATGCACTAGTCTCCTCCTTATAGTTCTTCCCTAAGTGATGCATTACCTCGACGAATTTAGCACTTCCCATAAATATAATAATGGAATAATCTCTGTAGCATTGTGCCGCTGACGTACCTAGATTAGAGAGAACTTGAAAGTGGACGGTGAAAGACTTCTTTCCAGAGACAGGAATCTGGAAGAAGGCAGGACAGACAGACGTTACAAGACGCCACGCCATTCAAGTCACAGAATCATCTAGAAACATTTCTTGAGACTCATCGTGAGTAAGAAAGTGCAATGACCTGGACGAGGAAGTGTTGGAGGCAGAGTCCATACACAACTTTAAAAACACGTATGATAATGCTCACTAGGCATGAGTGCTCTGGTCATTGTTGGTAAGTATTCGGGGTCAGGAGCTGAGATATGATCCCTCCAGCCACAAACAGGCGAGTACAACAGTCATCCCCAGTATTTCCTCCCACTATGAGTTTTTCCCTTGCCGATTTTTTTTTTCAAGCCAAAATAATGTTAGCGAGTTACACGTTCGTCTTCGCCATCTGACTAGTGACTACTTGATGGTCACTGAGGCCAGTCAGGGAGCTTCACACTTCACCTCAACTCTGCGCCCCAACCTTCCACTGCATCCCTTCACCCCCCATCCATTCTCTCCACCCATTCCCTCCACCCATTCCCTCCACCCATTCCCTCCACCCATTCCCTCCACCCATTCCCTCCACTTTCTCCTTCCTTCCACCCTTTCCACCCCATCCTTACAACATATCCCTCCACCCTATCCCTTCAATCTATCTTTCACCTTATCCCTCCACAGCGTTCGTTCTACATCCAGTCCTCCATTTCTTTCCGTCTTGACTCACTCTCTCTCTCTCTCTCTCTCTCTCTCTCTCTCTCTCTCTCTCTCTCTCTCTCTCTCTCTCTCTCTCTCTCTCTCTCTCTCTCTCTCCTATCTTCACAAAGTTAGGCTTCACGGGCAGTTATCTAGCAGTAAGATATTGCAAGAGACACTTCTCATTCTCAAGAGTTTTAAATTTCCGTTTATGAGAAAATTTAGGTCCATTACGGGGTAATAAGACTATATATATGTGGTTCTTGCCAGAAATTGGTGATCAGGGAATGCTCTCAACCACAAACTGGGTGATTAACCTCGTGTAGCTATCGCTTGGGTGATTTCTTCGAATGTAACTAAGCAGTTGGCTGATTAATTCGCGTGACACCACCAGTTGAGTGATTAGCTGAAGTGTAGCCCCCCAAGTGGGTGATTAAGTCTGGGAGTTAGTATCATTTAGGTGATAAACTGGTGTGGAAGTGGACAAGTAACGAGCCATACCAGGTGATGCGTGTTACTGTCATCACCGTCTCATCACTCACCAGTGCACTCATTACTCATTGGACTGGTCATTACCTGGAGGGTAGAGGCAGTGAGTGCCTCTCTTCTAATATTGGTTGGTGTTTACCCAGCCAACAAGTCTGCTCCAACTACTACACCTCACTTCAGCGTGGCTGCAGGGATCGAGTCTTACCTCCTGGACCCGACTTTCAACGTGTCACTTGCCAAAGACACTCCATCCTAGCCTCGTGGGCCATATCGTACCTGCTCGTGAAACTATGCATGGACCTTGCTTCCACCTCTACTTCATGGAGGTTGTTCCACTTCTCGATCACGCTAAGACTATATACTTCCTGACAGCCCTGCCACTTATCTGTGTCTTAAATTTCCAGCTGCGCCAATAAGTTTCTGTTTCTCGCTTCACAAACTGTCTCTGGTTTATCAGTTCCTCTTGAGTATTTTTTGTGTTGTTATCATGCCTTCCCTGGTTCTTCTGCCCTCCAGTGTTATATTAGATTCCGTTTGTCTTCTTAGTTCATACCCCTTACATCTGAGACTAGTCTCATTGCATACTTCTACACCTCTAATTTCGAAACATGCTTCCTCAGGTGTAGGTTCCATTCTGGTGCTTCGTACTCTAAGATTGGTTTGACATATATTAAGCGCCCGGAATGACTATCGAGATTCCTGAGAGCCACTCTCAGATTTGCCAGGCAAGCATTGACTGTAGAGGTTATTCGTTTCATATGAGCTTCTGTCGATATGCTTGGCACTATACTTGCTCCCAGGTCTTTCTCTTTGGATGAGGTCTGCAGACTGCATTGCTGGGGTTGAATTCAAGCAACCACTTATTTGACCAACCCTACAGTTTGTCCAATTCCATTTACAATCTTTTCTCGTCCTTATCTGTTTGCATTCTCTTCATTAGTTTTCCATCATACAGCGAACAGTGATAAATCTGGTATGGGTTTCACTTTAACTAGAAAGAGTTCTGGTCCTCATATTGATCCTTGTGGTACCCCGCTTGTTACTCTTCCCCATTCTGACATCTCTTTCCATATAATCTCTGTTTCCTTCCAATAAAGTACTCTTTGATCCACCAGAGTATACGTTCTCTTCTATTCCTGTCTGTTCCTCACGTTTTTGCCCCAGTCTCGTGTGGGAGTACAGAATCATTGGCCTTCTTGTAGTGTAATGCAATCCATCTCATTGTCTCATTTTCATTTCTTTATCAGAGAATTCCAAAACAAGCTTTACCATCTTTGAACCTATGCTGATGGTGGTGGGAGGGGAAGGGGTGATAGGGTGGTGGTGGTGGTGGAGGTACGAGGTATCGATCCCAGGGTGTGGACATAGTTGCTTGTGACAGGTAATGAATGTGTGGGTAATTAGTCCTCCCAGCAGCCAGGTACCTCACTGCCGCCTGCTGCACCACACCTCACAGTCCACCCTCACATGCTGCTCACCCCTCACATGCTGCTCCACCCCCACATGCTGCATCACCACCACCACCCACATGCTGCACCACCACCACCCCCACATGCTGCACCACCACCACCCACATGCTGCACCACCACCCCCACATGCTACACCACCACCATCAAATGCTGCACCACCACCACCACCCACATGCTGCACTCCCAGATGTTGCACCACCACCACCCCCACATGCTGCACCACCACCACCTGCACCACCACACTTGCTACATCACTTCACCTGCTACACCACCTCACCACCTGCTACACTACACTAGAAAATGCCGTGCCCATAGGACAACAGGAAAATGCAACCTCCCTTCCTGTAAGCTTTTTCACCCTGGAATGTGTCCCTCTTCAGTACAGGAAAGACGGTGCTGTAACTTATATTGCCAGGCACACCATCTAAAGGGGACAAAAAGATACAAAACATCCAGACCATTGGAAAATCTGAGTAGCCACAGCCACTCAAGAGGGAGAGGTTTTTTAGTGCCAGGAAGGAAAAAAACTGGCAGGAAATGGCAGAAATAGTACACCAAATCCAATCATTTCTGGAGTGGAATCACAGTCGATGGCCTCCACTCCAAACCAACAGATACAGATATTAGCGCCTGAAAAAGAAAGACCCCCCAGTACCACCAATACCACCAGTCCGATGACATTCTCTTCCTTGCAAATATACAGGGTCTAAAGCCAGCAACGAACAAAATACCTTTCATCGTGGACTGCTTGCAGAGGCAAATGCAATGTTCGCGGCTTTCACAGAGACCCACATAAAGGATCACTTGGACAACAAAATGTGGATCCCAGGTTACAACCTATACAGATGCGACAGAGTGAACAGGCAAAGGGGGAAGGGTTGGCCTGTACATCGCAGAGTTACTTATTTGCACAGAACTGCTAAATGCCTCCAATGATGTAGTTGAAGTTTTAGCAGTAAAGATCGAGAACCAAAATCTAGTCATTGTGGTAGCTTACTAGCCTTCGGATGCAACGTCCCAACAATTCCAGGAACAGCTATTGAAAATTGACCACTGTCTGGAAAATCTGCCAGCTCCTGCCCCCAACATCTTGCTCCTGGGGGATTTCAACTTATGGCACCTAAAATGGAGGAATATAGCAAATAATGTTGTTGCAGTGATAACACCAGGAGGCAGCTCAGATGAGAACTCACACACGAGCTTTTAAATCTCTGCACAAAATACACCTTAAACCAGCAAATAATAGAGCCTTCTAGACAGGAGAATACACTGGACCTCATCTTCACTAACAATGATGATCTGATACGAAATGTCACCAAATCAAAAACAATATACTCAGATCACAACATAATCGAGGTTCAGACATGTATGCGTGGAGCCCCAGACCGACATAATGAGACTAGTCACGAGGGAGCATTCACCAAATTCAACTTCAATAACAAGAACATAAAGTGGGACCAAGTAAACCAAGTCCTAACCGATATAAGCTGGGAAGATAGCCTAAGCAACACAGACCCCAACTTATGCCTAGAACAGATTAGCTCTGTGGCACTCGATGTATACTCAAGGAGGAGTAGATGTAAAATAGAAAGAGACAGGCGCTCCCTTTACAGGCGACGGAAAAGAATAAAGAGCGGCTAAAAGAGGTCAATACATCTGCAATGCGTAGGGAGACACTGGTCAGAGAAATAGCAAATATCGAACTAAAGCTAAAGGAATCTTATGGGAGTCAGGAATCACAGGAAGAACTAAAAGCCATAAATGAAATCGAAAGAAACCCAAAGTTTTTTTTCTTATGCCAAATCAAAGTCGAGAACAACACCCAGTATTGGGCCACTACTTAAATTAAGATGGGTCCTACACAGACGACAGCAAGGAAATGAGTGAGCTACTCAAGTCCCAATGACTCAGTTTTTAGCAAGCCGCTAACCAGACTGAGTCGAAGATCTAAATAAATTTTTTATGAGAGAGCCACAAAATTTGGTAAACACAAGCCTATCTGACGTTATCCTGACGTCAAATGACTTCGAAGAGGAAATAAATGACATGCCTATGCACTCTACCCCAGGGCCAGACTCATGGAACTCCGTGTTCATCAAGAACTGTAAGAAGCCCCTATCACGTGCTTTTAACATCCTAAGGAGAGGAGCATGGACACTGGGGTCGTCCCATAGTTACTAAAAACAACAGACATAGCCTCACTCCACAAAGGGGCCAGTAAAGCAATAGCAAAGAACTACAGACCGATAGCGCTAATATCCCATATCATAAAAATCTTTGAAAGGGTCATAAGAAGCAAGGTCATCACCCATCTAGATACCCATCAATTACACAACCCAGGGCAGCGTTGGTTTAGAGCAGGTCGCTCCTGTCTGTCCCAACTACTGGATCACTACGACAAGGTCCTAGATGCACTAAAGACAAAAAGAATGCAGATGTAATATACACAGACTTTACAAAAGCCTTCGACAAGTGTGTCCATGGCGTAATAGCACACAAAATGCGTGCTAAAGCAATAACAGGAAAAGTTAGTAGATGGATCTTTAATTTCCTGGCAAATAGAACACAAAGAGTAGTAATCAACAGAGTAAAGTCTGAGGCGGCTACGGTGAAAAGCTCTTGTTCCACAAGGCATAGTACTCGCTCCCATCTTGTTCTTCATCCTCATATCTGACATAGACAAGGATGTCAGCCACAGCACCGTGTTTTCCTTTACAGATAACACCCAACTCTGCATGACAGTGTCTTCCATTGCAGACACTGCAAGGCTCCAGGCGGACATCAACCAAATCTTTCAATGGGCTGCAGAAAACAATATGAAGTTCAACAATGAGAAATTTGAATTACTCCGATATGGTAAACGTGAGGAAATTAAAACTTCATCAGAGTATAAAACAAATTCCAACCACACAATAGAGCGAAAAACTAACGTCAAAGACCTGGGAGTTATCATGTCGGAGGATCTCACCTTCAAGGACCATAACATTGTATCAATCGCATCTGCTAGAAAAATGACAGGATGAATAATGAGAACCTTCAAAACTAGGGATGCCAAGCCCATGATGACACTCTTCAGGTCGCTTGTTCTATCTTGGCTGGAATATTGCTGCACACTAACAGCACCTTTCAAGGTAGGTGAAATTGCTGACCTAGAAAATGTACAGAGAACCTTCACGGCAAGCATAACTGAGATAAAACACCTCAATTACTGGGAGCCTTCGAGGTTCCTGAATTTGTACTCCCTGGAACACAGGCGGGAGAGATACATGATTATATACACCTGGAAACTCCTAGAGGGACTAGTTCCAAACTTGCATACTAAAATCACTCTCTACGAAAGCAAAAGACTCGGCAGACGATGCAACATCCCCTCAATGAAAAGCAGGGGTGTCACTAGCACATTAAGAGACAACACAATAAGTGTCAGGGGCCCGAGACTGTTCAGCTGCCTCACAGCATACATAAGGGGGATTACCAATAGACCCCTGACTGTCTTCAAGCAGGCACTGGACAAGCACCTAAAGTCGGTACCTGACCAACCGGGCTGTGGTTCGTACGTTGGATTGCGTGCAGCCAGCAGTAACAGCCTGGTTGATCAGGCCCTGATCCATCACGAGGCCTTGTCACAGACCGGGCCGCGGGGTCGTTGACCCCCGGAACCCTCTCCAGGTACACCATCACACCACCTGCTATACCACCTCACCACCATCTCACCCCCTGCTACACCACCACACCACCTGCTACACCACCACCACCTGCTACACAACCACACCACCTGCTACACCACCACCACCTGCTACACAACCACCACCACCTGCTACACAACCACCACCACCTGCTGAACCAACTCACCACCTGCTACACCACCACACCACCTGCTGAACCACCTCACCCACCTGCTACACCACCTCACCACCTGCTACACCACACCACCTGCTACACCATACCACCTGCTGAACCACCTCACCACCTGCTACACCACCAACCACCTGCTACACCACACCACCTGCTGAACCACTCACCACCTGCTGAACCACCTCACCACCTGCTACACCACACCACCTGCTTAACCACCTCACCACCTGCTACAACACCACACCACCTGCTACACCACCTTACCACCTGCTTCACCACCACACCACCTGCTACACCACACCACCTGCTACAAGACCACACCACCTGATGAAACCACCTCACCACCTGCTACACCAACCACCTCCTACACCACCTTACCACCTGCTACACCTTACCACCTGCTACACCACCACACCACCTGCTACACCTCACCACCTACTACACCACCACAGCACCTGCTACACCTTTACCACCTGCTACACCACCTAAACCACCTACTACACCTCACCACCTGCTACACCACCACACCACCTGCTACACCACCACACCACCTGCTACACCACCACACCACCTGCTATACCACCTCACCACCTGCTACACCACACCACCTGCTACACCTCACCACCTGCTACACCACCACACCTGCTACACCGCCTCACCACTGCTACACCATACCACTGCTACACCACCACACCACCTGCTACACCACCTCACCACCTGCTGTACACACACCACACCACCTGTTACACCGCCTCACCACCTGCTACACCACCTCACACCTGCTACACCACACACCTGCTATACCACCTCACCACCTGCTACACCACACCACCTGCTAACCTCACCACCTGCTACACCACCACACCTGCTACACCGCCTCAACACCTGCTACACACCACTCTACACCACCGCACACCTGCACACCACCACACCTGCTACACCACCACACCACCTGCTACACCACCTCACCACTTGCTACACAACCACACCACCTGCTACACCACACCTGCTACACCACCTCACCACCTGCTACACCACCTCAACACTTGATACACCACCTCACCACCTGCTACACCACCTCACCACTTGCTACAACCACCTCACCACCTGCTACACCACCACACCACTGCTACACCACACACACACACACACACACACACACACACACCACACCACACACACACACACAACACAACACACTGATACAGAAACTCATACAACACACACACACACACACACACACACACACACGTTAGGCCCATATTGGAGTATGCGGCACCAGTTTGGAACCCACACCTAGCCAAGCACGTAAAGAAACTAGAGAAAGTGCAAAGGTTTGCAACAAGACTAGTCCCAGAGCTAAGAGGTATGTCCTACGAGGAGAGGTTAAGGGGAAATCAAACTGACGACACTGGAGGACAGGAGAGGATAGGGGGGACATGATAACGACATACAAAATACTGAGAGGAATTGACAAGGTGGACAAAGACAGATGTTCAGAGATTGGACACAGTAACAAGGGGACACAGTTGGAAGTTGAAGACGCAGATGAATCACAGGGATGTTAGGAAGTATTTCTTCAGCCACAGAGTAGTCAGTAAGTGGAATAGTTTGGGAAGCGATGTAGTGGAGGCAGGATCCATACATAGCTTTAAGCAGAGGTACGATAAAGCTCACGGCTCAGGGAGAGTGACCTAGTAGCGATCAGTGAAGAGGCGGGGCCAGGAGCTCGGACTCGACCCCCGCAACCTCAACTAGGTGAGTACAACTAGGTGAGTACACACACAGGACAAAATGGTAACTAACACACACACACACGTACTCATATACAACAGGCCTAGTGTCTAATCGACATGTGCCTAGGACAAAATGGTAACTAACCACCTGCTACACCACCTCACCACCTGCTACACCACCTCACCACCTGCTACACCACCTCACCACCTGCTACACCTCACCACCTGCTACACCACCCCACCACCTGCTACACCACACCACCCCACCACCTGCTACACCACACCACCTGCTACACACCTCTCCACCTGCTACCACACACCACTGCTACACCACACACCACCTGCTACACCATCACACCACTGCTACACCACCTCAACCACCTGCTCACCACCCACACCACCTGCTACACCACCTCACCACCTGCTACACCACCTCACCACCTGCTACACCACCTCACCACCTGCTACACCACCTCACCACCTGCTACACCACCTCACCACTGCTTACACCACCTCACCACCTGCTACACCACCTCACCACCTGCTGCTACACCACCTACCACCTGCTACACCACCTCACCACCTGCTACACCACCTCACCATCTGCTACACCACCTCACCACTTAGTATAAATATGTATCACCATTATTTTTCCACGCGTGTCTTATTTCCTTGTATGTTCACCGAGTTGTGTGCTGGTGATCGAGTCTTGGCTACTTTTGTTGTCTTCATCAACGGAAATTACTTATTTCTAGCCTTTTAAGCCGTATCATATTTATTCCCTAATTACGAACATTGAAAATCATGTACACACTTCATTAAGGAAAGTGGTTGGGACATTTCCTCTTCTCTCCAACACCTTTACCCATTTACCTCCTTCCCTATCCTTCCCCTTCCCTCCTTCCTCTTCCCTCCTTCCTTGCCTCAGCTCTGGTCATAGTTCAGGTATTCTCAAAACTGTGTAGAGACTGTTCATCCAGTTACTTACACTTCTCTATCCTGAGACTGAAAATCCTTCCAGTTATTTTCCCTTCTTATGTCGCTTTAAAACAATTGCTGAGTTGTACTCTTGTCTTTTTTTGTTTCTCCTTATCTTTTAGGTTCACCTCGTACGCAGTTTTAGGTGTGCCGTCGGAACGGCTGCTGTACTGTGCACGCGCACCTCAGACTCTGAGCGGTATCACAAAAAAAAAAAATAAGATATTAACAGAGGTCACAGTGGATTTTTATCAGACGTCACTCGGCATACCTGGAGGGTGTTCCGGGGGTCAACGCCCCCGCGGCCTAGTTACATCACAGAAATATTAGTTGTTTCGTATATAATTACATCACATAGCTTATGTACAAAAGAAAATGTGGATACGTATATTCTCCAAAAATACTTAATACCCATACATAGTAGTTCTTGAGTGTTTGCTTCCCAGTTTTCTGGTGTCTGTGCTGTAAATGTTAAGATATTTTGCTTCTCGCTGAGACCTCCTGCAAATCTACCTCAATCACGATCTCTCGTATATCTTGTCGTTTTCGGTATAATTCTTACTTTGACCTCAGTAGTTTGTCTAGTTTCTCCAGTATTTACTGGACTGTGACAGCGAAATTATCTCAGGAAATTTTTATACTTTTCTGCTGACGGGTTATCTATCCTCTTGTGTTTTCCTCAGCAGGTAGGTTAGTAGCCCCATTTTTAGTTCATTAAGTCAATTTTTCCTAAATCATATAGAGTAGATTAGGACACTGCAGATGTATCTAATTTTTCTAAATAATAAAAAAATACCTTGGCATAAGAACAACTAGAGGAAAATGTATGGGAGGAAGTGCAAAATATAACCAAGTGAAAAGCAGAAGCCCGTGGGTACAATAAGAGAACATTGTATCAACATTCGTGGTCCCAGACTATTCAGCATTCTACCAGAAGATATCAAAAACACTGCCGGAACAAGTGTACAAGTCTTAAAGAAGAAACATGAAAAGTACCTCCGCTAAGTGCCAGATACGTGGGCCAGCGGGCCATTACCTTTGAATATTTTTGATATACCTTTGTAGGGTTTCGAGAGTTTTTCTACTCTTTCAGCTCGACCCTGATGCCAGGTTTGTCTGGTGTTTGCCTGATGAACCGGGCTGTTACTGGTGGAGTCCCACCGACCCGGTTTATCTGACATTTGTCAGAGGCACGTATCTAATTTCTTCTTGAAAACTTACTTGTTCTGGCAATGTTTCTGATGTCTTGTGGTAGTGTGTTAAACAGTCTGGGCCCACGGATGTTGATACAATATTCTCTTATTGTGTCCACGGCGCAAGGGTCATAGAGCGTTGTTTCACTCCTGTGGTGGAGCAAGGGACTCTTATTTTACTCTTTTATATTTCGTCTCATATGGACCGTTGAGACTGAGTCCCAGCATCACATTTTAGGTGTCCTGTTGTTCGGTGGGGAGTTGTATATTATGGTTATTTTATTGCGTAATCTTTTGCATTCCTTAATGTTCAGGTTCTTTCGAATTTCCAGGTGTTCATGTGGAATGGGGCTCCAACGGCTGGTAACAGGAATGGGTACTGTAATGGTCAGCAATGGGAATGGGTGTTGTATTGCCTGAAATGGAAAAGTGTGCTAAGATTCCTGTAATGTGAATGATTGCGGGAATGTATGACAACGGGAAAGGGTACAAGAACGGCTGACAACGGGAAAGGGTACAAGAACGGCTGACAACGGGAAAGGATACAGGAACGGCTGACCACTGGAAAGGGTACGGGAACGACTGACAACAGAAAAGTACGGGAGCGGCTTATAACGGGAAAGGGCATATGAGCGGCTAATAACGGGAAAGGGTACAGGAACAGCTAACAACGGGAAGGCCTAAGACTGCCTTGAATGACTGGTCACAGTTGTCTGAAATGGCTGATAACAGGTGCCTTGAATGGCTAACAACAGGTGCCTGGAATGGCAGGGTGTTGAATAACGGAGGCTGAGGCAGGTGCCAAGGGCCACTAGGCACCAGCCTGGTCGTCAACATTTGCATACATATAAGTAAATTTCCTCACGTACTTTCATGACTTCTTCACACGTAATTGTTGGATACTTCTTATTTGTTGTGACGTGTGTGTGTATACTCACCTAATTGTGATTGCAGGGGTCGAGTCATAGCTTTGTGCTTGTGTGTGTGTGTGTGTGTGTGTGTGTGTGTGTGAGGAACAAAAGTGAGGTATATATTTGAGTTTGTTGAATGGGGGCGAGAGTTTCCTTTCTGAATTATTAAAACACTGAGTATTGGCACGTTGAGTTGGCATCGTGTCCTCACGACACTTACTGTACAAGCAAACACTTGTACCATGAGGATGCGCTGCCAGTCGTATGAGCATTGCTGCTGGTCGTTTGATTCATGCTGCCAGTCGTATGAGCAGTGCTGCAAAATAACCTGAGCTGCCAGGAGTATGAGCAATGCTGCCAGTTAAGTGATGCAGGTGCTCCTCTCTGTGTGAGACTTGTGGCGGGCAGCTGACTGAGAAGCACTTTTTAACTGCCCACTGCTTTGGCCTTTTCACTTTGATGTCATGTTTTCACAATTACTGGGATGCCTGTAGGAGAGTTTTTCATAACATCGTCTGTTCAATTACTTTTCTAAATGATGTTTGTTACTTTAATCTTAATGTGATTGTGTTTGAGTTATGTATTTTGTTTGTGCTATTATTATTTTGTTAGTTTTACCTTTGACATTCATTTATTAAGAGCACTGACTGATCGACCAACTGAAATTACTCTTCAAATTGCAGTTTCCTTTTCCATTATGTCAGCGTTGTATAAAATTTGGAACAATTGTAATAATAATAATCAAGTCTTTCTTATTTACTAAGCGATATGCGTCATTTAAACAGTTTAAAAAAATATAAAAAATTCTATATTATAATATTATTTTCAGTGAACCTGTTACTTACCCATGTAATATTGTTATTGGTATATATATTTGGCCTCACCAGTGTTTGAGAATGTATTGGGAAGCAGCTAACCTGATTGTGGTGAGAGCTCTTCATGCAGGAGATTGTCTGTTGGCTGTCCCTAATTCCTCCGGATGTTCTTGCCTCAACCACTAGACTATTTATATTGCTGTAGCCTTTCGCCTTCCCACCTCTGTTCTAACTGAACATGGGTTTATATGCAGAATTGTCATGGCAAACCATCAAGTCGTAATGAACGACTTGAATTGAGCCCGTAGATCGTGGCTTTGAGAGAATTCTATGAAGTTACTGTGAAGGCTGTATTAAAGGACATTGGGGTCACAAATGGTGGCGACTGATGCAGACAGGACACGGCAGTGCTAGCTTTTGTAAAACTTTCCCATTAGAAGCCTCGTAGCTCAGCAGTAAAGTGCTGGACCAGTTAATGTCAGGACCACAGTTTGAGGCCCCGTCCACTTTCTGTTTGCATATATATTATGCAAGAATCGCGAACAAGCGACACAATGAAAAACCTCCACTGGGGGAGTTAAATGATAGCTCTAGGATTTTTGTGTTGCATCAACACATCATCAGGAGCTTGCAAAGTTACAGAAATAAGTAAGAAAATCTCAGCAGATTCGTTCCGAGGGACACTTTGCTAAGCGTCCCTTGGAACGCATCTGCTGAGATTTTCTTATTCATTTCTACAGCCTTGCCAGCTTCTGATGATGTATTGATTGCAACACGTTTAAGGATATATTTTTTCATTTATGTTAATGTAAAAATTAATAATTTTGTACCAAAAGAACATTAGAAAAACTTGCTTAACCAAATTATAACAAGCGCAATTTAATTTAGCCTAATCTAACTAAATATATTTTAGACAAGTTTAGAATAATTTAATAATAAAGAAACAATGAAATATATTTTTTTCTGTAGGTTTAGAATGATTTTTGCGAAATTATTGCATACACAAATTTTCGCTTGCTTTATTCAGCAAGAAGAGCGTTGCTGTTGAAGCTAAAATCGCAAATTTTACCTATTCGACACGACATATATATATATAATATATATATATATATATATATAATATATATATATATATATATATATATATATATATATATATATATATATATAGATAAATATAATATAGGAATACCACCTCTATAACTGGACTGGGGACCCTCATCCTCAGATAAGACAATAAACGCACCTCAGGGAAAACTCAAGGTTCTCCCCGGAGCTGTTTGAATATTTTCTTCTACCCCCCCCCCTATATTTTATATTCTATGGGAACATTTATTAATAAACAGAATACATTTGCAGAAAAACACAAACATGAATACAATGGTACAATGTATTAAAGATCATAAATGTCCTCCAGCTCCTCCGAAGCCGGACGCGAGCCAAGTATGCAGCAAGCATTTCCCCTCTGGATGGCCACGCTGAGGCGCTGGAACATGAAAGCGGCTGCCCTTGGGTCCTGGTGGTGTCAAGTGAGTCTGGAACCCAGTTCTTTAAGGAAACGTGTGTGGCATTTTTTCCCCATGATCCCAAGGTCTCTGATCCCACTGGGACAAATTGATACTGTTGGCTTATGTCCCTGTACTTGCTGATCTTGTACTCCTCCCTGTGGTCAGCAGCTCCATACACACACACACACACACACACATTGTGTGTTGTGTGTGTGTGCAAAACAACCAGAATGATACCTCTAGGCCCTTCGTGTCGCAGTCAACACATCAGGAGCTTTCAGTGTTGCAGAAATGAGTAGGAAATTCAAGTATATTCGTTTAGGGGAACGATTCCAACTCGAATGAAGTAGATGACACCAATCAGAGCAGTGCCAAGTGCCAGAAAAATGAAAGCAGAGTATTAAAGCAGTAGAAGGCAGCCAGCCCACAAGCACTGATAATTATGTAGTAACAACCTAGTGAGCATAACATTAGTGATATGCAGCTATCAAAAATTCGGTCAACTTTGATATGTTATAAAATACTTTAAATTCTGAATATAATTATAGATGGCAATTGTCTTAGATTCAATAATATTAAGGAAAATTGGTCTATGGTTGACTCATTTAAAACAAGAGTGAAACGTCGACAGTTTATCCCATCCGACACTTGAGCAGATGCTAACACAAGAAAGAGCAGGAAACCATGCCCTAAGTCATTGGTCTGAAACTATGACGATATTTACAGAATTAGGTGTAATGGCTGCAACTTATGTGGGACACACTGGCCCACCCCTAGATGTCAGAATAACACAATAGTATTTGATATGAATAACTCGGGAATCAAATAGGATACTCAACCACACCCCGAGATTGCAACAGTCCCCCAAACTGGTCGGAAGCCAGAGTCCTAGTTTCTTGTACCTCATGGCTAGAAAGAAATATTGAAGAATCATCACTTATAAAACATGATAAACATTCATTATATAATAGTTATACATTATTCAAACTCGATTCGTTTATAATTGATGCCATCGTGCATAACCTGAAGCTGGATTCTTATATGAATGCTATAGACATCTCCCTTTTTATAAACTATAGGCGTTTTCCTCTTGATAAACCGTAGACGTCTCCCTCTTGATAAACCGTAGACGTCTCCCTCTTGATAAACTTTAGACGTCTCCCTCTTGATAAACTATAGACGTCTCCCTCTTGATAAACTATAGACGTTTCCCTCTTGATAAACTATAGACGTCTCCCTCTTGATAAACGTAGACGTCTCCCTCTTGATAAACTATAGACGTCTCCCTCTTGATAAACTATAGACGTTTCCCTCTTGATAAACTATAGACGTCTCCCTCTTGATAAACCGTAGACGTCTCCCTCTTGATAAACTATAGACGTCTCCCTCTTGATAAACTATAGACGTTTCCCTCTTGATAAACTATAGACGTCTCCCTCTTGATAAACTATAGACGTCTCCCTCTTGATAAACTATTAATGTTTTCCTTTTGGTTTAAGTGAGTCAGTCTTAATATTATGAAATTTTCCTAAGACAATTGCCAGATATATTTATATTCAGAATTTAAAGTATTTTATAGCATATCGAAGTTTGACAGAATTTTTTGATAATTGTCATATCAGTAATGTTATCTTCGCCAGGTCATTACTACATTATCAGTGCTCGTGAGCTGACCCTCTCCTACTGCTTTAATACGCTGCCATCATTATTCTGGCACTTGGCACTGCTCTGCTTAGTGTCAACTACTTCATTCGAGTTAAAATTGTTTCCCTGAACGAATCTATTTGGACTTCCTACTTATTTCTGCAACATTAGAAGCTCCTGATGTGTTGAATGCAACACGAGAGGCCTAGAGCTATCGTTCAACTCCCCCTGTGGTTGTTTTGCTTCTTGTATGACTTGTTCGTGTGTGTCAATGTTTGTGTGTGTGGAATTATTTGATCTAATAATAATATATTTCTTTATCGTGTAATTTGCTTATTTTTATGTATAAAGCGTATAAATAAGCAATGTAAATATTAAAGTTTTGGTTTAAAATATATGCAGATTATGTAAATCCGAAATATTCAAATTATTTTATAAAAAGAATTATGAAAATATTTTTCGTCGTCTGGAGATCTTTTTTAAGACTGGCATCTTGGTGAAGCGACGAGAGAGAGAGAGAGAGAGAGAGAGAGAGAGAGAGAGAGAGAGAGAGAGAGAGAGAGAGTGTATGTACTCACCTATTTGTGGTTGCAGGGGTCGATTCCTAGCTCCTGGCCCCGCCTCTTCACCGGTTGCTACTAGGCCCTCTCTCTCCCCGCTCCATGAGCTTTATCAAACCTCGTCTTAAAACTGTGTATGGTTCCTGCCTCCACTACGTCATTTTCTAGGCTATTCCACTGCCTTACAACTCTATGACTGAAGAAATACTTCCTAATATCTCTCTGACTCATTTGTGTCTTCAACTTCCAATTGTGGCCTCTTGTTTCTGTGTCCCCTCCCTGGAACATCCTGTCTTTGTCCACCTTGTCTATTCCACGCAGTATTTTATATGTCGTTATCATGTCTCCCCTGACCCTCCTGCCCTCATGTGCGCTCACGTGCGTGCATGTACTTACCGAATTGTGTTTGGGGGAGTCGAGACTGAGCTTCTGGCTCCGTCTCTTAAAGTACATTAACCAGCATCACTAATTTCTAGGCTCTTTGGCTTTAGCATATCTACTCTTGAAGCTGTGTATTGGGTTTGCCTCCACCACTGCCTTATCCAAGTCATTCTACTTTTCAGCCACCCTGAGACTAAAGGAATACTTCCTTACATCCCTATGGCTCATCTGTGTCTTCATCTTTTACCTATGTCCTCTTGACCCTGGTCCTCTTAATTTAAAGTCTGTCCTAACTACCCTATCAATTCTCCTTAATATTTTCTGTGTCATAATCGTGCGTTCTCTTATCTGCAAATGGAAGTCGTACGTTCATCGAGAGCTTCAGTTTTAGTCTCTACTCTTTATGTTGGGTTATAATGTTGAGCTCACAAGGAACTGGAGAAAACACGTCTAACAAAAAACAGACATGTTATTATTTCCAGGTTTCACTTGCAAGTTCCAGTAGATTGAAACCTTGCAAATGTAAGGTCTCTTGCTGTACTGGTTTTCCTGCACCACCGAATTGTATCTTTGTTAAACAATGTTGATACTGAGGTAGGAGAACAGTAGCTCAGGACTTGAAGGAACTCTCATCCTTAATCTTCTAGGACCCTTAAGTGGGAGGAGCAAGATAGTGGTGGGAGGAAGGGGGGTGATTATGTAGACCTGGAACAAGCGCACTCTTGTACAATTCTCAGTACTTACTGTTTGTTTAGCCTCGCCCGTGAGTGGCAGAGAGACTTGAGGGTTGGTGCCAAGCACGGATTGTTCACTACTCAGTTAACACAGTATACAGTCAGTTCTCGTATGTGGCTGCTCCGTTTAGCGCAGTTTTTTTCATAAATACAATTGAAAAAGTACATATAAAATTCAATAACATATGTAAAAGCCTTCTGACACAAATTTTCCAGAGAATACTAGAAGGTTAACCTATTGATACCCTTCTAGTATCTAGCTTGTCTGGATTGTATGTTTTATAATTCAATATTTTGCAGCTCCAGTACAGAGCAGGACAAGCTGCCTTAAGCGCTTCTAATTAAGATGGGTTTAAGATTACAGCAAGGAAAATATAAGATTGCTGCAAAAAAGTTTGAGAACTTAATGCTCATAAAAGAATGTCTAAGGAAACTAATTTATAATCAGATTAAATAAAAATTAAATTTAAAACAAATATCTGGAATTAATTTCTTATCATATTGCAGTTTCAGTATATGTTATCAAATGATAAAAATTTTCTTCAGAATAATCAACTTGTACTGTACCCTTAGGCACATTGTGTGCATGTGTGGTGTGTGTGGTGTACTCACCTAATTGCACTCGCCTAATTGTGGTTGCAGGGGTCGAGACTCAGCTCCTGGCCCCGCCTCTTCACCGACCGCTACTAGGTCCTCTCTCCCCCTGCTGAATAAGCTTTATCATACATCGTTATTAAAACTATGTATAGTCTGCCCACTACACGCTTGCCGACTATTCCACTTCCAAAACTACTCTATGACTGATCTATGTCTGAGTTTCGCTCAGACTCTCCCAACACAATTGTCCTCAAGATTGTTAAATTATACCATAATTTAAGGGAAAAAATCTGGACTTCAACTTACGAAACGGGAAAAGCAATACGATGTAATTATGGATCGGGTAGATAAAGTGAGAAATAAACATGTTATTAGAAGAGGGGGGAACTTACGTTTCCCTTAAGACTTCCTTGGGGCAAAGGGAAGTAACTCCTCAAAAGAGTTGTGTGCTCCTGCAGCTGTTGTCTGGTGCTGGTTTTGCTCAAACTCCTCTTTCTGATCTTAAGCAAAAATTATAAAACGTTTCATTCTCTCAAGAGGAACCGTCTTCCTTTCTTGATCGAACTTTTGCTTCCATTCCTTACCCTTTTATGACATCTACGGGTTTAGTGCTCAGGGTGCCTGAACAGGTGTTAGTCTGAAGCATAAAAGTCTCGGGGACCCAGTATGCAAATAAATGATCGTATTTTGAGATCCATATGTTTATTTATGTTTGATATGCAACACCCAGTAAATTGTCCCCTGATAAATTAGACACCTGTGCAACTTTGGGTACTTTATTGAGAGTTTCGCCCCAAAGTAGTTAATCAGTCCATACAAAGGGAATCGTGAGAAACGGAGGGGAAGGGGTTTAATCAGTCCCTCAACCTTGAGTCGTGGGGTCAGTCCATACATCGATTTCAAGGTTGAGGGATGATTACCTCTTTCTCCTCCTGTTCTTCAAGTTTTCCCCTTTGTATGGACTGATGAAGCCACTGTTGTGGCGAAACGTTTTCTCATAAAAGTACCCAACTTTGCACATGTGTCAAATTTTAACGTGTGGTTCTTAAACCATTCATCTAAATGTCGCCATTACAAGTAGCGTGACTGGCACTATTTGCGCTGACTAACACCAGGTGTGCTGGCACCGTCCCGCGCTTAGTGGCACAAAATATTAAGGTTCTTTGGGCCTAATTTTGAACAGCGATTATGTGGCTGAGGAGTATGTGGAAGATGTCAGCACGCTACACCCTGCTTTTCGCCGCCACTGTTTCTGCTGTGGTGTGATGTTGGGATAGCATGTCTTCCTGTTAAAAGGGCTGCGTTGGGTGGCTCACCTCTCTCAAAAAACCTTCACATAATCTGTAAAGGTGATGTTACTGCTGCTGTGACTTTACAGCTGCTGTCATGTTACTGTGCTGTGACGTTACAGCTGCTGTCAGTTACTGCTGCTGTCGGGTACGTGCTGTGATGTTACTGCTGCTGTCAGGTTACTGCTGCTGGGTGGACGTTACTGCTCTGTATATTATGCTGCGGGTGATCGCTGTTGTGACGTTACTACTGCTGTCATGTAACTGCTGCTTTTGATGTATGTTACTGATGATGTTTCATGTCACTGCTGCGTTCATATGTCATGATACTGCTGCTGTGATGCGTCATGTTACTGCTGCTGTGATGTGTCATGTTACTGCTGCTGTGATGTGTCATGTTTACTGCTGCTGTGATGTCTGTTATGCTGCTGTGATGTCTGTTACTGATGTGTCTTGCATGCTGCCGTATATGTCATGTTTACTGCTGTGTGATGTCATGTTATGCTGCTGTGTGTGTTCATGTTACTGCTGCTGTGATGTGTCATGTTACTGCTGCTGTGATGTCATGTTACTGCTGCTGTGATGTGTCATGATACTGCTGCTGTGATGTGTCATGTTACTGCTGCTGTGTGTCATGTTATGCTGCTGTGTGTGTATGTACAGCTGCTTGATGTGTCATGTTACTGCTGCTGTGATGTGTCATGTTACTGCTGCTGTGATGTCATGTTACTGCTGCTGTGATGTGTCATGTTACTGCTGCTGTGATGTCATGTTACTGCTGCTGTGATGTGTCATGATACTGCTGCTGTGATGTCATGTTACTGCTGCTGTGATGTGTCATGTTACTGCTGCTGTGATGTGTCATGTTACTGCTGCTGTGATGTGTCATGTTACTGCTGCTGTGATGTCATGTTACTGCTGCTGTGATGTGTCATGTTACTGCTGCTGTGATGTGTCATGTTACTGCTGCGTGAGTGTCATGTTACTGCTGCTGTGATGTCATGTTACTGCTGCTGTGATGTGTCATGTTACTGCTGCTGTGATGTCATGTTACTGCTGCTGTGATGTGTCATGTTAATGCTGGCTGTGATGTTCATTTTTACTGCTGCTGTGTTTGTCATGTTACTGCTGCTGTGATGTGTCATGTTACTGCTGCTGTGTTGCCCATGTACTGCTGCTGTGATGTCATGATACTGCTGCTGTGATGTGTAAATGTTACTGCTGCTGTGATGTCATGTTACTGCTGCTGTGATGTGTCAGTTACTGCTGCTGTGATGTCATGTTACTGTGCTGTGATGTGTCATGTTACTGCTGCTGTGTTTGTGCATGTTACTGCTGCTGTGATGTGTCATTTTTACTGCTGCTGTGATGTCATTTTTACTGTGCTGTGATGTGCATGTTACTGCTGCTGTGATGTCATGTTACTGCTGCTGTGATGTGTCATGTTACTGCTGCTGTGATGTGTCATGTTACTGCTGCTGTGATGTCATGTTACTGCTGCTGTGATGTGTCATGTTACTGCTGCTGTGATGTGCATGTTACTGTGCTGTGATGTGTCATGTTTACTGCTGCTGTGATGTCATGTTATGCTGCTGTGATGTCATGTTACTGATGGTCATGTCATGCTGCGTATATGTCATGTACTGCTGCTGTGATGCGTCATTTTTACTGCTGCTGTGATGTGTCATGTTACTGCGCTGTGATGTCATGTTACTGTTTGATGTCATGTCCCCTGCTGCCGTCATATGTCATGATACTGCTGCTGTGATGCGTCATGTTACTGCTGCTGTGATGTGTCATGTTACTGCTGCTGTGATGTGTCATGTTACTGCTGCTGTGATGCGTCATGTTACTGCTGCTGTGATGTGTCATGTTACTGCTGCTGTGATGTCATGTTACTGATGATGTCATGTCACTGCTGCCGTCATATGTCATGATACTGCTGCTGTGATGCGTATGTTACTGCTGCGTGATGCGTCATGTTCCGGGCTGCTGTGATGCGTCATGTTACTGCTGCTGTGATGTGTCATGTTACTGCTGCTGTGATGTCATGTTACTGATGATGTCATGTCACTGCTGCCGTCATATGTCATGATACTGCTGCTGTGATGCGTCATGTTACTGCTGCTGTGATGCGTCATGTTACTGCTGCTGTGATGTGTCATGTTACTGCTGCTGTGATGCGTCATGTTACTGCTGCTGTGATGTGTCATGTTACTGCTGCTGTGATGCGTCATGTTACTGCTGCTGTGATGCGTCATGTTACTGCTGCTGTGATGTCATGTTACTGATGATGTCATGTACTGCTGCCTATGTCATGATACTGCTGCTGTGATGCGTCATGTTACTGCTGCTGTGATGTGTCATGTTACTGCTGCTGTGATGCGTCATGTTACTGCTGCTGTGATGTGTCATGTTACTGCTGCTGTGATGTGTCATGTTACTGCTGCTGTGATGCGTCATGTTACTGCTGCTGTGATGTGTCATGTTACTGATGATGTCATGTCACTGCTGCCGTCTATGTCATGATACTGCTGTGTGATGCGTCATGTTATGTGCTGTGATGTGTCTGTTAGCTGCTGTGTGCTCATGTTTTGCTTGTGATGTGTCATGTTATGCTGCTGTGATGTGTCATGTTACTGCTGCTGTGATGCGTATGATACTGCTGCTGTGATGTGTCATGTTACTGCTGCTGTGATGCGTCTTTGTTACTGCTGCTGTGATGTGTCATGTTACTGCTGCTGTGATGTGTCATGATACTGCTGCTGTGATGCGTCATGATACTGCTGCTGTGATGTGTCATGTTACTGCTGCTGTGATGTGTCATGTTACTGCTGCTGTGATGCGTCATGTTACTGCTGCTGTGATGCGTCATGTTACTGCTGCTGTGATGTGTCATGTTACTGCTGCTGTGATGTGTCATGTTACTGCTGCTGTGATGCGTCATGTTACTGCTGCTGTGATGTGTCATGTTACTGCTGCTGTGATGCGTCATGTTACTGCTGCTGTGATGCGTCATGTTATGCTGCGTGATGCGTCATTTTAAACTGCTGCTGTGATGCGTCATGTTACTGCTGCGTGATGCGTCATGTTACTGCTGCTGTGATGTCATGTTACTGCTGCTGTGATGCGTCATGTTACTGCTGCTGTGATGCGTCATGTTACTGCTGCTGTGATGCGTCATGTTACTGCTGCTGTGATGCGTCATGTTACTGCTGCTGTGATGTGTCATGTTCCTGCTGCTGTGATGCATCATGTTACTGCTGCTGTGATGTGTCATGTTCTGCTGCTGTGATGTGTCATGTTACTGCTGCTGTGATGCTTTCATGTTACTGTGCTGGGGATGTGTCATGTTACTGCTGCTGTGATGTGTCATGATACTGCTGCTGTGATGCGTCATGTTACTGCTGCTGTGATGTGTCATGTTACTGCTGCTGTGATGTCATGTTACTGCTGCTGTGATGTGTCATGTTACTGCTGCTGTGATGTGTCATGTTACTGCTGCTGTGATGTGTCATGTTACTGCTGCTGTGATTTTGTCATGATACGCTGCTGTGATGCTCATGTTACTGCTGCTGTGATGTGTCATGTTACTGCTGCTGTGATGTGTCATGTTACTGCTGCTGTGATGTGTCATGTTCCCTGCTGCTGTGATGGTCATGATACTGCTGCTGTGATGCGTCATGTTACTGTGCTGTGATGTGTCATGTTACGCTGCTGTGATGTGTCATGTTACTGCTGCTGTGTTTGTGTCATGTTAACTGCTGCTGTGATGGGGTCATGATACTGCTGCTGTGATGCGTCATGTTACGGGCTGCTGTGATGTGTCATGTTACTGCGGGCTGTGATGTGTCATGTTACTGCTGCTGTGATGTGTCATGTTACTGCTGCTGTGATGCGTCATGTTATGCGCTGTGATGTGTCATGTTACTGCTGCTGTGATGTGTCATGTTACTGCGCTGTGATGCGTCATGTTACGCTGCTGTGATGTGTCATTTTTACTGCTGCTGTGATGCGTCATGTTACTGCTGCTGGATGTGTCATTTTACTGCTGCTGTGTTGCGTCAT
This sequence comes from Cherax quadricarinatus, assembly GCF_026875155.1. Lineage (NCBI taxonomy): Eukaryota > Metazoa > Arthropoda > Malacostraca > Decapoda > Parastacidae > Cherax > Cherax quadricarinatus. Next base: position 76,767,394 of record NC_069402.1, read on the forward strand.
GTTACTGCTGCTGTGATGTGTCATGTTACTGCTGCTTGATGTGTATGTTACGCTGCTGTGATGTGTCATGATATGCTGCTGTGATGCGTCATGTTACTGCTGCTGTGATGTGTCATGATACTGCTGCTGTGATGCGTCATGTTACTGCTGCTGTGATGTGTCATGTTACTGCGCTGTGATGCGTCATGTTACTGCTGCTGGATGCTTCATGTTACTGCTGCTGTGTTGTCATGTTACTGTGCTGTGATCGTCATGTTTCTGCTGTGTATGTCATGTTACTGCTGCTGTGATGTCATGTTACTGCTGCTGTGATGTCATGTTACTGCTGCTGTGATGCGTCATGTTACTGCTGCTGTGATGTGTCATGTTACTGCTGCTGTGATGTGGTCATGTTTACTGCTGCTGTGTTTGCGTCATGTTACTGTGCTGTGATGCGTCATGTTACTGCTGCTGTGATGTCATGTTACTGCTGCTGTGATGTGTCATGTTACTGCTGCTGTGATGTCATGTTACTGCTGCTGTGATGTCATGTTACTGCTGCTGTGATGTCATGTTACTGCTGCTGTGAGGTGTCTGTTACTGCTGCTGTGATGTCATGTTACTGCTGCTGTGATGTCATGTTACTGCTGCTGTGATGTCATGTTACTGCTGCTGTGATGTCATGTTACTGCTGCTGTGATGTCATGTTACTGCTGCTGGTCTCAAGTTTTTTTTACCAAGGCTGTGCTGCGTCATTTCTGACGTGTGGATGCGCTTTTCTATGCCCTGTGAGTTTTCATATAATTTAACTCCTTAAAAGAACACTAAGTACTTGTATTAAAGGCATTTAGCATCACATGTGAAGACAACACACACGGAATGAGACCTATGTGCCAAGTGCAGGGTCATGGTGTCAGCTGCGCCTTCAGTGTGTGTAGTGTGTGTTAATATTACGTAAGACTTGGAATGGGTCAAGTATTGGGCAAAAACTGCTTCCTGGGTCTCTTACTGTAATATAGTTTTGTTCACTGGCTTGCTAAACCTGAATAAATAGGTTGCCCTGAACACAAAATAATAGCATACCCCTAACCACCTTACACACAGCACCATCATACCATACCAACTGCCACATTACCTTCCACCTACCACTACTATCACACCTATGCCACCATAACCTAAACACCACCATCACTACCTACCATCACCATACTACCTATCACCACCATCAAATAAACCCATCAACCACCATTCACTACGTATCACCACTACCACCACCTTCAAATACCCACCTATCACCACCTACCACCACCTTCACTACCTACCTACCACTACCTCCACCATTACCACTCTTCACCTACACTACTTTCACCACCTACCACTTACCTTCATCACCTACCACTACCTTCACCACCTACCCCCACCTTCACCCCTACCACCACCTCACTACCTTCACCCTACCACACCTTCACCACCTACTGCCACCATCACCACCTATCACCACCCATCACTACCTACCACACCATCACTACCTATCACCACCCTCACTACCTACAACCACCATCACTTTCCTATCACCCCTCCCTCCCCACCTTCACTACCTACCTTCACCACCTACCACCACCTTCACACCTACTACTACCACTACCTCCACCTTCTACCAACTACCCTTTCACCACCACCTACTTTTACCACCTACCACTACCTTCACCTACCATCTACCTTCCAACCTACCACACCACCTTCACCACAAACCCCCACCGCCCTACCTTCACCTACCACTACCTTCAAACCACTACTGCCACCATACCACCATCACCTACCATCACCACCTACCACCACCATCACTACCTATAACCATCACTACCTACAACCACCTTCACTTACCTACCTACTACTATCACCACCATCTACCACTACCCCTTTACCTACCATACTTTTACCACCTACACTACCTTCACCACCTACCACTACCTTTCCCCAGGTAATCTTTCCAGGTACCTTAACCATTACCATAATATACCACCAACCCTTTACAATTACAACCTGACCATTAATTTCCCCCCTACCCTACCTTCACCAACTAGGCCGAGAACACTAATATAAAATTCCTATACCATTACCCCTCATTTCCTATCCCACCTCCATACCCTTACACCTACCACACTCCCTTTACCCCCTACCACCACCTTCACTACCACCTACCACACCTTCCACCATACCCCACCACTACTTCAAACCCCACACTATTTACCACCACACTACCTTCACCTACCCAACCTTCACCACCTCACTACCCTATCACCACTACACTACCTTCACACTCACAGTTTAGTAATTACTGTTCCCCTTGTACCATTTCCTTAACCATTACCAAATGACCTACCACCAACCCTCTGTTACCATTTATTTTTCATATCTCTACCATAGAATTTCTTCACCCTCACCGTACATAGGGTCTCTAACCAAAAAAATTTTTTTCTTCCCTACCTACCTCTAACCTACCTACCTTCCACCTCCCACTCCCCCCTTCATCCATCCTTACTTCCCCCCATCACCCCTCTTCCCCCTTTACTACCTCTTCCTTACCTACTATAAACCCCCTTAACCCTCCCTTTAATCCTCCTCCACCTCCTCGTCCCTCTCTTCTGTCACCATTCCCCTCTTCCCCTCTTCCCATCTCTTGTCCCCTCTTCCACCTCTCCCCTCCCCTCACTTCTCCCCTTCACTACCTCTTCCCCCCCTTCTTCTCTTTTCCTCCTCTCCCCCCTTCTCTTTGTCCTCCTCTCCTCTCTCTTGTCCCCCTTTCCCTCTTCCTCTCCCTTCTCTCCCTCTTCCTCTCCCTCTTCCTCTCCTCCTTCCTCTTCTCCCTCTTTCCCCTTCCCTCCTCTTTCCCCTTTCCTCCTTTTCCCCCTCCTCTGTCTTTTCCTCTCTTCCTCCCTCCTCCTCTTCCACCACTTCTCTTCTCTCCTTTCCCCTTTTTTCTTCCTTCTCTTCCCCCTCTTCCACCTCCTCCTTTTCCCTTTACTCCCCCTTCTCTTCTACCTCCCTCTTTTCTTCCTCTTCCTTCTCTTCCCCCTCTTGCACTCCTCTTCCTCCTCTTGCACCTCCTTTCCTCTCTTGCAAAAATCCTTTTCCTCTTCCCCTCCTCCATTCCTCCTCCTATTCCCCTTTTCTCCTATTTCTCTCCTCCTATCCTCCTCTCCCTTTTTCCACCTCCTCTCCTACTGTAGGGAAATGGGCAAGCTAAACCAAATAATTTAAATTGGACTGGGATGGACTTAGCTTGCCAGCTTTTGCCTTCGCACAGCCTCCCAAAGATGTGTCTTGATGAAGTGTCAGTCACATTCTTCTAGGGCTGTGTGAAACAAGGTGTCACTGTATTACCCCGGAAGGGGTGTGGGCTCAAAAGCCCACACCTCATGCCATCTTAAAGGATGGTTTCAATCCCTTTGTGACTACGAGAACTGCGCCCTTCCCCTGTTTTTAACAGTTGGTTTAAAACCTACCTTGCCCTTTTTGCGTGAGCTTGTGTTTGATTTCGAAATGCAAAGGTTTAGTACCTTGATTATGCTGAAGTTCCTTGAGATGTCGCACTGTCTTCCACTCCTCGGAATTGGAACACTCGGCGGTTACACTAAACTGTTCCTCAAATTTGTTCTATTTTTCAAAAGTAATGTCCACTAAAGCTGTGCACACTTCTTTGTATTTCTACTGTTATTATGGAGATTGTCAGAGGTCGAGGACGCACTGTTATATTTCCTTTGTTAAGGTCAGTGCATGCTTAAAAACTCCTCCTACCCCTGGTTTTTTGCAGTCTGATAGCCCCTGCACCGCTTCAGACTCGGCTGTCCTGGGCGACTCCAGAGATTAATTCTCCCTCATTAACCCACCCTTGTTGCCACACTGGTCTCTTGCAAGGAAGTGGCTGTCTTATGACCCGCTGGTTATGCTTCCAGTTAAGGGGGTTGATGGGAGAAGCAAGTAAGACGCATTGCCTTTCTGGAGGGTTGTCCTCAGGGGTTAAAGGACTGAAGAGGCTGATACCCCCTCCTGGAGAAAGTTTCTCTACATCCTCCTCCTCCTCTTCCTCCTCCTCTTCCCCCTCCTCTTCCTCCTCCTCTTCTCCTCCTCCACCACTTTTCTCTTCGTCCTTTTCTTCGTTTCCCCCTCCTCTTCTTCCTACTCTTCTTCTTCTTTCCCTTTTTTCCTCTTTTCCCCCTCTTCCTCTCTTTCTTTCCTCCCCCCTCTTCCTCCCCTTTTTCCCCTCCCCTCCCTTCCCCCTCCTCTTCCCCTTCCACGGATATAAATAAAAAGCAAAAATTCGCTTTCAACATTCCCCAAATTCGATAAAACAATTTCATTTACAATATCAGAAATATTAATGTTCTGCATGAGGTGCGCATGACGGCCCTGTTTTTTATCAATAATTCTCTTACTTTTGTCTTTATGACTCTTCCTCTTTCTTTACTCCCCTCCCTCCATTCTCTCTCTCTCTCTCTCTCTCTCTCTCTCTCTCTCCCCTCTCTCTCTCTCTCCCCTCTCTCTCTCTCTCTCTCTCTCTCTCTAACAGCAACAAAAGTCACAGAATTAAAATGGTCACCAGGGAAATTATGGTGGTAGAGGTTTTAGTCTCCTGTGTGGATATTGTGTAAATATTGTCTCCACCATAACCATGTAAGTATCGTGGATTGAGTGCTGTTATTGTTCTGTGTTTGTTTGTGCTTGTGTGTGTGTGTGTGTGTGTGTGGTGTGTGTTTGTGCTTGTATGTGTGTGTGTGTGTGTTTGTGTGTATGTGTGTGTTTGTGTGTGTTGTTTGCCTTCATCCACTTCCTCATCAGAGTCATTCCACTTATCAACCAGCCTAAGACTAAAGAAGTTCTTCTTTAAATCCCATTGATTCATCTATGTCTTCAACTTCCACCTATGTCCCCTTGATCCTGGTCGTCTTAATTCAGTCCCTATCTGTGCTACTGATTCCTCTTCGGATTTTGTGTGTAGTAATCAGGTCCTCCCCTTATCCCCTCTGCCAAGGTTGTCGGGTTCATTTCCTTCAACTTCTCATAGGGTATTTCACTCAGCTCTGGTACTAATCTGGTTGCAAATCTTTGAACCTTTTCAAGATTCAGGTGTGGGCTCCATGCTGGGACTGCTTACTCAATGAATGGCTTAGCTAACATAAGTCGTATAAAGAGTTTTGAAGGATTCGTCATTCCTGAATGCTATTCTGAGGTTTGTTAATCTAGCAAATACCGCTGCCGTTATACAGCTTATGTGCGATTCTGGCAGTATGTTTGGTGTTATATATTCACCCCAGGTTCTTTTCACTTTGGTATTTGTGTCTTCTCTCTTCCCATGCCTCTCTTCTCTGTTTGTGTTCAACCCGAGAAGCCACTTGTTTGACCATATCTGCAGTAAGTTGGAGCTCTCTGGAGTTTGTCACTGTCCTATCTTGTTCTTATTCTTCTCATTATTTTCACATGTTTAGCAAACAGACACACACAGGACTCGATCCCTTCTGGTAGGTCATTCATATATCTTAGGAATAATAGTGGTCCTAACTCTGATCCTTGCGGAATATATCTCTCTCTCTCATTCTGATTTTTTCATTCCTTATCGAATACTCTGCCTTCTGTCATTACATACTCCTTGACCCACTCGAACAATCAGCTTTTAACCCTGCTTGTTCTTCTAATTTCCGGAATAATCTCTTTTGTGATACTGTATCATAATCTTTTCCGCAGTCCAAGAAAATGTAGTCTACCTAAAACTGTTCAACAGCCTCCCATCAAGCATTAGGGGAATTGCCAATAAACCCCTGGCTGCCTTCAAGAGAGAGCTGGACAGATACCTAAAGTCAGTGCCGGATCAGCCGGGCTGTGGCTCGTACGTCGGACTGCGTGCGGCCAGCAGTAACAGCCTAGTTGATCAGGCCCTGATCCATCGGGAGGCCTGGTCGTGGACCGGGCCGCGGGGGCGTTGATCCCCGGAATAACCTCCAGCTAACCCCGTCTCTCTTGTTTCATCTCTGTGACTTTGTCATAGAACTCAACGAATTCGTGAGACAGAATTTTGTTTCCCTAAATCTGTGTTGGTTTAATGTTAAGAACCTTCTCTGCAAGTGTTCCAATATCTCTTTCCTTGCTATCTACTGGAAGCTTTTGATAGTATGCATTTAGATAAATTAACCTTTTTTTTTAATGGAGATCACATTTGCGTTTTTACAATTTCTGGCAGCTGTCTTGACAGGAGAGATTGGCTGACTGAGTCTTGATGAACCTCAGGTATAGTAATGGCGTGGCTTTCTGTGTCATTATTGAGGTTAGTGGTCACGTGTGGTCATACCTGTCCTAAGCTGTCTGGGAGTTAGCGTGGGGTGTTACCTAGCACCATGGCTTGTTGTAGTGTTTTAAATTCTCAGGTTAAAGTGTTGAAGAAGGAGATTCTACTCCTTCAAAAGGAAAATAGGAGGCTGAAGACTCGTCTAGATGGATTTGGGAGTGAGTGTGGGATGGTGGTAGCTGGTGAGGAGAAAAAAGTTACCTGCAGTGATTTGGAGAGTGGCAGTCGCTTTAAGTGGCAAGTGGTTCACAATTCAGGAAGAAGAATGATAAAGAAGGTTAATAGAGAAGATGCGAAGGTAGGAAATCGAGTCTCTGTTCTTCATGACGAGTATACTTTAGTGGTTAGTGAGATTTAAGGTACCACTGACTCCCCTGCTTATTAAGGTAAGAATATTCTGATTGTGGGAGATTCTCAGGTATGATGTATGGACCATGCTTTTTGTAACAGAGATAGAAAGGTCAGACAGAGGATGTGTCTACCTGGAGCTGGTGTTGGTGACATAGTCAGCAGGTTGGATAATATTATGTCAGGTAATGGGAACAAGCCCATTATCTGTCTTAGTGCTGGTGGAAATGACATAGGGAATGGCAGGAGACAGGAGCTGCTGGATAAGTACAGGTCAGCCATAAATGTAGTCAGATCTAAGGGAGGGATCCCAATCATATGTAGCATCTTGCCTAGAAGGGGAGTGGGCAATGAATAGATGTCTAGGGCAATTGGTATAAATTGCTGGCTGGACAGGTACTACAAGGAACTTGCAATCCCATTCATTGATAACTGGGACAGATTCTAAGGCAAGCATGATATGCATGCAAGGGATGGGGTTCATCTCTCTGGGGCTGGAGTGGTTGCATTACCCAATTCGATTGAGAGAGTCATTGATGACTTGTCTAGGACTTTAAACTGATAGATTATAGAGGTATGGGTGTTTGTGGGAAACAATCAGGCTGCAGTATTAGGGTTGAAAACAGTAGATATTACCAGGATACCTCAGAGATATGTTTAAAAGACAATATTCAAAATAAAGTTGCTAGTAATGGTAAATCAATTGATCAACAGAGAGAGATAGTAGAGGGCAACAAGTGACTAGCTCCCTTAAGGTTTACTATACAAATAGTAGGAGTCTAAGAAATAAGATAGATGAGCTAAGATTACTTGCAAGTACAGGTAATATAGATATTGCTATAACAGAGACCTGGTTCAACTTGAAAGATAGAAAAATGCCCTCTGAATGCAACATAAAGGGTTATAAACGATTCCATACTGATAGGGTCAACAAGAAGGGTGGTGGAGTGGCGATGTAGGTCAGAGATAATTTAAATTGTGTTAGACAAAATATAAGATTAGAAACATCAGACACAGAATCTGTTTGGCTACAGTTTCTCGAGGGTCGTGAAAAGTTAATTTTGGGTGTGATTTATAGGCCCCAAACCTTGATAGAGAGTGCAGTAAGCTGCTATGGGACGAAATTCATAAGGCATCTAGATATGAAAATGTTGTGTTAATGGGAGATTTTAACTTTAGACAAATTGATTGGAACAATATGACAGGAAATCTTGAGTCTAAAGATTTTCTTGATACGGTTCAGAATTGCTTTTTAGAACAGTTTGTGACAGAACCAACTGGAGGAAACAGTCTACTTGACTTGGTTCTTGCTAATAAAGAATCACTAGTTAATAATCTTGAGGTTAATGATGAGCTTGGGGAAAGTGATCACAAATCACTTAGTTTCAATATATCATGGAGTTACCCGAATAACTGCAATCAAATCTCTGTCCCAAACTTTTGCTTGGCTGATTTCATGGGACTGAAAAATTACCTGGGTGGGGTAAATTGGGATGTCCTGACTGTGGGTCAGGTAGGTGGTGTTGGTTGCCAATATAACGTTTTTCAGAGCATAGTTCTAGCTGCCCAGACAACTTTCGTTCTGTGTAGGGAAATTAGATCTAACAAAAATGATCCCAAATGGATGAACAATAGATTAAAACATCTCATTGGTCAAAAGAGAGGCATATATAGGCATATTAAAAGAGGGGCTTTGGACACACAGACCCTGAGCTGCTTTGGACAGACCCTGAGCTGCTTTGGGGATTAGCGTGGACGGTTACAAAGCATGGCTTGCTTCTGCAGTGTTTTAAAAACTGAGGTTGGAGAGTTGAAGGAGGAGGTCTTGCTTCTCCAGGAGGAGATTAGGAGGCTGAAGGTCCACCTCAATGGGCCTGGGAGAGAGTGTGAGGTGGTTGGAGATGTGGGGAATGAGGCTTCTAGCAGTGAGGTGCAGTCTGTCTCTCACTGTGAGGAGGCTGTAGGTGGGGAGGTAGCAACGGCTACCAGCAGTGAGGTGCAGCCCAGCACCTGCTACAAGTGGCGAGTTGTTCACAGTAATGGGAGGCGCATCAGGAAAGGAAAGTTAAGAGTAAAGATCTAAAGGGGGGAAATCGCTCTCTGTTCCCCGGATGAATGTACTTCAGGGGCCCAGTAAAGGTGGTATACTGCCCTGAAATGAAGGAAAAAGCGCATTCTTGTGGTTGGGACTCTCAGGTAAGTTTTTGACCTTTGCTTTTTGAATGGGAAATAAGAAGATGAGAGATAGGTTGCTTCCCCTGGAGCTGGTGTTGGGGACATTGTCAACAGCTGGATAATATCTGTCAGGTAAGGGAACAAGCCCTTATCTGTCTCGTGCGGGTGGAAAAATGATTTTGGGGGTGGAGGGGGAAGAGCTGCTGATAAGTACAGGTCAGTATAGATTTCATTAAGTCTAAGGGGGGGATCCCAAAATCATATGTGATTTTGCTAGAGGGGAGTGGAAAATAAATGGTTGTCTAGGGCAATTGGTGTAAAATTGTGGTAGACAGATCGCAAGGAATTGCAATCCCATTATTGCAAGGAACAACTTTTATGGAAAAACATGTTTGTATGCAAGGGAGGGGTTTTCATCTCTCTGGGGAGGGGTGGTGACTTGCGACCGTTGAGAAGGCATTGGTGAATGCCTATGTTTTAAAGATGGAAGATAGAGGTATGGGTGTGTGTGGGAAAAAAACAGGTTGCAAAAATGGGGGGGGGAAAAAAAATAAAATGTATAAAGGCATTCAGATGAAATTATAAATAAAGACAATAAAAAGGTCAGAAAAAAAAGGGGGGCAGAGAGGGGGAAGCAAGGGATAGCTCCCTTAAGGTTTACTTACTAATAGCAGGGTGTTAGAATAAGAAAAGATGAGCTAAAATTAATTGCAAAAATGCAGGGAAAAAATAGTATTATTGCTTAAAAGAGCCCGGCCAATCTGAAGATAGAGAGATGCCCTCTGAAAGTCCCCTACAAGGTAAAATTATTCCCACTGACGGGTTTAACAGGAAAGGGGCGGAGAGTTGGTGTATGTCAGAGACAATTTAAATTTTTGTGTAGACAAGATATTTTTAAATTTGAAGCGTCAGCCACGAATCGTTTGGTTCAGCTTTCGGGGCCGAGAAAAAGATTTTGGTGTGATTTCAGGGCCCCAAAACTTGTAGGGGTGAGGGAAATTCTATGGGGACGAAATTTTGTAAGGATTACATACGAAAAGTTGGCTAATGGGAGATTTTCAACTAAGACAGATTGACTGGAGCAATTTGACAGGAAATTTTGAGTGGGTGACTTTCTTTATACGATCCCGGATTGTTTTTTTAAAAAAAAGTTTGTGACAGACCCCAATAGGGGAAAAAACCTCCTTGACTTTGGGGTTTTTGCCCGTAGGGAAAACATAATTATAATTTGAGGTTAATGTGAGCTTGGGGAGGTGATCACAAATCCTCAGTTTTAATATTTCGGGAAATTTCCCCCTAATAAGGCAATAAAGTCTCGTCCTGATTTTTCGCTTGGCTGATTTCATAGGACTGAAAAATTACTTAGGTGGGCTGAACTGGAATGACCTGACTAGGGGTCAGGTAGGTGGTGATGGTTGCCGATATGATGCTTTCAGGGCATAGTTCTAGTGCTCAGTCAAATTATGTTCCAAATAGGGAAATCAGATCAAACAAAAATGATCTAAATGGATGAACATAGATTAAAATTTGATTGGTCAAAAGAGAGGCATATATAGGCAAATCAAAAGAGGAGAGGGGCAATTAAGAAATCGTTATATTCATTTTAAAGAGAGAAATAAAAAAGGGAATTGAAAAGCAAAAAAGGGGGATATGGGGTTTTAAAGTTGCAAGAGAATCGAAGACTAACCCAAAAGGTTTTCTTTCAGGTATACAGAAGTAAGAATCAGGACAAGATAGGCCCACTCAAAGTTCCTCGGGTCAGTCACTGACGTGATAAGGAAATGTGTAGAATTTTTAACACATACTTCCTCTCAGTTTTTACACAGGGGGGATACCAGCGATATTCCAGTAATGATGAATTATGTAGAACAGGACGATAATAAACTGTGCATATTAGGGTCCCCAAGTGACTGGTCCTTAGGCAAATAGATAAATTAAAACCTAAAAAATTTCCCAGGCCCTGATAAACTGTATTGCAAGGGTTCAAAAGGAATGTAAAAGGAGTTTGGCACCCCTTTGCTAATCTTTTCAACATATCATTTACAAACTGGCATGGTGCCAGAAAAGTGGAAAATGGCAAATGTTGATCCCTATTTTCAAAACAGGTGACAGGTCCTTAGCTTCGAAACTATAGAAAAATAAGCCAAAACCTCCATGTGGGAAAATTTATGGAATCAATAATTGCCGAGGCAGTTCGTAGCCACCTTGAAAAGCATAATTAATCAACGAATCTCAGCATGGTTTTTTCAAAGGGGGTTCCTGCCTTACGAATTTATTAACTTTTTTCACTAAGGTATTTTTAGGAGGTTTGATCATGGTAATGAATATGATATTGTGTATATGGACTTCGTAAGGCTTTTGAAGGGTCCCAATCAGAGACTATTTAGGGGGAAAATTAAGCACATGGAATAGGAGGAGAAATTTTTTTTCCCGGATAGAGGCCCTGGTTGACAAATAGGCAGCAGAGAGTTTGCATAAATGGGGAGAAATCAGAGTGGGGAAGCGTCACGAGCGGTGTTCCACAGGGGTCAGTGTTGGGCCCCCTGCTGTTCACAATCTCATAAACGACATAGATGAGGGCATAAAGAGCGACATCGGCAAAATTTGCCGATGACACCAAATAGGCCGTCGAAATTTATTCTGACGAGGACATTCGAGCATCCAGGAAGATTTGAATAGAATGACGCAGTGGTCGGAGAAGTGGAGATGCAGTTTAATATAGACAATGCAAAGTTCTAAATGTTGGACAGGACCCAATAACCATGCCACATATAAATAAATAATGTTTGATCTTAATATTACGGATTGCGAAAAGATTTAGGAGTTCTGGTTAGCAGTAATCTGAAACCAAGACAACAGTGCATAAGTGTTCGCAATAAAGCTAATAGAATCCTTGGCTTCATATCAAGAAGCATAAATAATAGGAGTCTCAGGTTGTTCTTCAACTCTTACATCCTTGGTTAGGCCTCATTTAGATTATGCTGCACAGTTTTGGTCACCCTATTACAGAATGGATATAAATTCTCTGGAAAATGTACAAAGGAGGATGACAAAGATGTCCCATGTATCAGAAACCTTCCTATGAGGATAGATAAGGGCCCTTGAAACTGCACTCTCTAGAAAGACGTAGAATTAGGGGGGGATATGATTGAGGTTTTAAGTGGAAACAGGAATAAATAAAGGGGATGTAAATAGTGTGCTGAAAAAATCTAGCCTAGGACAGGACTCGCAGCAATGGTTTTAAGTTGGAAAAAATTCAGATTCAGGGGGATATAGGAAAGTACTGGTTTGGTAATAGAGTTGTGGATGAGGGGAAAACAACTCCCAAGTACCGTTATAGAGGCCAGAACGTTGTGTAGCTTTAAAAATAGGTTGGATAAATACATGAGTAGATGTGGGTGGGTGTGAGTTAGACCTGATAGCTTGTGCTAACAGGTCGGTTGCCGTGTTCCTCCCTTAAGTCAATGTGACCTGACCTGACTAGGTTGGGTGCATTGGCTTAAGCCGGTAGGGACTTGGACCTGCCTCGCATGGGCCAGTAGGCCTTCTGCAGTGTTCCTTCGTTCTTATGTTCTTATGTTCTTATGAGAGAAAAAAAAAGGAATAAGAAAAGCAAAAGGGATTATGAGGCTAAGGTCGCAAGGGATTCGAAGACTAACCCAAAAGGGTTCTTTCAGGTATACAGAAGTAAGTTTAGGAACAAGATAGGCCCACTTAAGAGTAACAAAGGTCAGATCACTGACAGTGATAAGGAAATGTGTGAAATTTTAAATTCTTACTTCCTCTCAGTTTTTACTCAGGAAAATACTAGCAAAATTCCAGAAATAATAGATTATGTAAAACAAGACGATAATAAACTATGCACGATTGTGGTAACTAGTGACATGGTCCTCAGACAAATAGAGAAATTAAAGCCTAACAAATCGTCAGGCCCTGATGAACTGTTTACAAGGGTGTTAAAGGAATGTAAAGAGGAACTTAGCATACCTTTGGCTAATCTTTTCAACATATCACTACAAACTGGCATAATGCCTGACAAGTGGAAAATGGCAAATGTAATACCTATTTACAAAGCAGGTGACAGGTCCTTAGCTTCGAACTATAGCCCAATAAGCCTTGCCTCCATAGTGGGAAAATTTATGGAATCAGTAATTACCGAAGCAATTCGTAGCCATCTCGAAAGGCATAAATTGATAAATGAATCTCAACACGGTTTTACAAAGGGGCGTTCCTGTCTTACGAATTTACTAACTTTTTTCACTAAGGTGTTTGAGGAGGTAGATCATAGGAATGAATATGATATTGTGCATATAGACTTCAGTAAGGCTTTCGATAGAGTTCCACATCAGAGGCTATTGAGGAAACTTAAGGCACACGGAATAGGAGGAGAAATTTTTTCCTGGGTTGAGGCATGGTTGACGAATAGGCAGTAGAGAGTTTGCATAAATGGGGAGAAATCGGAATGGGGGTGCGTCACGTCACAAGCGGTGTTCCACAGTGGTCAGTGTTGGGCCCATTGTTGTTCACAATCTACATAAACGACATAGATGAGGGAATAAATAGTGACAAGCAAATTTGCTGATGACACTAAAATAGGCCCTCCAATTCATTCAAAGGAGGACATTAGAACATTCCAGTATGATTTGAATAGACTGATGCAATGGTCGGAGAAGCGGCAGATGCAGTTTAATATAGACAAATGCAAAGTTCTAAATGTTGGACAGGAAAATAACCATGCCATATATAAACTAAATAATGTAGATCTTAATATTACGGATTGCGAAAAAGATTTAGGAGTTCTGGTTAGTAGTAATCTAAAACCAAGACAACAGTGCATAAGTGTCCGCAATAAAGCTAACAGAATCCTTGGCTTCATAACAAGAAGTATAAATAATAGAAGTCCTCAGGTTGTTCTTCAACTCTATATATCCTTGGTTAGGCCTCATTTAGATTATGCTGCTCAGTTCTGGTCACCGTATTACAGAATGGATATAAATGCTCTGGAAAACGTACAAAGGAGGATGGCAAAGTTGATCCCAAGTATCAGAAATCTTCCCTGTGAGGATAGACTGAGGCCCTGAATCTGCACTCTCTAGAAAGGCGTAGAATTAGGGGGGATATGATTGAGGTGTATAAATGGAAAACAGGAATAAATAAAGGGGATGTAAATAGCGTGCTAAAAATATCTAACAGAACTCGCAGCAAAGGCTTTAAATTGGAAAAATTCAGATTCAGGAAGAATATAGTAAAGCACTGGTTTGGTAACATAGTTGTGGATGAGTGGAACAAACTCCCGAGTACCGTCATAAACGCTAAGACATTGTGTAATTTTAAAAATAGGTTGGTTAAATACATGGGTGGGTGTGAGTTGGACCTGACTAGCTTGTGCTACTAGGTCCGATGCACTGCTCCTCCCTTAAGTGACGTGTCTGACCTCATTGGCTTAAGCCGGTACGAGAGCTTCCTCGCATGGGCCACTAGGCCTGTTGCAGTGTTCCTTCTTTCTTATGTTCTTATGTTATTAATGGAGTAGCTGGCTAGTTTAATAGTGATAGGATTAGGCTAGATTAGGTAAGGTAAGGTTTGTTAGGAAACAGGATGTGTTTCCTGACGCGGGTCTGAGTCATGTAGGCAGGAAGATAGACTCTTATATCCTGAAGTCAGATAAAATACTGGACACTTGCTACCACTCTGAGGGACACATTGCCTTATCTTGTATTATCTGCGCATATCATCTCTGAATTGAATTAACAAAACCGTGGTTGGTGAAACGTCTTCACATAGAGATAGTCAGGTGTGGCACATATGCCTGACACCAGCTCAGTTAAGAAGAATGTTACGTGTCAACGCTGGCACACTTAACACTCTTAAGTGAACTTTTGGACTCTCCTTAGATCGTTGAAGAATTGCCACATATATATATATGAAAATATAATTTTGATTTGATGAAGTTCTCATATTTTGTGGTAAAAATAAGTGGAGGTACTTGTACCCCCCTCCATGGCACTCGTACCCCCCTCCATGGCACTCAAACCCCCCTCCCGTAGGGCACTGGTCCTTCACCCTTGTTGATAACCCCCCACCACCTAGTGTCACCACTGCTCTCACAGGTGTTATCATTGTATCAGCTGTTGATGACCTCGATAACAGTGTTTAGTGATAACCTCAGGAATGTGGGGTTTCTCTCTCTCTCTCTCTCTCTCTCTCCTCTCTCTCTCTCTCTCTTCTCTCTTCTCTCTCTCTCTCTCTCTCTCTCTCTCCTCCCTCTCCTCTCTCTCTCTCTCTCTCTCTCTCTCCCTCCTCCCTCTCCTCTCCTCTCCTCTCTCTCTCTCCTCTCTCTCTCTCTCTCTCTCTCTCCTCCTCTCTCCTTCTCCTCTCCTCCCTCCTCTCTCTCTCTCTCTCTCTTCTCTCTCCTCTCTCCTCTCTCTTCTCTCTCTCTCTCTCTCTCTCTCTCTCTCTCTTTCTCTCTCTCTCTCTCAGTATACAGCGAGATGTCGTTGCTGGAAAAAAATTCACACACCACCCACAAATTGGAAATTAAGACTGTATGACCTTTGTGGTCGTCTTGAATCGTTACCATGTAACGTGTGGAAGAGAACGACCTTTGTGGTCGTCTTGAAGCGTTACCATGTAACGTGTGGAAGAGAACGACCTTTGTGGTCGTCTTGAAGCGTTACCATGTAACGTGTGGAAGAGAACGACCTTTGTGGTCGTCTTGAAGCGTTACCATGTAACGTGTGGAAAGAGAACGACCTTTGTGGTCGTCTTGAAGCGTTACCATGTAACGTGTGGAAGAGAACGACCTTTGTGGTCGCCTTGAAGCGTTACCATGTAACGTGTGGGAAGAGAACGACCTTTGTGGTCGTCTTGAAGCGTTACCATGTAACGTGTGTGGAAGAGAACGACCTTTGTGGGTCGCCTTGAAGCGTTACCATGTAACGTGTGGAAGAGAACGACCTTTGTGGTCGTCTTGAAGCGTTACCATGTAACGTGTGGAAGAGAGAACGACACCTTTGTGGTCGTCTTGAAGCGTTACCATGTAACGTGTGGAAGAGAACGACCTTTGTGGTCGTCTTGAAGCGTTACCATGTAACGTGTGGAAGAGAACGACCTTTGTGGTCGCCTTGAAGCGTTACCATGTAACGTGTGGAAGAGAACGACCTTTGTGGTCGTCTTGAAGCGTTACCATGTAACGTGTGGAAGAGAACGACCTTTGTGGTCGCCTTGAAGCGTTACCATGTAACGTGTGGAAGAGAACGACCTTTGTGGTCGCCTTGAAGCGTTACCATGTAACGTGTGGAAGAGAACGACCTTTGTGGTCGCCTTGAAGCGTTACCATGTAACGTGTGGAAGAGAACGACCTTTGTGGTCGCCTTGAAGCGTTACCATGTAACGTGTGGAAGAGAACGACCTTTGTGGTCGTCTTGAAGCGTTACCATGTAACGTGTGGAAGAGAACGACCTTTGTGGTCGCCTTGAAGCGTTACCATGTAACGTGTGGAAGAGAACGACCTTTGTGGTCGTCTTGAAGCGTTACCATGTAACGTGTGGAAGAGAACGACCTTTGTGGTCGCCTTGAAGCGTTACCATGTAACGTGTGGAAGAGAACGACCTTTGTGGTCGCCTTGAAGCGTTACCATGTAACGTGTGGAAGAGAACGACCTTTGTGGTCGTCTTGAAGCGTTACCATGTAACGTGTGGAAAGAGAACGACCTTTGTGTTCGTCTTGAAGCGTTTACCATGTAACGTGTGGAAGAGAAACGACCTTTGTGGTCGTCTTGAAGCGTTACCATGTAACGTGTGGAAGAGAACGACCTTTGTGGTCGTCTTGAAGCGTTACCATGTAACGTGTGGAAGAGAACGACCTTTGTGGTCGTCTTGAAGCGTTACCATGTAACGTGTGGAAGAGAACGACCTTTGTGGTCGTCTTGAAGCGTTACCATGTAACGTGTGGAAGAGAACGACCTTTGTGGTCGCCTTGAAGCGTTACCATGTAACGTGTGGAAGAGAACGACCTTTGTGGTCGTCTTGAAGCGTTACCATGTAACGTGTGGAAGAGAACGACCTTTGTGGTCTTGAAGCGTTACCATGTAACGTGTGGAAGAGAACGACCTTTGTGGTCGTCTTGAAGCGTTACCATGTAACGTGTGGAAGAGAACGACCTTTGTGGTCGTCTTGAAGCGTTACCATGTAACGTGTGGAAGAGAACGACCTTTGTGGTCGTCTTGAAGCGTTACCATGTAACGTGTGGAAGAGAACGACCTTTGTGGTCGTCTTGAAGCGTTACCATGTAACGTGTGGAAGAGAACGACCTTTGTGGTCGCCTTGAAGCGTTACCATGTAACGTGTGGAAGAGAACGACCTTTGTGGTCGCCTTGAAGCGTTACCATGTAACGTGTGGAAGAGAACGACCTTTGTGGTCGTCTTGAAGCGTTACCATGTAACGTGTGGAGAGAACGACCTTTGTGGTCGTCTTGAAGCGTTACCATGTAAACGTGTGGAAGAGAACGACCTTTGTGGTCGTCTTGAAGCGTTACCATGTAACGTGTGGAAGAGAACGACCTTTGTGGTCGCCTTGAAGCGTTACCATGTAACGTGTGGAAGAGAACGACCTTTGTGGTCGTCTTGAAGCGTTACCATGTAACGTGTGGAAGAGAACGACCTTTGTGGTCGTCTTGAAGCGTTACCATGTAACGTGTGGAAGAGAACGACCTTTGTGGTCGTCTTGAAGCGTTACCATGTAACGTGTGGAAGAGAACGACCTTTGTGGTCGTCTTGAAGCGTTACCATGTAACGTGTGGAAGAGAACGACCTTTGTGGTCGCCTTGAAGCGTTACCATGTAACATGTGGAAGAGAACGACCTTTGTGGTCGTCTTGAAGCGTTACCATGTAACGTGTGGAAGAGAACGACCTTTGTGGTCGTCTTGAAGCGTTACCATGTAACGTGTGGAAGAGAACGACCTTTGTGGTCGTCTTGAAGCGTTACCAATGTAACGTGTGGAAGAGAACGACCTTTGTGGTCGTCTTGAAGCGTTACCATGTAACGTGTGGAAGAGAACGACCTTTGTGGTCGTCTTGAAGCGTTACCATGTAACGTGTGGAAGAGAACGACCTTTGTGGTCGTCTTGAAGCGTTACCATGTAACGTGTGGAAGAGAACGACCTTTGTGGTCGTCTTGAAGCGTTACCATGTAACGTGTGGAAGAGGAACGACCTTTGTGGTCGTCTTGAAGCGTTACCATGTAACGTGTGGAAGAGAACGACCTTTGTGGTCGTCTTGAAGCGTTACCATGTAACGTGTGGAAGAGAACGACCTTTGTGGTCGTCTTGAAGCGTTACCATGTAACGTGTGGAAGAGAACGACCTTTGTGGTCGTCTTGAAGCGTTACCATGTAACGTGTGGAAGAGAACGACCTTTGTGGTCGTCTTGAAGCGTTACCATGTAACGTGTGGAAGAGAACGACCTTTGTGGTCGTCTTGAATCGTTACCATGTAACGTGTGGAAGAGAGAACGACCTTTATGGTCGTCTTGAAGCGTTACCATGTAACGTGTGGAAGAGAACGACCTTTGTGGTCGTCTTGAAGCGTTACCATGTAACGTGTGGAAGAGAACGACCTTTGTGGTCGTCTTGAATCGTTACCATGTAACGTGTGGAAGAGAACGACCTTTGTGGTCGTCTTGAAGCGTTACCATGTAACGTGTGGAAGAGAACGACCTTTGTGGTCGTCTTGAAGCGTTACCATGTAACGTGTGGAAGAGAACGACCTTTGTGGTCGTCTTGAAGCGTTACCATGTAACGTGTGGAAGAGAACGACCTTTGTGGTCGTCTTGAAGCGTTACCATGTAACGTGTGGAAGAGAACGACCTTTGTGGTCGTCTTGAAGCGTTACCATGTAACCAGTGCCATATTCCTGGCCATGCCTCGCTCCTCTGGCCGCTACTGGGTTCCCCTCTCCTTGCAGCGTGAGCCCTAACGTACCTCGCCTTTAAACTGTGTATGGATCCTGCCTCTACCACCTCGCTGGCTAGGTCTTTCCAATCCCGACTATGGTTAAAAAGCATTTCGTAATATCCCTGTGACTCCTCTTTTGTTTAAGTTTCAGCTGTGCTGTCTTGTACCTGAGACCCGCCTCTCAAACACGCTCTCCTTGTCCACCCTTTCAGTTCTTCTCTGAATTTTGTACGACGTAATCATGTCACCTCTAGTCTTTATGTCCTCTAACATCGTCAGGTTTAGCTCCGTTAGTCTCTTCTCATAGCTCATACCTCTTAGCTTCGGGGCTAGTTTCTTTACAACTCCCTGACATGCTTTATCAGATATGAATTTCCTTACGGCGCTGTGTACTCCAAGATGGGCCTTACTAATGTGTATTTTGTCATGAATGAATTTTTGTTGAGGTTTCTAAAACGTATCCTTAAGAGGCGCGTGAGTTTCCCTGTCTTCTAATATCATGTTTATTTTTTCACTATAACCTATCTTGTCCATAATTAATATCACATTTGCTTTGTCTGTTTCGTAAGGTGAGGTCCAGGATCTTTCCTTAATTCATGGTATAACTTAACAAATCTTCGAGGACAATAGTATTGTAGAGATGTGAACTAAGCTCACACCTGTACAACACAGTTGCGAAGCTCAAACCTTTGCCACACAATTGTTCTCAAAGATTTGTTAAGTTATATCATGAATTAAGGAAGGATCTTAGATTTCACTTTACGACAGCAAACGCGATAGTAATTATGGACAAGGAAGATTATAGGAGAAAAAATAACATTATTAGAAGACAAGGGAACTGACGTGACCCTTAAATTTCTCATTTTCAAGTTTGCTGTGTAAGTTAGTCAGTGGATGTGCTCCTCGCACAAGATGCTCGACTTATGTTGACCTGAAGTCCTCCTTCAGGGAGGTTTAGAACCTCTACCCACCGAGCCTGTACTGTTTCCGGTCGTCTTTGCACTTGCCAAATTTTCATAACTTGGCATCTGCCAGAATTAAATTCTAGTAGTCACTTGTCAGACCAGCCCTGCAGCTTCTCCCGATCCGTTTGTAGTCTTTTCTGGTTTACTGCTGTTGTTATTCTCCTTATTAATTTCACGTTATGTGTGAACAGGGAGACACCTCTGACTATTGCTTCTGCCATGTCATTTCCATACATAAATAGTACTGGCTCCATTACTATCCCTTGTGGAACCCCATTCGCCACGCTTGCTCATCTTGACACTCGTCCTTCCTGACAATATATCTACAAAACACTACAAAGCAGGACGAACAAAAACGGAATAATGGCTACATCTGATTATTTATCAGAAAAATTGAAAGATAATCTTAAGCTATACATACCGAACAAGAAATGACTGTACACACACAGCACGGTACAACTATGTACACCATGAAGGTGAGTACGGATAGTAAGGGTACCTGGCGCTCAGCAGACGGAGGATCAAGCCTCCACCACGTCTTGCGCTGAATGACCCCCATAGGTTTAGCTCATGGCGTGAATTAAAAAAAAAGTCCTTCCTGACAATAACTCGTTGTTTCCGTCCTCTTATTTCTTGAACCACACTAGTGTTTTAGCTAATTTCCTGCCTGGCTGTGTGTGTGTGTGTGTGTGTGTGTGTGTGTGTGTGTGTGTGTGTGTGTGTGTGTGTGTGTGTATGTGTGTGTGTGTGTGTGTGTGTGTGTACTCACCTATTTGTACTCGCTTATTTGTGGTTGCAGGGGTCGATACTCAGCTCCTGGCCCGCCTCTTCACTGATCGCTACTAGGTCCTCTCTCTTCCTGCTCCATGAGCTTTATCATACCTCGTCTTAAAGTTATGTATGGTTGCTACCTCCACTACCTCACTTCCCAGACTATTCCACTTCCTGACAACTCTGTGACTGAAGAAATACTTCCTAACATCCCTTTGACTCATCTGAGTCTTCAATTTCCAATTGTGACCCCTTGTTTTTGGTGTCCCATTTCTGGAATATCCTGTCTCTGTCCACCTTATCTATTCCTCGCAATATTTTGTATGTCGTTATCATGTCGCACATAACCCTCCTGTCCTCCAGTGTCGTCAGACCTATTTCCCTTAACCTTTCTTCGTAGGACATTCCCCTTAGCTCTGGAACTAACCTTGTTGCAAACCTTTGCACTTTCTCTAATTTCTTGACGTGCTTGACTAGGTGTGGGTTTCAAACTGGTGCTGTGTACTCCAGTATGGGCCTGACATACACGGTGTACAGTATCTTGAACGATTTCTTACTTAGGTATCGGAACGCTAATCTCAGGTTTGCCAGGCGCTCATATGCTGCAGCAGTTATCTGGTTGATGTGTGCTTCCGGAGACGTGCTCGGTGTTATATTCGCCCCAAGATCTTTCTCCTTGAGCTAGGTTTGCAGTCTTTGGCCACCTAGCCTATACTCTGCGGTCTTCTTTGCCCTTCCCCGATCTTCGTGGCTTTGCATTTGGCGGGGTTAAATTCGAGAAGCCAGTTGCTGGACCAGGTGTCCAGCCTGTCCAGGTCTCTTTGAAGGTCTGCCTGATCCTTATCTAATTTAATTCTTCTCATTAACTTCACATCATCTGCAAACAGAGACACTTCTGAGTCTATCCCTTGCGCGCGCGCGCGTGTATGTGTGTGTGTGTGTGTGTGTGTGTGTGTGTGTGTGTGTGTGTGTGTGTGTGTGTAGACCTTTTGGCCGCACATACAGTAAGTTCAACTGGTTTACATGTTCGCATTATTTCACAGTGTCAGGTATTTTTCCCGGACTGATATTGCAGGAGGTGGAGGTAGTGGTAGAGGTGGTGGTGGTGGAGGTGGTGGTGGTGGTGGTGGTGGAGGATGTGGTGGTGGTGGTGGTGGTGGAAGTGGTGGTGGAATTGGGTGGAGGTGGTGGTGGAGGAGGTGGGGGTGGAAGTGGAAGTGGAGATGGTGGTAGAAGTGATGGTGTGGTTGGGGGTGGTGGTGGAGGTTGTTGGTGGAGGGAAGGTGGAGGGGAGGTGGTGGTGGAGGGTGATGGTGGAAGTGGTGGTGGGGGTGATGGAGGGGAGGTGGAGGTGGAGGGGAGGTGGTGGTGGAGGGGAGGTTGGTGGTGGAATGGTGGTGGTGGAGGTGATTGGTTGTGGAGGTGTGGTGGAGGTGATGGTTGTGGAGGTGGACGAGGAGGTAGTGGAGGTGGAGATGATGGTTGTGGAGGTGGTGATTGTGGAGGTGGTGGAGGTGATGGTTTGTGGAGGTGGACGGGAGATGGTGGTTGTGGAGGTGGACGGGAGGTGGTGGTTGTGGAGGTGGACGGGAGGTGGTGGTTGTGGAGGTGGACGGGAGGTGGTGGTTGTGGAGGTGGACGGGAGGTGGTGGTTGTGGAGGTGGACGGGAGGTGGTGGTTGTGGAGGTGGACGGGAGGTGGTGGTTGTGGAGGTGGACGGGAGGTGGTGGTTGTGGAGGTGGACGGGAGTGTGGTGGTTGTGGACGGTGGACGGGAGGTGGTGGTTGTGGAGGTGGACGGGAGGTGGTGGTTGTGGAGGTGGACGGGAGGTGGTGAGTTGTGGAGGTGGACGGGAGGTGGTGGTTGTGGAGGTGGTAGTGGAGGTGATGGTGGTGCCGCCGCCGCCGGTAACCGTTGTGTTAGTTTCTGTATCCCCAGGACAAGTGTTTTTTATACTGTTGAGTTTACAGGTTACGACCTTAATGCTGCCTCAGCTTATTGACCCAGAGCTGTTATCCTGGCTCAGCTTATTGACCCAGAGCTGTTATCCTGCCTCAGCTTATTGACCCAGAGCTGTTATCCTGGCTCAGCTTATTGACCCAGAGCTGTTATCCTGCCTCAGCTTATTGACCCAGAGCTGTTATCCTGCCTCAGCTTATTGACCCAGAGCTGTTATCCTGGCTCAGCTTATTGACCCAGAGCTGTTATCCTGGCTCAGCTTATTGACCCAGAGCTGTTATCCTGCCTCAGCTTATTGACCCAGAGCTGTTATCCTGGCTCAGCTTATTGACCCAGAGCTGTTATCCTGCCTCAGCTTATTGACCCAGAGCTGTTATCCTGCCTCAGCTTATTGACCCAGAGCTGTTATCCTGGCTCAGCTTATTGACCCAGAGCTGTTATCCTGGCTCAGCTTATTGACCCAGAGCTGTTATCCTGGCTCAGCTTATTGACCCAGAGCTGTTATCCTGCCTCAGCTTATTGACCCAGAGCTGTTGTCCTGCCTCAGCTTATTGACCCAGAGCTGTTATCCTGCCTCAGCTTATTGACCCAGAGCTGTTATCCTGCCTCAGCTTATTGACCTAGAGCTGTTATCCTGGCTCAGCTTATTGACCCAGAGCTGTTATCCTGCCTCAGCTAACTTACAGGCTAAGAGCAGTTATCCTGCCTCGGCTAACTTACAGGCTAAGAGCAGTTATCCTGGCTCAGCTAGCTTACAGGCTAAGAGCAGTTATCCTGGCTCAGCTAGCTTACAGGCTAGGAGCAGTTATCCTGCCTCAGCTAACTTACAGGCTAAGAGCAGTTATCCTGCCTCAGCTAACTTACAGGCTAAGAGCTGTTATCCTGCCTCAGCTAACTTACAGGCTAAGAGCAGTTATCCTGGCTCAGCTAGCTTACAGGCTAAGAGCAGTTATCCTGCCTCAGCTAACTTACAGGCTAAGAGCAGTTATCCTGCCTCAGCTAACTTACAGGCTAAGAGCAGTTATCCTGGCTCAGCTAGCTTACAGGCTAAGAGCAGTTATCCTGCCTCAGCTAACTTACAGGCTAAGAGCAGTTATCCTGCCTCAGCTAACTTACAGGCTAAGAGCTGTTATCCTGCCTCAGCTAACTTACAGGCTAAGAGCTGTTATCCTGCCTCAGCTAACTTACAGGCTAAGAGCAGTTATCCTGCCTCAGCTAACTTACAGGCTAAGAACAGTTATCCTGCCTCAGCTAACTTACAGGCTAAGAACAATTATCCTACCTCAGCTAACTTACAGGCTAAGAACAGTTATCCTGGCTCAGACCTAAGATGAACTGCCCCTCCCCTGCAAAATGCCATCCTCAACAGCCTGATAACTCCCAGGTACGTCTTACTGCTGGGAAAACAATGGGCAAAAGGGGTATGGAGATTTCCCCATACGTCTCTCTTCGCCCTTAATTGAACCCAGGTCCCTCCGTTGTGACCCCTTACTCTCTGCTCGCCCTGGATTGAACCCGGTTCTTTCGATTGTGAGCTCATACTGTGTGTTCGGACGATGGCCTCACGGTGGCTTCATAGTGGATTCCCAGTGGCTTCACTCTGGCTTTCTCGATGGGTTTCACAGTGGATTTCCCGGTGGCTTCACGGAGGTTTCATTTTGGCTTTCCCGGAGGCTTCAGTATGGCTTTCCCTGTGGGCTTCACAGTGGCTTTCCCTGTGGGCTTCACTGTGGCTTTCCCTGTGGGCTTCACCGTGGCTTTCCCTGTGGGCTTCACCGTGGCTTTCCCTGTGGGCTTCACCGTGGCTTTCCCTGTGGGTTTCACGGTGGATTCCACGGTGGCGTCCCGGTGGCTTCACGGTGGCTTTTCCGGTGGCTTCACTGTGGCTTTCCCAATTACTTCACGGTGGCTTTCCCTGTGGGTTTCACGGTGGCTTCACGGTGGCTTTTCCTGTGGCTTCACGATGGCTTTTCCTGTGGCTTCACGGTGGCTTTTCCTGTGGCTTCACGGTGGCTTTCTCGGTGGCTTTCCCGGTGGATTTTTCAAAATGTAAATTTTGGTGCTACGTCGACTCCTCTGATTTTTGTTTTTAATTCTATGTAATAGATTTTGTTATAGATTTGTGATTATTTAGTTAAAAACTACACGAGCAGTAGCAGTAGTAGTTGTAATTGTAGTAGTTTTAGTAGCAGTAATTGTAGTACTAGTGGTTGTAGTACTGGTTGTAGTAATAGTAGTAATTGTAGTAGTTGCAGTAGTAGTAGTAGTTGCTGTAGTAGTAGTAGTAGTTGCAGTAATAATACTAGTAGTAGTTGTAGCATTTGTAATTATTAATAATAATACTTGTAGTAGCAGCTGTAGTGGCAGTTGTAGTAGTACAAGAAACCCTCACTTAACGTCGTCAATAGATTCCAGGAAACTGCGACTTTAAGCGAAATGACGTATAACGAAACCAATTTTCCCATAGGCTAATTTATATAAACAAGAGTTAAGTTGGTAGGGCAAGGGAGAGCTGAGAGGGAGGACAGTAGTGCTACAGTAGTGCTACAGACATCATGACTGTGGAGTACGTCGCTCTGGGGAGCTATAAAATGGTATATTTTCTCTTATTGACATTTTTATTATTTTAGGTATCACATTTTTTTTTCAGAATTATATGAGAAACACGCTGTATATCATATAAACCAAATACAAAGAGCTGTAAGGGAGGAAATTGACATAATAGTGAAGCTGGGTAAGCAGCTGCGGCTTCTTTTGTCGGCACTTAACAGACTCACCTGTTATTTGTATGTTATTCAGTTTTAAACGTTTCTTAAAACGTTCAAACCAACCACGACTTGCCACGAAGGTTTCACTTTCACTACTAGAACCCTGTTTTTTATTTAGATCTTGAAATATGAACTTAAAACTTTCATTTACATGACCATTAGCGAACATAGAGAGTTACGCCGATGCGTGTTCTCCATCCACATATTTAAAAGTCTTAAGCATTTTCCATTCTTGGCCGGGATTTGATTTTTCTTATCAACGTTATAACGAAACGACGTTAAGTGAGGACTTCCTGTAGTTGTAGTAGTAGCCACAATGCTCTGCTCAACACAGTGTTGCCACAGCGTTCTGGTCAACACAGTGTTGTCACAATGCTCTGTTCAACACAGTATTGCCACAATGTTCTGGTCAACACAGTGTTGCCGCAATGCTCTGCTCAACACAGTGTTGCCACAATATTCTGGTCAACACAGTGTTGCCACAATGCTCTGCTCAACACAGTGTTGCCATAAAATTCTAGTCAACACAGTGTTGCCAGAGTGCTCTGCTCAGCCAAACACAAAAACAGCGAGAAAATATAGTGGCTTATGTTTGTACTCAAATAAAATATAGATATCCAGGCTTGTATATGGTGTGTTTGTTAGCTTTTATTAGTTTGTCAGTATACTAAAGGTAGTACCTCCATGCATGTGTGTGTGTGTGTGTGTGTGTGTGTGTGTGGTGTGTGTGTGTGTGTGTGTGTGGTGTGGAAGGTGGAGATGATCCGGGTCAGTATTTTAAATTAAAAGTTTAGTGCATGCGCGTTAAACCCGTGGGTCTTCAGGCGCAAGGGGATGCAGGTTCGATCCCCCCGTCTGCCATCTGTTAGAAACGTACTTTCATAGATAGTTTTCTCTCTAATGTTTTAGAGCAGTTGTAAAGTATGCCTGGTGTGGGAGCAGCCGCGGTGACCTGCGGAAGCGACTCTAGTTGAACTCCAGGTAGGTCAGGCTTGGTTTGTCCTTCCTACCAGAGAAAGAAGACAGACATAGTGTAGTAAGTGAAGTGTTTTTTTGGGACGGGGGCAGGGGGGCAGGGTGCAGCGTGCAGGAAGGATCTTATATCCTGGTCCCTGGCAATCTCTCCTGACAGATCAGTTTGTTTAACAAGTGTAAAGCTGTTTTCCTTGTTGCTGGAAGCAGTGACTGTATGGTTGTGTGTGTGGTTCTTGAACTACTTTCTTGAGATTTTCTTTCAGCTTTGGGTTGACTCCCATTATACGTTGCTATCTCGTGTTCTTATTAACTAGTATCTCCATCACTCACCATCAACACCATCACTGTCATCATCAACACCATCACTATCTTCACCATCACCAACACCATTTCCTTGACACACTTTGTAATGCTGTTATTGTGTTGACTGAGAGAGTCTGTGTAGAGGGTGGAGGGAGAGCCTTCTGATCTACTTTCTTGTTCATCTGCACAGAGGGTGGGGGGAGAGCCTTCTGATCTACTTTCTTGTTCATCTGTACAGAGGGTGGGGGGAGAGCCTTCTGATCTACTTTCTTGTTCATCAGTATAGAGGGTGGGGGGAGAACCATGTACTCAGATCTATTATGTACTCGTTTCTATATACGCCTATGTACTTTATGTTCCTTCGTGTTCTCCATGTACTCATATATATATATATATATATATATATATATATATATATATATATATATATATATATATATATATATATATATATATATATTATTATATGCAATAAGATCACGGTAAACAGGTGATTTCAGAATATGCAAAACAACCACTCTGAAAGAATAGAGAAATTCCAAGCACTTTCGTGACTACTCACATTATCAAGGAACTATGAAAGTAAAGCATCCAAGGAAGCTATATAAGGGGTCTGGCCAACACCTCACTATCAGATCCCACAACGGTTAAACACCTGACGCGCGCCGGCCCAACTGGACGGTTCCTTTGCACAACTCACCAACAAACTATTCTATTTAAATTTTCTTGGGTAGAATAGTTTGTTGGTGAGTTGTGCAAAGGAACCGTCCAGTTGGGTCGGCGCGCGTCAGGTGTTTTAACCTTGTGGGATCTGATAGTGAGGTGTTGGCCAGACCCCTTATATAGCTTCCTTGGATGCTTTACTTTCATAGTTCCTTGATAATGTGAGTAGTCACGAAAGTGCTTGGAATTTCTCTATTCTTTCAGAGTGGTTGTTTTGCAATATATATATATATATATATATATAATATATATATAATATATATATATATATATATATAAATATATATATAATATATATATATATATAATCATTCGTACCATAGCTTGGTTGTTAGCGCACTCAGCTCACACCAATATTGAGGTCCGTGGTTCGATCCCCTCTACGGGTGGAAACATTAGGACGTGTTTCCTTAAGACACCCGCTCTCCTTATTCACCTAGCAGTAAAACACGTACCTAGGTGTTAGTCGACTGGTTTGGGTCGCATCCTGGGAACAAAAGTGACCTAATTTGCCCGAACTGCTCTGCATAACCACTTGCTTTCTATATAGTAGTATGTAATTGATGTCATTTAGACCTGTAGACCTTGTATATGTGTTTATAGAAATAATTTTTATTATTTACTCGCATGTATAACATGTACTCCATGTACTCACATGTACTCTGACTTGTTTTTCAGTCTGTGAGAGTATTGAGAGGTATGTATACTGATGTATTAGTGCTCACTGTAGATATGCCAGTGTCAGCATCCAGTAAGTGCTCATGCGTGAGTGCCAGCTGCCAGTGCCTCATTCAGTAAGTGCTCATGCGTGAGTGCCAGCTGCCAGTGCCTCATTCAGTAAGTGCTCATGCGTGAGTGCCAGCTGCCAGTGCCTCATTCAATAAGTGCTCAGGCGTGAGTGCCAGGTGCCAGTGTCCCTCTACACTTTCAATTTCTCATCTCGTCTATCTCTTATTTTTAACTTGTCCCTCCCTTGCTTCCCTCCTTGCTTCCCTCCTTGCTTCCCTCCTTGCTTCACTCCCTTGCTTCCCTCCCTTGCTTCCCTCCCTTGTTCCCTCCCTTGTTCCCCCCCTTGCTTCCCTCTCTTGCTTCCCTTTCTTGCTTCCCTCCCTTGCTTCCCTCCCTTGCTTCCCTCCCTTGCTTCTCTACCTTGCTTCCCTCCCTTGCTTCCCTCCCTTGCTTCTCTACCTTGCTTCCCTCCCTTGCTTCCCTCCCTTGCTTCCCTCCCTTGCTTCCCTCTCTTGCTTCCCTCCCTTGCTTCCCTCTCTTGCTTCTCTACCTTCCTTCCCTCCTTGCTTCCCTTCATTGCTTCCCTCCTTGCTTCCCTCCTTGCTTCTCTACCTTGCTTCCCTCCCTTGTTTCCCTCCCTTGCTTCCCTCCTTGCTTCCCTCCATTGTTTCCCTCCTTGCTTCCCTAACTTGCTTCTCTACCTTGCTTCCCTCTCTTGCTTCTCTCCCTGCTTCCATCACTGCTTCTCTCCCTGCTTCCCTCCTTGCTTCTCTACCTTGCTTCCCTCCCTCCCTGCTTCCCTTCTTTCTTCCCTCCCCGCTTCCCTCCCTGCCTCCCTCCCTGCCTCCATCCCTGCTTTCCTCCCTGCTTCCCTCCTTTCTTCCTCCCTGTTTCCCTCCTTGCTTTTTTTTTTTTTTTTTTTTTTTTTTTACACAGGGTTTGACAAGGTTAAGGATCCCTAGCTTTATTGACAAGCTATTTACAGGTTAAGGATCCCTAGCTTTGAACATTAAAATGGTATAAAATACCGACAGATTGTTAGGTAAGACACATATGCAACAGTTAGGTATCTTTATTTCGAAACGTTTCGCCTACACAGTAGGCTTCTTCAGTCGAGTACAGAAAAGTTGATAGAAGCAGAAGATACTTGAAGACGATGTAATCAGTCCATCACCCTTAAAGTTTTGAGGTGGTCAGTCCCTCAGTCTGGAGAAGAGCATTGTTCCGTTGTCTGAAACAATATGAAGTTGAAGTGACAGAATGGGGCCTTATATAGTGCCAGGAGGTGAGACGTAGGTATTGTTTCAGACAACGGAACAATGCTCTTCTCCAGACTGAGGGACTGACCACCTCAAAACTTTAAGGGTGATGGACTGATTACATCGTCTTCAAGTATCTTCTGCTTCTATCAACTTTTCTGTACTCGACTGAAGAAGCCTACTGTGTAGGCGAAACGTTTCGAAATAAAGATACCTAACTGTTGCATATGTGTCTTACCTAACAATCCCTAGCTTTATTGACAAGCTAAGAGCTGTTACCTACATCAGCTCATTTGAAACCATTTTTATTGTTATGAGACATACAAGTAGGGAACAGAATGAATATATTAGACACATGTGCAACTCTTGGGTATCTTTATTGAGGAAACGTTTCGCCACACAGTGGCTTCATCAGTCCATACATAGGAGAAACTTGAAGAACAGGAGGAGAATGAGGTAATCAGTCCCTCAACCTTGAGTTGATGTGTTCAGTCCATCAATCATCAAGATTCATCTACAAACAGAATGAAGTTGGAGCCATCTGTGGGCCAGCATTTTCATTTGATCAACTGACTTTATCTCGTTGACATCATTATGCTGTACGAATGTGTTCCATACTCGAGTCATCCTGGGTATATAGGATCTCAGATGGAGTGAAGTTCTGGAGAAGGGTACAGCCAGAGTGAAGTTGCTGCTTTCTGCCCGTCTTGTGGCATAAAAGCTTGTTTCACGCTGTCCTAGAAGTGGATCCAAGTGTGGTATTTTGACAATATTGGCCTTGTACATAACAGTAAGGCCACCCACATCCCTCCTATGTTGAAGGCTCTGCTGAAATGACAGATCTATCCAGGATGGGTCCAGGCGAGAGATGAGACGTCTTGCTCTGTTCTCTACTCTGTCAAGCAGTCGCAGATGAGAGGGGGGGCAGGCAAACCAAGAAAGTGGAGCATACTCAAGGTGCGAGCGTACTTGTGCCTCGTACAGAATCTTGCAACCCCTACTGTCAAGTAGATGCGAGATACGGCGAAGTGCTGTAAGCTTCCTGGCTGCCTTGTTTGCAAGATTTACAACATGGTTCTTCATGGTTAGTTTGGAGTCAAATTTCACCCCAAGGATATCAACTTCTTCTCCAGGTGCCAACACCCTCCCATTCATCCTTACTACTGCACCAGCATCCTTACTACTGCATCATGGTGCCTAGAGACGATCATCATTTGCGTTTTCTCAGGTGCAAATGTTACTTGCCATCTATTTCCCCAAGCTGATATAGCTCTCAGCTGGTGATTGATGTAGCTTAGAGCAGCTGGCATTTCTTCTCTTGGATAAGTGAACGTCAGTGTACAGTCATCTGCATATGCATGTGTTTCTGGGATGAGATGAAGGTCGTTGAAATAGACATTCCATAACAATGGTCCCAGCACGCTTCCTTGTGGAACACTTGCCCCAATAGGATGTCTTGCTGATTCCGTTCCATTGAGAACTACACTTAGAGATCTACCATGAAGGTAATCACTGAGGAGACATAGCGTAGAGCCTGCAATTCCCAGTGCTTGAAGTTTTGCTAAGAGGCCCTGGTGCCACACCGGGTAGAAAGCACCAGCAATGTCCAGTGCTACCACACAGCTGACTTTGGATTCATCCAGTGACTGGTGCCACTTAGTGGAGAGGTTTAACAACAGATCAGCAGCAGAGTAACCTTTCCTGAAGCCATATTGACGATCACAAAGTAGTGAGTGGTAGTCAAAAAACTCATTTGTCTTGAGATTATTGTCTCAAGGATCTTACCAGTGATTAACAGGAGTGACACAGGGACTACATTTGCCTCTTTCCACAGAGAGGGCCATTTACACTGTACTAGGCAGTGCTGAAAGATGCGAGTTAGAGGTGCTGCTAGCTGGTCTGCACATCTCAGCAATCTTGGGCTCAACTTGTCTGGGCCCACAGCCTTTTCTTGGTCAAGCGATTTAAGAAGGAAATGCACCTCCTCCTGCCTTATTGTCATTACCTTTGTTCTCTCTCAGCTTCATTACCTTCCGTCTCTCTCTGCTTCACTACCTTCCTTCTCTCTCTGCTTCACTACCTTCCTTCCCTCTCTGCTTGACTACCTTCCTTCTCTCTCTGCTTCACTACCTTCCTTCTCTCTCGCTTCACTACCTTCCTTCTCTCTCCTGCTTGACTACCTTCCTTCTCTCTCTGCTTCACTGCCTCCTTCTCTCTCAGCTTCACTACCTTCCTTCTCTCTCAGCTTCACTACCTTCCTTCTCTCTCAGCTTCACTACCTTCCTTCTCTCTCTGCTTCACTACCTTCCTTCTCTTTTCTGCTTTACTACCTTCCTTCTCTTTCGCTTCACTACCTTCCTTCTCTCTCTGCTTCACTACCTTCCTTTTCTCTCTGCTTCACACCCTTTCCCTTCTCTCTCAGCTTCAATACCTTCCTTCCCCTGCTTCACTACCTTCCTTTTCTCTCTGCTTCACTACCTTCCTTCTCTCTCCAGCTTTACTACCTTCCTTCTCTCTCGCTTCACTACTTCCTTCTCTCTCTGCTTCACTACCTTCTTCTCTCTCTGCTTCACTACCTTCCTTCTCTCCCTGCTTCACTACCTTTCTTCTCTCTCAGCTTCACTACCTTCCTTCTTTCTCAGCTTCACTACCTTTCCCTTTTCTCTCTGCTTGACTACCTTCCTTCCTCTCTGCTTACTACCTTCCTTCTCTCTCTGCTTGAACTAAACCCTTTCTTTTCTCTCTGCTTCACTACCTTCCTTCTCTCTCTGCTTCACTACCTTCCTTCTCTCTCTGCTTCACTACCTTCTTTTCTCTCAGCTTCACTACCTTCCGCTTTCTCAGCTTCACTACCTTCCTTCTCTCTCTGCTTCACTACTTCCTTCTCTCTCTGCTCACTACCTTCCTTTCTCCTCGCTTGACTACCTTCCTTCTCTCTCGCTTCACTAAACCTTTTTTCTCTCTCTGCTTCACTACCTTTTATTCTCTTCAGCTTCACTACCTTCCTTTCCCCTCCTGCTTTTACTACCCCCTTCTCTCTCTGCTTCACTACCTTCCTTCTCTCTCAGCTTCACTACCTTCCTTCTCTCCTCTGCTTCACTACCTTTCTTCTCTCTCTGCTTTACTACCTTCCTTCTCTCTCTGCTTCACTCCTTCCTTCTCTCCCCAGCTTCACTACCTTCCTTCTTCTGTTTCACTTACCTTCCTTTTTCCTCAGCTTCACTACCTTCCTTCTCTCTCAGCTTCACTACCTTCCTTCTCTCTCTCTTGACTACCTTTCTTCTCTCTCTGCTTCACTACCTTTCTTCTCTCTCTGCTTCACTACCTCCTTCTCTCTCAGCTTCACTACCTTCCTTCTCTCTCACTTCACTACCTTCCTTCTCTCTCCGCTTCACTACCTTCCTTCTCTCTCGCTTCACTACCTTCCTTTTCTCCCCTGCTTCACTACCTTCCTTCTCTCTCTGCTTCACTACCTTCCTTCTCTCTCAGCTTCACTACCTTCCTTCTCTCTCTGCTTGACTACCTTTCTTCCTCTCTCGCTTCACTACCTTTCTTCTCTCTCTCTGACTACCTTCCTTCTCTCTCTGCTTTCACTACCTTCCTTCTCTCTCAGCTTCACTACCTTCCTTCTCTCTCTGCTTGACTACCTTTCTTCTCTCTCTGCTTCACTACCTTTCTTCTCTCTCTGCTTGACTACCTTCCTTCTCTCTCAGCTTCAGTACCTTCCTTTTTCTCTCAGCTTCACTACCTTCCTTCTCTCTCAGCTTCACTACCTTCCTTCTCTCTTCTGCTTCACTAAACCCTTTCCCTTTTCTCTCAGTTTTACTACCTTCCTTCTCTCTCAGCTTCACTACCTTCCGTCTCTCTCAGCTTCACTACCTTCCTTCTTTCTCAGCTTCACTACCTTCCTTCTCTCTCTGCTTGACTACCTTCCTTCTCTCTCTGCTTGACTACCTTCCTTCTCTCTCTGCTTCACTACCTTCCTTCTCTCTCTGCTTCACTACCTTCCTTCTCTCTCAGCTTCACTACCTTCCTTCTCTCTCTGCTTCACTACCTTCCTTCTCTCTCTGCTTGACTACCTTTCTTCTCTCTCTGCTTCACTACCTTCCTTCTCTCTCTGCTTCACTACCTTCCTTCTCTCTCTGCTTCACTACCTTCCTTCTCTCTCTGCTTCACTACCTTCCTTCTCTCTCTGCTTCACTACCTTTCTTCTCTCTCTGCTTCACTACCTTCCTCTCTCCCGCTTCACTACCCTTTCCCTTTTCTCTCTGCTTTACTACTTCCTTTTCCCTCTCCCGCTTCACTACCTTCCCTTCTCTCTTGTTCACTACCTTTCTCTCTCTTCTGCTTCACTACCTTCCTTCTCTCTCTGCTTCCCCTACCTTCCTTCTCTCTCTGCTTCCCCTACCTTCCTTCTCTCTCTGCTTCACTACCTTCCTTTTCCCCTCTGCTTGACTACCTTTTCTCTTCTCTGCTTCACCCACCTTCCTTCTCTCTCTGCTTCACTTTCCTTCCTTCTCTCTCTGCTTCACACCTTCCTTCTCTCTCTGCTTGACTACCTTCCTTCTCTCTCTGCTTCACTACCTTTCTTCTCTCTCTGCTTCACTACCTTCCTTCCTCTCTGCTTCACTACCTTCCTTCTCTCTCTGCTTCACTACCTTCCTTCTCTCCTGCTTCACTACCTTCCTTCTCTCTCTGCTTCACTACCTTCTTCTCTCTCTGCTTCACTCCTTCCTTCTTCTCTCTGCTTCACTACCTTCCTTCTCTCTCTGCTTCACTACCTTTCCTTCTCTCTCTGCTTCACTACCTTCCTTCTCTCTCTGCTTCACTACCTTTCTTTTTCTCTCTGCTTCACTACCTTCCTTCTCTCTCTGCTTCACTACCTTTCTTCTCTCTCTGCTTCACTACCTTCTTTTCTCTCAGCTTCACTACCTTCTTCTTCCCCACTTCACTACCTTCCTTTTCTCAGCTTCACTACCTTCCTTTTCTCTCTGCTTCACTACCTTCCTTCTTTTTTTAGCTTCACTAAACCCTTTCCCTTTTCTCAGCTTCACTACCTCCTTCTCTCTCAGCTTCATTACCTTCCTTCTCTCTCGCTTCACTACCTTCCTTCTCTCTCATTTCACTACCTTCCTTCTCTCTAGCTTCATTACCTTCCTTTCTTTTCAGCTTCACTACCTTCCTTCTCTCTCAGCTTCACTACCTTCCTTCTCTCTCAGCTTCACTACCTTCCTCCTCTCAGCTTCATTACCTTTCCCTTTTCTCTCAGTTTTACTACCTTCCTTTTCTCTTCAGTTCATTACCTTCCTTCTCTCTCGCTTCACCACCTTCCGTTTCTCTCTGCTTCACTACCTTCCTTCTTTCTCGCTTCACTACCTTCCTTCTCTTTTCAGCTTCACTACCTTCCTTCTTTCTCAGCTTCACTACCTTCCTTCTCTCTCGCTTCACTACCTTCCTTCTCTCTCACTTCATTACCTTCCTTCTCTCTCAGCTTCACTACCTTTCCCTTTTCTCTCATTCACTACCTTCCTTCTCTCTCTGCTTCACCACCTTCCCTTTCTCTCTGCTTCACTACCTTTCCTTCTTTCTCAGCTTCACTACCTTCCTTCTCCCCTCAGCTTCACTACCTTCCTTCTCTCTGAGCTTCACTACCTTCCTTCTCTCTCTGCTTCACCACCTTCCCTTTCTCTCTGCTTCAAATACCTTCCTTCTCTCAGCTTCACCAAATTCCTTTCTCTCTGCTTCACTACCTTCCTTCTTTCTCAGCTTCACTACCTTCCTTCTCTCTCAGCTTCACTACCTTCCTTCTCTCTCAGCTTCACTACCTTTCCCTTCCCCTCTCAGCTTCACTACCTTCCTTCTCTCTCAGCTTCACTACCTTCCTTCTCTCTCTGCTTCCAAATACCTTCCTTCTCTCTCTGCTTCACTACCTTCCTTCTCTCTCAGCTTCACTACCTTCCTTCTCTCTCAGCTTCACTACCATTTCCCTTTTCTCTCAGCTTACACTACCTTTCCCTTCTCTCTCTCTTCACTACCTTCCTTCTCTCTCAGCTCACACCTTCCTTTTTTCTCAGCTTCACTACCTTCCGTCTCTCTCAGCTTCACTACCTTCCTTCTCTCTCTGCTTCACTACCTTCCTTCTCTCTCTGCTTCACTTTCCTTCCTTCTCTCTCACTTCACTACCTTCCCCTTTTCTCTCCTTCACTACCTTCCGTCTCTCTCGCTTCACTACCTTCCTTCTCTCTCAGCTTCACTACCTTTCCTTCTCTCTCACTTCACTACCTTCCTTTCTCTCTTAGCTTCACTACCTTCCGTCCTCTCTCAGCTTCACTACCTTCCTTTTTCTCTCAGCTTCACTACCTTCCTTCTCTCTCTGCTTGACTACCTTCCTTCTCTCTCTGCTTCACTACCCTTTCCCTTTTCCCCTCTGCTTCACTACCTTCCTTCTCTCTCTGCTTCACTACCCTTTCCCTTCTCTCTAGCTTCACTACCTTCCTTCTCTCTCACTTCACATCTTCCGTCTCTCTCAGCTTCACTACCTTCCTTTTCTCTCTGCTTCACTAAACCCTTTCCTCTCTCTCTGCTTCACTACCTTCCTTCTCTCTCTACTTCACTACCTTCCTCTCTCTCTGCTTCACTACCTTCCCGTCTCTCTCGCTTCACTACCTTCCTTCCTCTCTGCTTCACTACTTCCTCTCTCCTCTGCTTCACTACCTTCCTTTTCTCTCTGCTTCACTACCCTTTCCCTTTTCTCTCTGCTTCACTACCTTCCTTCTCTCTCAGCTTCACTACCTTCCTTTTCTCTTTTGCTTCACTACCTTCCGTCTCTCTCCCGCTTCACTACCTTCCTTCTCTCTCTGCTTCACTACCTTCCGTCTCTCTCTGCTTTACTACCTTCCGTCTCTCTCTGCTTCACTACCTTCCTTCTCTCTCAGCTTCACTACCTTCCTTCTCTCCTGCTTCACACCTTCCGTCTCTCTAGCTTCACTACCTTCCCTTTTCTCTCGCTTCACTACCTTCCTTCTCTCTCTGCTTGACTACCTTCCTTCTCTTTTCCGCTTCACTACCTTCCTTCTCTCTCAGCTTCACTACCTTCCTTTTCTCTCGCTTCACTACCTTCCTTTTCTCTCTGCTTACTACCTTCCTTCTCTCTCGGGTTCACTACCTTCGTCTCTCTCAGCTTCACTACCTTCCTTCTCTCTCTGCTTCACTACCTCCTTCTCTCTTTGCTTGACTACCTTCCTTCTCTCTCTGCCCTTTACTACCTTCCTTCTCTCTCTGCTTCACTACCTTCCTTCTCTCTCTGCTTCACTCCTTCCTTCTCTCTCAGCTTCACTACCTTCCTTCTCTCTCACTTCACTATTTCCGTCTCTCTCAGCTTCACTACCCCCTTTACTTTCCCTCTGCTTCACTACCTTCCTTTTCTCTCGCTTCACTACCCTTCTTCTCTCTCTTCACTACCTTCCCTTTTCTCTCTTCTTCACTACCTTCCGGTTCTCCTCTAGCTTCACAAACCCTTTCCCTTTTCTCTCTGCTTCACTACCTTCCTTCTTCTCTCTTTTTCACTACCTTCCTTCTCTCTCTGCTTCACTACCTTCCTTCTCTCTCTGCTTCACTACCTTCCTTCTCTCTCGCTTCACTACCTTCCTTCTCTCTCGCTTCACTACCTTCCGTTCTCTCTCTGCTTCACTACCTTCCTTCTCTCCCCTTCTTCACTACCTTCCGTCTCTCTCTGCTTCACTACCTTCCTCTCTCTCTGCTTTACTACCTTCCTTCTCTCTCAGCTTCACTACCCTTTCCTTCTCTCTTTTGCTTCACTACCTTTTCCTCTCTCTCAGCTTCACTACCTTCCTTCTCTCTCTGCTTCACTACCTTTCCCTTTTCTCTCTGCTTGACTACCTTCCTTCTCTCTCTGCTTCACTACCTTCCCGTCTCTCTCAGCTTTACTACCTTCCTTCTCTCTCTGCTTTTAAATACCTTCCTTCTCTCTCTGCTTGACTACCTTCCTTCTCTCTCTGCTTCACTACCTTTCCCTTCTCTCAGCTTCACTACCTTCCTTCTCTCTCTGCTTCACACCTTCCTTCTCTCTCTGCTTGCTATACCTTCCTTTTCTCTGCTTCACTACCTTCCTTCTCTCTCTGCTTCACTACCTTCCTTCTCTCTCTGCTTTACTACCTTCCTTCTCTCTCTCAGCTTCACTACCTTCCTTCCTCTCAGCTTTACTATCTTCGTCTCTCTCGCTTCACTACCTTCCTTCTTCTCTGCTTCACTACCTTCCGTCTCCTCTGCTTCACTACCTTCCTTCTCTCTCTACTTCACTACCTTCCTTCTCTCTCTGCTTCACTACCTTCCGTCTCTCTCAGCTTCACTACCTTCCTTCTCTCTCTGCTTCACTACCTTCCTTCTCTCTCTGCTTCACTACCCTTTCCCTTTTCTCTCTGCTTCACTACCTTCCTTCTCTCTCACTTCACTACCTTCCTTCTCTCTCTGCTTTCCACTACCTTCCTTCTCTCTCTGCTTCACTACCTTCCATCTCTCTCAGCTTCACTAAAAAAAAACCCTTTCCCTTTTCTCTCTGCTTCACTACCTTCCTTCTCTCTCAGCTTCACTACCTTCCTTCTCTCTCTGCTTCACTACCTTCCCTTCTCCAGCTTCACTACCTTCCTTCTCTCTCTGCTTCACTACCTTCCTTTCTCTCTCACTTCACTACCTTCCTTCTCTCTCTGCTTCACTACCTTCCGTTCTCTCTCAGCTTCACTACCTTCCCTTTCTCTCTCGCTCCACTACCTTCCTTCTCTCTCTGCTCCACTACCTCCTTCTCTCTCTGCTTCACTACCTTCCGTCTCTCTCAGCTTCCTACCTTCCTTCTCTCTCTGCTCCACTACCTTCCTTCTCTCTCTGCTCCACTACCTTCCTCTCTCTCAGCTTCACCTAACTTCCTTCTCTCTCTGCTTCACTACCTTCCTTCTCTCTCTGCTTCATTACCTTCCTTCTCTCTCGCTTCACTACCTTCCTTCTCTCTCTGCTTCACTAACCTTCCTTCCCCTCTCCTGCTTTACTACCCTTTCCGTCTCTCTCAGCTTCACTACCTTCCTTCTCTCTTTGCTTCACTACCTTCCTCTCTACCTCTGCTTCACTACCTTCCTTCTCTCTCAGCTTCACTACCTTCCGTCTCTCTCAGCTTCACTACCTTCCTTCTCTCTCAGCTTCACTACCTTCCTTCTCTCTCAGCTTCACTACCTTCCTTCTCTCTCAGCTTCACTACCTTCCTTCTCTCTCAGCTTCACTACCCTTTCCCTTTTCTCTCAGCTTCACTACCTTTCCCTTTTCTCTCACTTCACTACCTTCCTTCTCTCTCTGCTTCACTACCTTCCGTCTCTCTCAGCTTCACTACCTTCCGTCTCTCTCAGCTTCACTACCTTCCTTCTCTCTCAGCTTCACTACCTTCCTCTCTCCTCAGTTCACTAAACCCTTTCCTCTCTCTTTGCTTCACTACCTTCCTTCTCTCTCTGCTTGACTACCTTCCTTCTCTCTCTGCTTCACTACCTTCCTTCTCTCTCTGCTTCACTACCTTCCTTCTCTCTCAGCTTCACTACCTTCCTTCTCTCTCAGCTTCACTACCTTCCTTCTCTCTCTGCTTCACTACCTTCCTTCTCTCTCAGCTTCACTACCTTCCTTCTCTCTCAGCTTCACTACCTTCCGTCCTCTCTGCTTGAATACCTTCCTTCTCTCTCTGCTTAAATACCTTCCTTCTCTCTCCTTCTTCACTACCTTCCTTCTCTCTCTGCTTCACTACCTTCCTTCTCTCTCAGCTTCACTACCTTCCTTCCCCTCTCAGCTTCACTACCTCCTTCTCTTTAGCTTTTACTACCTTCCTTCTCTCTCAGCTTCACTAACCT
Organism: Cherax quadricarinatus; assembly: GCF_026875155.1. Taxonomy (NCBI): domain Eukaryota; kingdom Metazoa; phylum Arthropoda; class Malacostraca; order Decapoda; family Parastacidae; genus Cherax; species Cherax quadricarinatus. The sequence continues at coordinate 76,806,539 of NC_069402.1, forward strand.
TCCTTCTCTCTCAGCTTCACTACCTTCCTTCTCTCTCTGCTTCACTAACCTTCCTTCTCTCTCAGCTTCACTACCTTCCTTCTCTCTCTGCTTCACTACCTTCCTTCTCTCTCTGCTTCACTACCTTCCTTCTCTCTCTGCTTCACTACCTTCCTTCTCTCTCAGCTTCACTACCTTCCTTCTCTCTCTGCTTCACTACCTTCCTTCTCTCTCAGCTTCACTACCTTCCTTCTCTCTCTGCTTCACTACCTTCCTTCTCTCTCAGCTTCACTACCTTCCTTCTCTCTTCCCGCTTCACTACCTTCCTTTTCTCTCAGCTTCACTACCTTCCTTCTCTCTTGCTTCACTACCTTCCTTCTCTCTCAGCTTCACTACCTTCCTTTTTCTCTCAGCTTCACTTTCCTTCCTTCTCTCTTAGCTTCACTACCTTCCTTCTCTCTCAGCTTCATAACCTTCCTTCTCTCTCTGCTTCACTACCTTCCTTCTCTCTTAGCTTCACTACCCTTTCCCGCTCTCTCAGCTTCATACCTTCCTTCTCTCTCTGCTTCACTACCTTCCTTCTTTTCTCAGCTTCACTACCTTCCTTCTCTCTCAGCTTCACTACCTTCCTTCTCTCTTAGCTTCACTACCTTCCTTCTCTCTCAGCTTCACTACCTTCCTTCTCTCTCTGCTTCACTACCTTCCTTCTCTCTTAGCTTCACTACCTTCCTTCTCTCTCGCTTCACTACCTTCCGTCTCTCTAGCTTCACTAAACCCTTTCCCTTTTCTCTCAGCTTCACTACCTTTCCCTTTCTCTCTCAGCTTCACTACCTTCCGTCTCTCTCAGCTTCCCCTACCTTCCTTCTCTCTCTGCTTCACTACCTTCCTTCTCTCTCTGCTTCACTACCTTCCTTCTCCTTCTCTGCTTCACTACCTTCCTTCTCTCTCAGCTTCACTACCTTCCTTCTCTCTCGCTTCACTACCTTCCCTTCTCTCCCCCATCCCTTTCCCCCTCCCTTCTCTCTCTGCTTCAACTACCTTCCTTCTCTCTCTGCTTCACTACCTTCCTTCTCTCTCTGCTTCACTACCTTCCTTCTCTCTCTGCTTCACTACCTTCCCTCTCTCCTGCTTCACTACCTTCCGTCTCTCTCTGCTTCACTACCTTCCTTCTCTCTTCTGCTTGACTACCTTCCTTCTCTTTTCAGCTTCACTAACTTCCTTCTCTCTCCCCGCTTGACTACCTTCCTTCTCTCTCTGCTTCACTACCTTCCTTCTCTCTCTGCTTCACTACCTTCCTTCCTCTCAGCTTCACTACCTTCCTTCTCTCCTGCTTCACTACCTTCCTTCTCTCTCTGCTTCACTACCTTCCTTCTCTCTCAGCTTCACTACCTTCCTTCTCTCTCTGCTTCCACTACCTTCCTTCTCTCTCTGCTTCACTACCTTCCTTCTCTTTTCGCTTCACTACCTTCCTTCTCTCTTTGCTTCACTACCTTTTCCCTTTTCTCTCTGCTTCACTACCTTCCTTCTCTCTCTGCTTCACTACCTTCCTTCTCTCTTGCTTCACTACCTTCCTTCTCTCCTGCTTCACTACCTTCCTTCTCTCTCTCTTTACTACCTTCCTTCTCTCTCTGCTTCACTACCTTCCTTCTCCTTAGCTTCACTACCTCCCTTTTCTCTTTAGCTTCACACCTCCTTTACTTCTTTTCCCTTTTTTGAGCTAAATTACGTTCCCAGCAAGAGAATGTTCTCTCTCTCTCTCTCTCCCCTCCCCTCTCTTTATCTCTCTCTCTCTCTCTCTCTCTTTTATTACAATATGTGAAAGGGAATTAAAGTTTTGCCGGTACTATTTAACTTTGGTTTAAAAGGGAACACATACCGTGTTGATGTTGTTGTTGGTTTATGATGGTGCCATTGTTGGTGATGATGTTCACTGCTACTGTTTTGTTTGGTGATGTGCTGTTGTTTACTATTGGTGGTGGTGATGTGTTTTCGCTACGTTTCTGTGTTTAGGTGATGTGCGTTGCTATGTTGTGGTGGTGATTTCTGTTTGTTACTGTTGGTGGTGAGGGCATTGGCTGCGCTACTGTTGTGGTGGTGATGTGCTGTTGCTACTTGGTTGGTGGTGTGCTGCTGCATACTGTTTTGGGGGTGGTGATGGCTGTTGTTCTTTTTTGGTGGTGATGGCATTCTGCTGCTACTGTGGTGGTGTGAAGTCTGTTGCTACTGTTTGGTGGTGGTGTGCTGTTTTCTACGGTTTGGTGGTGGTGATGTTCTTTTGTTACTTTGGTGGTGAGGACTGTGCTGTGCTACTCTTGGTGGTGATGTGCTGTTGCTACTGTTGGTGGGTTTCTGTTTGCTAACCCGTTGGTGATGTGCTGCTCTACTGTTGGTTGTGATGCATGTGCCCGCGCTACTGTTGTTGTCTGTTGCCCACTGTTGATGTGCTTTTGCTAATGTTGGTGGTGGTGTGCTGTTTCTACTGTTGGTTTATGTGCCTTTCTGCACTGGTTGCTACTGTAGTGTGAAGGGCATTGTCTGCTCTACTGTTGTTGGTGTGTGCTGTTGCCTACTGTTATGTACTGCTTGCTACGTTGGTTTTGATGTCGTTTCAACTGTTGGTGGTGGGTGGTGATTGCTTTTGCTATTATTGGTGTTGGTGTGTGGTAATTCTGTTGCTACTATTGGTGGTGGGGGCTGTTGCTACTGTTGGTGTGTCTGCTGCTACTGTTGGTGTTGTGAAGTGCGTTGCTACTGTTGTGGTGGTGTGCTGTTGCTACTGTTGGTGTGTTGGTGATGGGTGATGGCTTTTTGCTACTGTTGTGTGGTGTGTGTTGCTGCTTACTGTTGTTTGGTGGTGATGTGCTCTTGTTACTATTGGGGGTGGTGAAAGTTTGCTGCTACTGTTGCTGGTGTTTGATGGTGATGTCTGCTGCTACTGTTGTTGGTGGTGATGTTTCTCTTGTTACTTTGGTTGTGGGTGATGGTTTGCTGCTACTGTTGCTGTTGTTGATGGTGATGTTTCTGTTGCTACTGTTGGTGGTGGTGATGTGTTTTTTTGGTTTTTAGGTGAAGTGCTGCTGCTATTGTTGGTGGTGGTGATGTGCTGTTGTTATTTTTGTGGTGATGGCAAGTGCTGCTTTCTACTGTGGGGTGGTGATGTGCTGTTGCTACTGTTGGTGGTGGTGTGCTGTTGCTACGGTTGGTGGTGGTGATGTGCTGTTATTACTGTTGGTGGTGATGGGCATGTGCTGCTGCTACTCTTGCTGGTGATGTGCTGTTGCTACTGTTGGTGGTGGTGTTCTGTTGCTACTGTTGGTGATGTGCTGCTGCTACTGTTGGTGGTGATGGGCATGTGCTGCTGCTACTGTTGGTGGTGATGTGCTGTTGCTACTGTTGGTGATGTGCTGTTGCTACTGTTGGTGGTGGTGTGCTGTTGCTACTGTTGGTGATGTGCTGCTGCACTGTTGCTACTGTTAGTGGTGATGGGCATGTGCTGCTGCTACTGTTGTTGGTGGTGTGCTGTTGCTACTGTTGATGTACTGCTGCTACTGTTGGGGGTGTGTTGCTTTGCTACTGTTGGTGTGGTGTGTAGTGCTGTGTACATTGGTTGTGGTATGTGCTGTTTTCTACTATTGGTTGGTGTGTGCTGTTTTCTACTGTTGGTGATGTGCTGCTGCTACTGTTGGTGTTGGTGAAGTGCTGTTGCTACTGTTGGTGGTGGTGTGCTGTTGCTACTGTTGGTGATGTGCTGCTGCTACTGTTGGTGTTGGTGATGATGTGCTGTTGCTACTGTTGGTGGTGGTGATGTGCTGCTGCTACTGTTGTTGGTGATGGTGGTGGTGGCGGTGCTGCTGTTGATGCTACTGATGTTGATGGTGGTAGTGATGGTGGCACAGTGCCAGTTTATATGGTGTCAAATATGATAGTAAATATAGTACTAAATTTGGTAGTAGATATAGTATTAGGTAAATTATTAATATATTCATAGATGTACTAGCTAATATGGTAGAAGATATATTAGTAGTTATGCTAGTTAATATATTAGTAGATATACTACTTAATATGGTGATAGATATACTAGCTAATATGGTAGAAGATATATTAGTAGTTATACTAGTTAATATGTTAGTAGATATACTACTTAATATGGTGATAGATATACTAGATAATATGGTAGTAGATGTAGTAGTAGTAAATATGGTAGTATATATAGTAGTAAATATGGTAGTAGATGTAGTAGTAGTAAATATGGTAGTATATATAGTAGTAAATATGGTAGTAGATGTAGTAGTAGTAAATATGGTAGTATATATAGTAGTAAATATGGTAGTAACTAAATATGGTAGTAAATATGGTAATAGAAGTATTGATGACAATACAAGTGTTGGTAGTGTTTGCAGAGACTCATTGATTTCCTTTATCGAGGCTCCTGGGTGTTGACCGTCAGTCTTATGTGTTTGAGGGGAGGGAAGGTGGGGGGATGAGGAATGGGGGACGGAGGGAAGGTGAGGAATTGGGGGAGGGAAGGTGGGAATGGGAGAGGGAGGGAAGTGGTATGGTGGGGAATGTGGGTGGGTGGGAAGGTGGGTGGGAAGGTGGGTGGGTGGGGAATGGGTAAGGGATGGAAGATGGGAGGGTTGGTGGGTTGGTAGGAGGGAAGGAGGGAGGAGGGAGGGGGGGCAGAGTACAGTATGAAACGAGACAATAAGAAGACAGATGGTTAATAGGAAGAATACACGTAACAGGTAATATAGCAAGAAGAGGTTACACAGCGACAACAAAGAGAGGAAGAGAGAGAGAGAGAGAGAGAGAGAGAGAGAGAGAGAGAGAGAGAGAGAGAGAGAGAGAGAGTTACAGCGTGAAACAAGCTTTTATGCCACAAGACGGGCAGCCAGCAGCAACTTCACTCTGGCTGTACCCTTCTCCAGAACATCACTTCATCTGAGATCATACATACCCAGGATGACTCGAGTATGGAACACATTCGTACAGCATAATGATGTCAACGAGATAAAGTCAGTTGATCAAATAAAAATGCTGGCCCACAGATGGCTCCAACTTCATCCTGTTCCCTACTTGTATGTCTCATAACAATAAAAACGCTTTCAAATGAGCTGATGTAGGTAACAGCTCTTAGCTTGTCAATAAAGTTATGAATCCTTAACCTGTAAATAGCTTGTCAATAAAGCTAGGGATCCTTAACCTTGTCAAACCCTGTGTAAAAAAAAAAAAAAAGAGAGAAAGAGAGAGAGGAAAGAGGTAATTGGCCAGCCCTTTGCTCTGAGCTCGCCACCACCGATTGGAATGCTCTTCTCCAAGGGGATGTTGACAACCAAGTGAAAGCCTTCACTGGACACATCCTTAATCTACAACAAGAACACATTCCTCACTGGCAATATGTGACGAAGCCTACAGATCAGCCTTGGTTTGGCTTTCGTTGTAGAGAGGCTGCTACTGCTAAGTACAAAGCATGGCGAAGGTATAAGAGACATCCTACCACCTATAACAGGAACTTGCACAGTCAAGCCTGTAGGCATATGGGTGATGTTCAAAACTGGGCCATTGCTAAATGGGAGGTGGACACTAAAAGAAAGCTAGCATCAGGTAGGGTAGGCTCCAAAACCTGGTGGTCCCTGGTCAAGGACAGACAAGGTTATCTGCCTGATGAACTCATTCCACCTCTTAATCGACAGGATGGGACCACCTCTGCTAGTAGTCAAGAGAAGGCGGACCTCTTTGCTGAACACTTTGCTACCAAAATGCAAGTTCCTGATCCAGCATGGGACCCTCCTTGGCTAGCTGCAAGAACTGTGTCAAAACTGTCAGTGGTGACAATAAGGCAGGAGGAGGTGCATTTCCTTCTTAAATCGCTTGACCAAGAAAAGGCTGTGGGCCCAGACAAGTTGAGCCCAAGATTGCTGAGAAGATGTGCAGACCAGCTAGCAGCACCTCTAACTCGCATCTTTCAGCACTGCTTAGTACAGTGTAAATGGCCCTCTCTATGGAAAGAGGCAAATGTAGTCCCTGTTCACAAAAAGAAGAGCAGAGCAGAAATCAGCAACTACAGACCAGTGTCACTCCTGTCAATCACTGGTAAGATCCTTGAGACAATAATCTCAAGACAAATGACAGAGTTTTTTTGACTACCACTCACTACTTTGTGATCGTCAATATGGCTTCAGGAAAGGTTACTCTGCTGCTGATCTGTTGTTAAACCTCTCCACTAAGTGGCACCAGTCACTGTATGAATCCAAAGTCAGCTGTGTGGTAGCACTGGACATTGCTGGTGCTTTCGACCGGGTGTGGCACCAGGGCCTCTTAGCAAAACTTCAAGCACGGGAATTGCAGGCTCTACGCTATGTCTCTTCAGTGATTACCTTCATGGTAGATCTCTAAGTGTAGTTCTCAGTGGAACGGAATCAGCAAGACATCCTATTGGGGCAAGTGTTCCACAAGGAAGCGTGCTGGGACCATTGTTATGGAATGTCTGCTTCAGCGACCTTCTTCATCTCATCCCAGAAACACATGCATATGCAGATGACTGTACACTGACGTTCACTTATCCAAGAGAAGGAATGCCAGCTGCTCTAAACTACATCAATCACCAGCTAAGAGCTATATCAGCTTGGGGAAATAGATGGCAAGTAACATTTGCACCTGAGAAAACGCAAATGATGATCGTCTCTAGGCACCATGATGGTAATGCTGGTGCAGTAGTAAGGATGAATGGGAGGGTGTTGGCACCTGGAGAAGTTGATATCCTTGGGGTGAAATTTGGCTCCAAACTAATCATGAAGAACCATGTTGTAAATCTAGCAAACAAGGCAGCCAGGAAGCTTACAGCACTTCGCCGTATCTCGCATCTGCTTGACAGTAGGGGTTGCAAGATTCTGTACGAGGCACAAGTACGCTCACACCTTGAGTATGCTCCACTTTCTTGGTTTGCCTGCCCCCCCCCCCTCTCATCTGCGACTGCTTGACAGAGTAGAGAACAGAGCAAGACGTCTCATCTCTCGCCTGGACCCATCCTGGATAGATTTGTCATTTCAGCAGAGCCTTCAACATAGGAGGGATGTGGGTGGCCTTACTGTTATGTACAAGGCCAATATTGTCAAAGTACCACAACTGGATCCACTTCGAGGACAGCGTGAAACAAGCTTTTATGCCACAAGACGGGCAGAAAGCAGCAACTTCACTCTGGCTATACCCTTCTCCAGAACATCACTCCATCTAAGATCATATATACCCAGGATGACTCGAGTATGGAACACATTCGTACAGCATAATGATGTCAACGAGATAAAGTCAGTTGATCAAATGAAAATGCTGGCCCACAGATGGCTCCAACTTCATCCTGTTCCCTACTTGTATGTCTCATAACAATAAAAATGCTTTCAAATGAGCTGATGTAGGTAACAGCTCTTAGCTTGTCAATAAAGTTATGAATCCTTAACCTGTAAATAGTTTGTCAACAAAGCTAGGGATCCTTAATCTTGTCAAACCCTGTGTAAAAAAAAAAAAAGAGAATGAATGAATAAATGAACAAAAAACTTTTTCATTTAGTAACAAAAAACACTGCATTTAGACCCGTCCAAAGTGATCAGGCTATTTAACTTTTTGACCTCTCTCTTGCTGTCCATCAACAACCTTCTGACCTCTCCCTGTCTACCCTCAATTTTTCTGATCTCTCTCTCTTCCTGTCTTTCCCTCAGTCTTTCTTTTTTCTCTTTCTATTTACCCACACTCTTTATCTCCCTCCATATCCTCATTTTTTCTTACCTCTCTCCCTGTCTACCCACAACCTTTCTTACGTCTCTTCCTGTTTACCCACAATCTAGCCTCAAACTTCTTCACTGTTCTGTTCTTCCTCAATCCGTTGTTGTTATCCCTCTCGTGATGTAACAAAAATAATGAACAAGTAAATCAGAGTATTACTAGAGTCACATTCGTAAAGTGTTGAATAGCACATACACGAGTGGATGAATAAGACACATGTTCAACACCTGTGTCTTATTCATAAGCTTGTTGGTGTTATATAACATTAACCTACACGAGTGCTATCAAATCAACCCGTTAAATAAATGTCCTGTAAATTAATATTAACTCATCGTGAGTAAATGTTAGTTGAGTGGAAGACAAACACTAGGGTTCCGGTGCTCAGCGTGCTCTCTCCGCCAAATATTTTGCGCGGGAAGAATTGGCGCGCTTTTGTAGACTTCAGTTTTGAAAACAGTGATTTTGAATTTTAAATATGCATTTTTTTGCGGGGGCAGGGGAGGGGGGTTCCGTGTTTTCTTTAGCTTTTAGCCAGGGACGGAATGGTGTAGGAAATTTGACATGGTTCTCTTCTCTCTCTCTCTCTCTCTCTCTTTCTTTCTTTCTCACTCTCTTAATCTTTGGTCTATATTAATGTATTTGCCTCTCAGTCTTTCCGCCTATCTCTCTGCTTCTCTCAGTCTCTCACTATTATTTCAGTGACTTAAATGTATAGATACTAGAAATTCCTCAGTTGATAACCTCGGGTGTAAAAATGTGTAGTGCTAACACACGAACTAACACAAGCGCTAGCACTAGCATAGGGATTATCACAAGCACTAGCTCAAACACTAGCACAGGCACTAGCACAGACACTAGCACACTAGGACAGACACTAGCGCAGACACTAGCACAGACACTAGCACAGACACTAGCACAGACACTAGCACAAACATTAACACATACTAACACAGACACTAACACACAAGATTATAAATGAAAACCAGCATGGGTTCATGGAAGGCAAATCTTGTATCACAAACCTTCTGGAGTTTTATGACAAGGTAACAGAAGTAAGACACAAGAGAGAGGGGTGGGTAGATTGCGTTTTCCTAGACTGCAGGAAGGCCTTTGACACAGTTCCCCACAAGAGATTAGTGCAGAAGCTGGAGGATCAGGCACACGTAAAAGGGAGGGCACTGCAATGGATAAGGGAATACCTGACAGGGAGGCAGCAACGAGTCATGGTACGTGAAGAGGTATCACAGTGGGCGCCTGTTACGAGCGGGGTCCCACAGGGGTCAGTTCTAGGACCAGTGCTATTTTTGATATATGTGAACGACATGATGGAAGGAATAGACTCTGAAGTGCCCTGTTCGCAGATGACGTGAAGTTGATGAGAAGAATTAAATCGGACGAGGATGAGGCAGGACCGCAAAGAGACCTGGACAGGCTGGACATGTGGTCCAGCAACTGGCTTCTCGAATTCAATCCAGCCAAATGCAAAGTCATGAAGATTGGAGAGGGGCAAAGAAGACCGCAGACAGAGTATAGGCTAGGTGGACAAAGACTACAGACCTCACTCAGGGAGAAAGACCTTGGGGTGACCATAACACCGAGCACATCACCGGAGGCACATCAACCAAATAACCGCTGCAGCATACGGGCGCCTGGCAAACCTGAGAATAGCGTTCCGATACCTTAATAAGGAATCGTTCAAGACACTGTACACTGTGTATGTTAGGCCCATACTGGAGTATGCAGCACCGGTCTGGAACCCACACCTGGTCAAGCACGTCAAGAAGTTAGAGAAAGTACAAAGGTTTGCAACAAGGCTAGTCCCAGAGCTCAAGGGAATGTCGTACGAGGAAAGGTTAAGGGAAATCGGACTGACGACACTGGAGGACAGAAGGGTCAGGGGAGACATGATAACGACATACAAGATACTGCGGGGAATAGACAAGGTGGACAGAGATAGGATGTTCCAGAGAGGGGACACAGGGACAAGGGGTCACAACTGGAAGCTGAAGACTCAGACGAGTCACAGGGACGTTAGGAAGTATTTCTTCAGTCATAGAGTTGTCAGCAAGTGGAATAGCCTAGCAAGAGAAGTAGTGGAGGCAGGAACCATACATAGTTTTAAGAAGAGGTATGACAAAGCTCAGGAAGCAGAGAGAGAGAGGATCCAGTAGCGATCAGTGAAGAGGCGGGGCCAGGAGCTGAGTCTCGACCCCTGCAACCACAATTAGGTGAGTACAATTAGGTGAGTACACACTAGGATAGACAATAGTGCTAATGCCAAGAGTGCCATTGAGGTAGCAACACACCTAGGCACTAACATCAACCTAAGTTCCAAGAGCAGGAGCTCAGAAACGGCCTACACACTGGAACAGTTGGTAAACAGCTGAAACTTTTGGGAGAGACGCATAAGACTGTTAAATAAACACACCAAACGTCTCCGAAAATTCACCCTGTGCTGAAGCAGAAATTCAAGATGGCGTCGAACATGGCTACTGGTCTTTATTTTCTTCATGTCTTCAGATATGAAAGAAACGGAGTGAACGTCTATAAACATAGGGTTTCAGACACAGTTTAATGAAATCCTTTATTCGGTGAGCCAGTAAAAAAATAATACGAATGTTTATTTGACTTTAATAACCATATCTAATAAATATTATGTATAACATGTATGTACGTTAAAAACTTATGGAAAGTCCTCACAGTGTTCTCTATGCAAGTATAATCATAAAAAAATATAAAGTAGAAATGCAATATTTCAGTATCATGGTTGTGAATACCATGGTTGTGAATATCATCATTATGGATATCCAATAATGTAAGTGCAGTACCAACAATGCTGCTGCACTATTGTTGCATGTGTGACCATTGTATTTCCTACACACCGAGGTGCAAAGCAGTCTAGACACAACCATCAGCTTGGCACCCACATGAAACCATGTTAAGCAGGCTGTCAGGATCAACAGTTAGCTCGGTTTCCACTAGTATGAAGATGTTATCCTGTGATGTCCATCCCCTATTCCGTTGGTGTTAAAGGATTTCCCATCCATTCTTGAGCCGTGAGATAAGCGCGATACGAATGTTGCTTTGCTGCAGTCCTAGTTGGGGTGAATTTGCAAGTTGAAATATTGAACTAAAAGAGTTTCCCTGGATTGTCTGAATGCAATATGGCGCCATTCGTCTAGTGTTTTAAAGATGCCAGCAACATGCAGTTTAAGAATGAATCTTTCTCCTACATATTTTATCTTATCGTGAGTGCTTCCAGGCTTTGTGAACGTGTCCAGAATGTGTCACTCCTTTTTTTGGTGTGTACTGTGTTAAAAGCTTTTCTCTTGCCCTGACGATAAATTGCAGACACTGTATCGCAGCCAGTCTAAAACATCAAATATTTGATGGTATCTCCAAAGGCATCCTGAATTGGACGTATGTTCAGTGTTTGGTGGTTGCTGCGGCACACAAGTACGTGCCTATAGGATTGGTTGTTTTGTCCACCAGCGTGACAAATAAGTCAATGTCTGTTCCATCAGCAACAGCTGGCAGATCCTCTGACTTTGTTGTGGCAAGAGCTGTTGAAACAGTCAGTGTGTCTACGTTTGGCTCAGCCTGCTGTATATGTATACCGTCCATAAGCATCATTTCATGTAGTTTCTATTAGTATTTTTTCTATTGTTAATGTTAGCCAAGAATGCTGCTTGAAGAATGGGAGTTTTCATGTCAGCTCTGCGTCTACGCTCAGCTCCCTTGGTTGAAGCTGTGTTATTATATCCATTAAACACTACTGTTGCTGCAAAATCGTAACATTTCAGTGTATGAAATATGTAACTGACACACATCTATATTTTCTGTTTCATCCAATGTATGGTATTCGTCCAGATCATACTCTCAACCTGACATCGTCAAGGATGAATGAAGCACCTATGTCAGTTATTCGTTCACCTTCACTACCTTCATCAGTAATCCATTTCTCAATCAGGGTTTTGTGCTTAGTCACGGAAACTGATGATGCTTGGATTTCTAGTGTTGTTTATTATTGTAATATCCTCACCATAATGATCCTGTTGCTTTTGCTTGAAGTACTTTATTGCATGTCCTTCTTGTCCATCTTAGAAAGGGTTAAAATAATCTAAGAGGTCTGTCACAGAGTACTGACATTATTTTCATTAAGAAGTAAACAGAGCTTCTTGACAGCATCTTCCCGTGCTTGTCCTGCCAACAAATTCTTTCTTTTGATGTCTCCTGAGGAATGCCTGAACGCAATTACAATGATATATTGCCTCAGCTGCCACTAAATCAAAAACATTTCGTATGCGCTTTGCAACAGCATATTCCTATCCATCTTGTCTATCTCTGGCACAGTTCAAGGAAGTCGCTTTGAATTCTGGAGTTGCTCCGATGCTTGCAACTTTTTTCCGCGTTTCAATCGGGTTTTATTGTCCGCAGTTATGGCTTCGTCACAGAATATACAGTTACGTTTAATGTCACACGTAGAACACCTAAACGCAATTGTGGTGTTTCGTTGTTTTGTGTTAGACTAGCTGACGGCGTTCTGATTTCGGCTGTAATTGTGTTTTCAGGTGTGTAGTTCTTGCGGTTAACAACATGAACCTTTTGATGTAAGAGGTTTATAAAACCAGCATACTGAAGAGTGAGACACTTGCAACATCTGGGAATCTTTAATGGGAGAAACATTTCCCTAGCCAGTGGCTTCTTCAGTCCGATACAGAGAAGAACGGTGGGAGATGAAGGGGAGTTTGAAGTAATTAGTCCCTCAACCTGGAGTCGATGTGATTCAGGATTGATGGACTGAACACATCGACTCCAGGCTGAGGGACTGATTACTTCAAACTCTTCCTCATCTTCCACCGTTCTTCTCTGTATTGGACTGAAGAAGCCACTGTCTGGCGAAACGTTTTCTCATTAAACATTCTCAAATATTGCACAAGCGTCTCAATCTTCAGCATGAACCTTCAGTGGATGCACTTTATCCATCGTCTCTCGAGGCCCATCATCTCCGTGTTTACCAACACAGTCCTGCGAGCATCATCTCCATCAGTTACAAACGCCAGTCGAATTCACCTTTTCCTTGCACAATGTACATCCATTATCTGAAATGAGACACTGGTGATACACATGGGACACGTGTAGTATATGCTACATATATAATTGGTTTAGGAAGACATGTAAGCAAACACTAGAACATATTTATTAGAAAACGTTTCGGTCCTGGTACCTTGATCACTTTTGATCAAGGTACCAGGACCGATACGTTTTCTAATACAAATGTTTTAGTGTTTGCTTACGTGTTTTTCTAAACTATAATATTCTTATGAATCTTTCCCGAAAGCTTCAGTTTGTTACAAATTGTTTTCCATTGATGATACTTCAGTCTCATCAATACACACACACACACACACACACACACAACACACACACACACACACACACACACACACACACACACACACACACACACACACACACACACTACCCTGCCTCTACATCAGATACCTTTATTACCTCCGTATAGTATAGATCTTACGTACTTGCCTGCTTTTCCCTTCCTTCTCCCTCTCTCCTACCCTTCCACTCTATCTTCCTCCCACCCTGCCTTCTTTTCGCCTTCCCAACATCTTCCTTTCCTCTGTCTTCAAATCTCTCCCTCCCTCCCTGCTTCTCTCTTACCCCGTACACCCTGCTGATTGACGTTAATCAAATTATCCCTCGAGGGAATTGATGGCTGACAAAAGACTCGGTAGAAGAGATTTTCTCAGCCAGTTTTTTCTTGCACCTTCCTCAGACATATGGACCTTAGAAGACGTTCCTTTTTAATCCCCCCCCTCCCCTCCCCCCTCCCCTCCCCTCCCCTCCCCTCCCCTCCCCTTCCTTCCCCATATCCCAGTAAGATATTATTGGTTCTCACAAGTACCTTGTGTATTCTGTTTCAGCGCCTACCCATACAATACTCGTGGATCAAACCACTACCATCCACACCCATCACACTACTCACCACCACCATCCCCTCACACTAACTCATCTCCACCACCCTCATCACTACACCATCCTCCCACCACCACATCACCACCCATCACACTACCATCCCACCCACCATCACTACTACATCACCACCTACCATCACTACTACCATCACTCACCACCACCACCACACCACACCACCACCCATCACTCTACCACCATCACTACTACCATCACCACCCACCCATCACTACTACCATCCACCACCACCATCACTACTACCATCATCACCACCATCACACACCATCACCACCACCACCACCACCATCACTACTACCATCACCTACCACCACACTACCACTCCCCATCACTACCATCACCACCACCCATCACTACTACCATCACCACCACCATCACTACTACCATCACCACCCCATCACTACATACCATCATCACTACTACACATCACCACCCATCACCTACCATCACACTACCATCACTCTACCATCACCACACCATCACTACTACCATCACCACCCCACCACCATCACACCCTCCATCATACTACCATCATACACCATCACCTACCACACCACCATCACTACTACCATCACCACCACCATCCACTCACTATACCATCACCACCACCCATCACATCACTACACCATCACATCACCATCACTACACCATCACCACCATCATACACCAACCATACCATCACTCTACCATCCACCATCACTACCACACCCATCACTGCTACCATCACACCCCACCACCCATCACCACCCATACTACCATCACAACCATACACCACCCACCCACACATCACCACCCCTACCATTCATACATCACACCATCAATACTACTACCACACCACCACCATCATCTACTACCATCACCACCACCTCACTCACATCACATCCATCCTACTACATCCACCACCACCATCCATACTACCATCACCACTACCCATCACTCACTACCATACCACCACCATCACTACTACCATCACCACCCCACCATCACTACTACCATCACACACCCTATCACATCACCACCACCACCATCTACCATCACCTACCATCACCCCCATCACCTACTACCCACCTCCATCACTACTACATCACCACCCATCCATCACTACTACCATACCACCCATTACACCATCCACCCCATACTACTACCATCACCACCATACATCATCACCACCACCATCACATACTATACTACCATCACCACCACCCATCATACTACTACCATCACCACCACCCGTCACTACTGCACCATCACCCATCCACCCATCACTAACTACCATCACCACCTTCCATCACTACTACCATCACAACCATCACAACCCCTCACTACTACCATCACCACCACCATCACTACTACCATCACCACCCTCTACCACCACCACCATCACTATACTACCATCACCACCACCATCACTACTACATCACATCACCACCACCCATCACTACTACCATCACCACCCATCACACTACTACCATACACCACCCTCACTACTACCATCACCACCACCCATCACTACTACCATCACCACCACCCATCACTACACCACCACCCATCACTATTACCATCACCATCACTATCCACCTTTCACTACTACCATCACCACCACCATCACTACACCACCACCCATCACTATTACCACCACCCATCACTATCCACCATCACTACTACCATCACCACCACCCATCACTACACCATCACCCATCACTATCCACCATCACTACTACCATCCCCACCCACCATCACTATCACCACCACGGTCACCACTACCATCATCATTACCATCACTACAACAACCACAACCACCTATCACTACCATCATCACATCCACCACCATCACCACATCATTCTCCGCTACCACCATTACCATCATGACGATCAACCACCACCACCACCAAGGTGGAAGTGCCGGAAGAGCCAAACAAATTGCAAGATAGGCAGTGCCAGACCCTGGCACAGTGCCAGTTCCTCTGTCTACACCATGCTGACTTGCCTTCCCAGGCTCTGTCTCCCTCTCTTCCACCTCTACCTGTCTACATCTGTTACCATCACCTCGGCTTACCCCTCTACTTCCAGTCAGTCTACACCTAGATTGCTTTTTATCTCTCTCTCTCTCTCTCTCTCTCTCTCTCTCTCTCTCTCTCTCTCTCTCTCTCTACCCATATCTCCAGGAAAAGGTTTCTTTTCACTTTACACACACACACACACACACACACACATACACACACACACATATATATATATGTGTGTGTGTGTGTGTGTACTCACCTAATTGTACTCACCTAATTGTGGTTGCAGGGGTCGAGACTCAGCTCCTGGCCCCGCCCCGTGGTGATGGTAGTAGTGATGTGTGTGTGTGTGTGTGTGTGTGTGTGTGTGTGTGTGTGTGTGTGTGTGGTGCCGAAAACTCGATTTTGACTTAAATAGCAGTGCTTTTTCTTGCCGAATGAGGCAAGCGAAAGTTAGTGTATGCAATATTTTCGAAAAATCATTCTGAACCTAACGAAAAAAAAATATACATTTCATTGTGTTTGTTAATTATTAAATTATTGTAAACTGATCTAAAATGAATTTATTTGGATTAGGCTAAATTACATTGCGTTTGTTATAGTAAGGTCAGGTAAGTTTTCTAAGGTTCTTTTGTTGCAAAATTATTAATTTTACATTAACATAAATGAAAAAAACAATAGAAAGGAATTTTAAATGAGTTCTTGCTAATTGACCAGTTTTACCTATTCGGCACGACAAATATATAAAAATCGTGAACAAGTGATACAAGATGCAAAACAACTAAAGGGGGATGAATGGTAGCTCTAGGTCTCTCATGTTACAATCAACACATCAGGAGCAAACACTCTTCGATCGTATTTCCTTGGTTTTCCTCTTTTCTGCAACGCTGCAAGCTTCTGATGAGTTGATTGCAACACGAAAGGCCTAGAGCTATTATTTAACTCCCACCGTGCCGAATAGGTAAAACTGGTCAATTAGCAAGAACTCGTTTAAAATTAAGCTCTTTCTAGTTTTTTCTTCATTTATGTTATTGTAAAAATTAAGAATTTTATACCAAAAGAACGTTAGAAAACTTACTTAATATTAACGTTATTATAACAAGTGCAATTTAATTTACCTAATCCAACTAAATATATTTTAGATAAGTTTACAATAATTTAATAATTAACAAACACAATGAAATATATATATTTTTTCGTTAGTTTCAGAATGATTTTTGCGAAATTATTGCACACACAAATTTTCGCTTGCCTTATTCGGCAAGAAGAGCGTTGCTATTTAAGCCAAAATAGCAAGTTTTATGTATTCGGCACGATATATATATATATATATATATATTTTATATATATATATATATATATATATATATATATATATATATATATATATATATATATATATGTGTCTATATATATATAAAATACACGCAGAAATATATATAGAAGCGTGCAGGAAGGAATCAGAGTAAGTATTAAATAAAGAACAACTAGACAGAAAGACGGGTTAATAAGATATTGAGAAGTGAGCAGAAGGAGTTAAAGGTGAATATATTGGTGGCAGAAAATAAACGACACATTCACGAATGGAGTTGGAAATACATGGGAGAGATTTCTGGGAATTGGAGGCTGCATGGCAGTGTTATCGACCTCAATTAAACAAGTTAGAAATGGTGTGATCTTTTTTAATTGGGCGAATTTCAGAGGAGGGAAAGTGGAAACAGAGGGAAGTTTGTATGTAAGTGAGGCCTGGATCAAGGGCAGTGGAAAGTGATCGTGTTCACCTATACCAGGTTGCAGGCCTCCATTTTTTTTTTTAGCTCCTGGCCCCCCCCCCACCTCTTGACTTGGCCCGCCGCTTGCCTGATTCACTCCCACCCATCCCTGAGTGTGGCAAAAAAAAAAAAAAAAAACTCGAGAATAAACAAAGCAACACCGGCTGGAGAGTAAACAAAACATTAACACAGGTTGCAGAGTAAACAAAACATTAACACAGGTTGAAGAGTAAACAAAACATTAACACAGGTTGAAGAGTAAACAAAACATTAACACAGGTTGAAGAGTAAACAAAACATTAACACAGGTTGAAGAGTAAACAAAACATTAACACAGGTTGCAGAGTAAACAAAACATTAACACAGGTTGCAGAGTAAACAAAACATTAACACAGGTTGCAGAGTAAACAAAACATTAACACAGGTTGCAGAGTAAACAAAACATTAACACAGGTTGAAGAGTAAACAAAACATTAACACCGGCTGGAGAGTAAACAAAACATTAACACAGGTTGGAGAGTAAACAAAACATTAACACCGGCTGGAGAGTAAACAAAACATTAACACAGGTTGGAGAGTAAAAAAACATTAACCCCGGCGGGAGTAAAAAAAAAACATTAACACAGGTTGGAGAGTAAACAAAAATTAACACCGGTGGAGAGTAAAACAAAACTTTACACAGGTTGGAGGTAACAAAAATTAAAAAAGGTTGGAGGTAAACAAAACATTAACACCGGGGGAGAGTAAACAAAACTTAACACAGGTGGAGAGTAACAAAGCATTAACACGGGTTTGGTTTATTCTTTAAAACAAAATAAGCTTTACAAATGGTAGACATTAATGTGACATTGTGAGTTGATGTGAGTCACATAACAGGTGTTACCTTGTTCCTATATTCCTGATGATAAATAAGACATTTGTGTAACATTTGGGTATCTGTCTTCGGGAAACTTTTTCGCCGTTTGGCTTCTTCAGCCCAAATTACAGAAAAAAGTAGGGTTTGAAAGAAGAGAGTTTGGAGGTATTAGTCCCTGTGTTTTGAGTCAACATGTTCAGTGCATCAATATCGTAGGTTTTGTAAAGACCATTTATACAAACTTCTACATATCTGATAGAAACCCCTTTTAAATTGTTCTTTGATTTTCCCTTTTAAACCCTTTAAACCCTTTGCTTCACTTTGAAAAAGAATCACTGGAAAAAGGGCGACCCTTTTTTTTTTATTTGGGAAAAAATTTTCTGGCTCTTCCCCAAAAGGTGTTCAAGTCTCGTATTATCCCTTTAAAGGGTTTGTTGTTTGATTAATTTTTTTTGTTAGGATGCTGTGCGTTGACAGCTTGTGTGTATTCTGGGAAAGTGTATTGGTACCCCTCGACAGCGTAACGCTGTAAAAAAAGTTGGTGAAATTTCCGACAATATGTAAAGTAAAAAGGACCAAGTCAATAATGTGACATTTATTGTGGGAAAGTTTCGCCAAAGGCTTGATAAAAACTCCCCGGAGAGCGAAACGTTGCCCCAAAATAATGTCACTTGTTGCACTTGTGTCCTTTTTCTTTCGTAACGCCTGGTTGTAAGGCCCGTCCACCCCGAGGCTTGGTCGGCAGGGCCCCGGGAGCGATACCCCATGGGAAAACCCCCCAGGTATACTCCGGTATACCCCCCCTTGTCAGGGTTTTTATCCCGTAATCGCTGGAAAAGGACCCCAGTCGACACTATTTTTGTCATCCCTAATTCAACAAAACCCGGAAAACCCAAAAAACCTCTACTTTTTTTATCTTATTTAGGTAATTTCCCACGAATACTGACACTTATGTTTTGTGATCACCCCTTTAAAGCTTTCATTCACCTAAAGATTGTTAAATTGCGCACATGGAAACATTTGGGGAAAACGTTTCCCCCACACAGTGCTTCATCAGTTGGTTTTGCAGGTTCAGTGTTGGGGTGGGTTTAATGGTTGTGTTTGTTTTCAGGTTCGAAGTGTTGAGGTGGGTGTGACGAGCCGGGAGAAGAGAGGTCCATGTCAGGTTCCCTCTTCTCCAGTCATTTAGGGTGGTGGTTCCTCCACCCACCCCTTAAATGGACGCCCCACCTCCAGGTGAGTCACCCCCCCTCTCTCCACCATCTGTATATCCCCCCATCTCCATACACAACCTCCCCCCACCCCCTAAATCCTCCCCCCCTAACTCCCTCCCACTCCCCCACTCATTTGAGCGTATCCTTATCCTCTCTCTACATTTTTATTTGTTCATTATATTGTGTATGAACGTTTGGCACTGTGCGAGGCGGGGTTGTGTGAGAGAGAGAGAGAGAGAGGAGAGAGGGGAGAGAGGGGAAAAGAGAGAAGAGAGAGAGAGAGAAAGTTATTGGTTAACCCACTTTAAGAATTGTACACTTACTTGGACTTAGAGAGGAATCAGGGTCTTCATTGAGTTGTGTGAGGAGCGGTGTTGCAGGAGCATCACCATCACAAGTGAGTGTTGACACTTTCTTTGTTGCAGGAGAAGAGGAGTTCTGGTCCCATCGAGAAGCCGAGGCTGCTGGCGCCACGGCTGACACTGCAGAAGTCTGTGTCCACGCCTTCCATCCTTGCTGGCGTCACCACACAGCCTCCACAGCAGCAGCAAACACAGTCAGTACTACTACCATACTCATCACCACGACCGCCACCGCCACCGCCACCGTCACCACCACAATAATAACCATCACCACACCCACAATTACCAGTCGCTATCACCAACACCACTATACTTACCATCAGTCACTATCACCAACACCACCATCACCACTACCACAGTCACCACCACCATCAGTACACCACTGCACGACACACAAATATAATAGTATTTGTTTTTTGAAAGGAGTGGAGAACTTATCTTTGGAATAGTATTACCATCGATCCATCATTTTGTGTTGCCAAGTTTGTCAGTCTCTCAAGAATTAAAAATAATAATGCCAGTTGACGCATTAAAAAATGTAATAAGACAAACGTAACAAAGTCAGAAAAGTGACATTGAATTACGAGAACCTTTAAAATAAAGTGTTGTTAACGATGGCTGTATTCAGATCAGTTGTTCTCTCACGTCTTGACGAGGCGCGTCAGTTTCCTCGTCTCCTAATATCATGTTTATTTTCCCCCCTATAATCTGTAACTTAATCCTAGACTTCAACTTACGAAACAGACGAAGCAAATACGATAGTATTTATAGACAAGGTAGATTTTAGGGAAAAATAATGTATTATTAGAAGACAAGGGAAGTGACGTGCTCCTTAAGACTCTGTTCATAGTAACTTTCAAGGTAGAAGAGATAGAATAAAAAAATATATAAACTAGTAGGATCGTCTCGGAGCACTTTGTTCTCTCTGGGATACAGAAATGTTGCCAGATCAAAGATAGAGAGTTTTTATGGTGAAAAGTTTAATGTTTTGTAGAAGGTGTCAGGCAGGGCTTGAGGGGCTCATCTTACATCAGCACATTGCCATAACCTACTGGAGTAAGAGATGTGAGAAGAAGTGTAAAATAAGACCAGTGTAAGGCAGGGTCACTGTGGGCATAATAAGAGAACGTTGTATAAGTATCTGTGGTCCTAGACTTTGTAATATCTTACTAGATGCTGGAGCAAGTGTAGTCTTCAAGAGGAAATTAGAAAAATATCTCTGCCAAGTGCCATTTCAAAGAGGCTGTAATGGTTATGTGGGCCAGCGGGCCGCCAACACTAACAGCCTGATTGACCAGGCAAGCACCAAACAAATCCGGCTCAGGGCTGGACTATGGGAGCGGTGAAGCTCTGGAAAGCAATCGGATGTATATCAGATTTATATCCTGAATAATTTGTGTGATAATAATGATCCTTCTTGCTGTCCTCTTGTGTAGTGTTGTCAGGTTGAGTATAAGTCTTTCTCGTACTCAGTCCTCATCACTTGCCAACCTTGTTGCGATCTTTATGGATTATTTAGCCTCTCTTAAACTTCAATGTGTGTGTGTGTGTGTGTGTGTGTGGGGCCAAATGTGGCACATGGTGGTGATTGTGGAAGAGGAAGTGGGTCCTCGGAGGGGTCCAGCAGGGACAGGATGGGTCCAACAGGGGCAGGAGGGGTCCAGCATGGACAGGAGGGGTCCAGCAGGGACAGGAGGGGTCCAGCAGGGACAGGAGGGGGTCCAGCAGGGACATGAGGGGTCCAGCAGGGACAGGAGGGGGTCCAGCAGGGGCAGGAGGGGTCCAGCAGGGACAGGAGGGGTCCAGCAGGGACAGGAGGGGTCCAGCAGGGACAGGAGGGGTCCAGCAGGGACAGGAGGGGTCCAGCAGGGACAGGAGGGGTCCACAGGGACAGGAGGGGGTCCAGCAGGGACAGGAGGGGTCCAGCAGGGACAGGAGGGGGTCCAGCAGGGACAGGAGGGGTCCAGCAGGGACAGGAGGGGTCCAGCAGGGACAGGATGGGTCCAACAGGGGCAGGAGGGGTCCAGCAGGGACAGGAGGGGGTCCAGCAGGGAAGGAGGGGTCCAGCAGGGACAGGAGGGGTCCAGCAGGGACAGGAGGGGTCCAGCAGGGACAGGAGGGGTCCAGCAGGGACAGGAGGGGGTCCAGCAGGGACAGGAGGGGTCCAGCAGGGACAGGAGGGGGTCCAGCAGGGACAGGAGGGGTCCAGCAGGGACAGGAGGGGTCCAGCAGGGACAGGATGGGTCCAACAGGGGCAGGAGGGGTCCAGCAGGGACAGGAGGGGGTCCAGCAGGGACAGGAGGGGTCCAGCAGGGACAGGAGGGGGTCCAGCAGGGACAGGAGGGGTCCAGCAGGGACAGGAGGGGGTCCAGCAGGGACAGGAGGGGGTCCAGCAGGGACAGGAGGGGTCCAGCAGGGACAGGAGGGGTCCAGCAGGGACATGAGGGGGTCCAGCAGGGACAGGAGGGGTCCAGCAGGGACAGGAGGGGGTCCAGCAGGGACAGGAGGGGTCCAGCAGGGACAGGAGGGGGTCCAGCGGGACAGGAGGGGTCCAGCAGGGACAGGAGGGATCCAGCAGGGACAGGAGGGGGTCCAGCAGGGACAGGAGGGGTCCAGCAGGGACAGGAGGGGTCCAGCAGGGACAGGAGGGGGTCCAGCAGGGACAGGAGGGGTCCAGCAGGGACAGGAGTGTAGCACCTGTCACCTACACCCCACACTTTCGTAACTCTTGGTTTACCGTATTACCAGGGCGGGAGGGAAGGAAGGAAGGAGAAAGTGAGAGTGAGGGGAGAAGGAAGAAAAGCAGGAAGGAGAGGACACTGGGTGTGCAGCTCAATCGTACAGCATTAGACTCATAACCGGAAGGTCCTGTGTTCGATTACCTGCTGAAGCTAAAAGTATGAGCAGGATTTGCATCTGCTGCCCATTCTGACGTAGCAGTAACAGATACCTGGTGAAAATGAGACACTTGTGTAACACTGGGTATGTTTATTCCAGACAAGTTTCGCCAGCCAGTGGCTTCTTCAGTCCAGTACTCAGAAAGGTGGAAGAGGAGGAGTTTGAGGTAACCAGTTGCTCAGCCTGAGGGACTGTTCACCTCAAACGTCTTCTCATCTTCAGTGTTTCTACATATTGGACTGAAGAAGCCACTGGCTGGCGAAACTTTTCCAGAATAAAGATACCCAAATGCTGCGCATGTGTCTCATTTACCAACTTGTCGGTTTTCTAGTTAGTGGGTTGGTTTGGGTGGCATCCTGGGTAACGACCTCAGTGGAAATACACTGCTGCTTGACTGTCTTGGGTTATCCTGGGTTTAATGACCCTAATAAATTCTTGACGGTGAGTGTGTTTATGCAGAGGGAGAGGCGAGGGTTATGTTTATATATACACTTGATAAACCTTGAAGTACTTCCGGGGTCATCGCGCCCGTTCCCCGGCTTCATACCAACAGCCTGGTCAGGCAGACTGTTGGTGCTCGCTGCACACAGCCTGACGTAGGCACCACACCTCGACTGATCATGAAAAGCTTGCAGGAACTAATTATGATCCCTCTTGGAGACAGAAGGATGTTGACAAGTCTTATTGCAACCCTTTATTCTTAGTTATTGTTAGAGTGCTTAGTGAACTCTGGTTTACCTGGAGGTTACCTGGAGAGGGTGATTCTTTCCAAGTGTTTTATGCCACTTCCTGTCTCCCACTCTTTACAGTCTCTCAGACAGGTTGTTTCTTGTGTCTCTCACTCTGTACAGTCTCTCAGACAGGTTCTCTCTCGTGTCTCCACTCTGCACAGTCTCTCAGACAGGTTCTCTCTCGTGTCTCACTCTGCACAGTCTCTCAGACAGGTTCTCTCTCGTGTCTCCACTCTGCACAGTCTCTCAGACAGGTTCTCTCTCGTGTCTCCACTCTGCACAGTCTCTCAGACAGGTTCTCTCTCGTGTCTCCACTCTGCACTGTCTCTCAGACAGGTTCTCTCTCGTGTTCCCACTCTGCACAAATCTCTCAGACAGGTTCTCTCTCGTGTCTCCACTCTGCACAGTCTCTCAGACAGGTTCTCTCTCGTGTCTCCACTCTGCACAGTCTCTCAGACAGGTTCTCTCTCGTGTCTCCACTCTGCACAGTCTCTCAGACAGGTTCTCTCTCGTGTTCCACTCTGCACAGTCTCTCAGACAGGTTCTCTCTCGTGTCTCCACTCTGCACAGTCTCTCAGACAGGGTTTTCTCTCGTGTCTCCACTCTGCACAGTCTCTCAGACAGGTTCTCTCTCGTGTCTCCACTCTGCACAGTCTCTCAGACAGGTTCTCTCTCGTGTCTCCACTCTGCACAGTCTCTCAGACTGGGTCACCATAGCACAGTGGTGTGCTGTGAATACTTTGTGTAGAACTGTGGTCCAATATACCCTCAGGTATATGAATAAGACACAATTTGCGATTTATGTTTTTTTTTGACAAGAAGTTTGGCTCACCAGAGACTTGATAAAGTACCTCGTGGACGAAACATTCTCAGTACAGTAACATTAACCATTATATTGGTCTTAATCATACGAGTGGTTTGTGCCCAGGACTGGGCAGGCTGTGATGGATATGCCTAAGTCTGCAACTCTCCGAAAGGAGTGCCACTCTGCCATCAGAGTGCCATCACCCAGAGTGTTTTCCTTACTAAGAACCCAGCATCTTCTTCGGCATAAATGGTGGGGACATTTCCCTTCTGTTTAAATATACTGGAACTTATGACTGACAAGACGACACTAATCGTGGATGTGGAATACAGTGTGTGGACTGTACTTTGAATAATTTTACCTAGTTTGTTGTTATGGTTTATGTAACGTGCGAGTCAGTTAGTCACGACACTGTAAGAAGTCGTTAATGATAGTGTAAATTAATGTTGAAAACGGAATTTATTTGAGGTGCTGAATAACCAAACGTTTGCAGACGTTTTGTATATGTAATTAAACAAACTCCCGTATAGCGTAATTTTAGTACGTAAGTTTGGAAACAGTCTCTCCAGTATTTTCCACATGTAAATGTACGTTACTCACCTGGGCTGCTGGGAGTCTAGCTGCAGGGATTTTAGCTGTTTCTAATTGAGGGATTTTAGCTGTTTCTAATTGAGGGATTTTAGCTGTTTCTAATTGAAGGATTTTTAGCTGTTTCTAATTGAGGGATTTTAGGTGTTTCTAATTGAGGGATTTTTAGGTGTTTCTAATTGAGGGATTTTAGGTATTTCTAATTGAGGGATTTTAGGTGTTTCTAATTGAAGGATTTTAGGTGTTTCTAGTTGAGGGATTTTAGGTGTTTCTAATTGAGGGATTTTAGGTGTTTCTAATTGAGGGATTTTAGGTGTTTCTAATTGAGGGATTTTAGCTGTTTCTAATTGAGGGATTTTTGTGTGTTTCTAATTGAGGGATTTTTGTGTGTTTAATCGAGGGATTTTTAGGTCTTTCTAATTGAGGGACTTTTAGGTGTTTCTAATTGAAGGATTTTAGGTGTTTCTAATTGAAGAGTTTTAGGTATTTATAATTAAGGGATTTTAGGTATTTCTAATTGAGGGATTTTTAGCTGTTTCTAATTGAGGGATTTTTAGGTGTTTCTAATTGAGGGATTTTTAGCTGTTTCTATTTGAGGGATTTTAGGTGTTTCTAATTGAGGGATTTTAGGTGTTTCTAATTGAGGATTGTTTAGGTGTTTCTAATTGAGGGATTTTTAGGTGTTTCTAATTGAGGGATTTTAGGCGTTTCTAATTGACGGATTTTTAGGTGTTTGTAATTGAGGGATTTTTAGGTGTTTCCAATTGAGGGATTTTTAGGTGTTTCCAATTTAGGGGTTTTTAGGTGTTTCCAATTGAGGGATTTTTAGGTGTTTCTAATTGAGGGATTTTTAGGTGTTTCTAATTGAGGATTTTAGGTGTTTCTATTGAGGGATTTTTAGGTGTTTCTAATTGAGGATTTTTAGGTGTTTCCAATTGAGGGATTTTTAGGTGTTTCTAATTGAGGGATTTTTAGGTGTTTCCAATTGAGGGATTTTAGGTGTTTCTAATTGAGAGATTTTAGGTGTTTCTAATTGAGGGATTTTAGGTGTTTCTAATTGAGGGATTTTAGGTGTTTCTAATTGAGAGATTTTAGGTGTTTCTAATTGAGAGATTTTAGGTGTTTCTAATTGAGAGATTTTAGGTGTTTCTAATAACTAGGGCTTTATTTGATATAAGGAGTGAAAATTTTCAGTTAAATTTCAAAATTTTTATTTCGGCATGGAGTCGTCTTGTGTACTAGAATAAAAGTCTAGTCTAGAATATACAAGTGTCTTGTACTAGGTTAAATACGGTTTGTCAGGAAACAGAACAAGTGTTTCCTGGCACAGGTCTCAGTCATATGACCTCGGTCATCTGACCGAGGTCTTCCACTGGCTTACCGGTCCACCCCTTTAAAAATTATAGATTAGATTCATGTCTTGTACTCTCCAAGGGAGGGAGGCTGTGTTCAGGTGCCAGCACGGAGCCCACACTTGGCCAAACACCTGCAGAAATTTTAAACGATTCCAGAGGTTTGGAGCAAGACTAGTCCTGGAACTGAGATGGAGCTAGGACAAACTAAAACAACTGTTCCTAACCATTTTAGAAGAAATGGGACCTGAAAGATGTTTCTGGGGGGTCAGCGCCCCCGCACCCGGTCTAGGGCAGTTCTGGTGAATTGAGGCTTGATAAACTAGGCTGTTACTGCTAACCGCATGCAGTCCAACATACGAACTACAGCCAGACTGATCAGTTTCCCTTTCAGGACAGCTAGGGAGAGTCTCTTAACAATCCTCCTAATGTATAAAGGGAAGATATTAAAGTCATGAGCCCCTTACACTTACATTGTGTCTCAGTGCACCCACGGCACTCCTGCTTTTCATTGGGGATATTATACACAGTCTTGCCGAACCTTTTGCTTTCGTCGGGAGCGATTTTGTGTACAGATTTAGGACCAGTCCCTCCAGAATTTTCCAGGTTTAAATTATGATGTATCTTGCCTGTTTTAGAGTACAAGTCGAGAGATTTCAAACATTTTCAACAATTTAGGTGCTAGACTGAATTTGTACGTCCAGTGAAGGTTCTTTGTACACTGCCTAGTTTTACAGTTCTGCTCTCCTTAGGAGGAGCTGTTAATATACAATAGTATTCCGGCTTTAAGGACCACCATTGGCTTGGCAGTTCCTGTTTTGAAGGTTATTATCCATCCCAACATTTATGTCGTTGTTGTGATAATGACGCTGTTGTGATCACTGAAAGTGAGATCCTCTGACATTTATCACTCTGTTGAATGGTTAGATTTAGTTTTATACTCCGTTCTAGGCTTTATTTCCTCAATTTTTCTAAAACAGAGTAACTGAAATTTATCCTTATTGAAAATATATTTTTTTGTGGCCTAGTATAAGACTTGGTATATATCTGCTTGGATATTTGCAGTATCTTTGGTTGATACCACTCTAACACAGATCCTAGTATCGTCTGCAAAGAATGACAGGTTATTATGATTTATGCCCTTATCTATGTCAGATATAGCACACGTACTGCACAGCCTTACAACTAACTTTTTTTTATATTACCCCTTGCGTTATGTTTGTTAGATAATTAAATATCCGTCTTCTCAATTTTCCAATTCTTCCTTTTGCACACATTTTGTGCGCTATTACACCATGATCGCAATTGTCAAAGACTTTTGGAGAGCCTATGAATACTGCATCTGCATTTTGTTTGTCTTCCTCTACATCCAAGGTCACGTAGATGCCAGAGGCAGGAGCGACCTGCTCCTGCAAGTATTGTGAGTCCAACTGGTTAGGGAACATCTTAAAAAATTTTCAGAGATTTTAATAATGTGGGACGTACGTGCTAATAGAATTCTTTGCTATCACTTTGCTGTTGTCACCTTTGTGGAAAAGAATGAAGCCAGGAGGACAAACTTGGAAATACGAGTACAAAGAACAAGGGAACAAAGATAAAGAGTAAAAATGCAGATGAATAGCAGGGATGTTAGGAGGCGCTGCTTCAGACCCAGGGTGGCAGGGATGTTAGGAGGCGCTGCTTCAGACCCAGGGTGGCAGGGATGTTAAGAGGCGCTACATAAGAACATAAGAATGTAGGAACACTGCAGAAGGCCTACTGGCCCATACGAGGCAGGTCCTTATCAAAACGACATCTACCTAAAGCTACTCAAGAAACAACTCCCGCACCCCCCAACACCAATCAAACCCAGCCCCTCCCGCTCATATATTTGTCCAATCTCTTCTTAAAGCTACCCAAGGTCCTAGCCTCTATCACCCCACTGGGAAGACTGTTCCACGCATCTACAACTCTGTAATAAAGTTGGTAGAATTACCGACAATATGTAAAGTAAAAGGACACAAGTGCAACTAATGTGACATTTATTGTAGCAACGTTTCGCTCTCCAGGAGCTTTATCAAGCCTTGATAAAGCTCCTGGAGAGCGAAACGTTGCTACAATAAATGTCACATTAGTTGCACTTGTGTCCTTTTACTTTACATCTACAACTCTGTTAGAAAACCAGTACTTACCTATGTCCTTTCTAAATCTAAATTTATCCAACTTAAATCCATTATTCCTGGTTCTTACCTGGTTCGACACCCTCAGTACTTTATTAATGTCTCCCTTGTTTATGCCCGTCATCCACTTATACACTTCAATGATATCTCCCCTCATTCTACGCCTCTCCAGAGAGTGGAGATTTAAGGCTTTAAGTCTATCTTCATACGGGAGGTTCCTTACACAGTAAATCATTTTAGTCATTCTTCTCTGTATGTTCTCTAATGAGTCTATGTCCATCCTGTAGTAAGGGGACCAAAACTGAGCAGCATAATCTAAATGGGCCTCACTAGTGATGTATAGAGCTGTAAAATAATTTTGGACTTCTGTTACTTATACTTCTTGAGATAAATCCAAGTAATCTGTTGGCCTTGTTGCGCACACTGAGGCACTGCTGTCTTGGCTTTAGATTTCTGCTTACCATGACTCCCAAGTCTTTTTCACATTCTGTATGACCAAGCTCTACTTCACCTAGATTATAGCTTCGAGGGTTATTTTCATTACCAAGGGCAAGTACCTTACACTTATCCACATTAAACTTTCTGCCCTTTCTGACCAAGACATTTAATTGTTCAAATCGTCCCGGAGTTCATTGATATCCCCCTCAAGTGAATTTA
>NC_069402.1:76836199-76846199 GCF_026875155.1 Cherax quadricarinatus
TAAAAAAGAATGAGAGAAGATGTTTTTCAATAGTGATAATAGTAGTATCGATATTCGAAAGGAGAGAAAGATCATGAGCTTGGGTAGCATTCTGGACAGTGACGATGCGCATACCGCTCTTGAGAGCATGAAATGAAATATCTCTACCAACATGACGCAGGAGCGCTTTGCCAATACTATGGTCAGAAAGGTAGGCAGAAGAAGAAGTCCGGTCTTAAAGTAAAGAATTTAGTCCATTGTGTGGTCCGAAACTGAGCGTGGAGAGGGAGTGCTTGACGTATCGGTCTTTTCCGAGTAGAATGGGAAGGTAACGAAGGAGCATCATCAGGAGATTGACGTTGGCGTTTAGGAGTAGGACCGGAGTTGGTCCGGCGTGAAATGGGCGGGCGATTCGAAAATTGCCATACCGTAGAGGGAGAAGCCGGAAGCATAGTCAAAGGAGAGCGGAGTTCAGACAAATCGAAGGAGTCCAGTCGAAGCCCCGGTACCTGAAGCGGGTGAGGAAACAGCACAGCAAGAGGTACAGGGGCATCAGGAGTGTCCGAAGAGTGGTCTAAACACAAGGCAGGGTCAGAATGGGGTGCGGTATCAAGAAGGGGCCCGGGGGTAGTGGGTTCATGGACTAGGGCTGCCATGGTTAGGTTACTCCTTTGCTTTTTGTTTTTAAGAAAAAAAAAGAAAGAAGAAAAGAAAATAAAAATAAAAAAAAGAATAAAAAAAGGGGGAGCAGGAGGAATAGTTCCCAGGAGGAATGAAAGGGCCGGAAATCTCCCTCCGCGCCCAAGAGGACCTCAACACCGCTAGTAGCGCTAGTAGCGCAGATGCAGCATGGAACCCGTGCCATACCCTACCCTTCATGCCAGTAAACCAGCAATCCGGGATAGCAACCTCACATCTGCCGAGCTACCTCGGTGGACAAAAGAGAGGGCGGCCGGATATCCGCCACAAAGCATACCTCCTTCGGCCACCACCCCCGGAATCCGAAAGGTGGCTTCCAGAGATACACCCGTCGCCCGAAAGACACCCAAAGCTACTCCGGGATACTGGAGAGGGATCGGGACATCCCCAGGCAATCCAGATTCCACGGCAAACTACGCCACCGCCAAGAACCTCAACGGAATGGGATGGACCCCGGTGTCCTTTCCCCTACCTAGGAACTAGCGCGCCTGTGGGAGAAATCCCAAAGGCCAAAAAGAGAAAGGGCAAAAGGGAGGGGTGAGGAGGAGGAGGAGGAATGGAAAAAGGGGAGGATGGGGAGGATAGGATAGGGGAGGGGAGAATGGGGGTAATTAGGTTCGGTCTGAGGAAGAAGACCGACAGGGCTAATTCCTCAGACCAAGAGCCTCTTCACCACGCCAAGGAGCCCCCCTTGAAGAGGACATAATTTCAGAAACTTAATGCACAGTGAAGAACCCTCAGTTGAGAGAAAACCCCATTTTCCACATTTACAAAAAAAAATATATATACCGTTGTAATGCTGTATATTTTACAACTTGCAGGGAAGCACTCTGCTGAAGAGGGCTCAGATGGAGGCCGTAACAGATATAGCTCGTGCCGTATATTTATGAAACACTGTTCTTTCTACTTCTAAAATAAGACGCCGCTCAAACTATCCACTTTCCTAAAACCACAAACAAACAACATCTGCTGAAATATTGCCACCATGGCGACTGACTGGTGTTCTTGTTGAAGACTGACTGTGACTGACTGACTGTGACTGACTGACTGTGACTGACTGACTGTGACTGT
Organism: Cherax quadricarinatus; assembly: GCF_026875155.1. Classification (NCBI taxonomy): domain Eukaryota; kingdom Metazoa; phylum Arthropoda; class Malacostraca; order Decapoda; family Parastacidae; genus Cherax; species Cherax quadricarinatus. The sequence continues at coordinate 76,837,949 of NC_069402.1, forward strand.
GGCTGACTGTGACTGTGGCTGACTGTGACTGACTGACTGTGACTGACTGACTGTGACTGACTGTGATTGTGACTGACTGACTCCACGATGCTGCCAGATAAGACCTTACAATAGCCAACCCATCACTCTCTTGCTGACAGTTGATGTTAGTGTAGACACACACACACACACAATATATATATATATATATAATATATATATATATATAATATATATATATATATATATATATATATATATATGGTGAAGGTGGTGGTTAAGTGAAGACAAGCCAGCAGCTGGTGACTGTACCATCAGCAAGCACATTAGTAAGGTCATTCAACATACCACATACTGTAGCTACAATGGAACTTTTCATTTCACTCCCACAGTGATGGATTAAATATCCCTTGTGTAGCTATCCGCTGGGTGGCTCACTGACACAGTGAGAAGGCTGGACGACACACTCGACCATCCCCACCATCCACACACTAATCAATAAACATTCCTAAACTGAGTAATTCTGTGGCCTTGTGACTCACCTTGTTGAGTGGGTAAACACCTGCCCAGGCCATTCAACCTCAACTACCTCACCTCCCGTTGCTTAGTCACATCTGTTAAATGCTACACCTCACACACATAAAGTCGAGCTGGTTTACTAGTCAACTATGTCTAGCGATTAGCTAGTCACATATATCAATTTTCAATCTCAGACTATCTCTTCAGTGAGTCAAAAGCCACATCTGTCAAGCACTGAGGCTCAAAATAAGTGTGACAGATGTTAGACCCTACCTGTGTGGTACAACAGATGTGTAGGACCGTATATTACTTCCTGTATTCTTGACAACTCTGTGAAACCTTGAAAGATTTGTAGGAAATTCTCTAAACTTAGAGCAAAGTTTATTGTAGGACTCACTTTTATATATATATATATATAATATTATATATATATATATATATATATATATATATATATATATATATATATATATATAATATATATATATATATATATATACATATATTGCCCTTCTGAGTCAGATTTTCGCTAGACAAAACTTTCTTATTTTCTGAGTGAATTACTAACATTACACGTATACATACGAACAATAATACCATGACTGGAACAATACACAAATAACCAGGAAAAGAGAGCAGTTTACCAGGGACTTTTTTCGTTTCCCGACCGGGAAACCATATAAGTCAAAATGGCCCAAATGGTCCAAATGGGAGTGAAACGCCCGTCGAAAGCTGCTTCTCTTCCCTACGTCGGGTTTTTTGGAAATTTTACAATATAAATAAGAAAGGTGAGACACACACAAACAAATATACAAAAAAACAGGTTTAAAAAACTTAGGGAAAAGGGGTTTTGGGACAAAAATTTTAACAAACAGGTGCAGGACAGACCAAAAACCACCGGGAACAAAAAAATCAGTCCCAAAGGGAAAGGAGATACGCAACCCACAGCCTTCCTGCCCCCCTTTAAAGGGGTTAGCTAAATCATACCTCCACACCCCAAAGTAACGGGGGTTTTGTACCCCTTTTATTTGGGGTTTTGCAGGGGTGAGACACAGCTCCTGGCCCCCTTCTTCACTGATCGCTTACTGGGTTCCTCTATCTCCCTTCCATGATTTATCATCCCTTTTTCATAATTTTATTTAGGGTTTTCCCTTGCCCCACAACTTTCGCTTGCCAGACAAATGCCCCTTCCTGCCCAACTCAAGCCCTAAAGAAATGTCTCCTAATACCCTTTTGATTCTTTCGAGTCTTAAAATTCCCAATTTAAATGCCCCCTTTTGGTTGTATGCCCCATCTCTTGAACATTCCTGCTCCGTCCACCTTGTCAATTCCTCGCAGTATTTTGAAATTGTTATCAGGTTACCATAACCGTCCTACCTCCAAAAGTGTTGTCGGGGACCAATTTCCCTTAATCTATCTTCGTAGGACATTTCCCTGAACTCCGGAATAGCCTTGTTGAAAACCTTTGCACTTTCCTAATTTCTTGACGTGCTGACCAGGTGGGGATTCCCAAACGGGGGCTGCATAATCCATAGGGGCCTGACGTACAGGGTGTACAGAGTTTTGGGAAACGATTTTTTTAATGAGTTTAATGGGAAACCCCCTTTTTTTTTTTCTTGGGTTTGCCGGGGCCCCCTTTGGGGCTGCAGCAGTTATCTGGTTGATTTGCATTTCGGGAGATGTCCCTCGGTTTTTTCTCACCCCAAGACCCTTTAAATCCTTGAGGTTTTGGGGGCGGGGGGGGGGCCACCTACCCTGTACTCTGTCTTTCCCTTTTCCCCCTTTCCCCTCAATTTCATGGTTTTCCCATTTGGGGGGGGGGGTTAAATTCGAGGACCCGTTGCGGGACTAATTTTCCCACCCTGCCGGGTTTTCTCTTCGTAGTCCTGCCTGGCCCTCATCTGTTTTAAATTCTCCCTCATTAATTTCCACATCATCTGCAAACAGGGCACTTTTGAGTCTATCTCTTCCGTAAGTCATTCCCCCAAATACCAAAATAGAAATTGGGGTTTAGGTTTGGGCCCCTTTTGCCCAAACTCGCTCCTCCCCAATTTACTTTAAAAGTTGTAATTTTTTACTACCACCTTTTGCATGTTCCCAAAATAATCGGGGAAAAAACACACAGCGCGTAAAGGGACCAGACAGGGAGTTCAAGAGGGGAGATTTCGTAAGCAAGGGGTTTTAAATTCCCTAAGAAAAAGGAAGGTAATTAGAGGGAAAGACATAAACAAAGGGAGTATAAAAAACCTGGCAAAGTGCGGGACGCAGACAAGAAATTCATAAAAAAATCGAAAAGCGCTACAAGAACAGAGCCCATGGTTCATCCAATCCAGGAGGTAAAAGTTGTGAGCTCTAAAAGGGTTTTTGCAAAAAATGTTCGAAACAAAAAATGCCCGGAAAAGCAGAGAAGGGAAACAGAAGAGCCAGAAAAAAGATGTGTGTGGGTAAGAAAAAGCTGACATACCCCTGGAAAGCCAAAACTAAATGTGCCCGCCCCCTCAAAAAAAAGGCAAAGGAAAGCACCAAGGGAATAATTCCCGAAGGAGGGGCCTCACTAGAAAAGAAAAGGAGGATTGCGAGGAGCTGAAAAGATTTAGAGAGGTATTCTCAAAGGAATTTGGAAAACTGCCAGAGATCAACGAGGAAAAGGGGCACCAGTGAGTCTGGACACAATACACACACAATAAAAAGAAGAGATGAAATTACTGAACGAGCTTGAAACCTCAATGAAAATGAGGGGCCCCAAAACTCTCTAATGAGGCCCTTTAGAGACTGAGCAAAACTGTTGAACCGCTAGTTATTACTTTTAAAAAAGTTAACTGATTTAGGCAACTGCCACAGGTGTGGAAAAACAGCAGGAAAAGGGGGCGCTGAACACAGGCTAGTATCCTGACAAGAATATATGTAAAGGGTTTTGGGGATTATCCCCCGGGGGGGTAGTGGGTACCTGGGAAAAGGGGTGGATTATAAACACCCAGCCCCGTACGATTTTAGAGATGGCCCAAAAATGCCTAAAAAATTGCTGGGTTCTAAGACAAGGGGAACGGGAAAATTAGGCCCAGATAGACAGGGGGAATCGGTGGATTGTATAATTTTTTGGGCTGAAAAAAAAACATTCGATACAGTCCCCCAAAGAACTGGAACAAGAGCCCAGAGAACAAAGGGAGGAAAAAACAGGGAAAAAACACTACAGTGGATTTAAGGCCACTTAACAGTAAGAAAAAAAATAGTTGTTATCCGGAAGGGAAAAGTCAAATGGGCAAGTGAGGCGAGTGGGGTTCCACAGGGTAAGTATTTGTACAAATGTTCTTTTGATTTGTAACGACATAACAAAAAAGGGGAAACCCGGGGTTGGAGGTGACCCCCGTTTGCGATGAAAAAGAAAGCAGATAGAAGCAACCGGGAAAAAAAAACAAAAAACTTTGGGGTGAAATAAAGATTGGTTTTGAAAAGTGGCTAAAAAAATTTTTTTCCCCGCAAAAGCAAAGTTATGAAAATTGGGGAAAGGGCCCAAAATGATTTGGAAAAAAGAATATAAATTTTTTATACAAAGGTTTTCAAAAACCCCTCTGAAAGAAGACCCAGGATAACATACTTCGCCGAGGGATTATCACCTGAGGGGCACATCAACTGAATAATCTCTACAAACCCAAAAACAAAATTGTAAACTTTTGAATAACTTTTAAAGGGAACTGAACAAGGGGGTCATTCACTTTAAATAAAATACGGGATTTGCCAGACCCATCTTGAAGAGTAAGCAGCACCAATTTTAACCAAATCCAAAAAAACAAATTTTAAGAATTTGGGGAAAGATGCAGAGGTTAGCAAAATAGACTAGTTGGGTGAGTAAAGGGGGGAGGAAATTTTTGAGGAAAGTTTAAAAAAACTAAACTGACCCACATTCGAGGGCAAAAGGACAAAAGGGGGGAATGGGTTACCAGGTACTGAGAGAGACTGTCAGGGGGGAAAGGGGGAAAAACGTCTGAGAGGGCGGGGGTTTAGGGGGCAGGGCACAGCTGGGAAACTTTAAAAAACCCCAGGTTAAAGGACGAGAATGTTAGGAAATCCTTTTTTTTTACCCTTTTTAGGGTTTTCAGAAAGTGGAACACCTCGACAAGAAATGGTAGAGGGAAGGGGTCCCACACAGCTTTAAGAACAAGTACGATAAGGGTGACGTAGCCAGGAATGACCCCCCAAACAGCCAGCAGAGGCATGGGGCCAGAAGCTGAGACTCGATCCCTGGAATAACAAAGAGGTGAGCACATATAAGTAAACACCTACACACACACACAAATAGGTAAGTACAAACAGGTGAGTACACATATACACTGACATACGAAACACAGACGTCAGTAAGATGTTAGAAGATTCTTCCTTGGTGTGGAATAGAGTGGGTTGGGTGGTATGGTTGGAGGCCAGAGTAGACTGACGAGTGCTTGGTTAGTATGGTTGGAGACCAGAGTTGACTGACTGACGTGTGTTAGCTGCCAGAGCTGTGTTGCGAGTTGTTAAACTAGAATATGAGTGAACCCAGGATGTGTTGGGTGAACCCAGGATGTGTTGAGTGAACCCAGGATGTGTTGGGTGAACCTATGATGTGTTAAGTGAACCAGGATGTATTGAATGGATCCAAAATGTGTTGTACTGTGTATTGGGTGAATTCAGGATGCGTTGAGTGAACTCATGATGTGATGAGTGGACCCAGGGTGTGCAGGACTGGCTTTAGGATGTGTTGAGACAGTGGTGGGAGACATGAGGCAGGTCAAGCTAGCGTGGCCACTAGTGCTAGTAAAGTTGAACCTGAGGCTACCACCACCGCTATACTACCACCGTCAACATCACTGCTACACCACCACCACTACCAGAACAATCACCACTACCACTAGCACCACCACCGCCACCACTAACACCACTATCACCACCACCACTATCACCACCACCACTAACAACACTACCACTAGCACAACCACCACCACCACTAACACTACCACTAGCACCACCACCAACACCACTACCACCACCACCACTAACACTACCACTAGCACCACAACCACCACTAGCACCACCACCACCACTAGCACCACCACCACTAGCACCCCCACCACCACCACCATTAACACTACCACTAGCACCACAACCACCACTAGCACCACCACCACCACTAGCACCACCACCACCACTAGCACCACCACCACTAACACTACCACTAGCACCACCACCACCACTAGCACCACCACCACTAACACTACCACTAGCACCACCAACCACCACTAACACCACCACCACCACTATCACCACCACCACACCACCACTAACACTACCACTAGCACCCCCACCACGACCACCACTAGCACCACCACCACTAACACTACCACTAGCACCACCACCAAACCCCTAGCACCACCACCACCACCACTAACACTACCCCTAGCACCACCACCACCACTAGCACCACCACCACTAACACTACCACTAGCACCACCACCACCACTAACACTACCACTAGACCACCACCACCACTAGCACCACCATAGCACCACCACCACCACTAGACCACCACCACTACACTACCCCTAGCACCACCACCACCACTAACACTACCACTAGCACCACCACACCACCACTAGCACCACCACTAGCACCCCCACACCCCAGCCCACCCCCACTACACTAGCACCACCACCACACTAACACTACCACTAGCACCACCACCACCACTAGCACCACCACCTAACACTACCACTAGCACCACCACCACCACTAACACTACCACTAGCACCACCACCACCACTAGCACCCACCACCACTACACCCCACCACTAACACTACCACTAGCACCACACAACCATAACACTACCACTAGCACACCACCACCACCACTAAACACCTAGCACCACCACCACTAGCACCACCACCACCCCACCACAAACACTACCACTAGCACCACCACCACCACTAACACTACCACTAGCACCACCACCACCACTAACACTACCACTAGCACCACCACCACCACTAACACTACACCACCACCACCACACTAACCTACCCCTAGCACACCCCACTAACACTACCACTAGCACCACCACTACACCACCACCACTAACACTAACACTAGCACCACCACCACCATCACTAACAACTACCACTAGCACCACCCCCACTACACTGCACCACACCACCACTAACACTAGCACCACCACTACACCAAACCACCACCAGTAACACTAACACTAGCACCACCACCACTAACACTACCACTAGCACCACCACTAACACCACTAGCACCACCACACTAACACTAGCACCACCACCACCACACTAACACTACCAACTAGCACCACCACCACAACACTAACCCCTACACTAACACCACTCCACCACCACTAACACTACCACTAGCACACCACCACTAACACTAACACTAGCACCACACCACCACTAACACTACCACTAGCACCACCCCCACCACCACTAACATACCACTAGCACCACACACCACCACTAACACTAGCACCACCACCACCACCACTAACACTACCACTAGCCACCACCACCACCACACCACCACCACCACTACACTATCACTACCACCACCACTAACACTACCACTAGCACACCACCCCCCTGCACCACCACACCACTAACACTAGCACCACCACCACCTAAAACTCACTAGCAACTACCACTAACACCACCACTACCACCACACCAACTAACACTACCACTAGCACCACCAACCACTAACACTTACCCCTAGCACCACCACAACACTACCACTACACCCCCACCACTAGCACCACCACCACCCCTAACACAAACACCACCACCACCACTAACACACTAGCACCCCCACACCACTAACACTACCACTAGCACCACCACCACCACCATAACACTACCACTAGCACCACCCACCACCACTAACACTAGCACCACACCACCACCACTAACACCACCACCACCACCACTAACACCACCACTAGCACACCACCACCACACACTAACAACCCCACCACTAGCACACACCACCACCACCACCACTAACACCACTAGCACCACCACCACTAACACTACCACTAGCACCACCACCACCACTCAGCACCACCACCACTAACACTACCCCTAGCACCACACCACCACTAACACCACACCACAACTATCACCACCACCACCACTAACACTCACTAGCACACCATCACCACTAGCACAACCACCACCACCACCACTAGCACCACACCACTAACACTACCACTAGCACCACCCCACCACTGCACCACCACCACACACTAACATACCACTAGCACCACCACCACCACCACCACTCACAACACACCACAGCACCACCACACCACTAACACTACCACTAGCACCACCACCACCACCACCACCACCACTACCCTAGCACCCACCACCACCACACCACTAACACTAGCACCACCACCACCACCACTAACACTACCACTAGCCCACCACCACCACTAACACTAACCACTAGCACCACCACCACCACTAGCACCACCACCACTAACACTACCACTAGCACCACCCCACCACTAACACTACCACCCAGCAACCCATCACTAGCACCACCACCACCCCCACTAACACTACCACTAGCACCACCACCACCACTAGCACACCACTAGCACCACCACCACCACCACCACTAACACTACCACTAGCACCACCACCAAACCCCTAACACTACCCCTAGCCCACCACCACCACTAACACTACCACTAGCACCCCA
>NC_069402.1:76851199-76858699 GCF_026875155.1 Cherax quadricarinatus
ATTATGCTCTCCCATCTACCGTCACAAACAACCACAATTATAAGGAAATCGACTTCTCCCCTTACAGACAACAGATCTGCCATGATCAACGTCATATATATATATATATATATATATATATATATATATATATATATATATATATATATATATATATATATATATATATATATATATATATATATATATATATATATATATATTATGTCGTGCCGAATAGGCAGAACTTGCGATCTTGGCTTAAATAGCAGCGTTCGTCTTGCCATATAGGACAAATGAAAATTTGTGTATGCAATAATTTCTCCCAAAATCATTCTGAACCTAACGAAAAAAAATATATTTGATTGTGTTTGTTTAGTACTAAATTATTGTAAAACGTATTTATAAATATTTTAGTTGGGTTAGGTTAAAATAAATTGATCTTGTTATAATAAGGTTAGGTAAGTTTTCTAAGATTCTTTTGGTGCAAAATTAAAATTTTTTACATTAACATTAATGAAAAAAATATATCTTTAAACGTATAAGAGAAAATTTCAGAAAGGACTTAATTTTAAATGAGTTCTTGCTAATTGACCAGTTTTACATATTCGGCACGACATATATTATATATATATATATATATAATATATATATATATATATATATATATATATATTATATAATATATATATATATATATATATATATATATATATATATATGGACAGAGGATCGAGCTTTCACCAGTTCTTGAGATGAATTACCCGCCCGGGTTTATTACATAAATAAATCGTCACAGTTCCTGGGATCAAGAGCCCCTCACCAGCATCCTCTACAGTTTAAGTGGGGCGATAACAGCCCCTGGGATAACTTACTCATGATGAAGATAACAAGTTATCTTATACCATCCAGCTTCCAGTTTATTGTATTCTATTGTGTTTTATTCTTTTGTATTAGATCTATTTTATTTTAATATTCAGGCGTAGTCGTTACCATTACGATCACCAATTAAGAATAAAAAAAGGCACAATACCGTGACTGGAACAATACACAAATAACTCGCACATATGAGAGAAGAGCTTACGACGACGTTTCGGTCCGACTTGGACCATTTACAAAGTCACAGTGACAGAAGAGGGTGAGACAGTGTATATTTTGAAGAGTGTAGACAATGAGATAAACATACTGGCCAACAAGTCTCCTCAGCCCAGCCACGTCACGCCTCATCAACTCTGATGCCAATTTCTCCAAAACAAATAATGAATTTACTAAATGTTTGACGATCGCCAGTCAGATAAAATTTGACCTCAGAGAAACTCTAACAGTCTCCAATATATCCGAACGTAATAACAGAGGCAGGAATATGAAGGATGTTTTAATGTGTGATGAAACTGTTATGATTTGAAAAGCAGAGCTTTCCAAGGCCAGCAGGTAAGATGGGGCAACAAGACTGTTAAACTCAGCCAGGTAAATCGCTGACACTTACCTTGGCAGAGCAGCCTTGAAGCCTGTCAGTCCGTACTTGTCTGAGAGGAAAGACTTGGGCAAGGAGAGAGAGCGCATTTGTTTAGCTGGCTCCTCCTCGTCCTCTTGAACTTTGTCCTCTCCTCTCTCTTCCTCCACCTCCTCCTGATCTCTCGTCTGGTCTTCTTTACCAGTTGGTTTAGAGAGGGATTTACTCCTTCCCTGCTTGAAGATACCCACGAGTTCGTGCGGTAACGCAGTCCCGGCATAGGCTTGTGGCGCCGCCGACGGGATACTGTTACTTCGGTTAGTTCGTCCAGGACGATCCAACGTCGCGCTCTCGTAAGTGACTCTCCGAGGTCCATGGGCGGCTTCCAGCCGACGATGGGCTCCCTGAGGACCGTTCTCTGGTGTTGATGGCAGAGTTATCTTGATCGCTTCCGTGCCGGAGAGAGATTGACTCCGACCTTTCTTTTGGAAGAACGAGAAGATATGTCGGCCCTCAGATCCAGACTGACTCTGTTGGCGCCTTGCCCTCGGACTGTCAACCTGTGGCAGTGGCGGCATGTCCTTCTTGGAGTACCTCCATTTGTCGCCCTTGTTAGAAGCGGCGGAGGATGTAATAGTGTTGGCATTATTGTTGGTCAAGAGAGGCTAGTGCCTCGTGGGGATCCGAGTGAATAGCCTTGTCGTTGAGATAAAGTCTGAAGAAGTTCATGCGAAGTCTTTATCGAGCCAACTCTGATCTATGAGAAGGAGAAATTACGGGTGCTCTTGTTCTCATCGCCTTTTATTTTCTTGTATTCATTTTCTAACTGGCTAAGCAGCTCACGACTTTTAGACAAGCTTTTCCGCAATCTGTTCTCCGCACAGACGTCGTCAGGACCACAGAGCGACAGATACGCTGGAATAAGCGATGCGACCACACCTGAAGGCGCACCATTAACGTTTGGAAGTGCTAGTGAACCTTTCTGAATGAACTCTGCTGAGATTCAGACGCAGTCGAGTAATCTCTGGGGAATTCAGATTGGTCACGCTGGTCGTGGTTGCGGGTCCTCCAGAGTAATAAGAATTATCTTGAAGAAATGTACAGGAGTTGAGACCGAGAGATCCTGTGCTGTTTTCCTACCGTAAGCTTTTGGTGTAGGTGCTCCTCCAACGAGCTCACTGTGCTTACTCCCGCCGGAGCTGGGCTAACATATGGCTGGTCCAGGTCCATAAAATCCACATGGTCCTGATCAACCTGAGGTGGTTAGGGTTACCGTGGTGCCTGCGAGCCAGCTCTTCCAGGGTGGGAGAAATGTCCTGTGAGGTACTCTTGAGGAAGAGAGAGCTTCCTGCCTTGGGATAACTGGTGCGTTCTCGCCTGTCCTGAAGAGCTCTCAATGATGGAAAATAATGTGCAGAGGAGTCTTAGACGGGGCGTCCGTGGAGTAGATGGGCTTGCGGGACTCATGGAAGACGAGGATGACGACACGGACGTGGGCGTGGCGGGCCGTAGCGGGCGTGGAGGGTGACAAGGAAATCTTCAGCGAGGTAGGGGACATGGGAATCGTCGGTGTGAAAGGGGACAAGGGTGTCTTCGGCATGGAGGAAGACAAGATGTCTTACCCGTGTGAGGGACCCAAGGCTGTCTTACCCGTGGAGTGGACAAAGATGTCTTACTTGTGGAGGTGGATAAGGGGATCTTACCCATGGAGGTGGATAAGGGGATCTTCGGCATGGAGGGTGGCAAGGGAATTTTCTGCGTGGGAGGTAAAAAGTGGGTTTTCGGTGCGACCTTTAATCCAGATTCAGAGTTACGGCGGTTGAGGGGAGGGTAGGTTTTGGTTCACCTGAGTCTACGACGCAGCTACTTTCTTGAGCGTGGCAATAATGGCGTCAAACTGGTCCGACAAAACATTCCCATTAATTTTCAGGTTTTTCAGCACCGCAGAGTCTATAATGTCAGCCAAAGAAGTTTCCAGACGCTGATTAAATGACTTTCCTCGTCAGTACATTCGCCCTCTTCTCGTTGCTTCTGTTGTCCTCGATTTCATTCAGACATTCTATTTTGCGAATCGTTTGCATCTTAGGATCCTCGAATATGTACGACGGTGTTCTTTCTCAGTTTGTCAATAGCAGACTGGGATCCCTCTCCACCCTCACTCTGAATGGAGTAGGCTGGGTGGCCCTGGATGCTTCTGTTGTCCTCATACACAACTTGAGATTGAACTGGTGAGGCTCCCTCACCTTGACCGTGTTGTCTACCTGCCCTACCACTCTTCTCACGGTGATCTTCCTCCTCCTCTTCTGCCTCATAGTCACCTTCCTCTGTATCCTCTTCACTACTCGAGGCCTCAACTTGAATGCCCTTTTCTTCTCTTCTTTTAGGTTCTGCCACAATGGAGACTTTGGTAACCTCTTTTTTGTCTCTATTTTTGTATGCCTTTCGTTGCTTCCCATGATATTTTTATCGCTGCTGCAACTTGGCAGCTGTCGGGTTGAAACAGAGCGAAAGGAGACATTGATACCAGGCAGCTGTCTGTTCTCTGGAGCTTTAAAATACTTTCAGTGCAGGCGATGCGGGAGCTGCTACTGGCACGAAGTTGCACGCTGACGGCTTAGGAGGCAGACAAGGCTTTGTTCCTCTCGGTAATTGCAAACTAACTGACCGCTTTACTGACACCGGTGACTTTTCCATCCTGTTCAACAACTGACTACTACTGAGAGAATGAGCATGGACAATATTCACCTTATTTTTCTTTACTGTTTGACCCACACGCCTCGACAACTGATTTGCCGATCTTTGAAACTATCGTCATGTCCTTGTCATTGGCATCAGATTCTCTGACTGCAGCTTTTGAGTCCGGGTCGGTTATAGCAGGTGTCTGTGTGTTCACACGTACTGGTGTAGACTTACCATTATGTTCCGTTAGTTTAGAATCCGCTTTATTAAACTCATCACTGTTTGATTTTGATACCGTCGAAGCTAAAGAACCTGATCCTACTTTCTTGAGGAGACTTGGGCAAGGGGAGGAACTGTACTTCTTGCGTTCACCCTCAAGGGAACACTGGGCTTCCATATAAAGGAGAGTTACAGCCGGAGTCTGTGGTACTTTCTGTCCTCTGGGAATCAAAACTTGCTCTAAATAAGTTTTTCCTTGATCCCAACAGAGAGTTTTTGGAGCCAGACTTGTTACGGTTGTATAGATTGTGGCGGACAACAACCAGTGAAGTCTTGGAGTTGGATTTCTTTTTGCTGAGGTTGGTTCGGCTACCACTCATGACCCTCCTGACGATCCTGGCCCGGCTAGCACCATCGCCCGACACCAGGGAGCTCTTGGGTCCAGAGTAAGTGCGGGTGAGGCTCGTCTTGGCGTGAGGTGTGAGGAACTAACACTCAACGTTCTCTCCAGCTTGGAGTCACTGACTTTTGGAGTGTCACTGGCGTTGCGGCGGGAGCTACTTAGTCGGGATACTGATGAAGTCAACCTGTTGCTTCCCGGACGTAACAATCCTGATGTCTTATCAATTTGGGAAGAAGTTTTAGGTAGACAGGAAGACGAATTAGTTCGTGAGGCAGCCAGCGCTCTCCAGGTCGCCTCGTTTTGTCGGTCAGGAATGTCGTTGTTAACGGCGGTGGGTGACGCCTTGCTCAGGTGTACCGAGGAGTCTCCACCGGTTCTGTTGTTCTCCTCAGCTTCAGCAGAGTCGGGACACCAATGACTCTGTCAATTCCTTCGTTGGATTGTCCTGCTTTATTGACGTCTGTCGCACGCCTTTATTATCATGTATGCGATCCTTAACCGAGTCATTTCCGGTTCGCTGTCCAATGGTGGGCCTCCCGGCACTGGGTCGTGGAGGGAAGACTCGGGACGAGATTTGCGACGTGTCACTCTTGCTGGGTTTACAAGCCACGACGGGAAGTTTAGAGGCAGACTTATCTCTGTGCATGGGTGGTGAGTCTCGCCGGGAGGGACTGGGAGACAGCCTTACCTGGTACAGAGCTCGCGGTGGTGGTCGACGAGACAGTGGCGTGGAGGGAGGCGTGCGAGGATCCACTAGTGGTTCCCGCCGCCGTACCGCACTGGGGGTCTTCCCTCGACGCTGCAGGGAAGGTGCTCGAGACCCCAGCCTCGGAGATCTTCCACTGGAAGGAGAGCGAGCAGAGGGGGAGGGAGATGTCCTCGCCCTGTACGAGACGCCTCTTGCATGTTCCTCAGCAGCGGTGGTGTGGGTCAAGCCGCCCCCGTGACCTGGCAGGGAAGCCCTCCTTGGATGCGAGACCAAGCCACTGTCCTGCCCAGCGCATCCTGCAGGGGACACTTGAGCACCAAAGCTACCTCGTCGACCCACCTGGGCTGGTGAACGACTCGTAGACGTCGATGACAACCTGCTTCCCGATGCTCGGCGCCCGGCGCCTCGACCTCGGCCAGTGGCCCCTCCAGCAGGAGTCGCGGGAGGCACATCTCCCCGTGAGTTACGCGGAGGCTCCCCACCTCGCCCCTGATACACGGGAATGCCCGACACCTTGCAGGGCATGTCACAAGTACACTCACTCTCACAAGCACCATGCCGGTACTCCAACCATGGTTCACTCTCGCCAGCTGTTACTTTTACACTCGTCTCATTGCTCTTCGTATTGATCACACTGTATATTTCACTGCTGGCACTGTGTACACTGGAGGGTGTGACGGTGCTGCCTGGGCGCACATGTGCACGTGGCAAAGGCGCGCGATAATACTGAGGCTTCAGCTCCCGGCTGGCCCAGTGCTCTACATGTTCCACTGGTCCAGCCCTCCGGTTCCCCGGGCCAAGCCCCCTCATCACGCCCCCCCGGCACTCCTGCCGCTGACCACTCTTCCCGTCGCGCCTCCTGTGGCCCAGCATGAGGACCTAGTAGGTCTACAGACAGAGGTGCCCTCTGTTTGTGTGTGTTGCAGAGTGTCTATTATCATACCTCAGATGCTGCCACTCCAGTCTTAGGCTGTCGTAGTCTATATGGGTAAGGGTGTGGTCAGCAGTGTGGCCCGGCAGTGTGGAGGCCGTGTGTCCTGGCAGTGTGGCCGCCCTTGGCGGTGGTGTGCAGGAGACTGGCCGCCCTCACCACAGGCTCGTTGCTGCAACAGGTGATCCTTGGTGTTGACATCACAGGTGTGGTGTGTTGGTGTGGTGTCACACACACCTCCATCACTCCTGCACCACACTTTCATCTCCTGCCACATCTTTTTCTGCTTGTCCTGCTTCTTCTCATTTCTCTCGCGATAATGTGACTTTCGGTGCCTTGTGGAGGAGTGCAACGGGGCAGGTGTACGCTGGGGCACACTCATACCCACACACTGGCCAGGCTTACCTGTGCCCACTCCAGCTTGCTGCCCACCACCCTCCCCGTCCACTCAACCCCCGGGTACATTTGACACATCCATAACATATCGTGAGGCTGAGCCACATAGTTGTGTTGTCTAGGGTGATGAGAGGGCAGTAGTGGGCGGAGGGTGGGTAGTGTGGGCGGCGAACCCCCCACCCCTCGTCCTGTCTCAAGTTCCACCCACAATCACAATCAACAGGTGATGGCCTCGCAATATTAAGTCTCGTAATCACACCTTCCTGAGAATTATTAACCGCCTGCTTCATCACCTGCCCCTTCACCTCTCCCACCTGAGGTTCCCAGTTATCTTTCTCAACCCAGTAGTAGCCCATGGCGTCCCTGCTTGCTTTCTCCTCCTGGTAGTTGCCCAAACACTCTTCTGCAGCCAGTAGCGGCTCCTGAGCCGTGCCAAGTCCTGTCCACCCTCAGGAAGATGTGGGCAGATGTTGCTCCTCACCCCAGCCAACGTTTCTTCTTCAACGGCATTACCGTAGGTGTCGTAGTAAAGGCTGACCGGCACTTGTCGCACCTCCCCGAACTCGTCGTTGTCGTCGTCATCAGTCCCTGGGTACAAAAATATAACCGGTGGACTGGAGTACAGAATCTGATTACCAGGTCTTCCTAGTTCCTGCGTGAAGGCTCTGGCAGTCAGTATCTGCCTCTGCTCTGGTGTTGTTCTCGCTCCCAAAATAGGCTCCCTCGGGGTC
>NC_069402.1:76861199-76873699 GCF_026875155.1 Cherax quadricarinatus
GTGGGTGGCTTGTTATCGGGGGTGGGGAGGCGTGCAGTTCACCACCAACAAAGAGAAGCAGCAGTGTGGGTTGTCATCACACGCCATCACCACGCCGCGTTCACAAGCAAAACACAGAGAATTCCGAGATGCACGCAAACACACCCAGACACGCACACAAGGCTAGGAAATATGAATCGACCCCTGCAACCACAAAAAGGTGAGTACACAGACACGCACACACAGACACGCACACACAGACACGCACACACAGACTCGCATACAAAGACACGCACACACTACAAAAAGTGTCTTCCAGCCTCTTGGAGGTTCTAGAAAAGGTTGTTGGTTCCACGATAATAATGTTCATGAATCTCTGGGAACCTTAGAGGAAGTCGTGAGCATTCTTGTATGTTGGAAAAATGGGAGTTGTGAGGGGTGAGTGGGGGAGGGCGTGGGGTGCGTGAGGGAGGGCCTGGAGTGCGTGGAAGTGTGTTGGGTGTGGGACACACACACACATCTCAGGGTGGTATACACACACTCAGATGAGTCACAGGGATGTTAGAAAGTATTTCTTCAGTCACAGAGTTGTCAGGAAGTGGAACAATCTGGAGAGTGATGTAGTTGAGGCAGGACCCATACATAGCTTTAAGAAGAGGTACGATAAATTTCATGGAGCAGGGAGTGAGTAAACTTAATAGCGACTAGCGAATAGGTGGGGCCAGGAGCTGTAAATCGATCCCTACAATCACAAATAGGTGAGCACACGCAGTAGAAGGCAACGTTCAATACTGATTATCCTTACCTGGAGTATACCAGGAGGGTGTTCCAGGGGGTCAACGCCCCCGCGGCCCGATCCATGACCAAGCCTCCCCAGTGGTCTCATCATTGACCACACATTTCTGACTGTCTCTCACATTTTCTTTCTTTCTCTCACCTCACTGAGAAACATCCAACCGGCAGTATTGTTTGTTACTCTCTAGGACTCTAGGACTCTAGGACTCAGCATCCAGACTTCACCACCCTCTGTGCTTAGTGACCCGCAAGGGTTTAGCGTTCCCCATGAATAATAATATAATGATAAATAATAATAATAATAATAATAATAATAATAAAAGTATTTACGCATACGCATATACTTACATATTTACCTGGAGATACCTGGAGAGAGTTCCGGGGGTCAACGCCCCCGCGTATTTAGGTCTAAATTCTCATATAATTTGTGCTATACGCCTCATATATACATCTTGGGAATATAGGAGTGTTAGCTAGTGCACAAGTGGGTTGCTAAGTACTAGGTTGCTAGCTGGTGCAGAAAGTGTTGCTAGCTGGTGTACTAGATGCTGCTAGGTTGATAGCTGGTGTACTAGGTGTTACTAAGTTGCTAGCTGGTGCACTAGGTGTTACTAGGTTGCTAGCTGGTGCACAAAGTGTTGCTAGATGGTGTACCAGATGCTACTAGGTTGATAGCTCGTGTACTAGGTGTTACTAAGTTGCTAGCTGGTGTACAAGGTGTTGCTAGTTGGTGTATTAGATGTTACCAGGTTGCTAGCTGTGTACTAGGTGTTGCTAGTTGGTGTATTAGATGTTACCAGGTTGCTAGCTGGTGCACAAGGTGTTGCTAGCTATCAACCTAGATGGTTCTAGGTTGATTACTAGGTGTTACTAGACTAGATTGATAGCTGGTGTTGCTAGTTGGTGTACTAGATGCTACTGGGTTGCTAGCTGGTGTACTAGGCGTTACTAGTTGGTGTACTAGGTGTAACTAGTTGGTGTACTAGATGCTACCAGGTTGCTAGTTGGTGTGCTATATGCTACCATGTTGCTAGCTGGTGCACTTTTACTAGTTGGTGTACTAGGCGTTACTAGTTGTACTAGTTGGTGTACTAGGCGTTACTAGTTGGTGTACTAGGTGTTACTAGTTGGTGTACTAGGTGTTACTAGTTGGTGTACTAGGTGTTACTAGTTGGTGTACTAGGTGTTACTAGTTGGTGTACTAGGTGTTACTAGTTGGTGTACTAGGTGTTACTAGTTGGTGTACTAGGTGTTACCAGGTTGCTAGCTGGTGGTGGCAAATACAAGGCAATGAGGATATCCTCAAGAACCAGAGAGTGAAGTGTGTACAGTGATGAGGCGGCTGTTGGAAAGTGGTGGTAGGTGGTACCAGGTGGTGGTAGGCGGTAGAAGGTGGTGACAGGTGGTGGTAGGCGGTGGTAGGCGGTAGAAGGTGGTGACAGGTGGTGGTAGGCGGTGGTAGGCGGTAGAAGGTGGTGGTAGGCGGTGGTAGGCGGTGGTAGGAGTGGAATGTGGTGACAGGTGGTGGCAGGTGATGGTAGGCGGTGGTAGGAGGTGGTAGGTGGTGGCAGGTGGTGGTGGGTGGTGGCAGGTGGTGGCAGGTGGTGGTAGGCGGTGGAAGGTGGTGGTAGGCGGTGGAAGGTGGTGACAGGTGGTGGCAGGTGGTGGTAGGCGGTGGCAGGTAGTGGTAGGTGGTGGCAGGTAGTGGTAGGTGGTGGCAGGTGGTGGCAGGTGGTGTTGGCAGGATAATACAACATTTGCATCAATTTCCGCCATATTTTGAGTCAGTCATGACGAAATTCGTTGCTGAAGTTTTTAATAATGTTCTCTATATAAACACGAATAATATTACACGCAATTACGACTTTCAGTCGTACGACCGCGCGTGTTGCATACGCATGATGCTGCAGGAATACAACACACACGCACTATTTCGAATGCAAAGCGAGTGTGTGTATTTAAAGACGTACGATGAACATTAATGGTGAGCCAGTGGAATGACCTGAGTGATGAAGTTCTTAAGGCAGGCTCCATACATAGTTTAAGGAATAGGTATGGCAGGGCCTGCGAGGCTAGGAGTCAGTGTGGCAAGCGGCAAGTTAATGGGGAAGGGCAGGAGTTGAGACTAGACTCGTGCAAACACGAACAGGTGAGGACAAATAGGTAAGGCGAGCGTGCACGCACACGCACACACACACACACACACACACACACACACACACACACACACACACACACACACACACACACACACACACACACACACACACACGACACTGGAGGACAGGAGGGATAGGGGGACATGATAACGACATACAAAATACTGAGAGGAATTGACAAGGTGGACCAAGAACAGGATGTTCCAGAGATTGGACACAGTAACAAGGGGACACAGTTGGAAGCTGAAGACACAGATGAATCACAGGGATGTTAGGAAGTATTTCTTCAGCCACAGAGTAGTCAGTAAGTGGAATAGTTTGGGAAGCGATGTAGTGGAGGCAGGATCCATACATAGCTTTAAGCAGAGGTATGATAAAGCTCACGGCTCAGGGAGAGTGACCTAGTAGCGATCAGTGAAGAGGCGGGGCCAGGAGCTCGGACTCGACCCCCGCAACCTCAACTAGGTGAGTACACACACACACACACACACACACACACAAAGCTCCACTGAGTCAAGTGACAGAAGGCAGGATGAGACACCCAAACGGGAGAAAGTAACAAGTGGGGTTCCGCAAGGATCAGTCCTAGGACCACTACTGTTGCTAATATACATGAATGATCTACCAGAGGGGACTGAATCCTCTGTCTCACTGACGATGTAAAACTTATGAGAAGAATAAGAACAGGAGGGGGTAGTGACAAACTCCAGAGAGAGACGTCAACAGACCGCAGATGTGGTCAAACAAGTGATTATTCGAGTTCAACCCAGGCAAATGCAAGGTTATGCACACTGGAGGAGAGGACAGCCCGGACACAGAGCACAGCATGGAAGAAAAGACACTGTAAATATCAGAAATGCATATAAACAGCATAACGGCAGCGGCATATGTTAGAATAACAAACTTAATAGTAATAATAATAATAATAATAATAATAATAATAATAATAATAATAATAATAATATCTTTATTTCTACAAGTACATGTACAAAGTATACAAACCATAGCTGACATCAATGACATTCTACTATATAGAAAGCCGTTTGTTATGCTGAGCATTTCCCGCAAATTAGGTCAGTTTTGTCCCAGGATGCGACCCACACCAGTCCACTAACACCCAAGTACCTATTTTACTCATGGGTTGTGCATAGAGAAAGCCCAAAGTTACACAGAGGATTTCGGCCAATCACTGAGTATGCGACCCCAGCATGGAGCCCACACCTGGTCAAGCACGTGAAGAAACTCGAGGAGGTCCGAAGATTTGCAATTAGGCTAGTATGAGAGTTGAGAGGAATGCGCTATGAGAGGTTGAAGGAACTGCATTTAACGACCTTGGAGGAGAGACGGGCAACGAGACAACATGATTACTGTGTACAAAATCTCAAGAGAAACTGATAGGGCTACAAGGGACAGCTTGTTTAAATTAAGAGGACGAGGATCAAGGGAACACAGGTGGAAGGTGAAGACAGATAAATCACTGGGATGTAAGGAAGTATTTCTTTAATCTCAGGTGTTAATCTAGTTAAACGTTCGACATATTTACAGTTAACTATTACATTGGAAACAGTTTTACCAATATTTACTGTTGAAATTGTAGCCCACTAGGCCTCCTGCAGTGCACAACGTTGAGTGAGGTATCTCCTCACTTTGTAACATAAAATGTGCTTCTCTTTCCTCGTCTTTCCATTCCTCTGAAGATGTCAACACGTTTAATTTTTGTTGTGGTATTTTTTCAAACACACACACACACACACACACACACACACACACACACACACACACACACACACACACACACAAATCGGACGAGGATCAGGCAGGACTACAAAGAGACCTGGACAGGCTACAAGCCTGGTCCAGCAACTGGCTCCTTGAGTTTAACCCCGCCAAATGCAAATTCATGAAGATTGGGAAGGGCAAAGAAGACCGCAGACACAATATAGTTTAGATGGCCAAAGACTGCAAACCTCACTCAAGGAAAAAGATCTGGGGGTGAGTATAACACCGAGCATATCTCCTGAGGCGTACATCAATCGGATAACTGCTGCAGCATACGGGCGCCTGGCAAACCTACGGATAGCGTTCCGATACCTCAGTAAGGAGTCGTTCAAGACTCTGTATACCATTTACGTCAGGCTCATACTGGAGTATGCAGCACCAGTTTGGAATCCACACCTAGTCAAGCACGTCAAGAAATTAGAGAAAGTGCAAAGGTTTGCAACAAGACTAGTCCCAGAGCTAAGGGGATTGTCCTACGAAGAAAGGTTGAGGGAAATCGGCCTGACGACACTGGAGGCCAGGAGGGTCAGGGGAGACATGATAACGACATATAAAATACTGTATGGAATAGACGAGGTGGACAAAGACGGGATGTTCCAGAGATGGGACACAGACACAAGAGGTCACAATTGGAAGTTGAAGACTCAGATGAATCAAAGGGATGTTAGGAAGTATTTCTTCAGTCATAGAGTAGTCAAGCCGTGGAATAGCCTAGAAAGTGAAGTAGTGGAGGCGGAACCATACATAGTTTTAAGGCGAGGTATGATAAAGCTCATGGAGCAGGGAGAGAGAGAGGACCTAGTAGCAATCAGTGAAGAGGCGGGGCCAGGAGCTATGACTCGACCCCTGCAACCACAAATAGGTGAGTACAAATAGGTGAGTACACACACACACACACACACACACATGCCCACCTGCGCCCGCTCCTGCCCACCGCCTCGCCCACACTAGCCAGGATCAAGGACCTGTCGTGTGGTGGGATGTTGCACTTGGCTTCCTACCAAGAATATAGGTAAATAGTACATAGGTTCAACTATACTCAAATGTACACATTACAGGTTCAAAAACATACATACGTGTTAATATTATATATTTACAGAAAAGCAGGCGTAGAAATATTAGACAGATATACGCATATACACAAGTGTTATTCTTAATAACAACAACAGTATTACTACTAATAATAATAGTAATAAGATATTAGAGTAAACATACCACGGCGGGGATAGAATCCGCGGCCAGGGTCACAAAACTCCAGACCGTCGCGTTAGCCACTGGACCAGCTAGCCACAATAAGAGTCATCCAACTAAGTACATTTCTACACCATACCCCGGGCGGGTTCTATCCCCGCCCATGGTATGGTTTGTTTGCAATCGTGTCATTACGATTTCGTGAGTCAAGGTATTAGAGTTTATGTTATTATTATGATTATAATTATTATTATTAATGTGGTATTTTTCCCCCTCATACTCATTTTTCATATTTCTGCCAACAGTTTAGGCTTTAATAATTTACTTTAACAAGGCATGACAGTTTTTTATAATTCTGATACAGTTGTCTGCAACACGTATACATTTACCTGCAGCACACACACAGTTGTCTGCAACACGCACACAGTTGTCTGCAACACGTATACATTTACCTGCAGCACAGACACAGTTGTCTGCAACACGCACACAGTTGTCTGCAACACGTATACATTTACCTGCAGCACACACACAGTTGTCTGCAACACGCACACAGTTGTCTGCAACACGCACACAGTTGCCTGCAACACGCAACACAAGTTGCGTGCAATAAGCAGTACAGAACGTCTGACATAATTCTTTGCGACACCTAACTCATGAGGTCTGCCAAATTTTCACACATGCAGTTGTATCAAAGCACCACGCAGAAACAGGCTGATATATACAGAGAAAGATCGCAGTCAGCAGGAATCGCAACCACGTCAGAGAGGCTGGCAGGCTTCCCCAAGTTACACTCTAGACCACTCGGCCACAGATGCCCAAAAAGTTGGGCAGCCTGTTTACAAGCCATGAGGTCTGTAAACAAGGCTGCGCAGTTTTTGAGGCATCTGTGGCAGAGTGGTCTAGAGCATCACTTGGGGAACCCTGCCAGCCTCCTGACGTGGTATCGAAACCTGCTGACTACGATCTTTCTCTGTATGCAGTTGTATATTAATGCTGAAGGAGATCTTCAACCCCTAGTTTGTATACTGACACTTGCATGGAGGATGCCTGCGTGGAGGCTGCCTGTGTGGAGGCTGCCTGTGTGGAGGCTGCTTGTGTGGAGGCTGCCTGTGGGAGCATTGCCTCCACCTGACAGACCAACATTTTCTCAAGGTCGTCTCTTCCTAAACCTGTGTTTTTTCCCCCCCCCTGTTGTCCAAACCTTTTTACATCGGGAGGGAGAGTCGATGGTTGGCAAGGTACGGGTTCTTGTATATGTGTGTGGAGGATTGGGGGGGGGGGGGGGTGAAGGTAGGTAAGGAAAGGCAGCAGAGGTAGCGGCAGTAGAAGAAACCTGTGCAGACTCCTGGCAGAGGAAAGCTTCGTTACAGGTGGGTAGTAGTGTGCTGCTGCTGCCGCCTCCCCAGCCCCATCCCTGGTGTCCACCCGCTGACTGGACCAACACATGCAGACGCTAATCTAGCAGGTTCTAACCCGACTCTACTGCACTCTGCGTTGCCAAGTTCATCAAACTGGGCACGTCTAGGGCCGTACACCCACGCCTGAGACATCTATCTCCTCCTGTAGCCTCCTGAGGTAACATTTTGCAGCGCATTTCATGCAGCACGTAACAGGTGCAAGACCATAATTACAATCCCGTCGTTCTGGGCCACCCTTACTAACTAAGTCCTGGCGCCAGCCCTGGGGTGCACACTCACTTCACATGCTAATCATACTCGACACGTCTCTAGCAATGTCCACTTGACAAGACAGGACACCTGGCTGTCTCAGTTTCAAAGTGTTGTGAAGGTGAAAGAGGTTAATACACCTCTTAACGTGTGACACATCCTAGTTTAAATACTGCCTAAGCTAACTTGAGCCAATAATCACTACTTATGAAGCACTAAACTAGAGGATTTCAACATTTAATGAGCTAAGTACCAACATCAAATCAGGGAAATTCACGTATAGTGTAGGATCCTCATGTTGATAACTGGTTAGTGAATGATCTGATTGAGAGTAATTAAAGGGAGGCGCTCTGAACCATGTTTATGTGAACACGTAATTACGATGGACGGCACCATCCTCACTCACTGCTATTTCAATACTGATGCTTCGAAAAATAACAGATTTTCCTTTTACCACTTTTGCTTCCAGCAGTTCCAGCTTTGTCAGTAATGAAAGCAAAGAGAAAGTTTCAGGAACATTTTCGTCATTACGTTTTTCTCCCTGTCGAACTTCAAGTCTTGACGTGAAGTACAGAGAGAGAAAAAAATTCTAATCCAAGTATGTTCTTCATCTTCTGTATTTGTTTATGTTCTTGTCGTTAATACGTCATTTCATTCAATCCATTGGTGATGCTTGAATTTTGTCAGCAAAATAAAAAATATGGTATTTTTTTCTGTGCCTATATTTGCTGCTGCAGCCGAGCAGGGAAATTATTCACAGAGTAAGCGAGGTAAGTAACTCTCATGATTTTTAATGTGAGGAATTCCTCTTCTCTCTTCATCACAAGTGAAAAACTTCTTAATCTCTTCTCAAAATTCTAAGTCTCCTTTGGCAACTCTTCCGTGTGTGAGAGAGAGAAAGAGAGAGACAGAGAGAGAATCTAATATGTGACAGAGCAACACATTGCAGTTACCCTAAATCCTGACCATATGTACGACACCCGAGAAAGTATTTTCATACTAGAAACTGATCCACTTTCTTTTAAATGTGTGTAAAACCTAGGCTCCCAAACACGGGTTATCATATGACCCATGTCAGGAGGCATATGATCCACTTTCTAACAGATACACCACCAAAACCTCAAACACTTAACACAGGAGCCGAGGTAAACAAACGCTCAAGGCAGCTAATTTTATGTGGATTATTATTTCTAATACATTTTGAAAGGAACAGGCCGATGAATGGACTACACAGATGTTTGAGCTTCATAATGCTTAATACAGCTGGATGCTCAAGTCTGTTGGTGTAATGAAAATTGTTTTAGAAAACCGACAAGTTGAAGAATGAGACTTCTGCAACATTTGGGAATCTTTATTGTTGAAACGTTTTCGCCAGCTAGTGGCTTCTTCAGTTCAATACAGAGAAGAACGGTTGAAGATGACGAAGAATTTGAGGTAGTAAGTCCCTCAGCCTGGTGTCGATGTGTTCAGTCCATCAGTCTTGGGAATAGTACCATGGATTGGTGGTTTCCACTCGGCCCTGGAGCAAGAGTAGTGAGCGAGCACAGCTAAACTTCCCTCAGTCGTATTTCCACACGTTTGCTCAGGTAAGACTCGAAAGAGAAAACCTCCGGATAAAAAACCCTGAAAGGGGTAAAGAAAACGTCACAACAGGGAAATTTTGCCTTCACGTCACCATCCTTCCCAGAGCATCAGGCTGAGGAAAATATTTACCTGGAGAGTTTCTATGGTAAATGTTTTCTTTCGATAGTCATCCTGACTTGGAAAAACCTCTAGTTGGCAAAGCAACGTTTCGCTCATCTGTGAGCGAAATGGTACTTGCCATCTAGTGTTTCTGTTTTGCTAATCGGTCACCATCGTTATTTGTTTCTTGATGTCACCAGCCTTGATGTTATCATGTACAAGCCTTGATGTATCGTGTACCAGCCTTGATGTATCGTGTACCAGCCTTGATGTATCGTGTACCAGCCTTGATGTATCATGTACCAGCCTTGATGTATCGTGTACCAGCCTTGATGTATCGTGTACCAGCCTTGATGTATCGTGTACCAGCCTCGATGCATCATGCACTAACCTCGATGTATTCCCTCTTCCTTCTTGCTCAAGTACGACAGTTGTGCACTCGAATTATGGAGTATCATGAAGGAACAAGGTTCTTATCGCCAAGAAACTGTGTTCTTCGTTGTTGTGGCCTCGCCAGGGAGGTACCTTGATGCTGGTGTGGGGCTCTTGATGTAAGGAATTGATGTTACATCTCCACCTTCCCCTAGCTTCCAATTTTATGCTTTATTTACCAGATTCTGTATAACCTTTTTAACGAATTTAGAAATTCCCCCATACATATAATAATTAATCCATAGGGATGTGGAAAAGAATCTTTCCTCCGTACCGTAAACCTTACGTGTCATAGGAGGCGACTAAATGCCGGGAGCAAGGGTCTAGTAACCCCTTCCCCTGTATACATTACGACATATAAAAAGAAAAATGAAAGTTTTTTTTTCAGGTCACCCTGCCTCAGTGGGAGACGGCCGGTACATAATAATAATATATAATAATAATAATAATAATAATAATAATAATAATAATCGACAAATTATAGCACCAATCTTCAGCTTCACACTACGTGAAAATGGCACAAATTTGGAGGTTAAAAACACGTTTCCCTGAAAGTAAATGACTGACGGGAAGCCTAGCTGAAGGTAACACACCTAGCAGTACTCAGCCTTTACAAAATACACTTATTTTTACATTTCATTCCTCAGAGGGGGCGCTAAATTCGTAGGGGAGGTCCATACAGCGCCTATGTTCCACTTTCAAGGAAGGGTTGCACAGGTCTAATTCTTTGGATCCAGAGCCCACTCACCGGTACCAAGGAACTTTCCCTAAGCAGTACTAGTAGTTGTGCTATTTATTATAATAATACTAGCAGTATTTGTTGTAAAATAAGTAGCAATAACATTTTTGTAGTAATAAGAGGATTTGTTTAGTAGTATAATAGAAGCACTTGTAGTAACAGTAATAGTATTTGTAGTAGTAGAAGTAGTATAGTAGTAGTAATCGTAATAGTAGGGTAGTAGTATTTGAGGTGATACCTAATCAATTTCTGAAGAGAAAGGAAGACATTATTATGATTACTCTATGAAAGCCAAGACGTGGGCCTTATTTCCACTAGGGTCGTCCCCTTGGTCTCTACCCTAGGATACCACCCAAAACAGCCGGCTAATACCCAGGTACTTGTTTACTGCTAGGTGACAGGGACGACAGTTATACGGAAACATGACTCGTGACTAAAGTAACAGAGACTTTACTTCACAAACGAAAGAGCCAGGTTTGAATCCCGGGACGAGTGAAAGTGCTGGCCATATTTCCTTACATCTACTGTATATATCTGTAAGAGATTTAACGCATAAAAAAAGACATTAAAAAATTACTTTAGACTATCCATCAATACTAACGTTTTCTATAGTACAAATATCAAAGAAAACGTTTTCTTGTCTATTCTGTTTAATGGGTAACTTAAGCGAAATACACAACATTATTATTGCATTCATTTAGAATAAGTAAGTAAGTAAGTAATCAGGAAATAATCAGGAAATAATCAGGCTCTATAAGACTTCTGATGATCCAAAAATAATTATTTTGAGTTTAAAGAATTGATCAAACGTTTTGCAAGATACCAGTAAGCAACCTAATGACATGGAACCGTTGATTTAGCGTCCAAAATGAATCACAATACATACATATATTTTTATTTATTTGCTTACATTTTTTCTTTATATTTTATTGAAAACTCAGGTACAAAGTAGTTATGGGTGCATAAAATAATATGTCAACGAGATACCAGGCACTAACTAGATTATTATTTTAAAATAAATAATAAAGCCCAAAACACAGGAAAATATAAACACTATACAAATAAACAATGTGACAAAAACAAGCACACAAAATTTACACACATACACAAGCAATCACCCATTATACAACGTGATACTTCATCTGGCATATTACTAGGCGTGGTTTCCCCGCCTGCCAACACCAACGTACCAAGACTTAATCAAAGAACTCGGGGCCCCTTAAAGAGCACAAAAATTTACGTTAATTTGGGCGACTACCACGGGGTTATTATCATGGACTAAGAATAGGCACTACAGTTCAAAGGTGGATCAGGATGACGCAAACCATTCACAACAATGAAAATATCTAATATAAAAAAACGAAATACACTGTATATTTGACATCTCAAGAAACACAAATGCCACAGCTATAAGTGAACTTATACACTGACGAGATGCATCTTTGCATTACCACCTTTCCACTCTGCACACTGACAGCTCATACACACTTTTCCTTGACCTTAAATCCGCTTTTGATGTAGCCAACCGACATGTAATCATTAGTGAACTTGCCAGAAGGGATGTTGGAGGAGGCTTCTCCGCTGGTTTAAAAGGGTTACCTGTCCAACAGAAAGTCGTCTGTGTTGTTCCAGGGACATAGAAGTGTAACTAAAGTTTTTTGAATTAGGAACCCCACAGGGAGGTGTGCTTAGTCCCACCCTTTTCAACATTTTGATTAATGCTTTATTTAAATGCCATGCCTAGCCAGCCCCATCATTATTGGTTAGTTTTGCTGATGACATAATGATTCACACTACCGGATTCTCCAACACTCAAAACATTTTTAAATCATGTACTAGCCTCGTGTCAGATCTGGGGTTAATAATCTCAGGGATAAAACAAAGATACTCAACAGGCGTGCTCCTCGGCAGAGAGGCACAGTTCGTCAGATCCAATTGCATGATGGGTCTCTTCTAGAATATGTAAGCAGATACAGGTATCTAGGCTTTGATTTCCCACTACTTGGACCTGTTGTAACGAGACTTTGTCGCCAATACAAAGAAAGGCTGAGAGCACTTAGTGTTGTGGCAGGTTTT
>NC_069402.1:76878187-76920687 GCF_026875155.1 Cherax quadricarinatus
ACAGCCAACGCAGTAGCGCAACAAAAACAACAAAACAACAGAACGGCAGCACAACAACAACAAAAATAGCAGCAGAACACCAACCACCAAAACAACTTTAAACAGCGCAGACACACCAACACCAACACCACCACCAACAACAACAACAACAGCAGACACAGCAACACCACCACCACCAACAACAACAGCAGCACAGACACACCAACCAACCAACACCACCACCACCAACAACAACAACAGCAGACACAGCAACACCACCACCAAAAACAACAACACAGCAGCAGACACACCAACACCACCACACCACCACCAACAACAACAACACAGCAGACACCCCAACCCCACCACCACCACCACCAACAACAACAACAGCAGCAGACACACCAACACCACCACCACCCCACCAACAACAACAACAGCAGACACAGCAACACCACCACCAACAACAACAACAGCACAGCAACACACCAAACACACCACCACCAACAACAACAACAGCAGCTGACCACCAACACCACCACCACCAACAACAACAATAACAGCAGCAGAACCCCAACACCACCCCCAAACAACAAAAAAACAACAGCAGACCACCACCCCACCAACAACAACAGCAGACACGCAACACCCCCACCACCAAACAACAACAGAAACAGCAGACACACCAACACCACCACCACCAACAACAACAACAACAGCAGACACCCCAACACCACCCCCAAAACAATAACAGCAAAAAGCAGACACACCAACACCACCAACCACCAACAACAACAATTAACAGCAGCAGACACAGCAACACCACCACCACCAAACAACAACAACAGCAGACACAGCAACACCACCACCACCACCAACAACAAAAAACACAACAGCAGCAGACACAGCAACACCACCACCGCCAACAACAACAACAGCAGCAGACACACCCCCCACCACTAACAACAACAACAACACCCAGACACAAAACACCACCACCACCAAACAACAACAGCAGACACAGCAACCCCACCACCACAACAACACAACAGCAGCAGACACACCCACCCCCACCAACAACAACAACAACAACACACACACCAACACCACCACCAACAACAACAACAGCAGACACAGCAACACCCCCACCACCAACAACAACAGCAGACACCCCGAACACCACCAACAACAACAACAACAGCAGACACACCCAACCACCCCCAAACCAACAACAACAACAGCAGACACAGCAACACCACCACCCAACCAACAACAGCAAAACACAGAAAACCCCAACCCCCACCACCACAACAACAACAACAACAGCGAACCCCAAACACCACCAACAACAACATACAAGCAGACACAGCACACACACCACCAACAACACAACAGCAGCAGCAGACACACCACCACCACCACCACCAACAACCAACAAAAACAGCAGCAGCAACACACCACCACCACCACCCCCACCAACAACAACAGCAGCAGACACACCACCACCACCACCAACAACAACAACAGCAGCAGACCAGCAACACCACCACCACCACCAAACAACAACAACAGCAGACACACCACCACCAACAACAGCAACAGCAGCAGCAGACACACCACCACCAACAACAACAACAACAGCAGCAAAACACACCACCACCACCAACAACAACAACAGCAGACACACCACCCCACCAACAACAAACAGCAGCAGACACACCACCACCAACAACAGCAACAACAGGAGCAGACACACCACCACCAACAACAACAACAGCAACAGCAGACACAGCAACACCACCACCACCACCACCACCAACAACAGCAGCAGACACACCAACACCACCACCACCAACAACAACAAGAGCCAGAACACACCACCACCAACAACAAACAACAGCAGCAGACACACCAACAACCCCACCACCAACAACATCAGCAGCAGCAGACATACCACCACCACCAAAACAGCAGCAGCACAGACACACCAACACCACCACCAACAACAACAACAGCAGCAGCAGAACACCCACCACCACAACAACAACAACAGCAGCAGACACACCAACACCACCAACAACAACAATAACAACAGCAGACACACCAACACCACCACCACCAACAACAACAACAGCAGACACACCACCACCACAACAACAACGAAGCAGACACACCCCACCACCAACAACAACAGCAACAGCAGACACAGCAACACCACCACCACCAACAACAACAACAGCAGCAGACACACCACCACCACCAACAACAACAGCAGCAGACAAAACCAAAAAACACCACCAACCACCAGCAACAACAACAGCAGCAGCAGACACACCACCACCACCCCCACCAACAACAACAACAGCAGCAGCAGAACACCACCACCACCAACAACAACAGCAGCAGACACACCACCACCCACCACCCACCACCACCAACAAAAAACAACACACAAAACCCAAACACCACCCCCCAACAACAACAACAGCAGCAGACACACAACACCACCACACCAACAACAACAACAACAGCAGCAGACACAGAAACCCACCACCACCCCACCAACAACAACAGCAGCAGACACAGCAACACCACCACCACCCCCAAACCAAAAACAACAAACAACAAAAAGCAACAGACACACCCCCACCACCCAACAACAAACACAGCAGACACAGCAACACCAACACCACCCCCAACACAACAACAGCAGCACAGACACTCCACCACCACACCACCCCCAACAACAACAACCAGCAGCAGACACAGCAACCCCACCAACAACAACAACAACAACACCAGCACAGACACACCAACAACAACAACAGCAGCAGCAGACCACCCCAACACCACCCCCACCCCCAAAACAAACAGCAGCAGCAGGCACACAACACCACCACCAACAACAACAACAGCAGCAGCCCACACCACCACCACCAACAACAACAACAGCAACACACACCACCACCACACCCCAAACAACAACAACAACAACAACAACAGCAACAGACACACAAACACCAACAATAACAACAACAGCAGCAGACACACCTCCACCCCCAACAAAAACAGCAGCAGACACACCACCCCCAAAACAACAACAACAGCAGCAGCAGACACACCCCCACCAACACAACAACAGCAGCAGCAGACACACCACCACACCCCACCAACAACAACAACAACAGCAGCAGCAGACACACCACCACCACCAACAACAACAACAGCAGACACCACCACCCCCAAACCAACAACAACGACAGCAGCAGACACACCACCACCACCAACAACAACAGCAGCATACACACCACCACCCACCACCACCAACAACAACAACAACAGCAGCAGACACACCACCACCAACCAACCATAACAACAACAGCAGAAGACACACCACCACCACCAACAACAACAGCAGCAGACACACCACCACCACCAACAACAACACAGCAACAAAACACCACCACCACCACCCCCAAAACAACAACAACAACAGCAACAGACACACCAACACCAACAATAACAACAACAGCAGCAGACACACTCCACCACCAACAACAACAGCAGCAACACACCACCACCACCAAAAACAACAACAGCAGCAGCAGACACACCACCACCACCACCACCAACAACAACAACAGCAGCAGCAGACACACCACCACCACCAACAACAAAAACAGCAGCAGCAGACACACCACCACCAACAACAAAAAACAACAGCAGACACACCACCCCCCAACAACAACAACGACAGCAGCAGACACACCACCACCACCAACAAAACAGCAGCATACCCCACCACCACCCCCACCCCAACAACAACAACAACGGGCCAGCAGACACCCCCCACCACCACCCACCAATAACAACAACAGCAGCAAAACACACCACCACCACCAACAACAACAGCAGCAGACACACCACCCACCAACAACAACAGCAGCAGACACACCACCACCACCAACAACAACAGCAGCAGGCACACCACCACCACCAACAACAACAGCAGCAGACACACCACCACCACCAACAACAACAGCAGCAGCAGACACACCACCACCACCAACAACAACAGCAGCAGACACAGCAACACCCCCAACAACAACAGCAGCAGACACCCAACACCACCACCAAACAACATTAACAGCAGCAGACACACCAACACCACCACACAACAACAGCAGCAGCAGCAGCAGACACAGCAACCCCACCACCACCAACAACAACAACAGCAGCAGACACAGCAACACCACCAACAACAACAGCAGCAGACACACCAACACCAACATTAACAGCAGCAGACACCCCAAAAACCCCCACCAACAACACAGCAGCAGCACAGCGCAGCAGACACAGCAACACCACACTCCAACAACAGCAGCAGCAGCAGCAGACACAGCAACACCACCACCAACAACAGCAGCAGACACACCAAACACCACCACCACCAAACAACATTTACAGCAGCAGACACCCCAAACACCACCACCACCAACACAGCAGCAGCAGCAGACCCCACCAACACCACCAACAACAACAACCAGCAGCAGCAGCAGCAGCAGACACAGCAACACCACCACCACCAACAACAGCAGCAGCAGCAGCAGCCCACAGCAACACCACCACCACCAACAACAGCAGCAGCAGCAGCAGACACAGCAACACCCACCACCACCAACAACAGCAGCAGCAGCAGTAGACACAGCAACCCCACCCACCACCAACAACAGAAAGCAGCAGCAGCAGACATAGCAACACCACCAACAACAGCAGCGCAGCAGCAGACACAGCAACACCACCACCACCAACAACAGCAAGAAGCAGCAGCAAAAACACAGCAACACCACCACCACCAAAAACAGCAGCAGCAGACACAGAAAACACCACCACCACCAACAACAGCAGCAGCAGCAGACACAGCAACACCACCACCACCAACAGCAGCAGCAGCAGCAGCAGCAGACACAGCAACAACACCACCACCAACAATAGCAGCAGCAGCAGCAGACACAGCAACACCACCACCACCAACAACAGCAGCAGCAGCAGTAGACACAGCAACACCACCACCACCAACAACAACAGCAGCAGCAGCAGCACAGACACAGCAACACCACCACCACAACAGCAGCAGCAGACCCCAGCAACACCACCACTACCAACAACAGCAGCAGCAGCAGTAGACACAGAAAACACCACCACCCCCAAACAACAACAGCAGCGCAGCAGTAGCAGACACATCAACACCACCACCAACAGCAGCAGCAGCAGCAGCAGACACAGCA
The DNA here is from genome assembly GCF_026875155.1 of Cherax quadricarinatus. Classification (NCBI taxonomy): domain Eukaryota; kingdom Metazoa; phylum Arthropoda; class Malacostraca; order Decapoda; family Parastacidae; genus Cherax; species Cherax quadricarinatus. The sequence goes on from NC_069402.1 coordinate 76,883,455, forward strand.
ACAACCACCCAACAGCGCAGCAGCAGCAGCAGCAGACACAGCAACACCACCACCAACAACAGCAGCGGGCAGCACCCAGACACAGCAACACCACCACCAACAACCAGCAACACAGCAACACCACCACCAACAAGAACAGCAGCAGACACACCAACACCACCACCAACAACAGCAGCAACAGCAGCAGATACAGCAACACCCCCAACAACAGCAGCAGAACAGCAACACCACCACCAACAAAAAGCAGCAGACACAGCAACACCCACACCAACAACAGCAGCAACACACCAACACCCCACCAACAACAGCAGCAACAGCACAGATACAGCAACCCACCAACAACAGCAGCAGACACAGCAACACCACCACCAACAACAGCAGCAGACACAGCAACACCACCACCACCAACAACAACAACAACAGTTACTTAAGTAGTGTCAAGTTCGGCTCCTCAACACACAGTCAACAACGTCTTATTAAGTACTTACAATAACTGATGAACAAAGTTATTTATAAATGAGGCACAGTTGTAATACACCTGTGATACACCTGACACGCACTTGTGACACACACACCTGACACCTAACACCCAACACACCTGACACCTAACACACCTGATACCTAACACCCAACACACCTGTGACACACCTGACGCAACACAAGTGTCAGGTTCGTGTTTGCCTCGTCTTCACACACATAAGGAAAGTGACTTTGACCTTCCCACTAAGTCGGTCACCACGAGAACTCTGCCCAGTACAGTTATTATTATTATTATTATTATTACAGTATTTATCAGAATCGTTACTACCATCACACACACACACACAATATAATATATTATATATAAAAATATATATATATATATATTATTTATATATATATATAATATTAATATTATATATATTATTGTGGCCGAATAGGCAGAACTTGCGATCTTGGGTTAAATAGCAACGTTTATCTTGCCATAAGGGGCAAGTGAAAAATTTGTGTATGCAATAATTTTGCCAAAATCATTTTGAACCTAACGAAAAAAGTATATTTCATTGTTTTTGTTAGTATTAAATTATTGTAAACCAAATCTAAATATATTTAGTTAGGTTAGGCTAAAATAAATTGTTCTTGTTATAATAAGGTTAGGTAGTTTTCTTAAGTTTCTTTTGGTGCAAAATTAAAATTTTTACATTAACATTAATGAAAAAAATATATCTTTAAATGTATAAAGAAATTTTTAGAAAGGACTTAATTTTAAATGAGTTTTTTGCTAATTGACCAGTTTTACATATTCGGCACGACATATATATATATATATATATAAATATATATATATATAATATATATATATATATATATATATATATTAAAATATATATATATATAATTTTATATATATAAACACATTATCTCTCAGCCCACAGCAGGATTCGAACTTGCAAACTCGGCATCAGAGTACACAGTACTTATCCACAACGCTGAAGCACTGTGTAATCTGATGCTGAGTTTGCAGATTCGAATCCTGCTGTGGACTGAGATATAATGTTTGTAAATAATTTCGCCTGTTTGCGAATTGTTAAACATATATAAATGAAGGTTGGATGGACATGTTGGGCCATTCCTACTTCAGACACTGTAGAGGTAAGCAAGTGTGTATTGTGCCATCTCACGAGGTTAAAACACTAATGTTCTCTTTTGAGTTGAGTGTGGAGAAAGGTGTGACAACACTGGACTGTTACTGTGTGAACCGTGAGAGTGGCAGTGTGTCACAATGTCTGGAGCAGCAGCGACTGCCTATGTAGCTACCACTCTTGTTGACATGAAGGTGATGTGTGATACTCCTCTCCTCTCTCTCCTCTCCTCTCTCTCCTTTCCTCTCCTCTCTCTCCCGGCTGGAGCTAAGACTCGACCCCTGCAACTACAATCACTAACATATAGCAGAGAGGAGAGAGAAAGAGATACACTCGGTGAAAAAGTCAATATCACTGGGATATAGAGTAACACTGTGAATTATTTTCTATAGTGAGTGATTCCCAGCAAACTGGTCACCACAGCAGCTGTGGACTGAGGTCACCATGAACACTCATCACACAGCAAACTGGTCACCACAGCAGCTGTGGACTGAGGTCACCATGAACACTCATCACACAGCAAACTGGTCACCACAGCAGCTGTGGACTGAGGTCACAAGAACACTATCACCAGAACTGGTCACCACAGCATGTGGACTGAGGTCACTGTGAATACTCATCACACAACAACTGGTCAAAACCCAACACTGTGAAATGAAGGAGAAAAGACACGCACCTTGTTTACCTTAAAATTACTAAGAGACGGCACAGGACGATTTTAACAGCCTTCCCGACCATAACGTCACCCACCCCAAAACTAGTATTGTGATGGAATAAATAAAGGTTGGTAATGAAATTGATTTCTATCTCTCTCTGTTGTATCAAGGCTTCACCTGTGAATCAAGGCTTCACCTGTCCATCAAGGCTTCACCTGTGCATCAAGGCTTCACCTGTGAATCAAGGCTTCACCTGTGAATCAAGGCTTCACCTGTCCATCAAGGCTTCACCTGTGCATCAAGGCTTCAACTGTGAAAATTTAAAGGGTTCACCTGTGAAACAAGGCTTCACCTGTGAATCAAGGCTTCAACCTGTCCCCAAGGCTTCAAACCCGTGCATCAAGGTTTTAACCTGTCCATCAAGGCTTCACCTGTGCATCAAGGCTTCACCTGTGAATCAAGGCTTCACCTGTGAATCAAGGCTTCACCTGTCCATCAAGGCTTCACCTGTGCATCAAGGCTTCAACTGTGAATTAAGGCTTCACCTGTGAATCAAGGCTTCACCTGTGAATCAAGGCTTCACCTGTGCATCAAGACTTCACCTGTAAATCAAGGCTTCACCTGTGTATCAAGGCTTCACCTGTGTATCAAGGCTTCACCTGTGGGCCAAGAAAACTCTCCCGGGTGGTTTACATTACGGCAACGTCCTTGTCGCTTGATCATGCTTCTCATTCCACCTGGTCTTACTACATGACCTTACCACCTGTTCACACCACCTGGTCTTACTACATGACCTTACCACCTGTTCACACCACCTGGTCTTACTACATGACCTTACCACCTGTTCACACCACCTGGTCTTACTACATGACCTTACCACCTGTTCACACCACCTGGTCTTACTACATGACCTTACCACCTGTTCACACCACCTGGTCTTACAATGACTTCCACCTGTTCACACACTGGTCTTACCACATGACCTTACCACCTGTTCACACCACCTGGTCATTCCACCTGGTCTTACCACATGACCTTACCACCTGTCATCCACCTGGTCTTACACATGACCTTACCACCTGTTCACACCACCTGGTCTTACCACATGACCTTACCACCTGTTCACACCACCTGGTCATTCCACCTGGTCTTACTACATGACCTTACCACCTGTTCACACCACCTGGTCTTACCACATGACCTTACCACCTGTTCACACCACCTGGTCATTCCACCTGGTCTTACCACATGACCTTACCACCTGTTCACACCACCTGGTCTTACCACATGACCTTACCACCTGTTCACACCACCTGGTCATTCCACCTGGTCTTACCACATGACCTTACCACCTGTTCACACCACCTGGTCTTACCACATGACCTTACCACCTGTTCACACCACCTGGCCATTCCACCTGGTCTTACCACATGACCTTACCACCTGTTCACACCACCTGGCCATTCCACCTGGTCTTACCACATGACCTTACCACCTGTTCACACCACCTGGTCATTCCACCTGGTCTTACCACATGACCTTACCACCTGTTCACACCACCTGGCCATTCCACCTGGTCTTACCACATGACCTTACCACCTGTTCACACCACCTGGTCTTACCACATGACCTTACCACCTGTTCACACCACCTGGTCATTCCACCTGGTCTTACCACATGACCTTACCACCTGTTCACACCACCTGGCCATTCCACCTGGTCATTCCACTTAGTCTTACCACCTGACCTTACCACGTTTTTACACGTGTGTGTGTGTGTGTGTGTGTGTGTGTGTGTGTGTGTGTGTGTGTGTGTGTGTGTGTGTGTGTGTGTGTGTGTGTGTGTGTGTGTGTGTGTGTACGTGTGTACGTGTACTTCACAGCCTTGGCGTTGTCTGACAATAATAATAATAATAAAAGAAATAATAACAGTAGTACAAATAATAATAAACTAATAATAACAACAAGCAGCTGCACACAGCTGTTACTTGAGCAGCTGCACACAGCTGCTTGGTGTCAACAAAAGGTCTGAGAGTCATGTCCAAGACGGCTCACCGCTCCCTCACGTTTCTCATGGAGATAATACTGATGATGGAGCGAGGGACGGAGGGGGGGGGGGGAGGGAAGTGTTTCACCATGCACTACCCTCCTCTTCCATCTAAACTGAGTCTTGCGTTGCTTCAAGTGCCTCAGAGAGTGATGTGTTGAGAGTCTCGGGTGTTGCAAGACTTCTCGTTCAAGACTCATACCACTCCCCGACTCACCTGTGCTGACACTTATTGTGGGGCCGCCGGGGATGCCTTACCTAAATATCTTTTATTATTATTATTATGCACCTTTCCTGTGGGTGGTGGTCACCACATACCCATGGTGTGGGTGGTGGTCACCACATACCCATGGTGTGGGTGGTGGTCACCACATACCCGTGATGTGGGTGGTGGTCACCACATACCCATGGTGTGGGTGGTGGTCACCACATACCCGTGATGTGGGTGGTGGTCACCACATACCCATGGTGTGGGTGGTGGTCACCACATACCCATGGTGTGGGTGGTGGTCACCACATACCCATGGTGTGGGTGGTGGTCACCACATACCCGTAATGTGGGTGGTGGTCACCACATACCCGTGATGTGGGTGGTAGTCACCAAATACCCACTGTAACTTGTTTAATACCACTGTCTTGTATTTTACCACTGCAACTTGCTTATTATTACTACTGTAATAAGCAAGTTACAGTGGTAATAAGCAAGTTACAGTGGTAATAAGCAAGTTACAGCGGTAATAAACAATTTACAGTGGAAATTTACGAATTTATATTTGGTTAAAATGGTAATTTACAAGTTTATATCTGGTTATAATGGTAATTTACAAGTTTATATCTGGTTATAATGATAATTTACAAGTTTATATCTGGTTACAATGGTAATTTACAAGTTTATATCTGGTTACAATAGTAATTTACAAGTTTATATTTGGTTACAATGGTAATTTACAAGTTTATATATGGTTATAATGGTAATTTACAAGTTTATATCTGGTTACAATGGTAATTTACAAGTTTATATCTGGTTACAATGGTAATTTACAAGTTTATATCTGGTTACAATGGTAATTTACGAGTTTATATCTGGTTACAATGGTAATTTACAAGTTTATATCTGGTTACAATGGTAATTTACGAGTTTATATCTGGTTACAATGGTAATTTACAAGTTTATATCTGGTTAAAATAGTAATTTACAAGTTTATATTTGGTTACAATGGTAATTTACAATTTTATATCTGGTTACAATGGTAATTAACAGGTTTATATCTGGTTACAATGGTAATTTACAAGTTTATTTCAGGTTACAATGGTAATTTACAAGTTTATATCTGGTTACAATGGTAATTTACGAGTTTATATCTAGTTACAATGGTAATTTACAAGTTTATATCTGGTTACAATGGTAATTCAAGAGTTTATATCTGGTTACAATGGTAATTTACAAGTTTATATCTGGTTACAATAGTAATTTACAAGTTTATATTTGGTTACAATGGTAATTTACAAGTTTATATCTGGTTACAATAGTAATTTACAAGTTTATATCTAGTTACAATGGTAATTTACAAGTTTGTATCTGATTACAATAGTAATTTACAAGTTTATATCTGGTTACAATGGTAATTTACACGTTTATATCTGGTTACAATGGTAATTTACAAGTTTATATCTGGTTACAATGGTAATTTACAAGTTTATATCTGGTTACAATGGTAATTTACAAGTTTATATCTGGTTACAGTGGTAATTTACAAGTTTATATCTGGGTACAATGGTATTGAGTTATTTATACAGACTTGATTTCAGTCACAAAACATTACAGTGTAGCTTAATTTTGGTTTAAAATTATTTATATTATCTTATATTTTAGCAAGGAATGGTTGAATTTCAACAAGTTGTGAATTATTTACGATGGGAAACGTCAGGGCATTTTTCCAAAATGGTTGTTAATGTGTCACTGTGGATAAAATAGTTTGACATTTCTTCAGTATTTATGAGTTCTCTCTGAATTCATTATTTTTTTCTCACATTCCAGCACATAATGACGCAAGGTGTGACGATAATTCATCTGGCAAAGTTTATATTTAGTTATGTCAACATGAGCTGGTGATGTAACCTCCTAGAGGTACTTGTAGCTCAGCTGGAGCCTGGTAATAGTGACATCCACGAGTCTGCTTATGTTGTTAGATGCATCATAGACATGTGACTCCTGAATGATAGAATGATGATAGATGGACTGACTGGTGTCATTCTTCATCAGTCTGAAGTCAATGAAGTTTCGTTAAAATTCTTTTCGTATTACTGTTGTCATACTTGTAGTTGACAGGCCAAGGTTGTATCTTCTCCCTCCTTGAACTTATATGCCTTGCCAGTTCATTAGTTCTATCATACATCTAAAGACCAATACGAAATGGAATCGACCGAAGGTGTACTGACTTCACTCTCTACAATCCTACCTTACCTGAGTCTGCTTTTGGACACAAACATTCCAAGTTTGATACTCTTGGATTTATCAGTATTTATGGTAGAGTGCGTTACAATTAAAATGTCAGCTTGAGCTAACTGAGTTTAACAAACAGTTCAGTTTAAAGGGTAGAGGCCCAGTTATTGATGCGTGCTTCAGTTTCTATATGGAAGCCATCACGTTGACAACAACGGCATCACCAGCTGCACGCTGCACCAGTGGATTGGTAAACAAAGCCATCAACATGCATAGTTTGTGGACGAGAATGTTGTGTGACTAAGGCATCAATGCAACTTCAGGCATCGTGCTTGGACTCAAGACGAAGCCTTGCTTGTGCTTGAATAGAACTAACTCCCTGGGAACAAGCGAGAAATAGTGTTGTTGAGGGAGGTAGTTTTACATTGTGCAAGGAAGCGTCGCTCTTGTCTTACTTGGAATTAAGTCACTTTGTCTGACTCTTTTGGGCTATCTTACTTAATTTGCACATACATATGTTAATATATATGATAATTTGTGTAACTGTATTTATGTGTACCTGTACCTAAGTATACTTATCCATATATCATATATCGGAGGCATTTGGAGGTCAGGTCCCGTTATTATGATCCTGTCAGAAGAGTGCTCGCCAGTGGTGAAGTCAGCAGGGTTCTTGGACCAGGGTTTGTATGAGTTTGCCTGAACAGATTAAAATGGTACTAGAATAGATAGGAAAAAGAGGGAGTGTGGGCGGTGGCCTTCCATCCAACCCACAGACCGTGACATTCTCCATCACACCTCACCTCCCTCACTCTCCAGCAGCTGCTGCTGTTGCTGTTTCTATTGCTGTTGCTGCAACTCCTTGGCCTGCTGTTGCTACTGTTAAGGTGCTTAGAGCTGCTGCTGTTTCTACTGATGGTGCTGCTTTCCCTGAGTCTGTTACTGCTACTACTGTTGCTGCTCTGCAGGAACAGTTCCTAAGACTGCTACTGGTGCTGCTAAGACAGTGTTGCTGTTGTTGCTGTTTCTATTGCTATTACTACAGTTCCTAGGCCTGCTAAGAGAGCACTGCTGTTTCTGTTGCTGTTACTGCAGTTCCTGCAAGGCCGCAAGCTATAGCCCCGTTCTCGTCATGCAGAGATCCGAAGGCAATATTATCGAGTTGGAAATTACATGTAAAGTAAAAGGACACAAGTGCAACTAATGTGACATTTTATTGTTGCAACGTTTCGCTCTCCAGGAGCTTTATCAAGCTGTTACAAACAATACATGGACACAGAGGGCATATATAGGCTTAGAGTGAGGTGTAATACTAGTGGTGGTAGTAGTAGTAGTAGTAGTGACATAAGTTGTAGTAGTAGTAGAGAGCGAAACGTTGCCACAATAAAATGTCACATTAGTTGTACATGTGTCCTTTTACTTTACATATTGTCATTAATTCTACCAAAATATATGGAAATTACATGGAAAATAATATCACGGTTGCAGAATATAATAACTATTGAGTTATTAACCTTGACCAGAGTATTACATTCCTCTGGCTTCCTGGGTGGCTTGCTAGCTGGCTTGCTTCCTAGCTGGCTGGCTTACTGGCTTGTAGCTTGCCTGTCGGGCTGGCTGACCGGTAATGAGTAGAGTGGTACTGGCTAAAGTATTAGGCTGGTTGCCCGCCTACTAGCTGGCTTACTGGCTTGTAGCCTGGCTGGCTGGTTTACTGGCTTGTAGCCTGGCTGGCTGGCTGACTGGGAAGGAGCAGAGTGGTACTGGCTGCTACTTTCACTCTGATATAGTGCAAGAAGTCGCTAAGGACGAGTGCTGGCTTCCCCTCCCTCCCCTCACACGTGCACTGTTATTCCCTTCAAGCACCATGAAGAAGCACTCAACCTCCCTCATTCTGCCTACTTGTCCATACACTCTGCCGAAATGCAACCCCTGTCAAAATTTCAACTCGAAGAGCGCCATTATAGCGCCACTTTCCCCCCTGTAAAGAAGGATTTATAGCGCTAGTGTGATACGCCCATAGTAAGAGTTGTACGCTATTTGTCACCCCACTGCAAAATTACTTGCGTAAACTTGAAAAAAAGCGTACTGCCGACCGTAATAGAGGGGGGTAAAAACAGCTGCATGACATCGTTTCGCTCTGTGTGGAGGTTCATAGATGTATCTCTTCACTGGGCGAAACGTTGCCGCAGTGAAAGCTTGTTCGGCGACCACCTGTCTTTTGCTTCAAGAGTTGCGTAACATTGACTGCGTAAGTTGCTTAACTCGTGGTCCTCTGGCGGCAGAATGACCCCCTCTAAGTTGCTTAACTCGTGGTCCTCTGGCGGCAGAATGACCCCCTCTAAGTTGCTTAACTCGTGGTCCTCTGGCGGCAGAATGACCCCTCTAAGTTGCTTAACTCGTGGTCCTCTGGCGGCAGAATGACCCCCTCTAAGTTGCTTAACTCGTGGTCCTCTGGCGGCAGAATGACCCCCTCTAAGTTGCTTAACTCGTGGTCCTCTGGCGGCAGAATGACCCCCTCTAAGTTGCTTAACTCGTGGTCCTCTGGCGGCAGAATGACCCCCTCTAAGTTGCTTAACTCGTGGTTCGTGGTCCTCTGGCGGCAGAATGACCCCCTCTAAGTTGCTTAACTCGTGGTCCTCTGGCGGCAGAATGACCCCCTCTAAGTTGCTTAACTCGTGGTCCTCTGGCGGCAGAATGACCCCCTCTAAGTTGCTTAACTCGTGGTCCTCTGGCGGCAGAATGACCCCCTCTAAGTTGCTTAACTCGTGGTCCTCTGGCGGCAGAATGACCCCCTCTAAGTTGCTTAACTCGTGGTCCTCTGGCGGCAGAATGACCCCTCTAAGTTGCTTAACTCGTGGTCCTCTGGCGGCAGAATGACCCCCTCTAAGTTGCTTAACTCGTGGTCCTCTGGCGGCAATATGACCCCCTGGAAATAAATGGTATAAAATACCGACACAATGGAAATATAAACACATATGCAAATTAAGACACATGTGCAACATCTGGGTATCTTTATTGTAGACGTTTCGCCATCCAGTGGCTTTATCAATACAAATTCCAGGACATAACTTGAAGATAGTAGAACCATGTACAGACGATGAGGTAATCAAGTTATGTCCTGGAATTTGTATTGATAAAGCCACTGGATGGCGAAACGTCTACAATAAAGATACCCAGATGTTGCACATGTGTCTTAATTTTCATCTTGTCGGTACTGTATACCATTCTTGTACAACACATATGCAGTATAATGTGATCATTTATTGACAACGTTTCGCCCACACAGTGGGCTTTTTCAAGTCACAAACAGAAATACCTGGATGGAAGGTACGCGAGTATTTATAGTCAGGTTCAGAATGCTGAGGTCAGGTGGAGAATGCTGCATCTGATGATCTACCGAGTGGGGTTATTGAGTCTAAAATCTTGGGTAGCTTGGAAGGGAGATTGGATAAGCTTGTGAGTAGACCTTCTACAGTGTTCCTCCATTCCTATGTTCTTAAGTGGGACAGCGATGAAGACGTTTCTTGACAAGTGGTTCAGCTATGTTATAGAAGCCATTGTTCTGGTTGCTACTGATCAAGTCACAAACAGATCTACCCCAGGTAGATCTGTTTGTGACTTGAAAAAGCCCACTGTGTGGGTGAAACATTGCCAATAAAGGATCACATTATACTGCATATGTGTTTATATTTCCAAATAACCCCCTCTAAGTTGCTTAACTCGTGGTCCTCTGGCGGCAATATGACCCCCTCTAAGTTGCTTAACTCGTGGTCCTCTGGCGGCAATATGACCCCCTCTAAGTTGCTTAACTCGTGGTCCTCTGGCGGCAATATGACCCCCTCTAAGTTGCTTAACTCGTGGTCCTCTGACGGCAATATGACCCTCTCTAAGTTGCTTAACTCGTGGTCCTCTGGCGGCAATATGACCCCCTCAAAGTTGCTTAACTCGTGGTCCTCTGACGGCAATATGACCCCCTCTAAGTTGCTTAACTCGTGATCCTCTGGCGGCAATATGACCCCCTCTAAGTTGCTTAACTCGTGATCATCTGGCGGCAATATGACCCCCTCTAAGTTGCCAAGTAATTAATTTTTTTTAATTCATCAATCACACGCTAAAAATTAATAATGTATATGAACAATGTATACCTGCCAGTGTTTATACATAAATGTATACAGATAAATAATGCAATTAAATGCACAATCACATTTAATAAAAATAAGAAAAGGATAAGCAGTAATGTTTTTAAAGAAGACAATAATAGTGGTGTAATTTACCACATTAAGACAGAGAGATGAGAGATGAGAGATGAGAGAGAGAGAGAGAGAGGAGAGAGAGAGAGAGAGAGAGAGAGAGAGAGAGAGAGAGAGAGAGAGAGAGGAAGGAGCAATAAACAGTGGTACAGAGACGCTACACAGGGGCCGCCACCTCTTAAATTTCCCCAGTTAAACCCAACAACACACTAACAAAAAAAGATCTGAACGCTATGCAATCATTCTGAGTGAAGGTTTCTATATACCAACTGGAGCAGGCATCAACAACTGGAGCAGGCATCAACAACTGGAGCAGGCATCAACAACTGGAGAAGGCATCAACAACTGGAGCAGGCATCAACAACTGGAGCAGGCATCAACAACTGGAGCAGGCATCAACAACTGGAGCAGGCATCAACAGCTGGAGCAGACATCAACAACTGGGGCAGGCATCAACAACTGGGGCAGGCATCAACTGAAGCAGGCATCAACAACTGGAGCAGACATCAACAACTGGAGCAGGCATCAGCAACTGGAGCAGGCATCAACAACTGGAGCAGGCATCAACAACTGGAGCAGACATCAACAGCTGGAGCAGGCATCAACAACTGGAGCAGGCAACAACTGGGGCAGTCATCAACAACTGGAGCAGGCATCAACAACTGGGGCAGGCATCAACAACTGGAGCAGGCATCAACAACTGGAGCAGGCATCAACAGCTGGGGCAGGCATCAACAACTGGAGCAGGCATCAACAACTGGAGCAGGCATCAACAACTGGGGCAGGCATCAACAACTGGGGCAGGCATCAACAACTGGAGCAGGCATCAACAACTGGAGCAGGCATCAACAACTGGAGCAGGCATCATCAACTGGAGCAGGCATCAACAACTGGAGCAGGCATCAACAACTGGAGCAGGCATCAACAACTGGAGCAGGCATCAACAACTGGAGCAGGCATCACCAACTGGAGCAGGCATCAACAACCGGAGCAAGCATCAACAACTGGAGCAGACATCAACTGCAGCAGGCATCAACAACCGGAGCAGGCATCAACAATTGGAGCAGACATCAACAACTGGAGCAGGCATCAACAACTGGAGCAGGCATCAACAACTGGAGCAGGCATCAACAACTGGAGCAGGCATCAACAGCTGGAGCAGACATCAACAACTGGGGCAGGCATCAACAACTGGGGCAGGCATCAACTGGAGCAGGCATCAACAACTGGAGCAGACATCAACAACTGGAGCAGGCATCAGCAACTGGAGCAGGCATCAACAACTGGAGCAGGCATCAACAACTGGAGCAGACATCAACAGCTGGAGCAGGCATCAACAACTGGAGCAGGCAACAACTGGGGCAGTCATCAACAACTGGAGCAGGCATCAACAACTGGGGCAGGCATCAACAACTGGAGCAGGCATCAACAACTGGAGCAGGCATCAACAGCTGGGGCAGGCATCAACAACTGGAGCAGGCATCAACAACTGGAGCAGGCATCAACAACTGGGGCAGGCATCAACAACTGGGGCAGGCATCAACAACTGGAGCAGGCATCAACAACTGGAGCAGGCATCATCAACTGGAGCAGGCATCAACAACTGGAGCAGGCATCAACAACTGGAGCAGGCATCAACAACTGGAGCAGGCATCAACAACTGGAGCAGGCATCAACAACTGGAGCAGGCATCAACAACTGGAGCAGGCATCACCAACTGGAGCAGGCATCAACAACCGGAGCAGGCATCAACAACTGGAGCAGACATCAACTGCAGCAGGCATCAACAACCGGAGCAGGCATCAACAATTGGAGCAGACATCAACAACTGGAGCAGGCATCAACAACTGGAGCAGGCATCAACAACTGGAGCAGGCATCAACAACTGGAGCAGGCATCAACAACTGGGGCAGGCATCAACAACTGGAGCAGGCATCAACAACTGCAGCAGGCATCAACAACTGGAGCAGGCATCAACAATTGGAGCAGACATCAACAACTGGAGCAGGCATCAACAACTGGAGCAGGCATCAACAACTGGAGCAGGCATCAACAACTGCAGCAGGCATCAACAACTGGAGCAGGCATCAACAATTGGAGCAGACATCAACAACTGGAGCAGGCATCAACAACTGGAGCAGGCATCAACAACTGGAGCAGGCATCAACAACTGGAGCAGGCATCATCAACTGGAGCAGGCATCAACAACTGGAGCAGGCATCAACAACTGGAGCAGGCATCAACAACTGGAGCAGGCATCAACAACTGGAGCAGGCATCAACAACTGGAGCAGGCATCAACAACTGGAGCAGGCATCAACAACTGGAGCAGGCATCAACAACTGGAGCAGACATCAACAACTGGAGCAGGCATCAACAACTGGAGCAGGCATCATCAACTGGGTTTCCATCGTTCAAAATGAACTGCTTGGTATATTCCCTGCACTCGAGTGCCTTCACGAACAATTATCTAAAGTTGACACTGAAATTCTAACTGGTTCTTTAACATCTGTAAATGTTCTTAGTCCTATAAGTCGTATGCTTGTCTGAAAAGTCAGACCCAGGTGTGGTAGGACTGTAGAAAGAGGAGGTTGAGTAAACATGTGAATTCCATCTTAATAATAATAATAATAATAATATCTTTATTTCTATAGGTACATGTACGAGGTATACAGACCATAGCTGACATCAGTGACATACTACTATATAGAAAGCCACTTGTTATGTAGAGCATTTTGGGCAAATTAGGTCAGTTTTGTCCCAGGATGCGACCCACACCAGTCGACTAACTCCCAGGTTCCCATTTTACTGATGGGTGAACATGGACAACCAGTGTAAAGAAACACGCCCAATGTTTCTACCCTCGCTGGGAATCGAACCCGGACTGTCGCCGTGTGAAGCGAGAACTTTAACCATCGGGCTAAATGAATTGGTAAAGTTCTATACGTTCAAGGAGGGACAAGATCACAATCTTGGGCTGACAACCAATATTCTGAAGACAATAATACGTACTGAAAAGAACTTCATTGACTTACAGAGAAACTGACACCAGTCAGTCCATCTATCATCATTCTATCATTCAGGAGTCACATGTCTATGATGCATCTAACAACATAAGCAGACTCGTGGATGTCACTATTACCAGGCTCCAGCTGAGCTACAAGTACCTCTAGGAGGTTACATCACCAGCTCATGTTGACATAACTAAATATAAACTTTGCCAGATGAATTATCGTCACACCTTGCGTCATTATGTGCTGGAATGTGAGAAAAAAATAATGAATTCAGAGAGAAATCATAAATTCTGAAGAAATGTCAAACTATTTTATCCACATTGACATATTAACAACCATCGTAAACAGATATAAACTTGTAAATTACCACTGTAACCAGATATAAACTTGTAAATTACCATTGTAATCAGATATAAACTTGTAAATTACCATTGTAACCAGATATGAACTTGTAAATTACCATTTTAACCAGATATAAACTTGTAAATTACCATTGTACCCAGATATAAACTTGTAAATTACCACTGTAACCAGATATAAACTTGTAAATTACCATTGTAACCAGATATAAACTTGTAAATTACCACTGTACCCAGATATAAACTTGTAAATAGTTCAATACCACAGTAACTTGCGTATTAACACTAACTTGCTTATTAGCACCTTACAAACCTCCGAACACACCCTGTCAGCTGTTCCAGTCCCCCCACCAGTTCCCCCAACAACACCTGTCTTACAAAGTCACAAACTAAAATTCTCACATTCCTCACCTTCCTCATCCCAGGCGTCAACAGACCCACACATTAAGTGATTTATAACTGAGTTTACACTTACATGATAACATTTCGCCCCCTGTGAAAACACTTGAAATGTGTTAACTTGTTAAGTAATCACCACCGTCTAACCATCTAACTTATCCTCTAACTCACGTGAACGTCAAGATTTAATGAACGTCAGAATTATATACACGTTCTGATATTTTTTTTTCTTCCTGGGCTGACCACAGGGGGAAATTTTACTTGTGTTGTCATTTGCGCAGCATTTTATGGTCCTTACAGCTTTAGCGCTTCCCCTTTCAAATTCAAGTTTATTCTCTATAAGGATTACAATGCTGAGTTTACAGAAATTTGGTTATTGTGTGGTTTACATGTAGTAAAATAGTGATTACAGAGTGTACCACTAGAACGCTTAGCATGGCTAGGCATTTCGGGCAGACTTAGTTTTATTCTTAATTGTAAAATATTACAAATTATGAGGTAAGTTGGTATTATGGCTAAGTGACTAAATACTAGTTTGTGAGTTTAGCAATGTAAATGCTTTTGTTTTGGCACAGTACATAGTTTCAGTACTGGAGTATCACAAGGATTCATTATTTTAAGATTGAGATTAATATTTCTGTTTAGGTCAAATGAGTCGTGAGTGTAAATGTGAACCACCAGGTGGTATTCGTGTATTTAGTTGACGGGTGTATCAGGAGATAAGAGTTTTCTAATGGTAGTTTTGAAGGGTGATGAATGTGTCTGCGTTCTAGAGTTCTCAGGTAGGGTATTCCGATTTTAGGGCCTTTGACATACATTGAATTTTGTAAAGGTTTAGTCGGACACGGGGAATGTCGTAGAGATGTTTGGTCTGGTGTTTTTGCCTGTGGGTTCTGTCACAACTATCAAGAAAGCGTTTAGGTCAAGGTTGATATTGAGTTTAAGGCCCTTTTAGATGTAGATTGCACAGTAGTAAGTGTGGATGTACTGAAAAAGGGAGTAAGTTTAGGTCTATGAAGAGTGGGGGGAGTGTTGCCAGGGGGGGATTTAGTAAATTTTTCTTACTGCAGCTTTTTTTTGGGTTATTATTGGCTTTAGGTGGTTGCTGCAGTTGATCCCCAAGCACAAATAGCATAGGGGAGGTATGGATAAATAAGTGAGTGGTATAGTGTGAGAAGGGCATTTTGCGGCACGTAGTATCGTATCTTGGAGGAGGATTCCCAACCGTTTTGGATACTTTTTTGGTTATATGCTGGTATTTGGGGGCTGAATTTAGGGTTTTTGTCAAAGGGATAAACCTAGGAATTGCCCCCATTATTTCTGGTTATTGAGTGTTGTCAATCTTAAAGTTAATTTGTGATTCCGCTCTGCTACCAAAAATAAAATGTAGGTTTTGTCAGTGTTAAACGTAAGTTTATTGGCTGCATCCAATCGATATTTTGATCAGCCCTCATTTACAGTGGTGTTGAGGGTGGGAAAATTTTTTTGAGGATGACATTAAGTCGGTCGTCAGCAAAGAGAATGGGTTTCAGGGGTTGGGGAAAGTTTGGAAGGTCACTGATGTTATGAGGAAAAGGGAGGGGGGCCAAGGAACTTCCCTGCGGAACTCCGTATCAAGTGGCCCTGTTGCTGAAAGCGTGTCTTTAAGGTGACAACTGATACCTTTAGGTAAGAAGATTTGAAATAAGCAAGCGTGGGCCCCTTTTTCCTTTAATGATCAAGTTTGTGGAGTAGGATGTTGTGGTCTACTGTGTCAAAACTTTTCTTAGGGTCAATAAAAATTCTAGTGGTATTCCTTATTTTCCAATGCTGTGTAAAGCAGATCTAGCATTTTTATGATTGCATCATTAGGCTTTTATTTTTCCTGAATCCAAAAATTGGCAGGGGTTTGAGTATGTTTTTGAGCCTTTATAATGAATACAGCCCTCCTGTGCACGAGTTTTCTTCAAAGATTTTGGATAGCAATGGTAAGTTAGATATTGGGCCTATAGTTGTTTAAGTCTGTAGGGTCACCACCTTTATGTTTTGGTGAAACCCTTGCCATCTTGAGTAGTTTCGGGAAGGTGCTACCCTCTAGTGACTTTTAAAAGAGTAATGAAATAGCATGCAAAAGGACATGGGCCGCTCGCTTGTACAGTAATGGTGGGACATGAGACAGATTCCCCGAGTTATTTTTAAGTGACTTTATAATCTCGGTGACTTCCGTGGGCTCAGTTGGTGCAAGATAGAAGGAATTAGGGAAATTCCCATCTGGGTAGTCCCGGCATGGGCTTGGTATGTGGGTTTTTACTGGCGAATTAGATCCTATGGTTGAGAAGAAGTCGTTTATCTTGTTAGCTGTGTCAGGGATATAGTGGTTTTTCCCTTGGGTTTATTTAGTACAATATTCTTGGTTTTTTTTCTCAGTTTGTGGTCCCTAGAATCTGAGAGAGTGTTTTCCAGGTCTTTTTTTATATCTCCTCTAGTGTCTGTGAATCTACTGGAGTAGTATAGTTTTTTGGGCTTTCTTTATTACTTTGGTGAGAGCGATGAATAGTGTTTAAGAATATCTTTGTGTTTTAAGCCTTGTCTATATTGCTTTCATATTGGTGTTTCTTGTCAATGGATTTCAGAATGGTGCTGGTTAGCCATGGGCAACCAAGCCGATTTTTTGTGATCTTTTTTTGTTTTTTTAGGACAATGTTTTTGTTGTATAGTCTAAGTAATTTGTTAAGAAAAATGTCTGTCCAGTCATCAATACCATTGGCCTTGGAGAATTCTGTAGGCCAGTCAACAGTCTCTAGGTCAGCTGTGAACTTCCTTACTGAGGCCTCGTCATGGAGTCTAAAGGACTTTGTTGTATTTCAAGGGTAGTTTACTAATGTTTGTCGGGAGGAAGGTAGGGTAGTGGGTCTGTAGTGCTATCTGTGATTATCCCTGATTTAAGGGGGGCTAGTATATTGGTCCATATGTGGTCTTTTAAAGGGGTTGCACTTGTCTCAGTGAGCCTGGTTGGTTTAGTTATTTTTGGGTATGAGAAGTGTGTTGTTCATATTTTTGATGAAATCATTACAGGCTGATCATCTAGTAAGCCAAGGTTGATGTTGAAGTCTCCAGCTAAGAAAAGGGTGGTGTTTATTCATTTGTCTGTTTGTTATTAGTGACTTTAATTCTCACTGAAATTTGGGATGTTTGTGTGAGGTATCCGTAATGCACCGATTGTTATAGGTGTCTTAAGGTTTTTTACAGAAAAAATTAGCAAAAATGTTTTCCCCATATTCATCACTAAAGCAAGTGGTGCTAATACAAGATAATTGGTTAGAGTAATAGTTTGCAATACCACCCCCAACTTGGTTGGTCTGCAGTTGTGAATTGCTGTGTATCCTGGTAGAGGGTAGAAATCTTTTGGGTCCTGCTTAAGCCAGGTCTCAGTAAGAATAATGCAGGAGAAGGGTGTCTTTTAGTGATTCAAGGAGTGCCAGGAGGTCACAAGTGTTTGCTTAAGGACCTAAAGGGTTGTAGTTAAGTACTGATAGACTTTTAGCATTGTTTAGGAAGTGCTGCTTGTAAATGCTGTTAATAAAGGCATTTACTTTCCAACAGGTTTTGATTGGGTGTCAGTTTAAATGGAGGGTTTAACCCAGGGTCAACGTGATCAATCATCTTCTAGGTTTAAATAATGGTTATTTATATCCTGAGTTGTGTGTTGAGTTCTAGTACTGATTTTCTGTAGTGGAAAGGAAGTTGGACAAGTATATAGCTAGAGTATTTGGTCATGTAGAGTATAGTCACTACTACACATAATGAAGTTTTGTTGTCTATGTGTTTGTGCGGAATGAACTAAATTTACAACTAGGTATAAACTAGTAATAAAAAAATAAAAATTTAAAAAAATAGAACAAGACTCTCACTTTGTAATTGCACTAAGGCCCTAATAATGACTTTTGTGGAGTCTATTGTTTTGAGCTAGAATGAGCTATAGTACAATAGGTTTAATCTAATAATATAAAAATACAAATTAAAAAAATCGACTAGTCTCTAAACTAGTAATTGCACTATGGTCTAATATAGTGAATTTGGTTTTGACTATGTATTGAGTTAGAATGAGTATGGTACAACTGAATTTAAATCTAATAAAAAAAAATACAAATTAAAATAGCACCCGTCTCTCACTAGTAATTGCACTATGGTCAAATATAGTGAATTTGGTATTGACTATGTAATGAGCTAGAAAGAGCTATAGTACAACAGGTTTAGTCTAATAATAAAAAAAATACAAATTAAAAATAGCACCAGTCTCTCACTAGAAATTTGCACTATGGTCTAGTATAGTAAATTTTGGTATTGACTATGTATTGAGCTAGAATGAGCTAGAGTAAAACTGTGATTAATCTAATAATATAATAAAGGCACAAGACCTCATTGTAATTGCACTAAGGTCTTATATAAGTTGTTTACAAGAATTAGAGTATAATTAGATTTAAATTGACAGGATAAAATACACAAATTAAGGGAGCAAAAGAATAATAAAAAAAATGATAAAAATAAAAATGGCAATGACTTGGTTATAATATTGCTGGTAAGATGGTAGACAGATAATATAAAACTTTAGTTTGAAAAAACTAGTTTAAAAAAAATATGGAATAAAAATTCAATAAAAGAAGTTTACAATAAGTTTGATCAATATAGTTTAAAGTAAAATTGGGGAATAATAGGGATTTAAAATAAAATTGGGCAATTGGGGTTTTTTAAAGTGAGAGTAAGAATATTGAAGACAAGTTATGGGTTTGTTTATATAAAATAGATAGAACAGTGATGTGGAAGTTTTTAAAAAAGGAAAATAGATTCGTAGATATTAAACACAATTTAAAACTTTGGTAGAATGGTCGTTGAATACAACAATGACAATCAAAGGAGTTGGGGTATTAGAATTTTGGGGGCACAAATTTTAGACAATTAACACTAACGGTGGACAAGGGTATTATCTTTCACTTTTTCTATTCCGTTAGTCAGCCTCACTTAGGAATGTTTTAAGTCATGTTTGTGAGATGAATATCCTCCCAGTGGGCTGTTTCCTAACTGCGATTTTTCCATCCCAAAAGCACTGGTGGATTTTTTTTGGGGGTAAACGTAATTTCTTTTGCCGATAAAGAAGGTTTTGTCTTGTTTTGGTAAGGCCTCATTGACGTAAACATCAGTTTTCATAAAATAGATTTTTTTATAGGTTGTTTCTTGTAGGCTAGTTTGGAATTTTAACAGCACGTTTTTTACCGGGTTGGTAGGGCCCATCAGTTTGCAATCCTTTAAGTCATCACTACGTATGTTAGGCGAAGGTGGTCCTTTGATAACTGTAAGGTGGTTTCCCCTGCAGGGCTCTTGGGGGACTGTGGCTGGGAATGTTGCTGTAACTACACAGGTCCCGATAGCTGCTGTTTTGGGCATTATGGGCTTGGAAGTTGGTTATGACATTGCAAGTTGCTGTCCATCTTGATTTTCCTCTGTAATTTTTGGTTTGTTTGTAGGGTGACTTTTGGGCTTTAGAGGTTTGATGGTGTCTAGGGACTGGTGTAGGTGTTGCTTTGTTGTTCTAGAGTGTTTTAGTTTATGTTTTAGAGCATGATCTTGTTGAGTGTAATCTGCATTGTTAGCCTTTAGGTTTCCCGCATTTCTTGAGTAGTTTGGTGGTCGTTTTGGTTCTGAATCAAAGGAGTTTTTGCTTTTTTGGGTCGGTGATCTTCTTGACATCCAAAACTGGGAAGGGGGTTATCTTGGACTGTAGCGCGCCATTGTTTTTTGTTGTCTGTCGTGTGTTGTGGTGTGCCGGTGGGTGATGGGTTTGTGTCTTTCTGGCGTACCACAAAGGGTTTTCCTCGGTTATTATGCTTAAAACCTTGATGTTAGGATCCTTTGCTGGGTATGGATCTTCTTTTATTGTTTCGACTTGTCCTTGGGGTTTTGGCTTGGGTTAATATGGCGATGGGTGATGGTGAATGTTGTGGATTATCCTTCAGTGGCAGCGGGTAGGTGGTTGTCGAAATCCTAGTTGGGAATTGTGAATTTTTGGGGGGTTCTGCCGGCTTTAATTTCAGGGTACCACCTTAGTTTAGGGGGCTAAGAAGGTCTATGGGCGCTGGAACCTCGTAGGGAAATAAATAGGGACAAGGTCTGGGTGGGGTTTACGTACGAACTATCAATCAGAAGGAAACAAAAACGGAATAAGAAGTAATACTATAAGTAAATACCTAATGAGGGGATCGAAAAGAGAACGGGAGTAAAGGGGTTGAGTTTATAGATCCCAGATGCGGTCAGGCGGGGGGGGGGGAAGGGGGGGGGAGGGGGAGATTAGGAATTTTAGTATCAAATAAAAAAAGGAAGAAATCAAAAAAGAAGGGAAAAATACTAACCAAGGTTAACATCATTTTTATTTAAAGAATTTCACAGGAGTTGGAACATGGAGCGGCCCGGGGTGAGGTCCCGTGGTGACCCCCGTTTTAAAACCTTAGGGAATTCCAGTTACCCAAGAAACCACCAACCTATTCATCAACGAAAAAACAAATACAACTAAAAACAGAACACGAAATAGACGAACACTGAGGAGTTCAGAAACACAAACACATGATGGAGAAGAAGAAGAGAAAAGAAGAGAGAGAGAAGAGAGAGAGAAAATAAGAGAGAGAGAGAAAAGAAAGGGGGAGAAGAAAAGGAGGCAAGCAAAAAATACATACACGTGGTAGACAATACTGACAAGTTGGTGGACAAGACACATGTGTAACACTTGGGTGTCTTTACTGACTGAACGTTTCGCCCGCTAAGCAGGCTTCAAGTGTCTTCCTTGAATATATGTCTTACTTATTAATAAAGACAGCTCCAGCAGCAGCAGACACAACAACAACAGCAGCAGCAGCAGACACAACAGCAGCAGCAGCAGCAGCAGACACAACAGCAGCAGCAGCAGCAGACACAACAGCAGCAGCAGCAGCAGACACAACAGCAGCAGCAGCAGCAGACACAACAGCAGCAGCAGCCGACACCATAGCAGCAGCAGACACAACAGCAGTAGCAGCAGACACCATAGCAGCGGCAGCAGACACCATAGCAGCAGCAGCAGCAGACACCATAACACCAGCAGCAGACACAACAGCAGCAGCAGACACAATAACAGCAGCAGCAGCAGACACAACAGCAGCAGCAGCAGCAGACACAGCAGCAGCAGTAGACACAACAGCAGCAGCAGCAGACACAACAGCAGCAGCAGACACCACAGCAGAACCTCAGGTTCCTGCCTCACCAGAGGAAACACCAGTCAAACCAGTATTGAGGGTTGCAGTGAGGGAATATTACCCGCCCGGTGAGTCGAACTTGTGTAAGTGGATATTTGAGTTACTGGTGTGGATGATATTGTTGTGTTACTGGTGGTGGATGGTATTGTTGTGTTACTGGTGTGGATGGTATTGTTGTGTTACTGGTGTGGATGATATTGTTGTGTTACTGGTGGTGGATGGTATTGTTGTGTTACTGGTGTGGATGATTGTTGTGTTACTGGTTGGTGGATGATATGTTGTTTACTGGTGGTGGATGGTATTGTTGTGTTACTGGTGTGGTATGGTATGTTGTGTTAATGAGGTGGGATATATTGTTGTTTATGGGTGGATGTATATTGTTGGTTATGGTGGATGTATGTTGTGTATGGTGTGGATGATATTGTGTGTGTGTTACTGGAGGTGGATGGTATGTTGTGTTACGGTGTGGATGATATTGTTGTGTAACTGGAGTGATGGTATTGTTGGTTCTGGTGTGTGAGATATTGTTGTGTACTGGTGGTGGATGGTAGTGTTATGGTGGGTGGTATTGGTGTTACTGGTGTGTATGATATTGTTGCTGGTTGGATGATATTGTGTGTTACTGTGGTGGAGTATTGTTGTTTACTGGTGGTGGATGAATTGTGTTACTGGTGGGATGATATTGTTGTGTACTGGTGGTGGATGTATTGTTGTGTTACTGGTGTGTGGATGATATTGTTGTGTTACTGGTGGTGGATGTATTGTTGTGTTACTGGTGGTGGATGGTATTGTTGTGTTACTGGTGGTGGATGGATATTGTTGTGTTATGGTGTGGATGTATTGTTGTGTTACTGGTGGTGGATGATATTGTTGTGTTATGGGGTGGTGGTATTGTTGTGTTACTGGTGTGGATGATATTGTTGTGTTACTGGTGGTGGATGATATTGTTGTGTTACTGGTGTGGATGATATTGTTGGTTACTGGTGGTGGATGATATTGTTGTGTTACGGTGTGGATGATATTGTTGTGTTATGGTGTGGATGGTATGTTGTGTTACTGGTGGTGGATGATATTGTGTGTTATGGTGGTGGGATGATATGTTGTGTACTGGTGGTGGATGATATTGTTGTGTTATGGTGTGGATGATATGTTGTGTACTGGTGGTGGATGTATTGTTGTGTTACTGGTGGTGGATGAATTGTTGGTTACTGGTGGTGGATGGTATTGTTGTGTTACTGGTGTGGATGGTATTGTTGTGTTACTGGTGGGTGGATGATATTGTTGTGTTATGGTGGGATGATATTGTTGTGTCTGGTGTGGATGAATTGTTGTGTTACTGGGGTGGATGATATTGTTGTGTTACTGGTGTGGATGATATTGTTGTGTTATGGTGGTGGATGAATTGTTGTGTTACTGGTGGTGGATGGTATTGTGTGTTACTGGTGGGGATGAATTGTTGTGTTATGGTGGTGGATGATATTGTGTGTTACTGGTGGTGGATGATATTGTTGTGTTACTGGTGTGGATGACATTGGTGTTTACTGGTGTGGATGTATTGTTGTGTTATGGTGGTGGATGGTATTGTTGTGTTACTGGTGTGGATGGTATATTTGTTGTGTTACTGGTTGGGGATGATATTGTTGTGTTACTGTGTGGATGATATTGTTGTGTTACTGGTGGTGATGATATTGTTGTGTTACTGGTGGTGGATGATATTGTTGTGTTACTGGTGGTGATATTGTTGTGTTACTGGTGGTGGTGGATGGTGATTGTGTGTTTTACTGGTGGTGGATGTATTGTTGTGTTACTGGTGTGGATGGTATTGTTGGTTACTGGTGGTGGATGTATTGTTGTACTGGTGTGGATGTATTGGTGTGTACTGGTGGATGGATGGATTGTTGGTGTTACTGGTGGTGGATGATATTGTTGTGTTACTGGTGGTGGTGATTGTGTGTTACTGGGGTGGATGGTATTGTTGTGTTACTGGTTGGATGATATTGTTGTGTTATGGTGTGGATGATATTGTTGGTTTCTAGTGTGATGATATTGTGTTGTGTACTGGTGGTGGATGGTATGTTGTGTTACTGGTGGTGGATGTATTGTTGTGTTACTGGTGGTGGATGATATTGTTGTGTTACTGGTGTGGATGATATTGTTGTTTACTAGTGTGAGATGTATTGTTGTGTTACTGGTGTGGATGATTGTTGTGTTACTGGTGTGGATGGTATTGTTGTTTACTGGTGTGGATGTATTGTTGTGTTACTGGAGGTGGATGTATTGTTGTGTTACTGGTGTGGATGTATTGTTGTGTTACTGGTGGTGATGGTATTGTTGTGTTACTGGTGTGGATGATATTGTTGTGTTACTGTGTGGATTGATATTGTTGTGTTACTGGTGTGGATGATATGGTTGTGTTACTGGTGGTGGATGATATTTGTTGTGTTACTGGTGGTGGATGGTATTGTTGTGTTACTGGTGGTGGATGGTATTGTTGTGTTACTGGTGTGGATGATATTGTTGTGTTACTGGGGATGATATTGTTGTGTTACTGGTGTGGATGATATGTGTTGTGTTACTGGTGTGGATGAATTGTTGTGTTACTGGTGGTGGATGGTATTGTTGTGTTACTGGTGGTGGATGATATTGTGTTACTGGTGGTGGATGGTATTGTTGTGTTACTGGTGGTGGATGGTATTGTTGTGTTACTGGTGTGAGGTATGTTGTGTTACTGGTGGTGGATGATATTGTTGTGTTACTGGTGTGGATGGATATTGTTGTGTTACTGGTGTGGATGATATTGTTGTGTTACTGGTGGTGGATGATATTGTTGTGTTACTGGTGGTGGATGGTATTGTTGTGTTACTGGTGTGGATGGATTGTTGTGTTACTGGTGTGTGTATGGGGGATGATATGTTGGTTACTGGTGTGGATGATATTGTGTGTTACTGGTGTGATGGTATTGTTGTGTTACTGGTGGTGGATGGTATTGTTTGTTACTGGTGGTGGATGATATTGTTGTGTTACTGGTGTGGATGGAATTGTTGTGTTACTGGTGGTGGATGGTATTGTTGTGTTACTGGTGTGGATGATATTGTGTGTGTACTGGTGGTGGATGACATTGTTGTGTTACTGGTGGTGGATGGTATTGTTGTGTTACTGGTGTGGATGATATTGTTGTGTACTGTTGTGGATGAATTGTTGTGTTATGGTGGTGGATGGTATTGTTGTGTTACTGGTGTGGATGATATTGTTGTGTACTGGTGGTGGATGATATTGTTGTGTTACTGGTGTGGATGGTATTGTGTGTTATGGTGTGGATGGTATTGTTGTGTTACTGGTGGTGGATGGTATTGTTGTGTTACTGGTGGTGGATGATATTGTTGTTATGGTGTGGATGACATTGTTGTGTTACTGGGTGGATGTATTGTTGTGTTACTGGTGTGGATGTATTGTTGTGTTACTGGTGTGGATGATATTGTTGTGTTACTGGTGTGGATGATATTGTTGTGTTACTGGTGTGGATGTATTGTTGTGTTACTGGTGGATGATTATTGTGTTACTGGTGGTGGATGGTATTGTTGTGTTACTGGTGGTGGATGGTACATTGTTGGTTACTGGTGGTGGATGGTATTGTTTGTTACTGGTGGTGGAGGTATTGTTGTGTTACTGGTGGTGGATGGTATTGTTGTGTTACTGGTGTGGATGATATTGTTGTGTTACTGGTGTGGATGATATTGTTGTGTTACTGGTGTGGATGATATTGTTGTGTTACTGGTGTGGATGATATTGTTGTGTTACTGGTGTGGATGATATTGTTGTGTTACAGGTGTGGAGGGGATGATATTGTTTGTGTTACTGGTGTGGATGAATTTGTGTTACTGGTGGTGGATGGTATTGTTGTGTTACTGGTGGTGGATGGTATTTTGTGTTACTGGTGGTGGTGGTATTGTTGTGGTTACTGGTGGTGGATGGTATTGTTGTGTTATGGTTGGTGGATGGTATTGTGTTACTGGTGTGGATGATATTGTTGTGTTACTGGTGTGGATGATATTGTTGTGTTATGGTGGTGGATGGTATTGTTGTGTTACTGGTGGTGGATGGTATTGTTGTGTTACTGGTAGTGGATGATATTGTTGTGTTACTGGTGGTGGATGTATTGTTGTGTTACTGGTGTGGATGTATTGTTGTGTTATGGTGGTGGATGTATTGTTGTGTTACTGGTGGTGGATGTATTGTTGTGGTTACTGGTGTGGATGGTTGTGTTTACTGGTGGTGGATGGTATTGTTGTGTTACTGTGTGGATGGTATTGTTGTGTTACTGGTGGGGATGGTATTGTTGTGTACTGGTGGTGGATGGTATTGTTGTGTTATGGTGGTGGATGGTATTGTTGTGTTATGGTGGTGGATGATATTGTTGTGTTACTGGTGTGGATGATATTG
The DNA here is from genome assembly GCF_026875155.1 of Cherax quadricarinatus. Taxonomy (NCBI): domain Eukaryota; kingdom Metazoa; phylum Arthropoda; class Malacostraca; order Decapoda; family Parastacidae; genus Cherax; species Cherax quadricarinatus. Next base: position 76,909,945 of record NC_069402.1, read on the forward strand.
TTGTGTTACTGGTGGTGGATGGTATTGTTGTGTTACTGGTGGTGGATGGTATTGTTGTGTTTACTGGTGGTGGATGGTATTGGTGTTACTGGTGGTGGATGGTATTGTTGTGTTACTGGGTGGATGGTATTGTTGTGTACTGGTGGTGGATGGTATTGTTGTGTTACTGGTGGTGGATGGTATTGTTGTGTTACTGGTGGTGGATGGTATTGTATTGTGTTACTGGTGTGGATGTATTGTTGTGTTACTGGTGTGGATGATATTGTTGTGTTACTGGTGGTGGATGGTATTGTTGTGTTACTGGTGGTGGATGGTATTGTTGTGTTATGGTGGTGGATGGTATGTGTGTTACTGGTGGTGGATGGATATTGTTGTGTTATGGTGGTGATGATATTGTTGTGTTTACTGGTGGTGGATGGTATTTTGGTTACTGGTGGTGGATGGTATTGTTGTGTACTGGTGGTGGATGGTATTGTTGTGTTACTGGTGGTGGATGATATTGTTGTGTTACTGGTGTGGATGGTATTGTTGTGTTACTGGTGGTGGATGGTATTGTTGTGTTACTGGTGGTGGATGGTATTGTTGTGTTACTGGTGGTGGATGGTATTGTTGTGTTATGGTGTGGATGATATTGTTGTGTTACTGGTGGGGATGTATTGTTGTGTTACTGGTGGTGGATGGTATTGTGTGTTACTGGTGGTGGATGGTATTGTTGTGTTATGGTGGTGGATGGTATTGTGTTACTGGTGGTGGTGTATGTTGGTTACTGGGGTGATGGTATTGTTGTGTTACGTGGTGGTGGATGGTATTGTTGGTTACTGGTGGTGGATGGTATTGTTGTGTTACTGGTGTGATGTATTGTTGTGTTATGGTGGTGGATGGATATTGTTGTGTTATGGTGGTGGATGGTATTGTTGTGTATGGTGGTGGATGGTATTGTTGTGTTACTGGGTGGATGGTATTGTTGTTTACTGGTGGTGGATGGTATTGTTGTGTTACTGGTGTGGATGATATTGTTGTGTTACTGGTGGTGGATGGTATTGTTGTGTTACTGGTGGTGGATGTATTGTGTGTTATGGTGGTGGATGGTATTGTTGTGTTACTGGTGTGGATGGTATTGTTGTGTTACTGGTGGTGGATGATATTGTTGAGTTACTGGCGGTGGATGGTATTGTTGTGTTACTGGTGGTGGATGGTATTTTGTGTTACTGGTGGTGATGTTATTGTTGTGTTACTGGTGTGGATGATATGTTGTGTTACTGGTGGTGGATGGTATTGTTGTGTTACTGGTGGGTGGATGGTATTGTTGTGTTACTGATGGTGGATGGTATTGTTGTGTTACTGGCGGTGGATGGTATTGTTGTGTATGGTGGTGGATGGTATTGTTGTGTTACTGGTGGTGGATGATATTGGTTGTGTTACTGGTGGTGGATGGTATTGTGTGTTACTGGTGTGGATGCATATTGTTGTGTTACTGGTGGTGGATGGTATTGTTTGTGTTACTGGTGTGGATGATATTGTTGTGTTACTGGTGTGGATGGTATTGTTGTGTTACTGGTGTGGATGGTATTGTTGTGTTACTGGTGGTGGATGTATTTTGTGTTACGGTGTGGATGTATTGTTGTGTTACTGGTGGTGGATGATATGGTGTTACTGGTGTGGATGGTATTGTTGTGTTACTGGTGGTGGATGGTATTGTTGTGTTACTGGTGTGTATGTATTGTTGTGTACTGTTAGGTGGGATGATATTGTTTGTGGTTACTGGTGTGGGATGGTATTGTTTGTGTTTACTGGTGTGGATGGATATTGTTGTGTTACTGGTGTGGATGATATTGTTGACTTACTGGTGGTGGATGGTATTGTTGTGTTACTGGTGTGGATGCTATTGTTGTGTTACTGGTGTGGATGATATTGTTGTGTTAGCTGGATTGGATGATTATTGTTGTGTTTACTGGTGGTGGATGTATTGTTTGTGGTTACTGTGTGATGATATTGTTGTGTTACTGTGTGGATGGATATTGTGTGTGTTACGGTGTGGATGATATTGTTGTGTTACTGGTGGGGAGTATTGTTGTGTACTGGGTGGTGATGTTTGTGTTACTGGTGTGTGGATGTATTGTTGTGTTACTGGTGGTGGATGTATTGTTGTGTTACTGGTGGTGATGGTATTGTTGTGTTACTGGTGGTGGATGCTATTGTTGTGTTATGGTGTGGATGGTATTGTTTGTTTGTACTGGTGTGGATGGTATTGTTGTGTTACTGGGTGGATGGTATTGTTGTGTTACTGGTGGTGGATGGCATTGTTGTTACTGGTGGTGGATGGTATTGTTGTGTTTACTTGTGGTGGATGGTATTGTTGTGTTGCTGGTGGTGGATGGTATTGGTTTGTTGGTGATTTACTGGTGGTGGATGGGTATGTTGTTGTGTTACTGGTGGTGGACGGTATTGTTGTGTTACTGGTGTGGATGTATGTTTGTTGTGTTACTGGTGGTGGATGGTATTGTTTGTGTTACTGGTGGCGGAGGTATGTTGTGTTATGGTGTGGATGGTATTGTGTTACTGGTGTGGATGTATTGTTGTGTTACTGTGGTGGTGGATGGTATTGGTTATGTTACTGGTGGTAGGATGGTATTGTTGTGTTACTGGTGGTGGATGGTATTGTTTGTGTTACTGGTGGTGGATGGTATGTTTGTGTGTTACTGGTGGTGGATGGTATTGTTGTGTTACTGGTGGTGGATGGTATGTTTTGTGTTACTGGTGGTGGATGGTATGTTTGTGTTTACTGGTGGTGGATGGTATTGTTTGTGTTTACTGTGGTGGATGGTATTGTTGTGTTACTGGTGGTGGATGGTATTGTTGGTGTTACTGGTGGTGGATGGTATTGTGTTACTGGTGGGGATGGTATTGTTGTGTTACTGGTGGTGGATGGTATTATTGTGTTACTGGTGTGGATGATATTGTTGTGTTACTGGTGGTGGATGGTATTGTTGTGTTACTGGTGGTGGATGGTATTGTTGTGTTACTGGTGTGGATGATATTGTTGTGTTACTGGTGTGGATGATATTGTTGTGTTACTGTGGTGGATGGTATTGTTGTGTTACTGGTGGTGGATGGTATGTGTGTTACTGGTGGTGGATGGTATTGTTGTGTTACTGGTGGTGGATGGTATTGTTGTGTGTACTGGTGGTGGATGGTATTGTTTGTTGTGTTACTGGTGGTGGACGGTATTGTTGTGTTACTGGTGGTGGATGGTATTGTTGTTGTGTTGCTGGTGGTGGATGGTATTGTTGTGTGTACTGGTGGTGGATGGTATGTTGTTGTGTTACTGGTGGTGGACGGTATTGTTGTGTTACTGGTGGTGGATGGTATGTTTTGTGTGTTACTGGTGGTGGATGGTATGTTGTTGTGTTACTGGTGGCGGACGGTATTGTTGTGTATGGTGGTGGATGGTATTGTTGTGTTACTGGTGGTGGATGGTATTGTTGTGTTACTGGTGTGGATGTATTGTTGTGTTACTGGTGTGGATGTAATTGTTGTGTTAATGGTGTGGATGACATTGTTGTGTTACTGGTGGTGGATGGTATTGTTATGTTACTTGTGGTGGATGGTATTGTTGTGTTACTGGTGGTGGAGGTATTGTTGTGTTACTGGTGGTGGATGGTATTGTTGTGTTACTGGTGGTGGATGGTATTGTTGTGTGTTACTGGTGGTGGATGGTATTGTTGTTGTGTACTGGTGGTGGATGGTATTGTTGTGTTACTGGTGGTGGATGGTATGTTGTGTTACTAGTGGTGGATGGTATTGTTGTGTTACTGGTGGTGGATGGTATTGTTGTGTTACTGGTGGTGGATGGTATTGGTGTTACTGTGGTGGATGGTATTGTTGTGTTACTGGTGGTGGATGGTATTATTTATTGTGTTACTGGTTTGTGGATGATATTGTTGTGTTACTGGTGGTGGATGGTATTGTTGTGTTACTGGTGGTGGATGGTATTGTTGTGTTACTGGTGTGGATGGTATTGTTGTGTTACTGGTGTGGATGATATTGTTGTGTTACTGGTGGTGGATGGTATTGTTGTGTTACTGTGGTGGATGGTATTGTGTTACTGGTGGTGGATTGGTATTGTTGTGTTACTGGTGGTGGATGGTATTATTGTGTTACTGGTGTGGATGATATTGTTGTGTTACTGGTGGTGGATGGTATTGTTTGTTGTGTTACTGGTGGTGGATGGTATTGTTTGTTGTGTACTGGTGGTGGATGGTATTGTTGTGTTACTGGTGGTGGATGGTATTGTTGTGTTACTGGTGGTGGATGGTATTGTTGTGTTACTGGTGGTGGATGGTATTGTTGTGTTACTGGTGGTGGATGGTATTGTTGTGTTACTAGTGGTGGATGGTATTGTTGTGTTACTGTGGTGGATGGTATTGTTGTGTTACTGGTGGTGGATGGTATTGTGTTACTGGTGGTGGATGGTATTGTGTTACTGGTGGTGGATGGTATTGTTGTGTTACTGGTGGTGGATGGTTATTGTTGTGTTACTGGTGGTGGATGGTATTGTTTGTGTTACTGGTGGTGGATGGTATTGTTGTGTTACTGGTGGTGGATGGTATTGTTTGTGTTATGGTGGTGGATGGTATTGTTGTGTTACTGGTGGTGGATGGTATTGTTGTGTTACTGGTGGTGGATGGTATTGTTGTGTTACTAGTGGTGGATGGTATTGTTGTGTTACTGGTGGTGGATGGTATTGTTGTGTTACTGGTGGTGGATGGTATTGTGTTACTGGTGGTGGATGGTATTGTGTTACTGGTGGTGGATGGTATTGTTGTGTTACTGGTGGTGGATGGTATTGTTGTGTTACTGGTGGTGGATGGTATTGTTTGTTACTGGTGGTCGATGGTATTGTTTGTTGTGTTACTGGTGGTCGATGGTATTGTTTGTTGTGTTTACTGGTGGTGGATGGTATTGTTTGTGTTACTGGTGTGGATGATATTGTTGTGTTACTGGTGGTGGATGGTATTGTTGTGTTACTGGTGTAGATGATATTGTTGTGTTACTGGTGGTGGATGATATTGTTGTGTTACTGGTGGTGGATGGTATTGTGTGTTACTGGTGTAGATGATATTGTTGTGTTACTGGTGGTGGATGATATTGTTGTGTTACTGGTGTAGATGATATTGTTGTGTTACTGGTGGTGGATGATATTGTTGTGTTACTGGTGGTCGATGGTATTGTTTGTTGTGTTACTGGTGGTAGATGGTATAGTTGTGTTACTGGTGTGGATGGTATTGTTGTGTTACTGGTGGTGGATGGTATTGTTGTGTTACTGGTGGTGGATGGTATTGTTGTGTTACTGGTGTTGGATGGTATTGTTGTGTTACTGGTGTGGATGATATTGTTGTGTTACTGGTGTGGATGATATTGTTGTGTTACTGGTGGTGGATGGTATTGTTGTGTTACTGGTTGTGGATGGTATTGTTGTGTTACTGGTGGTGGATGGTATTGTTGTGTTACTGGTGTGGATGATATTGTTGTGTTACTGGTGTGGATGATATTGTGTTACTGGTGGTGGATGGTACTGTTGTGTTACTGGTGGTGAATGGTATTGTTGTGTTACTGGTGGTGGATGGTATTGTTGTGTTACTGGTGGTGGATGGTATTGTGTGTTACTGGTGGTGGATGGTATTGCTGTGTTACTGGTGGTGGATGGTATTTTTTGTGTTACTGGTGTGGATGATATTGTTGTGTTACTGGTGGTGGATGGTATTGTTGTGTTACTGGTGGTGGTGATATTTGTTGGTTACTGGTGGTGGATGGTATTGTTTGTTGTGTTACTGGTGGTGGATGGTATTGTTGTGTTACTGGTGTGGATGAATTGTTGTGTTACTGGTGGTGGATGGTATTGGTTGTGTTACTGGTGGTGGATGGTATTGTTTGTTGTTGTTACTGGTGGTGGATGGTATTGTTGTGTTACTGGTGGTGGATGGTATTGTTGTGTTATGGTGGTGGATGGTATTGTTGTGTTACTGGTGGTGGATGGTATGTTGTGTTACTGGTGGTGGATGGTATTGTTGTGTTACTGGTGTGGATGGTATTGTTGTGTTACTGGTGGTGGATGGTATTGTTGTGTTACTGGTGTGGATGATATTGTTGTGTTACTGGTGGTGGATGATATTGTTGTGTTACTGGTGGTGGATGGTTATGTTGTGTACTGGTGTAGATGATATTGTTGTGTTACTGGTGGTGGATGGTATTGTTGTGTTACTGGTGGTGGATGGTATTGTTGTGTTACTGGTGGTGGATGGTATTGTTGTGTTACTGGTGGTGGATGGTATTGTTGTGTTACTGGTGTGGATGGTATTGTTGTGTTACTGGTGGTGGATGGTATTGTTGTGTTTACTGTTGGTGGATGGTATTGTTGTGTTACTGGTGGTGGATGGTATTGTTGTGTTACTGGTGGTGGATGGTATTGTTGTGTTACTGGTGGTGGATGGTATTGTTGTGTTACTGGTGGTGGATGGTATTGTTGTGTTACTGGTGGTGGATGGTATTGTTGTGTTACTGGTGGTGGATGGTATTGTTGTGTTACTGGTGGTGGATGGTATTGTGTGTTACTGGTGGTGGATGGTATTGTGTTGTGTTACTGGTGTGGATGGTATTGTTGTGTTACTGGTGGTGGATGGTATTGTTGTGTTATGGTGGTGGATGGTATTGTTTGTGTTACTGTGGTGGATGGTATGTTGTGTTACTGGTGGTGGATGGTATTGTTGTGTTACTGGTGGTGGATGGTATTATTGTGTTACTGGTGGTGGATGGTATAGTTTGTGTTACTGGTGGTGGATTGTATTGTTTGTGTTACTAGTGGTGGATGGTACTGTTGTGTTACCGGTGGTGGATGGTATTGTTGTGTTACTGGTGTTGGATGGTATTGTTTGTGTTACTGGTGGTGGATGGTATTGTTGTGTTTACTGGTGGTCGATGGTATTGTTTGTTGTGTTACTTGTGGTGGATGGTATATAGTTGTGTTACTGGTGGTGGATGGTATTATTGTGTTACTGGTGGTGGATGGTATTGTTGTGTTACTGGTGGTGGATGATATTGTCTGTTGTGTTACTGGTGGTGGATGGTATTGTTTGTGTTACTGGTGGTGGATGATATTGTCTGTTGTGTTACTGGTGGTGGATGGTATTGTCTGTTGTGTTACTGGTGGTGGATGGTATTGTCTGTTGTGTTATGGTGGTGGATGGTATTGTTTGTTGTGTTACTGGTGGTGGATGGTATTGTCTGTTGTGTTACTGGTGGTGGATGGTATTGTCTGTTGTGTTACTGGTGGTGGATGGTATTGTCTGTTGTGTTACTGGTGGTGGATGTATTGTCTGTTTGTGTCACTGGTGGTGGATGGTATTGTCTGTTGTGTTACTGGTGGTGGATGGTACTGTCTGTTGTGTTACTGGAGGTGGATGATATTGTTTGTTGTGTTACTGGTGGTGGATGGTATTGTCTGTTGTGTTACTGGAAATAGATGGTATTGTCTGTTGTGTCACTGGTGGTGGATGGTATTGTCTGTTGTGTTACTGGTGGTGGATGGTATTGTTTGTGTTACTGGTGGTGGATGATATTGTCTGTTGTGTTACTGGTAGTAGATGGTATTGTCTGTTGTGTTACTGGTGGTAGATGGTATTGTTTGTTGTGTTACTGGTGGTGTATGGTATTGTCTGTTGTGTTACTGGTGGTGGATGGTATTGTTTGTTGTGTTACTGGTGGTGGATGGTATTGTTGTTACTGGTGGTGGATGGTATTGTTGTGTTACTGGTGGTGGATGGTATTGTTGTGTTACTGGTGTGGATGATATTGTTGTGTTACTGGTGGTGGATGGTATTGTTGTGTTACTGGTGGTGGATGGTATTGTTTGTTGTGTTACTGGTGGTGGATGGTATTGTTGTGTTACTGGTGGTGGATGGTATTGTTTGTGTTACTGGTGGTGGATGGTATTGTTGTGTTACTGGTGGTGGATGGTATTGTTGTGTTACTGGTGGTGGATGGTATTATTGTGTTACTGGTGGTGGATGGTATAGTTTGTGTTACTGGTGGTGGATTGTATTGTTTGTGTTACTAGTGGTGGATGGTACTGTTGTGTTACCGGTGGTGGATGGTATTGTTGTGTTACTGGTGTTGGATGGTATTGTTGTGTTACTGGTGGTGGATGGTATTGTTGTGTTACTGGTGGTCGATGGTATTGTTTGTTGTGTTACTTGTGGTGGATGGTATAGTTGTGTTACTGGTGGTGGATGGTATTATTGTGTTACTGGTGGTGGATGGTATTGTTGTGTTACTGGTGGTGGATGATATTGTCTGTTGTGTTACTGGTGGTGGATGGTATTGTTTGTGTTACTGGTGGTGGATGATATTGTCTGTTGTGTTACTGGTGGTGGATGGTATTGTCTGTTGTGTTACTGGTGGTGGATGGTATTGTCTGTTGTGTTACTGGTGGTGGATGTATTGTTGTTGTGTTACTGGTGGTGGATGGTATTGTCTGTTGTGTTACTGGTGGTGGATGGTATTGTCTGTTGTGTTATGGTGGTGGATGGTATTGTCTGTTGTGTTACTGGTGGTGGATGGTATTGTCTGTTGTGTCACTGGTGGTGGATGGTATTGTCTGTTGTGTTACTGGTGGTGGATGGTACTGTCTGTTGTGTTACTGGTGGTGGATGATATTGTTTGTTGTGTTACTGGTGGTGGATGGTATTGTCTGTTGTGTTACTGGAAATAGATGGTATTGTCTGTTGTGTCACTGGTGGTGGATGGTATTGTCTGTTGTGTTACTGGTGGTGGATGGTATTGTTTGTGTTACTGGTGGTGGATGATATTGTCTGTTGTGTTACTGGTAGTAGATGGTATTGTCTGTTGTGTTACTGGTGGTAGATGGTATTGTTTGTTGTGTTACTGGTGGTGTATGGTATTGTCTGTTGTGTTACTGGTGGTGGATGGTATTGTTTGTTGTGTACTGGTGGTGGATGGTATTGTTGTTACTGGTGGTGGATGGTATTGTTGTGTTACTGGTGGTGGATGGTATTGTTGTGTTATGGTGTGGATGATATTGTTGTGTTACTGGTGGTGGATGGTATTGTTGTGTTACTGGTGGTGGATGGTATTGTTTGTTGTGTTACTGTGGTGGATGGTATTGTTGTGTTACTGGTGGGTGGATGGTATTGTTTGTGTTACTGGTGTGGATGGTATTGTTGTGTTACTGGTGGTGGATGGTATTGTTGTGTTACTGGTGGTGGATGGTATTATTGTGTTAATGGTGGTGGATGGTATAGTTTGTGTTACTGGTGGTGGATTGTATTGTTTGTGTTACTAGTGGTGGATGGTACTGTTGTGTTACCGGTGGTGGATGGTATTGTTGTGTTACTGGTGTTGGATGGTATTGTTGTGTTACTGGTGGTGGATGGTGTTGTTGTGTTACTGGTGGTCGATGGTATTGTTTGTTGTGTTACATTGTGGTGGATGGTATAGTTGTGTTACTGGTGGTGGATGTATTATTGTGTTACTGGTGGGGATGGTTATTGTTGTGTTACTGGTGGTGGATGATATTGTCTGTTGTGTTACTGGTGGTGGATGGTATTGTTTGTGTTACTGGTGGTGGATGTATTGTCTGTTGTGTTACTGGTGGTGGATGGTTTGTTTGTTGTGTTACTGGTGGTGGATGGTATTGTCTGTTGTGTTACTGGTGGTGGATGGTATTGTCTGTTGTGTTACTGGTGGTGGATGGTATTGTCTGTTGTGTTATGGTGGTGGATGGTATTGTCTGTTGTGTCATGGTGGTGGATGGTATTGTCTGTTGTGTTACTGGTGGTGGATGGTATTGTCTGTTGTGTTACTGGTGGTGGATGATATTGTTTGTTGTGTTACTGGTGGTGGATGGTATTGTCTGTTGTGTTACTGGAAATAGATGGTTTGTCTGTTGTGTCACTGGTGGTGGATGGTATTGTCTGTTGTGTTACTGGTGGTGGATGGTATTGTTTGTGTTACTGGTGGTGGATGATATTGTCTGTTGTGTTACTGGTGGTGGATGGTAATGTCGGTTGTGTTACTGGTGGTGGATGGTATTGTCTGTTGTGTTACTGGTAGTAGATGGTATTGTCTGTTGTGTCTCTGGTGGTGGATGGTATTGTCTGTTGTGTTACTGGTGGTAGATGGTATTGTTTGTTGTGTTACTGGTGGTGTATGGTATTGTCTGTTGTGTTACTGGTAGTGGATGGTATCTCAGTAGTAGTAACCAGTTACCAGTAACCAGTGTACCAGTAGATGACTCACTACCAACCGTCTCTGCGTGAATCACTGTCTATATTCATATTGCTGCTGACCATAGCAGGATTTCAAACACCCCCTCACATATGGGCACTGTGAGTTAGTCAGTCTTACGAGAGAGAGCAAGGAGGCAGGTCACCGGCTGTTTGGCGCCTACCAATACTTACCGTTATAATTATACGTACTACCAGCCTACGTGAGTATTTCTTTACCCTATCCACGTGTTCGAACCCCACATGATTGGTATTGTTTGTTGAATTACTGGTGATGTGTGGTATAATCTTGATGGATTCTAATGGAGGGTGGTATTATTCTGACGGACTGTAATGAAAGGTGCTATTATTGAAGGGCTTGCAGTATTTACAGCAGGTGGTCGTAGAGTGTAGAGGTTCGCTGCAGCGATATGGTGTTACTCCGAGGATGACGGTGGAGTTA
>NC_069402.1:76925687-77107543 GCF_026875155.1 Cherax quadricarinatus
GTGTGTGTGTTTGTGGTGTGTGTGTGCGTGGTGTGTGTGCGTGTGTGATGTGGTGCGTGTGTGTGTGTTGTGTGGTGTGTGTGTGTGTGTGTGTGTGGTGTGTGTGTGTGTGATGTGGTAGTGTGGTGTGTGTGTGTGAGTTTAGGGTTCAGTGGACGAGCCTTCATTGAATCTTAAGCTGAATGACCCCACGGGTTTAGTGCTCCATATTAAGTATCATCAGACTGTCATCGCCTCTTCATCCCGATGTCTTTTCTAATCTTAATCATCTCTTCCCTTCCTTCTTCCTTCCTCCTTCCTTTACACTTTCTATTCTTGCACCCCCTCCTGCACCTCCCCTCCTGAACACTCTCTCCTGACGTCCTCTCCTGCACGTCCTCCTCCGACTCCCCTCTCCTGCACGTCCTCTCAGCACCACCTCTCCTGCACGTTTCCTCAGCACCTCCCCCTCCTGCACCTCTCTGCACGTCCTCCTCCACACCTCCTCCTCCTGCACCTCCTGCAGCGTCCTCCTCCGCACCTCCCCTCCTTGCTACTCCTCCTGCACGCCTCCTCCACCACCTCTCTTGCCGTCCTCCTTCAGCACCTCCTCCTGCACCTCTCCTGCACGTCCTCCTCCAGCACCACCTCCTCCTGCACGTTCCTCCAGCACCTCCCTCTGCACCTCCTGCACGGTCCTCCTCCGCACTCCCCTGCCTGGCACCTCTCCTTCCAGTACCGATTCCTTCTGTTGGTGACCTCCTCCTCGCACCTCTCCTCCAGCACCTCCCCCTCCTGCACCTCCTCTGCACGTCCTCCTCTGCACGTCCTCTTCCAGCACCTCCTCCTTCTTGCACTCCTCCTGCAGTCTTCTCAGCACCTCCCCTCCAGCACCTCCCATCCTGCACTCTCCTCCTCCAGCATCACTCTCCTGCACTCCTCCTCCAGCACCTCCCCTCCTGCACCTCCTCCTGCACGTCCTCCTCCAGCACTCTCCTCCTCCTGCACTCTCTCTCTGCACCTCCTCCTCCAGCACCACCTCCTCCTGCACCTACCTCCTCCAGCTCTCCTCTGCACGTCCTCCTCCTGCACCTCCTCCTCCAGAGCACCTCCTCCCCTCCTGCACCCTCTAGCACCTCTCCTCTCAGCACCTCCGCACCTCCTTGCACCTCCTCCTTCACGTCCTCCTCCTGCACTCTCCTCCTCTTCAGCATCCTCCTCCAGCACCTCCTCCTCCTGCACCTCTCCTGCACTTCCTCCTCCACAGCACCTCCTCCTGCCGTCATTCCTCCAGCACCTCCTCCTCCTGCACTTCTCCTGCATCCCGTCCTCCTGCAACTCCTCCTCAGCACCTCCCCCTCCTGCACCTCCTCCTGCACCTCCTCCTCCAGCAACCTCCCCTCCTGCACCTCTTGCATGTCCTTCTCCTGCACCTCCTCCTCCTGCACTCCTCCTGCACGTCCTCCTCCGCACCTCCTTCCTGCACTCCTCCTCCGCACGCCTCCCCCTCCTGCACCTCCTCTGCGCACCTCCTCCAGTACCCTTCCCTCCTGCACCTCCTCCTGCACCTCCTCCTCCAGCACCTCCTCCTCCTGCACCTCCTACTGCACGTCCTCCTCAGCACCTCCTCCTCCTGCACCTCCTCCAGCCCTCCCACACCTCCTGCACCTCCTCCGGCACGTCCTCCTCCAGCACATCCTCCTCCTGCACCTCCTCCTGCACGTCCTCCTCCAGCACTCTCCCCCTCCTGCACCTCCTCCTCCTGCACCACATCCTGCACCTCCTCCTGCACGTCCTCCTCCAGCACCTCCCCCTCCTGCACCTCCTCTGCACGTCCTCCTCCACACCTCCCCCCTCTCCTTGCACCTCCTCCAGCACCTCACCCTCCTCCTTGCACCTCTATGCACGTCCTCCTCCAGCACCTCTCTCCTCCCTCTCCTTGCACCGTCCTCCTCCAGACACCCCCCTCCTGCACCTACTCTCCTCCCTCCTCCAGCACCACCTCCTCCTGCACGTCCCTCCTCCAGCACCTCACACCTCCTGCACGTCCTCCTCCAGCACCTCCCCCTCCTTGCACCCACTCCTGCACGTCCTCCTCCAGCACCTCCCCCTCCTGCACCGTCCCTCCTCCAGCTCACCTCCTGCACGTCCTCCTCCAGCACCTCCCCCTCCCCTGCACGTCCTCCTCCAGCACCTCCCCCTCCTGCACCTCCTGCACGTCCTCCTCCAGCACCTCCCCCTCCTTCAGCACCTCCTCCTCCAGCACCACCTCCTCCTGCACCTCCTCCTGCACGTCCTCCTGCACGTCCTCCTCCAGCACCTCCCCCTCCTGCACCTCCTCCCTCCAGCACCACCTCCTCCTGCACGTCCTCCTCCAGCACCTCCCCCCTCCTGCACCTCCTGCACGTCCTCCTCCAGCACCTCCCCCTCCTGCACCTCCTGCAGTCACTCCTCCAGCACCTCCCCCTCCTGCACGCTCTCCTCTCCTAGCACCACCTCCTCCTGCACGTCCTCCTCCAGCACCCTCCCCTCCTGCACCTCTTCTCCAGCACCACCTCCTCCTGCACGTCCCCTCGCACTCCTCCTCAGCACCTCCCCCTTTCTGCCACCTCCTGCACGTCCTCCTCCAGCACCTCCCCCCTCCTGCACCTCCTCCTGCACGTCCTCCTCCAGCACCTCCCCCCCCTCCTGTCGTCCTTCCTCCAGCACTACCTCCTCCTGCGCCTCCTCCTCCAGCACACCTCCCCCTCCTGCACGTCCTCCTTCAGCACCTCCCCTCCTGCACCTCCTCTCCAGCACCACCTATTCCTGCCACGTCCTCCTCCAGCGTCCTCCTAGAGCACTCCCTCAGCTGCACCTTCCTTGCACGTCCTCTCCAGCACCTCCCCCTCCTGCCCTCCTACCTCCAGCACCACCTTCCTCCTGCATCCTCCTCCTGCACCGTCCTCCTCCAGCACCTCCCCCTCCTGCACCTCCTCCTGCACGTCCTCCTCCAGCACCTCCCCCTAAAGCACCTCCTCTTCCAGCACCACCTCCTCCAGCACCTCCTCCTCCTGCACCTCCTCCAGCACCTCCTCCTGCACCTCCTCCTGCACCTCCTCCTTGCATGTAGTGACCAGCAGGCTGCCTGAAGGCACCAGACCATCACTCTTCTATAACTACACAACTAGAGCATGACAACCTCACTGCCACTTATACACTACTCTACACTACACTACACTACTCTACACTACACTACACTACTCTACACTACACTGCACTACACTACACTACACTGCACTACACTACACTACACTACACTGCACTACACTACACTACTCTACACTACACTACACTACACTACACTACAGTACTCTACACTACACTACACTACACTACACTACTCCTACACTACAACTGCACTACTACTACACACACTACACTACACTACTCATCACTACACTACACTACACTACACTACACTACCTACACTACACTACACTACTCTACACTACACTACACTACTCTACACTACACTACACTACACTACTCTACACTACACTCGATGCACTACCTACCACACTACTCTACACTACACTGCTCTACATACACTACACTACTCTACAACTACACTACACTACACTACTCTACACTACACTGCCTCTACACTACACTACACTACACTAACTAACTCTACACTACACTGCTCTACACTACACTTACAGCTACACTACACTGGTTACACTACACTGCTCTACACTACACTACACTCACTACTCTACACTACCACTACCTACACTACTCTACACTACATAACTACTCTACCTACACTACACTCACACTACACTACTCTACACTACACTACACTACTCTACACTACATACTCTACACTACACTGCTCTACACTACACTACACTACACTACACTACTCCTACACTACACTACACTACTCTACACTACACTACACTACTCTACACTACACTACCTACACTACTCTACTATACCTACTCACCTAACTACCTACTCTAACACTACACTACTCTAACATTAACATCTCTCTACACTAACTACTCTACACTACACTACACTACACTACTCTAACTACACTACACTACTTACACTACACTACTCTACACTACACTACACTACTCTACACTACACTACACTACACTACTCTACACTACACTACACTACTCTACACTACACTACACTACACTACACTACTCTACACTACACTACACTACACTACTCTACACTACACTACACTACACTACTCTAACACTACACTACACTACTCTACACTACACTACTCTACACTACTCTACACTACACTACACTACACTACTCTACCACACTACTCTACACTACACATACACTACTCTACATCTACACTACACTACACTACTCTACACTACACTACTCTTACACTACACTACACTACTCTAACACTACTCTACACTACACTACACTACTCTACACTTACACTACACTACTCTACACTACACTACTCTACATACACTACACTACACTACACTACACTACTCTACACTACACTACACTACTTACACTACACTACACTACTCTACACTACACTACACTACTCTAATACTACACTGCTCTACACTAACACTACACTACTCTACACTACACTACTCTACACTACACTACACTACTCTACACTACACTACTCTACACCACACCTACACTACACTACACTACTCTACACTACTCTACACTTACACTACACTACCTTACACCTACACTATCTACACTACTCTACACTACTACTACTCTACCTACACTGCTCTAACACTACACTACACTACACTACTCCTACACCTACACTACACTACTCTACTACATACACTACACTACTACTAATCCACTACACTACTCTACACTACACACACTACCACTACACTACACTACTACTCTACACTACACTGCTCTACACTACACTACACTACCTACACTACTCTACACTACACTACTCTACACTACACTACACTACACTACTCTACACTACACTACACTACTCTACACTACTCTACACTACACTACACTACACTACTCTACACTACACTACACTACTCTACACTACACTACTCTACACTACACTACTCTAAACACTACACTACACACTACTCTACACTACACTACACTGCTCTACACTAACACTACACTACTCTACACTACACTACTCTACACTGCTCTACACTACACTACTCTACACTACACTACAACTACTCTACACTACACTACACTACACTACACTACTCTCTACACTACACTACTCTACACTACACTACACACTACTCTACACTACACTACTCTACACTACACTACTCTACACTACACTACACTAACTCTACACTACACTACACTACTCTAACACTACACTACACTACACTACTCTACACTACACTATCACTACTCTACACTACACTACTCTACACATACACTACACTACTCTACACTACACTACTCCTACACTACACTACACTACACTACTCTACACTACACTACTCTACACTACACTACACTACACTAACTCTACACTACACTACACTACTCTACACTACACTACTCTTACACTACACTACACTACCCTACTCTACACTACCTACTCTATCACTACTCTACACTACACTACTCTACACTACACTACTCTACACTACACTACACTACTCTACATACACTACACTACTCTAACACCTACAACTACATACTACACTACACTACCTCTACACTACTCTACTACACTACACTACACTGCACTACACACTATCTAACACTACA
The DNA here is from genome assembly GCF_026875155.1 of Cherax quadricarinatus. NCBI lineage: Eukaryota > Metazoa > Arthropoda > Malacostraca > Decapoda > Parastacidae > Cherax > Cherax quadricarinatus. The sequence continues at coordinate 76,931,445 of NC_069402.1, forward strand.
CTGCACTACTCTACACTGCACTACACTACACTACACTGCACTAAACACTACTCTACACTACCTCTGCACTACTCTACACTACTCTACACTACACTCACACTGCACTAACTCTACACTACACTGCACTACTCTACACTACTCTACACACACTACTCTACACTGCACTACACTATCTACACTACACTACACTGCACTACACTACTTACACTATACACTACACTACTGTACACTGCCTACACTACTCTACACTACACTGCACTGCACTACTCTACAACTACACTACTCTACACTACACTATACACTACACTACTGTACACTGCACTAACACTACTCTACACTACACATATACACTACAACTACTGTACACTGCACTACACTACTCTACACTACTCTACAACTGCACTACACTACTCTACACTACACTGCACTGCACTACTCTAACACTACACTGCACTACACTGCACTGCACTACCTACACTACACTACACATACACTGCACTGCACTACTCTACACTACACTACACTGCTCTACACTACACTACACTACTCTACACTACACTGCTCTTAACCATCTACACTGCACTACACTACACTACATTACACTACACAACTCTACACTACACTACACTACACTACTCTACACTTACACTACACTACTCTACACTACACTCACTACTCTACACTACACTATCTACACTACACTACTCTACACTACACTACACTACACTACTCTACACTACACTATCTACACTACTCTACACTACACTACTCTACACTACACTACTCTACACTACACTACACTACACTACTCTACACTACTACTACTCTACACTACACTACTCTACACTACACTACACTACTCTACACTTACTCTACACTACACTACTCTACACTACACTACACTACTCTACACTACACTACACTACTCTACAGTACACTACACTACACTACACTACACTACACTACTCTACACTACACTACTCTACTCTACACTACACTACACTACTCTACACTACACTACACTACACTACTCTACACTACACTGCTCTACACTACACTGCACTACACTACACTACATTACACTACACATACTTCTACACTACACTACACTACACTACTCTACACTACACCTACACTACTCTACACTAACACTACACTACTCTACACTACACTACTCTACACTACACTACTCTACACTACACTACACTACACTACTCTACACTACACTACTCTACACTACTCTACACTACACTACTCTACACTACACTACTCTACACTACCTACACTACACTACTCTACACTTACACTACACTACACTACTCTACACTACACTACTCTACACTACACTACACTACTCTACACTACTCTACACTACACTACACTACTCTACACTACACTACACTACTCTACACTACACTACACTACTCTACAGTACACTACACTACACTAACACTACCCCCTACACTACTCTACACTACACTACACTACTCTACACTACACTACACTACTCTACACTACACTACACTACACTACTCTATACTACACTGCTCTACACTACACTACACTACTCTACACTACACTACTCTACACTACACTACACTACTCTACACTACACTACTCTACACTACACTACACTACACTACACTACTCTACACTACACTACTCTACACTACACTACACTACTCTACACTACACTACTCTACACTACTCTACACTACACTACTCTACACTACACTGCTCTACACTACACTACCTACACTACTCTACACTACACTACACTACTCTACACTACACTACACTACTCTACACTACACTACTCTACACTACACTACACTCACTCTACACTACACTACACTACTCTACACTACACTGCTACTACACTACACTACACTACACTACACTACTCTACACTACACTACACTACACTACACTACACTACTCTACACTACACTACACTACTCTACACTACTCTACACTACACTACACTACACTACTCTACACTACACTACACTACTCTACACTACACTACTCTACACTACACTACTCTACACTACACTACTCTACACTACATTACACTACTCTACACTACACTACACTACTCTACACTACACTACTCTACACTGCTCTACACTACACTACTCTACACTACACTACACTACTCTACACTACACTACATACACTACTCTACACTACACTACACTACTCTACACTACACTACACACTACTCTACACTACACTACACTACACTACTCTACACTACACGACACTACTCTACACTACACTACACTACTCTACACTACACTACACTACACTACTCTACACTACACTACACTACTCTACACTACACTACTCTACACTACACTACACTACTCTACACTACACTACTCTACACTACACTACTCTACACTACTCTACACTACACTACTCTACACTACACTACACTACACTACTCTACACTACACTACACTACTCTACACTACACTACTCTACACTACACTACACTACCCTACTCTACACTACACTACTCTACACTACTCTACACTACACTACTCTACACTACACTACTCTACACTACACTACACTACTCTACACTACACTACACTACTCTACACTACACTACTCTACACTACACTACTCTACACTACACTACACTACACTGCACTACACTACTCTACACTACACTGCACTACTCTACACTGCACTACACTACACTACACTGCACTACACTACTCTACACTACACTACACTGCACTACTCTACACTACTCTACACTACACTGCACTACTCTACACTACACTGCACTACTCTACACTACTCTACACTACACTACTCTACACTGCACTACACTACTCTACACTACACTACACTGCACTACACTACTCTACACTATACACTACACTACTGTACACTGCACTACACTACTCTACACTACACTGCACTGCACTACTCTACACTACACTACTCTACACTACACTATACACTACACTACTGTACACTGCACTACACTACTCTACACTACACTATACACTACACTACTGTACACTGCACTACACTACTCTACACTACTCTACACTGCACTACACTACTCTACACTACACTGCACTGCACTACTCTACACTACACTGCACTACACTGCACTGCACTACTCTACACTACACTACACTACACTGCACTGCACTACTCTACACTACACTACACTGCTCTACACTACACTACACTACTCTACACTACACTGCACTACACTACACTGCACTACACTACACTACATTACACTACACAACTCTACACTACACTACACTACACTACACTACACTACACTACACAACTCTACACTACACTACACTACACTACACTACACAACTCTACACTACACTACACTACACTACACTACACTACACTGCACAACTCTACACTACATTACACTACACTACAGTACACTACACTACATTACACTACACTATTTTACACTACACTACACTGCACTACACTAAAGTACACTACACTACACTACACTGCACTACACTACATTACACTACACTATTTTACACTACACTACACTGCACTACACTACAGTACAGTACACTACACTACATTACACTACACTACAGTACACTACACTACACTGCACTACACTACAGTACACTACACTACATTACACTACACTATTTTACACTACACTACACTGCACTATTTTACACTACACTACAGTACACTACACTACACTACAGTGCACTACACTACACTACACTACACTACACTACTCTACACTACACTATTTTACACTACACTACACTGCACTACACTACAGTGCACTACACTACACTACACTACACTACACGACACTACACTATTTTACACTACACTACACTACACCACACTACACTACACTTACCACTACACTCACCACATATTCACTACGACACTATTTCTCCACCACATTATACCACTATACTCCCCCGTATTTCCAGGTCTCCTTTTGCACCTCCCCAGTACCCACCTCCCCATTTTAGCACCCCCCCAGTAGAAAACCCCAATTTTCCCCGTATCACCAGTAAAACCACGGGCCGGCTTGAGCCTGGAAAGGGAAAATTTACTGTGCCGGCACTCTAAAGGGGGGGGGTTGTTAATTTGCTTTTTTTATAACTGTTTCGCCTTGGCAATACAGTGATGGAGTGAATAAATGACGAAAGTTTTTTTTTCTTGGGGGCCACCCTCCCTTGGTGGGAGGCTGCCAGTGTGTTTTTTAAAAAAAATAAAAATTTGGTGTTTTGGCACCTCTCATCGTTTATTTTAGAGACAGTTTGTTTTAATTTTCCAAAGTCAGAGATTTTTTTTAAAATTTTTGGGGTTATTTTAAAGGCTTGAAAGAATTTTATGATTTTTTCCCCGGGTTTTGGTAAATTTTCTTTTAAATACACCTGTAAAACCCAGGAAACAACCCCTTTCCCCCCGGAATTTCCCTGTTTAGCCCCCCGGAAAACAACAAAATTTTTCCTCTGAAATAAAACCTGTTTTCCCCCAAAGGGTCCCAACATACATCCCCCTGAAAATAACCGGGAAAAAGCCCGGGAAACAACACACATCCTCGAAATAACCTTTTTGGGCCCCCGAACAACACAACTCTGTAAACCCCCTGTTTGACCCAAAAAACCAACAAACCCTGAAAATACACCTGTTATAACCCGGGAACAACACCCCTCGGGAAAACCCGGGAAATTACCCCAAAAAAAAACCCCCCCTTGAAAACACCGTTTTGGACCCGGGAAAAAACACACCCCCTGTAATACACCTTTTACAGACCCAGGAAACAACACCCCCTCTGGTAATACAACTTGAAGATTTAACTTCACACTAAAAATATTTTCTGTAAACGTAGGGGTTCAAAAAATTATTCGATACTGGAGGAAAATTTTCAACGCAGAAAGATGGAGGGGTCCCGTGTAAAGAAAATGCGAGAGGGTCGCAGGAGTAAAAAGGGCCCCCTTCCTTGGCTGGAACCATAACAGTCACAATACCGTGCCTGGAACCATAACAGTCATAATACCGTGGCTGGAACCATAACAGTCACAATACGCTGGCTGGAACCATAACAGTCTCAATACCGTGGCTGGAACCATAACAGTCACAATACCGTGGCTGGAACCATAACAGTCACAATGCCGTGCCTGGAACCATAACAGTCACAATACCCTGGCTGGAACCATAAGTCACAATACCCTGGCTGGAACCATAACAGTCACAATACCCTGGCTGGAACCATAACAGTCACAATACCCTGGCTGGAACCATAATAGTCACAATACCCTGGCTGGAACCATAACAGTCACAATACCGTGGTTGGAACCATAACAATCACAATACCGTGGCTGGAACCATAACAGTCACAATACGCTGGCTGGAACCATAACAGTCTCAATACCGTGCCTGGAACCATAACAGTCACAATACCGTGGCTGGAACCGTAACAGTCACAATACCGTGCCTGGAACCATAACAGTCACAATACCGTGGCTGGAACCATAACAGTCACAATACCGTGGCTAGAATCATAACAGTCACAATACTGTGCCTGGAACCATAACAGTCACAATACCGTGGCTGGAACCATAACAGTCACAATACCGTGGCTGGAACCATAACAGTCACAACACCGTGGCTGGAAATATAACAGTCACATCAACAGTCACAATGCCATACTGGAGTATGCAGCACCAGTATGGAACCCACACCTGGTCAAGCACGTCAAGAAATTAGAGAAAGTGCAGAGGTTTGCAACAAGACTAGTCACGGAGCTAACGAAAATGTCCTATGAGGAGAGATTAAGGGAAGTCAACCTGACGACGCTGGAGGACAGGAGGAATAGGAACGACATGATAACGACATATAAAATACTGAGAGGAACTGACAAGATGGATAGGGCGAGGTTGTTCCCGAGATGGGACACAGGAACAAGGGGTCACAACTGGATGTTGAAAAACTCTGACGAGTCACAGGGATGTTAGGAAGTATTTCTTCAGTCACAGAGTTGTCAGGAAGTGGAACAATCTGGAGAATGGAGTGGAGGCAGGAACCACACATAGCTTTAAGAAGAAGTATGATAAAGCTCATGGAACAGGGAGTGGACCTAATAGCGACCAGTGAAGAGGTGGGGCCACGAGCTGTGAATCAACTCCTGCAATCACAAATAGGTGAGTACACACACACACACACACACTCTGAAGTGTCCCTGTTTGCAGATGATGTGAAGCTAATGAGAAGGATTAAATCGGATGAGGATCAGGCAGGACTACAAAGAGACATGGGCAGGCTGGACATGTGGTCCATCAACTGGCTTCTCGAATTTAACCCCGCCAAATGCAAAGTCATGAAGATCGGGGAAGGGCAAAGAAGACCGCAGACAGAGTATAGGTTAAGTGGCAAAAGACTGCAAACCCTGTTCAAGGAGAAAAATCTTGGGGTGAGTATAACACCGAGCACGTCTCCGGAAGCACACATCAACCAGATAACTGCTGCAGCATATGGGCGCCTAGCAAACCTGAGATTAGCGTTCCGATACCTTAGTAAGAAATCGTTGGTGTACACTGTACACCGTGTACGTCAGGCCCATACTCGAGTATGCAGCACCAGTTTGGAACCCGCAACGGGTCAAGCACGTTAAGAAATTAGAGAAAGTGCAAAGGTTTGCGACAAGGTTAGTTCCAGAGCTAAGGGGAATGTCCTACGAAGAAAGGTTAAGGGAAATCGGCCTGACGACACTGGAGGACAGGAGGGTCAGGGGAGACATGATAACGACATACAAAATGCTGCGTGGAATAGACAAGGTGGACAGAGACAGGATGTTCCAGAGATGGGACACAGAAACAAGGGGTCACAATTGGAAGTTGAAGACTCAGATGAGTCAAAGGGATGTTAGGAAGTATTTCTTCAGTCATAGAGTAGTCAGGAAGTGGAATAGCCTAGCAAGTGATGTAGTTGAGGCAGGAACCATACATAGCTTTAAGACGAGATATGATAAAGGTCATGGAGCAGGGAGAGAGAGGACCTAGCAGTAATCAGTGAAGAGGCGGGCCAGGAGCTATGGCTCAACCCCTGCAACCACAAATAGGTGAGTACACACACACATTCTCTCTCTCGCTCGCTCTCTCTCTCTCTCTCTCTCTCTCTCTCTCTCTCTCTCTCACACACACACACACACACACATTTTCTTGGACTGCAAGAAGGCGTTTGACACAGTTCCACACAAGAGATTGGTGCAAAAACTGGAGGACCAAGCAGGGATAACAGGGAAGGTACTACAATGGATCAGGGAATACTTGTCAGGAAGACAGCAGCGAGTCATGGTACGTGGCGAGGTGTCAGAGTGGGCACCTGGGTGGGTCCCGCAGGGGTCAGTCCTAGGACCAGTGCTGTTTCTGGTATTTGTGAACGACATGACGGAAGGAATAGACTCTGAGGTGTCCCTGTTTGCAGATGACGTGAAGTTGATGAGAAGAATTCACTCGATCGAAGACCAGGCAGAACTACAAAGGGATCTGGACAGGGTGCAGACCTGGTCCAGCAATTGGCTCCTGGAGTTCAATCCCACCAAGTGCAAAGTCATGAAGATTGGGGAAGGGCAAAGAAGGCCGCAGACGGAGTACAGTCTAGGGGGTCAGAGACTACAAACCTCACTCAAGGAAAAAGATCTTGGGGTGAGTATAACACCAGGCACATCTCCTGAAGCGCACATCAACCAAATAACTGCTGCAGCATATGGGCGCCTAGCAAACCTCAGAACAGCTTCCGACATCTTATAAGGAATCATTCAGGACCCTGTACACCGTGGTACGTTAGGCCATATTGGAGTATGCGGCACCGGTTTGGAACCCACACCTACCCAAAGCACGTGAAAAAAAACTAGAGAAAGTGCAAAGGTTTGCAACAAGACTAGTCCCAGAGCTAAGAGGTATGTCCTACGAGGAGAGGTTAAGGGAAATCAACCTGACGACACTGGGGACAGGAGAGATAGGGGGACATGATAACGACATACAAAATACTGAGAGGAATTGACAAGGTGGACAAAGACAGGATGTTCCAGAGATTGGACACAGTAACAAGGGGACACAGTTGGAAGCTGAAGACACAGATGAATCACAGGGATGTTAGGAAGTATTTCTTCAGCCACAGAGTAGTCAGTAAGTGGAATAGTTTGGGAAGCGATGTAGTGGAGGCAGGATCCATACATAGCTTTAAGCAGAGGTATGATAAAGCTCACGGCTCAGGGAGAGTGACCTAGTAGCGATCAGTGAAGAGGCGGGGCCAGGAGCTCGGACTCGACCCCCGCAACCTCAACTAGGTGAGTACACACACATTAACTTATCCAGACCGTATCAATAAACGAAGTATAGTGACAAGAAAATATAGAATAAGAAAACAATTAATTACACACCGGAAGTGATGACACTGTAATTCATGGTGACGTGATCAATGTATATTGTATCAATGTATATTGTATCAATGTATATTGTATCAATGTATATTGTATCAATGTATATTGTATCAATGTATATTGTATCAATGTATATTGTATCAATGTATATTGTAATCAATGTATATTGTATCAATGTATATTGTATCAATGTATATTGTATCAATGTATATATAGTATCAATGTATATTGTATCAATGTACATTGTATCAATGTATATTGTATCAATGTATATTGTATCAATGTACATTGTATCAATGTATATTGTATCAATGTATATTGTATCAATGTACATTGTATCAATGTATATTGTATCAATGTACATTGTATCAATGTATATTGTATCAATGTATATTGTATCAATGTATATTGTATCAATGTACATTGTATCAATGTATATTGTATCAATGTACATTGTATCAATGTATATTGTATCAATGTATATTGTATCAATGTACATTGTATCAATGTATATTGTATCAATGTATATTGTATCAATGTATATTGTATCAATGTACATTGTATCAATGTATATTGTATCAATGTACATTGTATCAATGTATATTGTATCAATGTACATTGTATCAATGTATATTGTATCAATGTATATTGTATCAATGTATATTGTATCAATGTACATTGTATCAATGTATATTGTATCAATGTATATTGTATCAATGTATATTGTATCAATGCATATTGTATCAATGTACATTGTATCAATGTATATTGTATCAATGTATATTGTATCAATGTATATTGTATCAATGTATATTGTATCAATGTATATTGTATCAATGTACATTGTATCAATGTATATTGTATCAATGTATATTGTATCAATATATATTGTATCAAGACATTATGTGAATAATGAATGACAGGGAACAATTGTCAGTAGTGAGAATGTTTATAGTTTTATTCAGTGAATGTTTATGGATATTTATTATCATAAACATTCAAGACAGATGCATGTATATACACATGCATCATCATGCGATACATACAACACACATACAGCTTCATATACATGAACGATGTATATATTCTGTATGAGTCATGGAAGACAGCCTTCTTTAACGACACACACACACACACACGGGGCCAGGAGCTGAGTCTCGACCCCTGCAACCACAATTAGATGAGTACACACACTGGCTTCTCATCAGTCAACAGATGGTCCAACTGGCCGTCACTACTGATCAGCTGGTCACCCACCAGGCGTGACAGCTGGACCATCTGTTTACCAGTGATCAGCTGGTTAGCCTTCCAGCTGTAATTGACAGCTGAGCCACCTGTTTATTTTTCCAGCAGATGGCTCTCTACAAGGAGTAGGATGCCAGCTGGGGCTAGCACACTCAGGTGGTTGTTGAGAGCCAGCTACTAGAAAGAGCTGGCAGCTGGTGCCAGTGACTAGTACCACCTGAACGCTGGAACTACCATCAACAACAATGCTGTTAACTACCACCATCACAGCTACCACCATCACAGCTAGCACCACCACTCCCACCACCACAACAACCACCATTACAACTGCCACCATCACAGCTACCACCATCACAGCTAGCACCACCACTCCCACCACAACAACAACCACCATTACAACTGCCACCATCACAGCTACCACCACCACAACAACCACCATCACAGTTACCACCACCACAACTACCACCATCACAGCTACCACCACAACTACCACCACCATTACAACCACCACCACCACAGCTACCACCATCACAGCTACAACCGCCACCACTACAACTAACACTACAACTACCACCGTCATAACTACCACCACCACAACTACCATCAACACAATTACCACCATCACAGCTACCACCACAACTACCACCATCACAGCTACCACCACAACAACCACCATTACAACTACCACCACAACCACCACCACTGCCATCATCACAGCTACAACCACAACTACCACCATTACAGCTACCACCACAACTACCATTATAACTACCACCACCACCATCATTACCACCACAACCCTATCACCACCATCACAGCTACCACCAGTACCACCATCACAGCTACCATCACAACTACCACCACAACCCTACCACCATCACCATCACAGCTACCACTACCACCATCATAGCTACCACCACCACCACCATCACAGCTACGACCACAACTACCACCATTAGAACTACCACCAACACCCTACCACCACAGCTACCGCAACTACCACCATCGTAGCTACCACCATCATAGCTACCACCATCACAACTACCACCATCATAACTACCACCACCACCCCTACTATCACCACCACTACCACCATCACAGTTACCACCACAACTACCACCATCACAACTTTTCACCATCACTACCATGACAAATACCACCACCAACCCTACCACCACAACTACCCTCATCACAGCTACCACCACAACTACCACCATCATAACTACCACCACAACCTTACCACCACCATCACAGCTACCACCACTACCATCATCACAGCTACCATCACAACTATCACCACCAACCCTACACCACAACCATTACAACCACCATAACTACCACCACTACCACCATCACAGCTACCACCAAACTACCACCATCACAGCTACCACCACAATTACCACCACCATTATAACTACCACCACCATCACAGCTACCACCACAACTACCATCATAACTACCACCACCATCACAGCTACCACCACCGTCACAGCTACCACCACCACCACCACTACCACCATCATAGCTACCACCACCACCATCATCACAGCTACGACCACAACTACCACCATCAGAACTACCACCACCACCCTACCACCACAATCACAGCTACCACCAAGACAGCTACCACCATCACAACTACCATGATAACTACCACCACCAACCCTACCACCACAACCACCATTACAACCACCACAACTACCACCACTACCACTACTATCGTCACAGCTACCACCATCATAACTACCACCACCACCATCATAACTACCACCACAACCTTACCACCACCACCACTACCACCATCACAGCTACCACCATCACAGTGCCACCATCACAGCTACCACCACCATCACTACCACCATCATAGCTACCACCACCACTACCACCATCATAGCTACCGCCATCACAGCTACCACAACTACCACCACCAACCTAACCACCACCATTACAACCACCACCACAAGTACCACCACTATCACAGCTACCACCATAACTACCACCACCAACCCTACCACCACAACTACACCACCAACCCTACCACCACAACCATCACTACCACCATCACAGCTACCACAACTACTACCACCAACCCTACCACTACAACCACCACCATTACAACCACGACAACAACCACAACCACTAACAACAACCATCACAACAACCACCATCACAACAACCACTATCACAACAACCATCACAACCACTATCACAACTACCACCACTACATCTATCAATTATCATAAACATTTTTACACCAAATTATATTAAGGATAAATCATGAATTATATATGGTTAGTTCACTAGAGAAAAAAACAGTGAATAAATACTCGAACTGTCAACTTTCCAGTTTCCAGTGTCCGAACGCATTGGCGCTGGCTTCCTACCGTGAAATTTTAATACATTCAGGTAAAGCTCTTCTCCGAGCTCCCTGAATCATGAAGTATATACACCAGGGAGTGTGTATACCTGGTGTATATACATAAAGAGCCGAGTTTAATCTCTATTTGGGGGATTAGTGTGTAGCTGATGTAAGTGTCCAGCTGAGTGTCAGACAAGTGGGGTTAGCTCACTTGAATTTGTTTAAGCGCATTCTTTGTGTGTTAGCTGAGCGCTTGTGTAAGTGAAGCTTATTATGCTTATTAGTGCAAGCGGAGGAGGAGAGGAGAGAGAGAGAGGGAGCGCTGTGTAAGTGAAGCTTATTTGCTATAGTGCAAGCGGAAGAGAGAGAGAGAGAGAGAGAGAGAGAGAGAGAGAGAGAGAGAGAGAGAGAGAGAGAGAGAGAGAGAGAGAGAGAGAGAGAGAGAGAGAGACGACCAACGTTTTAACACTTCTTGCAAAAAAACATATAATTTCAGATTATTATTATTATAATCAAAAAGAAGCGCTAAACCACAAGGACTATACAGCGCTGCAGGGCAGGAAGGAAGCGAGGGCATCAGGTGGCAAAAGGGAGATGGATGAGTAATAGGTTACGGATAACAGCGGGACAGTGGATGGTGAAAGGGTAAAGGGCAGCAAGAGACTGAACTAGAAAGGGCTGAGGGGAGTGCGAAAAGTATCATCAGAGTTTGTGGAGTAAATCAGTCGTTGTCAAGAAGTCAATGAGAGAGTCAGGATTAAAGGAGGGTCCATCAGCAAGAAGGGAAGGTAAAGAGAGAGTAGTAGAACGAAGACGACGTTGGAGGTAAATTCTGCGTGCTCGTTGATAGAGAGGGCAGTCTAACAGAATGTGGCTAATCGATACTGGAACTTGACACTGCTCACAGAGAGGAACAGGGTGCCTCTCCATGAGATACCCAAGAGTAAGACGAGTGTGGCCAATGCGAAGGCGGAAGAGAGTGGTCTCCCAACCTCGGCACTGATGACAAGAAGACGGCCAGTAACCTATGCTCGGTTTAATAGAATGAAGTTTGTTACCGAGCAGAGTTGAACCAACGTTGTTGCCAACGGGTGCAAAGGTGGGTAGCTATTGCAGCAAAATAGTCCAGAAATGGAACACCTCGATAGAAATTGGTAGGTCATGTACTGCTGACCGCGCAGCAGTGTCTGCCTGTTCATTGCCCTGTACGTCGACATGACCAGGGACCCAACAAAAAACAATATCTTTATGTTTGGTAGAGATACGGCGTAGCCAAAGTTGGATACGGAGAACTAGGGGATGAGATGTATCAAATTTTCGTATAGCCTGTAGAGCACTAAGGGAGTCTGAGACTACTACAAATGATGACACAGGCATAGATGCGATACGAATAAGTGCTGCAAGAATGGCATACAGTTCAGCAGTAAAAATGCTAGCTGAAGATAGTAAATGTCCCCGCACGACGCTGTCCGGAAACACTGCTACGAATCCGACGCCGTCTGAAGACTCAGAGCCATCTGTGTACACAGCGGTGGCATGAGAATGGGAGTGGAAGTGATCAAGAAAAAGAGAGCGGGAAGCCACCGTAGGCAGTTGAGCTTTCGAGCAAGGGAGTGAGAAAGAACAGACCCGAACAGCTGGAACTTCCCAGGGGGGTAGGGAAAAGTGAGATGCTACATGAATATATAAAGGTGGTAACTGAAGGGAAGACAAGAGTGAATGTAGGCGAAGAGAAAAGGGACGGAGCAAACAGGGGCGGCGAACGAATAATGTCTACTAATATCGGTGACCATTCTATAAATGGAAGGATTGTGTAGATCGTGAGAGCGTACATAGTAGCGAAGGCAATGGGCATCACGGCGATCAGACAAGGATGGAACATTCGCTTCTGTATAGAGGTTCTCAACAGGGGAAGAGCGAAAAGCACCAAGGCACAAACGTAATCCTTGGTGATGGATAGAGTTAAGGCTAGAGAGAGTAGCAGGAGAGGCCACAGAATAAATCTGGTCACCATAATCGAGTTTCGATAAAATGAGGGCTGAATGTAGGCGAAGCAGAGTTCGACGATCAGCTCCCCAGGAAAGATGAGCAAGGGTTTTAAGAAGGTTTAGCCGGCTATGACAAGTTGCCTTCAGAGAGGTTATGTGAGGTTTCCAGGATAACCGACGGTCAAAGAGAAGGCCTAGAAACCTGACTGTATCATGTTTGGGGATACGGGAGCCATAGAGATACAAAGGATGATCGGAGATAACAGAGCGTCTAGTGAAAGTAATTTGGTGAGTTTTGGTACTTGAAAATTTAAACCCATGCGTGGTGGCCCAAGTGGAAACACGGTCGACCGCATGCTGGAGAGAAACTGCAATAAGATGACAGTCAGCGCCTGCACAAGCAATAGCGAAGTCATCAACATAGAGTGATGACCAAATATTGGGTGGAAGAACAGAGGCCAAATCATTTATAGCAAGGAGAAAAAGTGTTGTGCTTAGAACACATCCCTGAGGGACACCTTCAGCTTGGACGAAGTCCGGGGAAAGAACATTATTGACTCGAACACGGAAATGTCTGTCAGTTAAAAAGTTCTTAAGGAAGGATGGTAGATTGCCTCGGAGGCCTATGGAATGGGCCTGGGCCAAAATATTATACCTCCAAGTTGTGTCATATGCCTTCTCAAGGTCAAAAAATATGGCAATAACTGAGTGATTATTCGCAAAGGCATTACAAACATACGTATCCAAGCGTAGTAAGGGTCTATGGTAGAACGACCCTTACGAAAGCCATATTGACTAGCGGAGAGACTGTTGTGTGTCTCTAAATACCACATTAAACGTCAATTTACGAGACGTTCCATCACTTTGCAAACTGCACTAGTAAGAGCGATGGGGCGATAGTGGGAGGCATCATGTCCTGTAGTACCCGGTTTGCGGAAAGGGAGAACAATGGCAGATTTCCACAGCTGGGGAAGAACTCCTTGTGCCCAAATAAGATTGAAGAGGTGTAAGAGGACTACAAGGGCTGACCGATGTAAATGTTGTAACATACGAATATGAATGTCGTCAGGCCCAGCTGCCGATGATCGGCAAGCTGAGAGCGTTGCCTCCAGTTCTTGAAGTGTAAAAGGCACATTATACTGTTCTTCTCTGAGAGAAGAAAAGTCCAAGGGTACTAACTCTCTGGCAGACTTTGAGGAAAGAAACGAGGGGCATAGATGGAGCCCTCAGGAAATACGGACCAGATGTGTGCCAAGTTCAATGGCAACGTCGAGAGGGTTTGCTACATCAACACCAGCGACCCGTAGAACAGGAGCTGGGTCAGGAGAGTATTTACCACTCAATTTCCTCACTTTTTTCCAGACTGCACTCATAGAAGAAGCAGAGGTGATGGTGGAAAAACATAGTCTCGCCAACAAGTGCGTTTAGCTTCACGGATGACACGCGAGCGATCGCACGCTTCTGCTTAAAATCAAGAAGTCTCTCAGCGGTTCTATTGTACCGGTACCTGCCCCATGCAGCACGTTTCAAACGTACTGCACGAGCACAAGCAGGAGACCACCAAGGCACGCACTTCTGAGAATGCCTGCCTGAGGTTTGGGGTATAGAATGAAAAGCTGCGGTATAAACTGACGTCGAGAAGATGTGTAGGAGCTCATCAATGGAGGATGAAGAAGGAACCTCACTAAAAGCAGTGAGGTGTGAGTAAAGATCCCAATTTGCCCGATCAAATTGCCAGCGAGGGCTACGGAAAGGTGGTGAATAGGAAGGAGAAGTAAGAATGATCGGAAAATGATCGCTGTCATGTAAGTCTGGTAGAACAGGCCAGTTGAAGTCTAGTGCAGTGGAGGAAGAGCAGACTGATAGATCGATGCAAGAGAGAGTATGAGTACGAGGATCAAAATGGGTGGGAGTACCCGTATTTAAAACATGGAGGGGGTGAGAGGCGAGAAAAGCCTCCAACTGAATGCCACGTGAGTCACAATGAGACCCCCCCCAGAGGGGGGGATTAAAATCACCAAGTAACAGAAGTGGTGGTGGTAAGGATGAAACAAGAAAGGCAAAGTCTGGGATAGAAAATGCTCGAGAAGGAAAGAGATATAAAGAGCATATTGTAAACCACTTATTCAAGTGGATACGGGCTGCAGTGTAATGCAGCGAGGTATGGATAAATAGTTGACAGTACGGAATATCATTGCGTAGAAGAAGGGCACTTTCATTAAAGGTCCCATCTGAGAAAGGATCCGAAGAATACAATAAATTATAGCCTGAGATAGGTTGGAAAACAGCCGAGTGTAATTTTGGTTCTTGTAAGCAAGCACCAACAGGGGAAAACCTGGAAAGCAACATCTGAAGCTCACCCCGATTACCCCTGAGGCCGCGGATATTCCACTGTAAATAGGCCATGATTGGCGATGAAGAAAATATCAGGAATCTGTAGGTAAAGGTACCTACGGACTAGAGTGGTTAGAAAAGTCAACGTGTGGTGGCATTGGAAGACGTTCAAGTAGCGAAGGAACGGAGCTTTGCGAAGAATGGGGTTGTGAAGATGGAGGAGAGGGAAGAGAAGGAACAGGAAGTGAATCAGTGTCCATTGAAGGTTTAGTCTCTGCAATATATTCTGAAATGGCTTCAAGTGTTTCTGAATTCAAAGATGTATGGGAGACCATATTGGAGATAGAAGGAGGAGGGTGAGTAAAGATTGGGACAGTAATGGACTGTACCAAAGTAGAGGGGGAGGGAAGAGTGTAAGGGACTGGAGATGAAGTGTGGGGGGGGGACAGAAGAGGCAGAAACCTGGGAGGTGGCAGAAGAGGGAGAAACTTGGGAGGGGACAGGGGTGGAAGGCATAGTATGAGGAGGAGGGAGAATCTCCACACTTGTAATAGAGCCAGAGAGAGGGGAAGAACTAGGTACAGAGACTGGAAAGGTAAAGTGTGGAGGTGGAAGAAGGGAAGGAAGGGGCAAAGAAGATTTGAGCAATGTGGATTTTTTGGACTTCTGAGTAGAGGGGCGATTGGTATTAGGTGTCGTACGAGGTCTTGTCGATACTGGGGCTTGTGAGGAAGGACGCGAAGATGTGAGAACAGACTGAGTTGTAGTCGGGACGTCAGAGCCAAGGACAGCAAAAGGATTAGATGCCGTAGTGGCTGTGGGAGGGGTAACAACAGAGGAGGCTGCAGAAGATGGTACCCCAGAAGTGGGGGGATGTTTGGAAACACGAGAATAAGAAACACGGGGTAGTCTCCCTTGGAGGCGGAGATGAGTAACTGCCATAGCATAAGGGAGACCTTCTGCCTCTTTGAGGCAACGGATTTCACGTTCATTTAAGTAGACCTGGCAACGGCGGGAGTACGAAGGGTGAGCTTCATTACAATTAAGGCAAGATGGAGGTTGACTGCAAGATGTATTAGAATGGTCGTCGGCACCACAGACTGGGCATTCGGCCATAGATCTGCAATATTTCGCTGGGTGACCAAAACGCCAGCAATTTCTACATTGTTGCGGTGTAGGTATCACCTTTCGAACTTGTAACCAATGTCCGCAACATACACAGAGGACGGGAGTTCTCGGCTGTCAAAAGTTAAACGAGCCACATTGCAAGGGTAACGTCTCCGCCCCCAGGCAGGAAGGACATAAGTGTCTACTTTGAGGATTGGGAGATCCTGGAGTTCCAGCTGTTCAAAAATGTCATTGCCACATGACTGGAAATTCTGTTGGACTATGGTATGGGGCAGAATGACAGTACCACTACAAGAATTGAGAGAAAGATGTTTTTCAATAGTGATAATAGTAGTATCGATATTCGAAAGGAGAGAAAGATCATGAGCTTGGGTAGCATTCTGGACAGTGACGATGCGCATACCGCTCTTGAGAGCATGAAATGAAATATCTCTACCAACATGACGCAGGAGCGCTTTGCCAATACTATGGTCAGAAAGGTAGGCAGAAGAAGAAGTCGGTCTTAAAGTAAAGAATTTAGTCCATTGTGTGGTCCGAAACTGAGCGTGGAGAGGGAGTGCTTGACGTATCGGTCTTTTCCGAGTAGAATGGGAAGGTAACGAAGGAGCATCATCAGGAGATTGACGTTGGCGTTTAGGAGTAGGACCGGAGTTGGTCCGGCGTGATATGGGCGGGCGATTCGAAAATTGCCATACCGTAGAGGGAGAAGCCGGAAGCATAGTCAAAGGAGAGCGGAGTTCAGACAAATCGAAGGAGTCAGTCGAAGCCCCGGTACCTGAAGCGGGTGAGGAAACAGCACCAGCAAGAGGTACAGGGGCATCAGGAGTGTCCGAAGAGTGGTCTAAACACAAGGCAGGGTCAGAATGGGGTGCGGTATCAAGAAGGGGCCCGGGGGTAGTGGGTTCATGGACTAGGGCTGCCATGGTTAGGTTACTCCTTTGCTTTTTTGTTTTTAAGAAAAAAAAAGAAAGAAGAAAAGAAAATAAAAATAAAAAAAGAAAAAAAAAAAGGGGGGAGCAGGAGGAATAGTTCCCAGGAGGAATGAAAGGGCCGGAAAATCTCCCTCCGCGCCCAAGAGGACCTCAACACCGCTAGTAGCGGCTAGTAGCGCAGATGCAGCATGGAACCCGTGCCATACCCTACCCTTCATGCCAGTAAACCAGCAATCCGGGATAGCAACCTCACATCTGCCGAGCTACCTCGGTGGACAAAAGAGAGGGCGGCCGGATATCCGCCACAAAGCATACCTCCTTCGGCCACCACCCCCGGAATCCGAAAGGTGGCTTCCAGAGATACACCCGTCGCCCGAAAGACACCCAAAGCTACTCCGGGATACTGGAGAGGGAAACGGGACATCCCCAGGCAATCCAGATTCCACGGCAAACTACGCCACCGCCAAGAACCTCAACGGAATGGGATGGACCCCGGTGTCCTTTCCCCTACCTAGGAACTAGCGCGCCTGTGGGAGAAATCCCAAAGGCCAAAAAGAGAAAGGGCAAAAGGGAGGGGTGAGGAGGAGGAGGAGGAATGGAAAAAGGGGAGGATGGGGAGGATAGGATAGGGGAGGGGAGAATGGGGGGTAATTAGGTTCGGTCTGAGGAAGAAGACCGACAGGGC
Source organism: Cherax quadricarinatus (assembly GCF_026875155.1). Lineage (NCBI taxonomy): Eukaryota > Metazoa > Arthropoda > Malacostraca > Decapoda > Parastacidae > Cherax > Cherax quadricarinatus. The sequence goes on from NC_069402.1 coordinate 76,950,544, forward strand.
TAATTCCTCAGACCAAGAGCCTCTTCACCACGCCAAGGAGCCCCCCTTGAAGAGGATATAATTTCAGAACTTAATGCACAGTGAAGAACCCTCAGTTGAGAGAAAACCCCATTTTCCACATTTACAAAAAAAAATATATATACCGTTGTAATGCTGTATATTTTACAACTTGCAGGTGAAGCACTCTGCTGAAGAGGGGCTCAGATGGAGGCCGTAACAGATATAGCTCGTGCCGTATATTTATGAAACACTGTTCTTTCTACTTCTAAAATAAGACGCCGCTCAAACTATCCACTTTCCTAAAACCACAAACAAACAACATCTGCTGAAATATTGCCACCATGGCGACTGACTGGTGTTCTTGTTGAAGACTGACTGTGACTGACTGACTGTGACTGACTGACTGTGACTGACTGACTGTGACTGTGGCTGACTGTGACTGTGGCTGACTGTGACTGACTGACTGTGACTGACTGACTGTGACTGACTGTGATTGTGACTGACTGACTCCACGATGCTGCCAGATAAGACCTTACAATAGCCAACCCATCACTCTCTTGCTGACAGTTGATGTTAGTGTAGACACACACACACACAACAATATATATATATATAATATATATATAATATATATATATATATATAAATATATATATATATATATATATATGGTGAAGGTGGTGGTTAAGTGAAGACAAGCCAGCAGCTGGTGACTGTACCATCAGCAAGCACATTAGTAAGGTCATTCAACATACCACATACTGTAGCTACAATGGAACTTTTCATTTCACTCCCACAGTGATGGATTAAATATCCCTTGTGTAGCTATCCGCTGGGTGGCTCACTGACACAGTGAGAAGGCTGGACGACACACTCGACCATCCCCACCATCCACACACTAATCAATAACATTCCTAAACTGAGTAATTCTGTGGCCTTGTGACTCACCTTGTTGAGTGGGTAAACACCTGCCCAGGCCATTCAACCTCAACTACCTCACCTCCCGTTGCTTAGTCACATCTGTTAAATGCTACACCTCACACACATAAAGTCGAGCTGGTTTACTAGTCAACTATGTCTAGCGATTAGCTAGTCACATATATCAATTTTCAATCTCAGACTATCTCTTCAGTGAGTCAAAAGCCACATCTGTCAAGCACTGAGGCTCAAAATAAGTGTGACAGATGTTAGACCCTACCTGTGTGGTACAACAGATGTGTAGGACCGTATATACTTCCTGTATTCTTGACAACTCTGTGAAACCTTGAAAGATTTGTAGGAAATTCTCTAAACTTAGAGCAAAGTTTATTGTAGGACTCACTTTTATATATATATATATATATATATATATATATATATATAATATATATATATATATATATATATATATATATATATATATATATATATATATATATACATATATTGCCCTTCTGAGTCAGATTTCGCTAGACAAAACTTTCTTATTTTCTGAGTGAATTACTAACATACACGTATACATACGAACAATAATACCATGACTGGAACAATACACAAATAACCAGGAGAGAGAGCAGCTTACCACGACGTTTCGATTCGACCTGGACCATATAGAGTCACACTGGTCCATGGTCCAAATCGGAGTGAAACGTCGTCGTAAGCTGCTCTCTCTCTCTCCTACGTACGGGTTATTTGTGTAATTTGTACAATATCATAAGAAAGGTGAGACACACACAAACACATATACACAAAACAGGATAAATATCTTAGTGACAAGGGTCTTGGACAAAATGGTAACTAACAGAGTGCAGGACAGACCATAAACACACCTGGAACAATAAATCAGTGCAAAGGGAAAGGAGATAGCGCAAGCCACAGCCTTCCTGTCCCCCTTCAAGGTTAGCTGATACATACCTCCACACTCACAGTAACTGTGTGTGTACTCACTTATTTGTGGTTGCAGGGGTCGAGACACAGCTCCTGGCCCCCTTCTTCACTGATCGCTCTACTAGGTCCTCTATCTCCCTGCTCCATGAGCTTTATCATACCTTTATCATAATCTACGTATGGTTCCTGCCTCCACAACATCGCTTGCCAGACTATGCCACTTCCTGACAACTCTATGACTAAAGAAATGTCTCCTAATATCTCTTTGATTCATCTGAGTCTTCAAATTCCAATTATGACCCCTTTGTTGCTATGTCCCATCTCTTGAACATCCTGTCTCCGTCCACCTTGTCAATTCCTCGCAGTATTTTGTATGTCGTTATCAGGTCTACCATAACCGTCCTACCTCCAGTGTTGTCAGGCCAATTTCCCTTAATCTATCTTCGTAGGACATTTCCCTGAACTCCGGAACTAGCCTTGTTGCAAACCTTTGCACTTTCTCTAATTTCTTGACGTGCTTGACCAGGTGTGAGTTCCAAACTGGTGCTGCATAATCCAGTATGGGCCTGACGTACATGGTGTACAGAGTCTTGAACGATTCTTTACTGAGATATCGGAACACTATTCTTAGGTTTGCCAGGCGCCCATATGCTGCAGCAGTTATCTGGTTGATGTGCATTTCAGGAGATGTGCTCGGTATTATACTCACCCCAAGATCCTTATCCTTGAGTGAGGTTTGCAGTCTTTGGCCACCTAGCCTGTACTCTGTCTTTGCTCTTCCCCTTCCTCAATCTTCATGGCTTTGCATTTGGCGGGGTTAAATTCGAGGAGCCAGTTGCTGGACTAATCTTCCAGCCTGTCCAGGTCTCTTCGTAGTCCTGCCTGGTCCTCATCTGATTTAATTCTCCTCATTAATTTCACATCATCTGCAAACAGGGACACTTTTGAGTCTATCTCTTCCGTCAAGTCATTCACATATACCAAAAATAGCATTGGTCTTAGGATTGACCCTTGTCGAAACTCGCTCCTCACCAATACATATAGTTGTAATTCTTACTACCACCTCTTGCATGTTACTCAAATAATCGTGGAAACACACAGCGCGTGAAGGACCAGACATGAGTTCAAGAGAGGAGACTACGTAAGCAAGAGGTAATTCCTAAGTAGACAAGGAAGGTAATTAGATGGAAAGACAGTCAACGAAATGGAGTATGAAACTGGCAAGTGCAGGGACGCAGACAAGAAATTCATAAGCAGAATCAGAAGAAGCGCTATCAAGAACAGAGCCCATGGTTCATCCAGAGGTCCAGGGAGGTAAAAGTTGTGAGCTCAAGAGTGTGCAAAAAATGTAGCGAGCAAAGAATGCCGGAAAGCAGAGAAGCAAACAGAAGAGCCAGAAACAGATGTGTGTGGGTAAGAAGAGAAGCTGACATACCATGGAAAGCCAAATCTAAATGTGCAGCCACATCAGAAAGAAGGCAAATGGAAAGCACCAGGTAATAATGCTGAAGGAGGGGCGCTCACTAGAAATGAAAAGGAGGATTGCGAGGAGCTGAACAGATTTAGAGAGGTATTCTCAATGGAATTAGGAACACTGCCAGAGAGTCAACGAGGAAGAGTGCACCAGTGAGTACTGGACACAATACACACACAATAAGAGATGAGATGAAATTACTGAACGAGCTTGAAACCTCAATGAAAATGAGGCCAGACATCTCTCTATGAGTCTTGAGAGACTGAGCAAAACTGTTGAACCGCTAGTTATGATCTTTAACAAGTTAACTGATATAGGCAACTGCCACAGGTGTGGAAAGCAGCAGACAGGTGGCGCTGAACTACAGGCTAGTATCACTGACAAGAATAGTATGTAAGGTTATGGAGATTATCAGGAGAGGAGTAGTGGAGTACCTGGAAAGGAGTGGATTCATAAACACCAGCCAGTACGATTTTAGAGATGGCAAATACTGCCTCACAAATCTGCTGGAGTTCTAAGACAAGGTAACGAAAGTTAGGCGAGATAGACAGGGAGAGATCGGTGGATTGTATATTTCTGGACTGTAAGAAAACATTCGATACAGTACCCCGAAAGAGACTGGAACAAGAGCTAGAGGAACAGGCAGGAATAACAGGGAAAACACTACAGTGGATCAAGGACCACTTAACAGTAAGAAAACAATAGCTTGTTATCCGGAATGAAATGTCAGAATGGGCAAGTGAGGCGAGTGGGGTTCCACAGGGGTAAGTATTAGTATCAGTGTTCTTTTGATTGTAAGCGACATAACAGGAGAAACAGAGTTGGAGGTGACCCTGTTTGCAGATGACAAGAATGCAGATAGAAGCAGACCAGGAAAGACAACAAATCAACTTGGATGAACTACAAGATTGGTGTGACAAGTGGCTAAGAAAATTTTACCCCAGCAAATGCAAAGTTATGAAAATTGGGGAAGGGCAAAGATGATCGGAAAGAGAATATAGATTTGGATGACAAAGGTTGCAAACCTCTCTGAAAGAAGACCTCAGGATAAGCATACTTCGCCGAGCATATCACCTGAGGAGCACATCAACTGAATAATCTCTACACCAAACACGAGATTGTAAACTTTATGAATAACTTTAAGGAAGCTGAACAAGGAGTCATTCACTACACTAAGTACGGTATTTGCCAGACCCATCTTAGAAGAGTAAGCAGCACCAATATTGAACTCACATCTAATAAAACATGTCAAGAATTTGGGGAAAGATGCAGAGGTTAGCAACTAGACTAGTGCTAGAGCTAAGAGGCAGGAATTATGAGGAAAGTTAAGAAACTAAACCTGACGACATTCGAGGACAAAAGGACAAGGGGTGACATGATTACCAGGTACTGAGAGAGACTGTCAGGGTGGACAGGGCAAGACTGTCTGAGAGACGGGTCTCAGGGACGCGAGGGCACAGCTGGAAGCTAAAAAGCACAGGTTAGGCACAGAGAATGTTAGGAAATACTTTTTTTTCACCCTTATAGTTGTCAGAAAGTGGAACGACCTCGACAGAGAAGTGGTAGAGGAGGGATCCGTACACAGCTTTAAGAACAAGTACGATAAGGCTGACGTAGCCAGGAATGACCCCACAAGCAGCCAGCAGAGGCATGGGGCCAGAAGCTGAGACTCGATCCCTGGAATAACAAAGAGGTGAGCACATATAAGTAAACACCTACACACACACACAAATAGGTAAGTACAAACAGGTGAGTACACATATACACTGACATACGAAACACAGACGTCAGTAAGATGTTAGAAGATTCTTCCTTGGTGTGGAATAGAGTGGTTGGGTGGTATGGTTGGAGGCCAGAGTAGACTGACGAGTGCTTGGTTAGTATGGTTGGAGACCAGAGTTGACTGACTGACGTGTGTTAGCTGCCAGAGCTGTGTTGCGAGTTGTTAAACTAGAATATGAGTGAACCCAGGATGTGTTGGGTGAACCCAGGATGTGTTGAGTGAACCCAGGATGTGTTGGGTGAACCTATGATGTGTTAAGTGAACCCAGGATGTATTGAATGGATCCAAAATGTGTTGTACTGTGTATTGGGTGAATTCAGGATGCGTTGAGTGAACTCATGATGTGATGAGTGGACCCAGGGTGTGCAGGACTGGCTTTAGGATGTGTTGAGACAGTGGTGGGAGACATGAGGCAGGTCAAGCTAGCGTGGCCACTAGTGCTAGTAAAGTTGAACCTGAGGCTACCACCACCGCTATACTACCACCGTCAACATCACTGCTACACCACCACCACTACCAGAACAATCACCACTACCACTAGCACCACCACCGCCACCACTAACACCACTATCACCACCACCACTATCACCACCACCACTAACAACACTACCACTAGCACAACCACCACCACCACTAACACTACCACTAGCACCACCACCAAACACTCATACCACCACCACCACTAACACTACCACTAGCACCACAACCACCACTAGCACCACCACCACCACTAGCACCACCACCACTAGCACCACCACCACCACCACCATTAAACTACCACTAGCACCACAACCACCACTAGCACCACCACCACCACTAGCACCACCACCACCACTAGCACCACCACCACTAACACTACCACTAGCACCACCACCACCACTAGCACCACCACCACTAACACTACCACTAGCACCACCACCACCACTAACACCACCACCACCACTATCACCACCACCACCACCCTAACACTACCACTAGCACCACCACCACGACCACCACTAGCACCACCACCACTAACACTACCACTAGCACCACCACCAACCACTAGCACCACCACCACCACCACTAACACTACCACTAGCACACCACCACCACTAGCACCACCAACCACTAACACTACCACTAGCACCACCACCACCACTAACACTACCACTAGCACCACCACCACCACTAGCACCACCACTAGCACCACCACCACCACTAGCACCACCACCACTAACACTCCCACTAGCACCACCACCACCACTAACACTACCACTAGCACCACCACCACCACTAGCACCACCACTAGCACCACCACACCCACTAGCACCACCACCACTACCACTAGCACCACCACCACCACTAACACTACCACTAGCACCACCACCACCCTAGCACCACCACCACTAACACTACCACTAGCACCACCACCACCACTAACACTACCACTAGCACCACACCACCACTAGCACCACCACCACCACTAGCACCACCACCACTAACACTACCACTAGCACCACCACCACCACTAACACTACCACTAGCACCACCACCACCACCACCACTAACACTACCACTAGCACCACCACCACCACTAGCACCACCACCACCACCACCACTAACACTACCACTAGCACCACCACCACCACCACTAACACTACCACTAGCACCACCACCACCACTAACACTACCACTAGCACCACCACCACCACCACTAACACTAGCACCACCACCACCACCACTAACACTACCACTAGCACCACCACCACTAACACTACCACTAGCACCACCACTAGCACCACCACCACTAACACTAACACTAGCACCACCACCACCATCACTAACACTACCACTAGCACCACCACCACTAACACTAGCACCACCACCACTAACACTACCACTAGCACCACCACTAGCACCACCACCACCACCAGTAACACTAACACTAGCACCACCACCACTAACACTACCACTAGCACCACCACCCACTAACACTAACACTAGCACCACCACCACTAACACTAGCACCACCACCACCACCACTAACACTACCACTAGCACCACCACCACCACTAACACTACCACTAGCACCACCACCACCACCACTAACACTACCACTAGCACCACCACCACTAACACTACCACTAGCACCACCACCACCACCACTAACACTACCACTAGCACCACCACCACCACCACTAACACTACCACTAGCACCACCACCACCACCACTAACACTAGCACCACCACCACCACCACTAACACTACCACTAGCACCACCACCACCACCACCACCACCACCACCACCACTAACACTAGCACCACCACCACTAACACTACCACTAGCACCACCACCACCACTAGCACCACCACCACCACTAACACTAGCACCACCACCACCACTAACACTACCACTAGCACCACCACCACTAACACCACCACTAGCACCACCACCACCACTAACACTACCACTAGCACCACCACCACTAACACTACCACTAGCACCACCACCACTAACACTACCACTAGCACCACCACCACCACTAGCACCACCACCACCACTAACACTAGCACCACCACCACCACTAATACTACCACTAGCACCACCACCACCACTAACACTACCACTAGCACCACCACCACCACCACTAACACTACCACTAGCACCACCACCACCACCACTAACACTACCACTAGCACCACCACCACCACCACTAGCACCACCACCACCACCACTAACACTACCACTAGCACCACCACCACCACCACTAACACTACCACTAGCACCACACCACCACACACTAACACTACCACTAGCACCACCACCACCACCACTAACACTACCACTAGCACCACCACCACTAACACTACCACTAGCACCACCACCACCACTAGCACCACCACCACTAACACTACCACTAGCACCACCACCACCACTAACACCACCACCACAACTATCACCACCACCACCACCACTAACACTACCACTAGCACCACCACCACCACTAGCACAACCACCACCACCACCACTAGCACCACCACCACTAACACTACCACTAGCACCACCACCACCACTAGCACCACCACCACCACCACTAACACTACCACTAGCACCACCACCACCACTAGCACCACCACCACTAACACTACCACTAGCACCACCACCACCACTAACACTACCACTAGCACCACCACCACCACTAGCACCACCACCACTACCCTAGCACCACCACCACCACCACCACTAACACTAGCACCACCACCACCACCACTAACACTACCACTAGCACCACCACCACCACTAACACTACCACTAGCACCACCACCACCACTAGCACCACCACCACTAACACTACCACTAGCACCACCACCCCACTAACACTACCACTAGCACCACCACCACCACTAGCACCACCACCACCACCACTAACACTACCACTAGCACCACCACCACCACTAGCACCACCACTAGCACCACCACCACCACCACCACTAACACTACCACTAGCACCACCACCACCACCACTAACACTACCACTAGCACCACCACCACCACTAACACTACCACTAGCACCACCACCACCACCACTAACACTAGCACCACCACCACCACCACTAACACTACCACTAGCACCACCATCACCACCACTAACACTACCACTACACCACCACTAGCACCACCACCACTAACACTAACACTAGCACCACCACCACCATCACTAACACTACCACTAGCACCACCACCACTAACACTAACACTAGCACAACCACCACTAACACTACCACTAGCACCACCACTAGCACCACCACCACCACCAGTAACACTAACACTAGCACCACCACCACCACCACTAACACTACCACTAGCACCACCACTAGCACCACCACCACTAACACTAGCACCACCACCACTAACACTAGCACCACCACCACCACCACTAACACTACCACTAGCACCACCACCACCACCACCACCACTAAACACTACCACTAGCACCACCACCACTAACACTACCACTAGCACCACCACCACTAACACTACCACTAGCACACACCACCACCACCACTAACACTACCACTAGCACCACCACCACCACCACCACTAACACTACCACTAGCACCACCACCACCACCACTAACACTAGCACCACCACCACCACCACCACCACTAACACTACCACTAGCACCACCACCACCACCACCACCACCACTAACACTAGCACCACCACCACTAACACTACCACTAGCACCACCACCACCACTAGCACCACCACCACCACTAACACTAACACTAGCACCACCACCACCACTAACACTACCACTAGCACCACCACCACTAACACTACCACTAGCACCACCACCACTAACACCACCACTAGCACCACCACCACCACTAACACTACCACTAGCACCATCACCACTAACACTACCACTAGCACCACCACCACTAACACTACCACTAGCACCACCACCACTAACACCACCACTAGCACCACCACCACCACTCTACAATCAAGTCATTAACTGTGTTACAAAGAAAACTATATCCATCATCTTATACTTCACGTCACGTGAAATAACGTTAAACAGCACGGAGAATGATGCAGGCTCGATCCTCAGTCTGGTTACAGCGACACACACTAACCTCACCCACCAACACTTAAATTATCTCGTAAAAGAGTGGACAGAACAAGTCAGAATAAACATCTTAAGCAGGATTTGTGAACGAAACTCAAAGAGAATCAAATATTAAATAAATATTGAATAAATATTCCCACATAATCTGACACCACTCAACTAGATCTGCTGGTTTCTCTGATGATATTAAACACCAAAGTAAAAAAATATTCCCACAGTTTTTTATTCAATACTAGATCGAATTAGTTTTTTTTTTTTGGGGGGGGAGGGGGCACATTAGACTAAATAAATCACAGTATATAGAGGAGGTTTATAATGGGTTGATGTAGGAAGGAGCCCTTAGCTTGCAAGGTGACCCGTAGCTCGACTGCTGACTCAATCAGCTCACACGCTGAGGTCCGTGGTTCGATCCCCCGGCACGGCTGGAAACAGGTGACGAAGGTGACAGAATATAAAGAACAGAGGTGACAAGGGTGACCAATGCCAGCTACGTCACCTGGGGGCTCAAGATGGCAGCATCATACCGCCACATACATGAAGAAAGAGCTCCTTCCTACTCTTGAAGCTTCACCTAGAGCTTTGCACCTGCTGACCAGTCCGTGCACCACAACCGGTTTGAGAAGAGAGCGTAAAACTGCCTTGTAATATAACCCCCTTATTGGCACTGTTGTTGTTGCTGCTGTTGTTGTTGTTGTTGTTGCTGGTGGTGGTGGTGGTGGTGGTGGTGGTGGTGGTGGTGGTGGTGGTGTTGTGTGTAGCAGTTACTAATTGTCAAAGGCACTTGTCGATAGACACTTGGCCTATTGTGTGTTTGTGAGCAGTGTGGGTGGGTGAATGTGTGTGTTTGTGTTTGTGTGTGTGTGTGTGTGTGTGTGTGTGTGTGTGTGTGTGTGTGTGTGTGTGTGTGTGTGTGTGTGTGTGTGTGTGTGTGTGTGTGTGTGTGTGTGTACTCACCTATTTGTGGTTGCAGGGGTCGAGTCATAGCTCCTAGTCTCGTCTTTTCACTGGTCGCTACTAGAGGTCCTGTCCGTGCTCCATGAGCTTTATCATACCTCGTCATAAAACTATCTATGGTTCCTGTGTACTCACCTAATTGTACTCACCTAATTGTGGTTGCAGGGGTCGAGACTCAGCTCCTGGCCCCGCCTCTTCACTGATCGCTACTGGGTCCTCTCTCTCTGCTTCCTGTATGTGTATGTATGTGTGTGTGAGTACTTGTGTGTTTGTGTGTGTGTACTCACCTATTTGTGGTTGCAGGGGTCGAGTCTTAGCTCCTGGCCCCGTGTGTGTTCATTCTTTCATTAGAGATTTGCCGGTACTTCCGGCCCGGGTCTTCTCCAGATGGTGACCCGGCGACCCGTGTGTGTGTGTACTCACCTAGTTGTACTCACCTAGTTGAGGTTGCGGGGGTCGAGTCCGAGCTCCTGGCCCCCGCCTCTTCACTGATCGCTACTTCACGTCAGTGTGTGTGTGTGTGTGTGTGTGTGTGTGTGTGTGTGTGTGTGTGTGTGTGTGTGTGTGTGTATGTGTGTGTGTGTGTATGTGTGTGTGTGTGTGTGTGTGTGTGTGTGTGTGTGTGTGTGTGTGTGTGTGTGTGTGTGTGTGTGTGTGTGTGTGTGTGTGTGTGTGTGTTGTGTTTGTGTGTGTGTAATCTGCATCAGTGGCTCAAATATCACCTTACTACCAACAAAGCTGTCTCACAATAAACAGTAACAGCCCCCTCCTGACACCCCTCCCAAGGCTCTAACAGCTGTCAGTGATATAGACGAGAAGGACGCTGGTGGGAGGGAAGATGCCCGGGGAGGGTGGGAGGGAAGATGCCCGGGGAGGGTGGGAGGGAGAGCATCTTGTGGGAGGGAGCAGAGGAACACTGCTTAATTATCATCACTAAGATGGCATTGTGGCCATCTTCAACACTTCCGACATCACTAACATTTTCCTCTCTCTCTCTCTCTCTCTCTCTCTCATATATATATGTCGTGCCGAATATGTAAAACTGGTCAATTAGCAAGAACTCATTTAAAATTAAGTCCTTTCTAAAATTTTCTGTTATACATTTAAAGACATATTTTTTTCATTAATCTTATTGTAAAAATTTTTAATTTTGCTCCAAAAGAATCTTAGAAAACTTACCTAACCTTATTTTAACAAGAACAATTTATTTTAGCCTAACCCAACTAAATATATTTTAGACTTGTTTACAATAATTTAATACTAAACAAACACAGTGAAATATATTTTTTTCGTTAGGTTCAGAATGATTTTGGCGAAATTATTGCATACAGAAATTTTCACTTGTCCTATATGGCAAGATGAGCGTTGCTATTTAAGCCAAGATCGCAACTTCTGCCTATTCGGCACGACATATATATATATTATATATATATATATATATATATATATATATATATATATATATTATAATATATATATATATATATATATATATATATATAAAAATATATATATATATACATTTTCCTTCGTGTTACAATCAACACATCACCAGGAGGTTGTAATGTTGCAGAATAAAGGAGGTCCAAGCAAATACGATCACAGAAAACGCCTTTGTTCAACAAAAGTGATATAGTAGTATTAGTATTATCATTATTCTAAGCAGTAGTAGTCATAAGATCCTCTCTCTCATGTGCGGGTTATTTGTGTATTGTTCCAGTGACTTGTTCTTTATTACACCTGAATAAAGTAATAGCATAAAGTGTTGTAGTAATGATGAAACAGTGAGGTTTTTCAACATCTGTTTATAATGAAATAAAATGAATCTAGAGTAAATATTGTAAGTTTGAAGCCTGGAGTCACTTGTTAAGAGGAGACGACACCGTCCCCGGGATGACTAGCAACCCTCGGAGCCCCTTGTTCATTCAAACACTCTATTGTAGGTGTCATGGTGTTTTGGGTGTTAGGCGAGGATGATAGCACATTCCTGCCTGCCACATCCTGTACTGCACACACACACACACACACACACACACACACACACACACACACACACACACACACACACACACACACACACACACACACATAGCTGTGACTCGACCCGTGCAACCATAAATAGGTGAGTACACACACAAGGACAACGATGGAAATAAGTCACTTTGACTTTTTTGACTTAGTCTAGGTAATTTACACTATGTATAATTGTACTTAAGCGTACCTGTGCCTAAATAAACTTACTCATACACACACACACACACACACACACACACAAACAGCTGACATATACAGTCAACAAAGGTCTTGACACTGGTAAGAGAGTCAGTGTTGAGAACTAATTAAATGTGTGTTGACGTAGATATCAGATTTGTTTTTATTTTAATTCTAATAGGTGTGAAGCGCTAAGCCTGTTGGTGCTACGTAGAGGCTAGGGAATGTGAAGCATTCAGTTCCCTGGATCAAGAGCCGGTCAGCTGCATCAAGGCGCCTTTCACTGAGTGGGAGAGATATCAGAACAGTTTAGGGCCGCTGGCTACACAACCTCAATGATCCTTGAAGGTCGACCTTGATAACTCTGGCACTGAGTAGTAGACTACACTCTAAGTACCCCCCCCCCTTCACTCCAGCACATCCCCACCCTTCCTTCTTCAGTAGAACCTCACCCCTCCGTCTTCAGCACAGCCCCACTCCTACCGCTTCAGCACAACCCAACCCCTCCCTCTTCAGCACCACCCCTCTCCCCATCCAACACACCCTCCCTCTCTAGCACCACCATCTAAGGAAAGCAGGAAGACCTACCCCTCTGGGGAAAACCCAAATGTACACGTACTCTGCTAGGAATCACGTCACATAAGTATGCAGGTGCGACAGGTGACGTGGGAACAGTCGAGGATGGAACCTAACACAGCCGGGGTTCAATCAGCAGTCTATCACACACACACGGGTGAGAGGATGGAGGAAAGGAAAGGGAAGGAAAATAAGAAAGATGGAAGCAGGGAGAGAAGGGAGAAGGTAGGGAATCTAGAGGGAAGGAGGGAGGGAGGCGGCAGGATTATGCTCTCCCATCTACCGTCACAAACAACCACAATTATAAGGAAATCGACTTTCTCCCTTACAGACAACAGATCTGCCATGATCAACGTCATATATATATATATATATATATATATATATATATATATAATATATATATATATATATATATATATATATATATATATATATATATATATATATATATATATATATATATATGTCGTGCCGAATAGGCAGAACTTGCGATCTTGGCTTAAATAGCAGCGTTCGTCTTGCCATATAGGACAAATGAAAATTTGTGTATGCAATAATTTCTCCAAAATCATTCTGAACCTAACGAAAAAAAATATATTTGATTGTGTTTGTTTAGTACTAAATTATTGTAAACGTATTTAAAATATATTTAGTTGGGTTAGGTTAAAATAAATTGATCTTGTTATAATAAGGTTAGGTAAGTTTTCTAAGATTCTTTTGGTGCAAAATTAAAATTTTTTACATTAACATTAATGAAAAAAATATATCTTTAAACGTATAAGAGAAAATTTCAGAAAGGACTTAATTTTAAATGAGTTCTTGCTAATTGACCAGTTTTACATATTCGGCACGACATATATATATATATATATATATATATATATATATAATATATATATATATATATATATATATATATATATATATATATATATATATATATATATAATATATATATGGACAGAGGATCGAGCTTTCACCAGTTCTTGAGATGAATTACCCGCCCGGGTTTATTACATAAATAAATCGTCACAGTTCCTGGGATCAAGAGCCCCTCACCAGCATCCTCTACAGTTTAAGTGGGGCGATAACAGCCCCTGGGATAACTTACTCATGATGAAGATAACAAGTTATCTTATACCATCCAGCTTCCAGTTTATTGTATTCTATTGTGTTTTATTCTTTTGTATTAGATCTATTTTATTTTAATATTCAGGCGTAGTCGTTACCATTACGATCACCAATTAAGAATAAAAAAAGGCACAATACCGTGACTGGAACAATACACAAATAACTCGCACATATGAGAGAAGAGCTTACGACGACGTTTCGGTCCGACTTGGACCATTTACAAAGTCACAGTGACAGAAGAGGGTGAGACAGTGTATATTTTGAAGAGTGTAGACAATGAGATAAACATACTGGCCAACAAGTCTCCTCAGCCAGCCACGTCACGCCTCATCAACTCTGATGCCAATTTCTCCAAAACAAATAATGAATTTACTAAATGTTTGACGATCGCCAGTCAGATAAAATTTGACCTCAGAGAAACTCTAACAGTCTCCAATATATCCGAACGTAATAACAGAGGCAGGAATATGAAGGATGTTTTAATGTGTGATGAAACTGTTATGATTTGAAAAGCAGAGCTTTCCAAGGCCAGCAGGTAAGATGGGGCAACAAGACTGTTAAACTCAGCCAGGTAAATCGCTGACACTTACCTTGGCAGAGCAGCCTTGAAGCCTGTCAGTCCGTACTTGTCTGAGAGGAAAGACTTGGGCAAGGAGAGAGAGCGCATTTGTTTAGCTGGCTCCTCCTCGTCCTCTTGAACTTTGTCCTCTCCTCTCTCTTCCTCCACCTCCTCCTGATCTCTCGTCTGGTCTTCTTTACCAGTTGGTTTAGAGAGGGATTTACTCCTTCCCTGCTTGAAGATACCCACGAGTTCGTGCGGTAACGCAGTCCCGGCATAGGCTTGTGGCGCCGCCGACGGGATACTGTTACTTCGGTTAGTTCGTCCAGGACGATCCAACGTCGCGCTCTCGTAAGTGACTCTCCGAGGTCCATGGGCGGCTTCCAGCCGACGATGGGCTCCCTGAGGACCGTTCTCTGGTGTTGATGGCAGAGTTATCTTGATCGCTTCCGTGCCGGAGAGAGATTGACTCCGACCTTTCTTTTGGAAGAACGAGAAGATATGTCGGCCCTCAGATCCAGACTGACTCTGTTGGCGCCTTGCCCTCGGACTGTCAACCTGTGGCAGTGGCGGCATGTCCTTCTTGGAGTACCTCCATTTGTCGCCCTTGTTAGAAGCGGCGGAGGATGTAATAGTGTTGGCATTATTGTTGGTCAAGAAGGCTAGTGCCTCGTGGGGATCCGAGTGAATAGCCTTGTCGTTAGATAAAGTCTGAAGAAGTTCATCGAAGTCTTTATCGAGCCAACTCTGATCTATGAGAAGAGAATTACGGGTGCTCTTGTTCTCATCGCCTTTTATTTTCTTGTATTCATTTTCTAACTGGCTAAGCAGCTCACGACTTTTAGACAAGCTTTTCCGCAATCTGTTCTCCGCACAGACGTCGTCAGGACCACAGAGCGACAGATGACGCTGGAATAAGCGATGCGACCCACCTGAAGGCGCACCATTAACGTTGGAAGTGCTGTGAACCTTTCTGAATGAACTCTGCTGAGATTCAGACGCAGTCGAGTAATCTCCTGGGGAATTCAGATTGGTCACGCTGGTCGTGGTTGCGGGTCCTCCAGAGTAATAAGAATTATCTTGAAGAAATGTACAGGAGTTGAGACCGAGAGATCCTGTGCTGTTCTTCCTACCGTAAGCTTTTGGTGTAGGTGCTCCTCCAACGAGCTCACTGGTGCTTACTCCCGCCGGAGCTGGGCTAACATATGGCTGGTCCAGGTCCATAAAATCCACATGGTCCTGATCAACCCTGAGGTGGTTAGGGTTACCGTGGTGCCTGCGAGCCAGCTCTTCCAGGGTGGGAGAAATGTCCTGTGAGGACTCTTGAGGAAGAGAGAGCTTCCTGCCTTGGGATAACTGGTGCGTTCTCGCCTGTCCTGAAGAGCTCTCAATGATGGAAAAAAGTGACAGAGGAGTCTTAGACGGGGGCGTCCGTGGAGTAGATGGGCTTGCGGGACTCATGGAAGACGAGGATGACGACACGGACGTGGGCGTGGCGGGCGTAGCGGGCGTGGAGGGTGACAAGGAAATCTTCAGCGAGGTAGGGGACATGGGAATCGTCGGTGTGAAAGGGGACAAGGGTGTCTTCGGCATGGAGGAAGACAAAGATGTCTTACCCGTGGAGGGACCCAAGGCTGTCTTACCCGTGGAGGTGGACAAAGATGTCTTACTTGTGGAGGTGGATAAGGGGATCTTACCCATGGAGGTGGATAAGGGGATCTTCGGCATGGAGGGTGGCAAGGGAATTTTCTGCGTGGGAGGTAAAAAGTGGGTTTTCGGTGCGACCTTTAATCCAGATTCAGAGTTACGGCGGTTGAGGGGAGGGTAGTCGGGTTCACCTGAGTCTACCGACGCAGCTACTTTCTTGAGCGTGGCAATAATGGCGTCAAACTGGTCCGACAAAACATTCCCATTAATTTTCAGGTTTTTCAGCACCGCAGAGTCTATAATGTCAGCCAAAGAAGTTTCCAGACGCTGAATTAAATGACTTTCCTCGTCAGCTACATTCGCCCTCTTCTCGTTGCTTCTGTTGTCCTCGATTTCATTCAGACATTCTATTTTGCGAATCGTTTGCATCTTAGGATCCCTCGAAATATGTACGACGGTGTTCTTTCTCAGTTTGTCAATAGCAGACTGGGAATCCCTCTCCACCCTCACTCTGAATGGAGTAGGCTGGGGTGGCCCTGGGATGCTTCTGTTGTCCTCATACACAACTTGAGATTGAACTGGTGAGGCTCCCTCACCTTGACCGTGTTGTCTACCTGCCCTACCACTCTTCTCACGGTGATCTTCCTCCTCCTCTTCTGCCTCATAGTCACCTTCCTCTGTATCCTCTTCACTACTCGAGGCCTCAACTTGAATGCCCTTTTCTTCTCTTCTTTTAGGTTCTGCCACAATGGAGACTTTGGTAACCTCTTTTTTGTCTCTATTTTCTGTATGCCTTTCGTTGCTTCCCATGATATTTTTATCGCTGCTGCAACTTGGCAGCTGTCGGGTTGAAACAGAGCGAAAGGAGACATTGATACCAGGCAGCTGTCTGTTCTCTGGAGCTTTAATACTTTCAGTGCAGGCGATGCGGGAGCTGCTACTGGCACGAAGGTTGCACGCTGACGGCTTAGGAGGCAGACAAGGCTTTGTTCCTCTCGGTAATTGCAAACTAACTGACCGCTTTACTGACACCGGTGACTTTTCCATCCTGTTCAACAACTGACTACTACTGAGAGAATGAGCATGGACAATATTCACCTTATTTTCTTTACTGTTTGACCCACACGCCTCGACAACTGATTTGCCGATCTTTGAAACTATCGTCATGTCCTTGTCATTGGCATCAGATTCTCTGACTGCAGCTTTTGAGTCCGGGTCGGTTATAGCAGGTGTCTGTGTGTTCACACGTACTGGTGTAGACTTACCATTATGTTCCGTTAGTTTAGAATCCGCTTTATTAAACTCATCACTGTTTGATTTTGATACCGTCGAAGCTAAAGAACCTGATCCTACTTTCTTGAGGAGACTTGGGCAAGGGGAGGAACTGTACTTCTTGCGTTCACCATCAAGGGAACACTGACTTCCATATAAAGGAGAGTTACAGCCGGAGTCTGTGGTACTTTCTGTCCTCTGGGAATCAAAACTTGCTCTAAATAAGTTATTCCTTGATCCCAACAGAGAGTTTTTGGAGCCAGACTTGTTACGGTTGTATAGATTGTGGCGGACAACAACCAGTGAAGTCTTGGAGTTGGATTTCTTTTTGCTGAGGTTGGTTCGGCTACCACTCATGACCCTCCTGACGATCCTGGCCCGGCTAGCACCATCGCCCGACACCAGGGAGCTCTTGGGTCCAGAGTAAGTGCGGGTGAGGCTCGTCTTGGGCGTGAGGTGTGAGGAACTAACACTCAACGTTCTCTCCAGCTTGGAGTCACTGACTTTTGGAGTGTCACTGGCGTTGCGGCGGGAGCTACTTAGTCGGGATACTGATGAAGTCAACCTGTTGCTTCCCGGACGTAACAATCCTGATGTCTTATCAATTTGGGAAGAAGTTTTAGGTAGACAGGAAGACGAATTAGTTCGTGAGGCAGCCAGCGCTCTCCAGGTCGCCTCGTTTTGTCGGTCAGGAATGTCGTTGTTAACGGCGGTGGGTGACGCCTTGCTCAGGTGTACCGAGGAGTCTCCACCGGTTCTGTTGTTCTCCTCAGCTTCAGCAGAGTCGGGGACACCAATGGACTCTGTCAATTCCTTCGTTGGATTGTCCTGCTTTATTGACGTCTGTCGCACGCCTTTATTATCATGTATGCGATCCTTAACCGAGTCATTTCCGGTTCGCTGTCCAATGGTGGGCCTCCCGGCACTGGGTCGTGGAGGGAAGACTCGGGACGAGATTTGCGACGTGTCACTCTTGCTGGGTTTACAAGCCACGACGGGAAGTTTAGAGGCAGACTTATCTCTGTGCATGGGTGGTGAGTCTCGCCGGGAGGGACTGGGAGACAGCCTTACCTGGTACAGAGCTCGCGGTGGTGGTCGACGAGACAGTGGCGTGGAGGGAGGCGTGCGAGGATCCACTAGTGGTTCCCGCCGCCGTACCGCACTGGGGGTCTTCCTCGACGCTGCAGGGGAAGGTGCTCGAGACCCCAGCCTCGGAGATCTTCCACTGGAAGGAGAGCGAGCAGAGGGGGAGGGAGATGTCCTCGCCCTGTACGAGACGCCTCTTGCATGTTCCTCAGCAGCGGTGGTGTGGGTCAAGCCGCCCCCGTGACCTGGCAGGGAAGCCCTCCTTGGATGCGAGACCAAGCCACTGTCCTGCCCAGCGCATCCTGCAGGGGACACTTGAGCACCAAAGCTACCTCGTCGACCCACCTGGGCTGGTGAACGACTCGTAGACGTCGATGACAACCTGCTTCCCGATGCTCGGCGCCCGGCGCCTCGACCTCGGCCAGTGGCCCCTCCAGCAGGAGTCGCGGGAGGCACATCTCCCCGTGAGTTACGCGGAGGCTCCCCACCTCGCCCCTGATACACGGGAATGCCCGACACCTTGCAGGGCATGTCACAAGTACACTCACTCTCACAAGCACCATGCCGGTACTCCAACCATGGTTCACTCTCGCCAGCTGTTACTTTTACACTCGTCTCATTGCTCTTCGTATTGATCACACTGTATATTTCACTGCTGGCACTGTGTACACTGGAGGGTGTGACGGTGCTGCCTGGGCGCACATGTGCACGTGGCAAGGCGCGCGATAATACTGAGGCTTCAGCTCCCGGCTGGCCCAGTGCTCTACATGTTCCACTGGTCCAGCCCTCCGGTCCCCCGGGCCACGCCCCCTCATCACGCCCCCCCGGCACTCCTGCCGCTGACCACTCTTCCCGTCGCGCCTCCTGTGGCCCAGCATGAGGACCTAGTAGGTCTACAGACAGAGGTGCACCTCTGTTTGTGTGTGTTGCAGAGTGTCTATTATCATACCTCAGATGCTGCCACTCCAGTCTTAGGCTGTCGTAGTCTATATGGGTAAGGGTGTGGTCAGCAGTGTGGCCCGGCAGTGTGGAGGCCGTGTGTCCTGGCAGTGTGGCCGCCCTCTGGCGGTGGTGTGCAGGAGACTGGCCGCCCTCACCACAGGCTCGTTGCTGCAACAGGTGATCCTTGGTGTTGACATCACAGGTGTGGTGTGTTGGTGTGGTGTCACACACACCTCCATCACTCCTGCACCACACTTTCATCTCCTGCCACATCTTTTTCTGCTTGTCCTGCTTCTTCTCATTTCTCTCGCGATAATGTGACTTTCGGTGCCTTGTGGAGGAGTGCAACGGGGCAGGTGTACGCTGGGGCACACTCATACCCACACACTGGCCAGGCTTACCTGTGCCCACTCCAGCTTGCTGCCCACCACCCTCCCCCGTCCACTCAACGCCCGGGTACATTTGACACATCCATAACATATCGTGAGGCTGAGCCACATATGTTGTGTTGTCTAGGGTGATGAGAGGGCAGTAGTGGGCGGAGGGTGGGTAGTGTGGGCGGCGAACGCCCCACCCCTCGTCCTGTCTCAAGTTCCACCCACAATCACAATCAACAGGTGATGGCCTCGCAATATTAAGTCTCGTAATCACACCTTCCTGAGAATTATTAACCGCCTGCTTCATCACCTGCCCCTTCACCTCTCCCACCTGAGGTTCCCAGATATCTTTCTCAACCCAGTAGTAGCCCATGGCGTCCCTGCTTGCTTTCTCCTCCTGGTAGTTGCCCAAACACTCTTCCTGCAGCCAGTAGCGGCTCCTGAGCCGTGCCAAGTCCTGTCCACCCTCAGGAAGATGTGGGCAGATGTTGCTCCTCACCCCAGCCAACGTTTCTTCTTCAACGGCATTACCGTAGGTGTCGTAGTAAAGGCTGACCGGCACTTGTCGCACCTCCCCGAACTCGTCGTTGTCGTCGTCATCAGTCCCTGGGTACAATAATATAACCGGTGGACTGGAGTACAGAATCTGATTACCAGGTCTTCCTAGTTCCTGCGTGAAGGCTCTGGCAGTCAGTATCTGCCTCTGCTCTGGTGTTGTTCTCGCTCCCAAAATAGGCTCCCTCGGGGTCACTAATATCTGGCTTTTATCTGGCGTTCCCAGTCCCAAATCAGGGTCCTTCGGGGTAACCAGTTCGTTGTACACGGCGGGGTTAACTTTACAAGTCGGTTGATGGTCTGTCGTGTGTGGTTGTGATGTCAGCAGCTGACCTGCTTGCTGACCTGCTTGCTGAGTGTGGTCGGGGTCAGAGGTCGTCGCTCGTTTCTTACGACGCCATGGATAGCGCTTCAGAGTGGACTTCAACTTCATTTGTGATTACTTGGCTTATTTGTTGGATTTAAATCCTATCGACTACACGTGGGTCGCTAGGGTTACACTAGTATCCTGCACACCACACCAGCCAAGGATACCATCATCCCTAAAACAAGGATTAATACAAATTCCCAGTGTGTATAAAATATACACTCTTCCCGATGTATACACTGTGATTACTTATCAACGCGTGATTTATTCCCTGAAAGAGGAAGCGCAAGAAACATGACGGTTCACTGGCATCTTAAAATTTGCATGTGCTGAAATTTCGGTTCTTACCAGTGTAAATTTCAATATTTTACCAGTGTAAATTTCAATATTTTACCAGTGTAAATTTCAATATTTTACCAGTGTAAATTTCAATATTTTACCAGAGTAAACTTCAATATTTTACCAGTGTAAATTTCAATATTTTACCAGTAAATTCTGTTCTACATAAAGTCCACTTAATGAGATCATTTTTTTTTTCACTTAAGTTACACTTTAAAAAGTTTGGCTACACTAGTCTCACTTAACACGTCTTAATTCAATGTTTGATCTATAAGTCAAATTTTCTCTTCA
Source organism: Cherax quadricarinatus (assembly GCF_026875155.1). Taxonomy (NCBI): domain Eukaryota; kingdom Metazoa; phylum Arthropoda; class Malacostraca; order Decapoda; family Parastacidae; genus Cherax; species Cherax quadricarinatus. Next base: position 76,972,597 of record NC_069402.1, read on the forward strand.
GTTTCTGCAGAAGTAAGTTGAGTGGTGCTGCTAACTTGTCGTCAATGCTGCAGTCATCTAAGACGCAGCAACATCTGTCGGTAGCCATGTTGTACAAGTGTTCAAGAGGTGTTCACCAGGGAGTCATTTGAGCACCAAGCATCCTACATGAACACTGAAGACTTTCTCCACACTCATCTTGATACACGCCCATTCCATCACGCCCACTTCATCACGCCCACTCCATCACGCCCACGGCCAGAGACTCTGCTGCACCACGACCTCATCCGTCATCTGGAAAGACAAGAAAATTGTCTTTAACAAGAAAGAAAACAAAATTCTCATTTATAGAATATATATATATATATATATATATATATATATATATATATATATATATATATATATATATATATATATATATATATATATATATATATATATAATATATATATATATAATATATATTATAATATATATATATATATATTATATTATATATATATATATATATATATATATATATATATATATATATATATATATATATATATATATATATATATATATATATATATATATATATATATATATATATATATATATATATATATATATATATATATATATATATATATATATATATATATTATATTACAGCAACTACAAAATATAATAATAATAATAATAATAATAATAATAATAATAATAATAATAATAATGCCTTAATGGTAATTATTCAGTAACACCCTACACCACATGACGTAGATTTAATAACGCCCTACACCACATGACGTAGATTTAATAACACTCTACACTACCTGACGTAGATTTAATAACACCCTACACCACATGACGTAGATTTAATAACACCCTACACCACATGACGTAGATTTAATAACGCCCTACACCACATGACGTAGATTTAATAACACCCTACACCACATGACGTAGATTTAATAACGCCCTACACCACATGACGTAGATTTAATAACACCTACACACATGACGTAGATTTAATAACACCCTACACCACATGACGTAGATTTAATAACACCCTACACACCTGACGTAGATTTAATAACACTCTACACTACCTGACGTAGATTTAATAACGCCCTACACCACATGACGTAGATTTAATAACACTCTACACTACCTGACGTAGATTTAATAACCCTACACCACATGACGTAGATTTAATAACACCTACACACCTGACGTAGATTTAATAACGCCCTACACCACATGACGTAGATTTAATAACACCTACACTCACCTGACGTAGATTTAATAACACCCTACACACCTGACGTAGATTTAATAACACCCTACACCACATGACGTAGATTTAATAACACCTACACCACATGACGTAGATTTAATAACACCCTACACCACATGACGTAGATTTAATAACACTCTACACTACCTGACGTAGATTTAATAACGCCCTACACCACATGACGTAGATTTAATAACACCTACACCACATGACGTAGATTTAATAACACTCTACACTACCTGACGTAGATTTAATAACACCCTACACCACATGACGTAGATTTAATAACACCCTACACCACATGACGTAGATTTAATAACACTACACTACCTGACGTAGATTCCTAGGAGGAGTTTTGGTTAAATAGGTGTGAGGTAGTCCAGCCGGTAGTCAGGATGGGCGGCGGGCATGGGTGGATATATGTAGTCGTGGACGGGCGTGAACGGGCGTGGGTGGGTGGCTTGTTATCGGGGGTGGGGAGGCGTGCAGTTCACCACCAACAAAGAGAAGCAGCAGTGTGGGTTGTCATCACACGCCATCACCACGCCGCGTTCACAAGCAAAACACAGAGAATTCCGAGATGCACGCAAACACACCCAGACACGCACACAAGGCTAGGAAATATGAATCGACCCCTGCAACCACAAAAAGGTGAGTACACAGACACGCACACACAGACACGCACACACAGACACGCACACACAGACTCGCATACAAAGACACGCACACACTACAAAAGAGTGTCTTCCAGCCTCTTGGAGGTTCTAGAAAAGGTTGTTGGTTCCACGATAATAATGTTCATGAATCTCTGGGAACCTTAGAGGAAGTCGTGAGCATTCTTGTATGTTGGAAAAATGGGAGTTGTGAGGGGTGAGTGGGGGAGGGCGTGGGGTGCGTGAGGGAGGGCCTGGAGTGCGTGGAAGTGTGTTGGGTGTGGGACACACACACACATCTCAGGGTGGTATACACACACTCAGATGAGTCACAGGGATGTTAGAAAGTATTTCTTCAGTCACAGAGTTGTCAGGAAGTGGAACAATCTGGAGAGTGATGTAGTTGAGGCAGGACCCATACATAGCTTTAAGAAGAGGTACGATAAATTTCATGGAGCAGGGAGTGAGTAAACTTAATAGCGACTAGCGAATAGGTGGGGCCAGGAGCTGTAAATCGATCCCTACAATCACAAATAGGTGAGCACACGCAGTAGAAGGCAACGTTCAATACTGATTATCCTTACCTGGAGTATACCAGGAGGGTGTTCCAGGGGGTCAACGCCCCCGCGGCCCGATCCATGACCAAGCCTCCCCAGTGGTCTCATCATTGACCACACATTTCTGACTGTCTCTCACATTTTCTTTCTTTCTCTCACCTCACTGAGAAACATCCAACCGGCAGTATTGTTTGTTACTCTCTAGGACTCTAGGACTCTAGGACTCAGCATCCAGACTTCACCACCCTCTGTGCTTAGTGACCCGCAAGGGTTTAGCGTTCCCCATGAATAATAATATAATGATAAATAATAATAATAATAATAATAATAATAATAAAAGTATTTACGCATACGCATATACTTACATATTTACCTGGAGATACCTGGAGAGAGTTCCGGGGGTCAACGCCCCCGCGTATTTAGGTCTAAATTCTCATATAATTTGTGCTATACGCCTCATATATACATCTTGGGAATATAGGAGTGTTAGCTAGTGCACAAGTGGGTTGCTAAGTACTAGGTTGCTAGCTGGTGCAGAAAGTGTTGCTAGCTGGTGTACTAGATGCTGCTAGGTTGATAGCTGGTGTACTAGGTGTTACTAAGTTGCTAGCTGGTGCACTAGGTGTTACTAGGTTGCTAGCTGGTGCACAAAGTGTTGCTAGATGGTGTACCAGATGCTACTAGGTTGATAGCTCGTGTACTAGGTGTTACTAAGTTGCTAGCTGGTGTACAAGGTGTTGCTAGTTGGTGTATTAGATGTTACCAGGTTGCTAGCTGGTGTACTAGGTGTTGCTAGTTGGTGTATTAGATGTTACCAGGTTGCTAGCTGGTGCACAAGGTGTTGCTAGCTATCAACCTAGATGGTTCTAGGTTGATTACTAGGTGTTACTAGACTAGATTGATAGCTGGTGTTGCTAGTTGGTGTACTAGATGCTACTGGGTTGCTAGCTGGTGTACTAGGCGTTACTAGTTGGTGTACTAGGTGTAACTAGTTGGTGTACTAGATGCTACCAGGTTGCTAGTTGGTGTGCTATATGCTACCATGTTGCTAGCTGGTGCACTTTTACTAGTTGGTGTACTAGGCGTTACTAGTTGTACTAGTTGGTGTACTAGGCGTTACTAGTTGGTGTACTAGGTGTTACTAGTTGGTGTACTAGGTGTTACTAGTTGGTGTACTAGGTGTTACTAGTTGGTGTACTAGGTGTTACTAGTTGGTGTACTAGGTGTTACTAGTTGGTGTACTAGGTGTTACTAGTTGGTGTACTAGGTGTTACCAGGTTGCTAGCTGGTGGTGGCAAATACAAGGCAATGAGGATATCCTCAAGAACCAGAGAGTGAAGTGTGTACAGTGATGAGGCGGCTGTTGGAAAGTGGTGGTAGGTGGTACCAGGTGGTGGTAGGCGGTAGAAGGTGGTGACAGGTGGTGGTAGGCGGTGGTAGGCGGTAGAAGGTGGTGACAGGTGGTGGTAGGCGGTGGTAGGCGGTAGAAGGTGGTGGTAGGCGGTGGTAGGCGGTGGTAGGAGGTGGAATGTGGTGACAGGTGGTGGCAGGTGATGGTAGGCGGTGGTAGGAGGTGGTAGGTGGTGGCAGGTGGTGGTGGGTGGTGGCAGGTGGTGGCAGGTGGTGGTAGGCGGTGGAAGGTGGTGGTAGGCGGTGGAAGGTGGTGACAGGTGGTGGCAGGTGGTGGTAGGCGGTGGCAGGTAGTGGTAGGTGGTGGCAGGTAGTGGTAGGTGGTGGCAGGTGGTGGCAGGTGGTGTTGGCAGGATAATACAACATTTGCATCAATTTCCGCCATATTTTGAGTCAGTCATGACGAAATTCGTTGCTGAAGTTTTTAATAATGTTCTCTATATAAACACGAATAATATTACACGCATTACGACTTTCAGTCGTACGACCGCGCGTGTTGCATACGCATGATGCTGCAGGAATACAACACACACGCACTATTTCGAATGCAAAGCGAGTGTGTGTATTTAAAGACGTACGATGAACATTAATGGTGAGCCAGTGGAATGACCTGAGTGATGAAGTTCTTAAGGCAGGCTCCATACATAGTTTAAGGAATAGGTATGGCAGGGCCTGCGAGGCTAGGAGTCAGTGTGGCAAGCGGCAAGTTAATGGGGAAGGGCAGGAGTTGAGACTAGACTCGTGCAAACACGAACAGGTGAGGACAAATAGGTAAGGCGAGCGTGCACGCACACGCACACACACACACACACACACACACACACACACACACACACACACACACACACACACACACACACACACACACACACACACACACGACACTGGAGGACAGGAGGGATAGGGGGGACATGATAACGACATACAAAATACTGAGAGGAATTGACAAGGTGGACCAAGACAGGATGTTCCAGAGATTGGACACAGTAACAAGGGGACACAGTTGGAAGCTGAAGACACAGATGAATCACAGGGATGTTAGGAAGTATTTCTTCAGCCACAGAGTAGTCAGTAAGTGGAATAGTTTGGGAAGCGATGTAGTGGAGCAGGATCCATACATAGCTTTAAGCAGAGTATGATAAAGCTCACGGCTCAGGGAGAGTGACCTAGTAGCGATCAGTGAAGAGGCGGGGCCAGGAGCTCGGACTCGACCCCCGCAACCTCAACTAGGTGAGTACACACACACACACACACACACACACACACAAAGCTCCACTGAGTCAAGTGACAGAAGGCAGGATGAGACACCCAAACGGGAGAAAGTAACAAGTGGGGTTCCGCAAGGATCAGTCCTAGGACCACTACTGTTGCTAATATACATGAATGATCTACCAGAGGGGACTGAATCCTCTGTCTCACTAAACGATGTAAAACTTATGAGAAGAATAAGAACAGGAGGGGGTAGTGACAAACTCCAGAGAGAGACGTCAACAGACCGCAGATGTGGTCAAACAAGTGATTATTCGAGTTCAAACCCAGGCAAATGCAAGGTTATGCACACTGGGGGGAGAGGACAGCCCGGACACAGAGCACAGCATGGAAGAAAAGACACTGTAAATATCAGAAATGCATATAAACAGCATAACGGCAGCGGCATATGTTAGAATAACAAACTTAATAGTAATAATAATAATAATAATAATAATAATAATAATAATAATAATAATAATAATATCTTTATTTCTACAAGTACATGTACAAAGTATACAAACCATAGCTGACATCAATGACATTCTACTATATAGAAAGCCGTTTGTTATGCTGAGCATTTCCCGCAAATTAGGTCAGTTTTGTCCCAGGATGCGACCCACACCAGTCCACTAACACCCAAGTACCTATTTTACTCATGGGTTGTGCATAGAGAAAGCCCAAAGTTACACAGAGGATTTCGGCCAATCACTGAGTATGCGACCCCAGCATGGAGCCCACACCTGGTCAAGCACGTGAAGAAACTCGAGGAGGTCCGAAGATTTGCAATTAGGCTAGTATGAGAGTTGAGAGGAATGCGCTATGAGAGGTTGAAGGAACTGCATTTAACGACCTTGGAGGAGAGACGGGCAACGAGACAACATGATTACTGTGTACAAAATCTCAAGAGAAACTGATAGGGCTACAAGGGACAGCTTGTTTAAATTAAGAGGACGAGGATCAAGGGAACACAGGTGGAAGGTGAAGACAGATAAATCACTGGGATGTAAGGAAGTATTTCTTTAATCTCAGGTGTTAATCTAGTTAAACGTTCGACATATTTACAGTTAACTATTACATTGGAAACAGTTTTACCAATATTTACTGTTGAAATTGTAGCCCACTAGGCCTCCTGCAGTGCACAACGTTGAGTGAGGTATCTCCTCACTTTGTAACATAAAATGTGCTTCTCTTTCCTCGTCTTTCCATTCCTCTGAAGATGTCAACACGTTTAATTTTTGTTGTGGTATTTTTTCAAACACACACACACACACACACACACACACACACACACACACACACACACACACACACACACACAAATCGGACGAGGATCAGGCAGGACTACAAAGAGACCTGGACAGGCTACAAGCCTGGTCCAGCAACTGGCTCCTTGAGTTTAACCCCGCCAAATGCAAAGTCATGAAGATTGGGGAAGGGCAAAGAAGACCGCAGACACAATATAGTTTAGATGGCCAAAGACTGCAAACCTCACTCAAGGAAAAAGATCTGGGGGTGAGTATAACACCGAGCATATCTCCTGAGGCGTACATCAATCGGATAACTGCTGCAGCATACGGGCGCCTGGCAAACCTACGGATAGCGTTCCGATACCTCAGTAAGGAGTCGTTCAAGACTCTGTATACCATTTACGTCAGGCTCATACTGGAGTATGCAGCACCAGTTTGGAATCCACACCTAGTCAAGCACGTCAAGAAATTAGAGAAAGTGCAAAGGTTTGCAACAAGACTAGTCCCAGAGCTAAGGGGATTGTCCTACGAAGAAAGGTTGAGGGAAATCGGCCTGACGACACTGGAGGCCAGGAGGGTCAGGGGAGACATGATAACGACATAATAAAATACTGTATGGAATAGACGAGGTGGACAAAGACGGGATGTTCCAGAGATGGGACACAGACACAAGAGGTCACAATTGGAAGTTGAAGACTCAGATGAATCAAAGGGATGTTAGGAAGTATTTCTTCAGTCATAGAGTAGTCAAGCCGTGGAATAGCCTAGAAAGTGAAGTAGTGGAGGCGGGAACCATACATAGTTTTAAGGCGAGGTATGATAAAGCTCATGGAGCAGGGAGAGAGAGGACCTAGTAGCAATCAGTGAAGAGGCGGGGCCAGGAGCTATGACTCGACCCCTGCAACCACAAATAGGTGAGTACAAATAGGTGAGTACACACACACACACACACACACACATGCCCACCTGCGCCCGCTCCTGCCCACCGCCTCGCCCACACTAGCCAGGATCAAGGACCTGTCGTGTGGTGGGATGTTGCACTTGGCTTCCTACCAAGAATATAGGTAAATAGTACATAGGTTCAACTATACTCAAATGTACACATTACAGGTTCAAAAACATACATACGTGTTAATATTATATATTTACAGAAAAGCAGGCGTAGAAATATTAGACAGATATACGCATATACACAAGTGTTATTCTTAATAACAACAACAGTATTACTACTAATAATAATAGTAATAAGATATTAGAGTAAACATACCACGGGCGGGGATAGAATCCGCGGCCAGGGTCACAAAACTCCAGACCGTCGCGTTAGCCACTGGACCAGCTAGCCACAATAAGAGTCATCCAACTAAGTAAAATTTCTACACCATACCCCGGGCGGGTTCTATCCCCGCCCATGGTATGGTTTGTTTGCAATCGTGTCATTACGATTTCGTGAGTCAAGGTATTAGAGTTTATGTTATTATTATGATTATAATTATTATTATTAATGTGGTATTTTTCCCCCTCATACTCATTTTTCATATTTCTGCCAACAGTTTAGGCTTTAATAATTTACTTTAACAAGGCATGACAGTTTTTTATAATTCTGATACAGTTGTCTGCAACACGTATACATTTACCTGCAGCACACACACAGTTGTCTGCAACACGCACACAGTTGTCTGCAACACGTATACATTTACCTGCAGCACAGACACAGTTGTCTGCAACACGCACACAGTTGTCTGCAACACGTATACATTTACCTGCAGCACACACACAGTTGTCTGCAACACGCACACAGTTGTCTGCAACACGCACACAGTTGCCTGCAACACGCAACACAAGTTGCGTGCAATAAGCAGTACAGAACGTCTGACATAATTCTTTGCGACACCTAACTCATGAGGTCTGCCAAATTTTCACACATGCAGTTGTATCAAAGCACCACGCAGAAACAGGCTGATATATACAGAGAAAGATCGCAGTCAGCAGGAATCGCAACCACGTCAGAGAGGCTGGCAGGCTTCCCCAAGTTACACTCTAGACCACTCGGCCACAGATGCCCAAAAAGTTGGGCAGCCTGTTTACAAGCCATGAGGTCTGTAAACAAGGCTGCGCAGTTTTTGAGGCATCTGTGGCAGAGTGGTCTAGAGCATCACTTGGGGAACCCTGCCAGCCTCCCTGACGTGGTATCGAAACCTGCTGACTACGATCTTTCTCTGTATGCAGTTGTATATTAATGCTGAAGGAGATCTTCAACCCCTAGTTTGTATACTGACACTTGCATGGAGGATGCCTGCGTGGAGGCTGCCTGTGTGGAGGCTGCCTGTGTGGAGGCTGCTTGTGTGGAGGCTGCCTGTGGGAGCATTGCCTCCACCTGACAGACCAACATTTTCTCAAGGTCGTCTCTTCCTAAACCTGTGTTTTTTCCCCCCCCCTGTTGTCCAAACCTTTTTACATCGGGAGGGAGAGTCGATGGTTGGCAAGGTACGGGTTCTTGTATATGTGTGTGGAGGATTGGGGGGGGGGGGTGAAGGTAGGGTAAGGAAAGGCAGCAGAGGTAGCGGCAGTAGAAGAAACCTGTGCAGACTCCTGGCAGAGGAAAGCTTCGTTACAGGTGGGTAGTAGTGTGCTGCTGCTGCCGCCTCCCCAGCCCCATCCCTGGTGTCCACCCGCTGACTGGACCAACACATGCAGACGCTAATCTAGCAGGTTCTAACCCGACTCTACTGCACTCTGCGTTGCCAAGTTCATCAAACTGGGCACGTCTAGGGCCGTACACCCACGCCTGAGACATCTATCTCCTCCTGTAGCCTCCTGAGGTAACATTTTGCAGCGCATTTCATGCAGCACGTAACAGGTGCAAGACCATAATTACAATCCCGTCGTTCTGGGCCACCCTTACTAACTAAGTCCTGGCGCCAGCCCTGGGGTGCACACTCACTTCACATGCTAATCATACTCGACACGTCTCTAGCAATGTCCACTTGACAAGACAGGACACCTGGCTGTCTCAGTTTCAAAGTGTTGTGAAGGTGAAAGAGGTTAATACACCTCTTAACGTGTGACACATCCTAGTTTAAATACTGCCTAAGCTAACTTGAGCCAATAATCACTACTTATGAAGCACTAAACTAGAGGATTTCAACATTTAATGAGCTAAGTACCAACATCAAATCAGGGAAATTCACGTATAGTGTAGGATCCTCATGTTGATAACTGGTTAGTGAATGATCTGATTGAGAGTAATTAAAGGGAGGCGCTCTGAACCATGTTTATGTGAACACGTAATTACGATGGACGGCACCATCCTCACTCACTGCTATTTCAATACTGATGCTTCGAAAAATAACAGATTTTCCTTTTACCACTTTTGCTTCCAGCAGTTCCAGCTTTGTCAGTAATGAAAGCAAAGAGAAAGTTTCAGGAACATTTTCGTCATTACGTTTTTCTCCCTGTCGAACTTCAAGTCTTGACGTGAAGTACAGAGAGAGAAAAAAATTCTAATCCAAGTATGTTCTTCATCTTCTGTATTTGTTTATGTTCTTGTCGTTAATACGTCATTTCATTCAATCCATTGGTGATGCTTGAATTTTGTCAGCAAAATAAAAAATATGGTATTTTTTCTGTGCCTATATTTGCTGCTGCAGCCGAGCAGGGAAATTATTCACAGAGTAAGCGAGGTAAGTAACTCTCATGATTTTTAATGTGAGGAATTCCTCTTCTCTCTTCATCACAAGTGAAAAACTTCTTAATCTCTTCTCAAAATTCTAAGTCTCCTTTGGCAACTCTTCCGTGTGTGAGAGAGAGAAAGAGAGAGACAGAGAGAGAATCTAATATGTGACAGAGCAACACATTGCAGTTACCCTAAATCCTGACCATATGTACGACACCCGAGAAAGTATTTTCATACTAGAAACTGATCCACTTTCTTTTAAATGTGTGTAAAACCTAGGCTCCCAAACACGGGTTATCATATGACCCATGTCAGGAGGCATATGATCCACTTTCTAACAGATACACCACCAAAACCTCAAACACTTAACACAGGAGCCGAGGTAAACAAACGCTCAAGGCAGCTAATTTTATGTGGATTATTATTTCTAATACATTTTGAAAGGAACAGGCCGATGAATGGACTACACAGATGTTTGAGCTTCATAATGCTTAATACAGCTGGATGCTCAAGTCTGTTGGTGTAATGAAAATTGTTTTAGAAAACCGACAAGTTGAAGAATGAGACTTCTGCAACATTTGGGAATCTTTATTGTTGAAACGTTTCGCCAGCTAGTGGCTTCTTCAGTTCAATACAGAGAAGAACGGTTGAAGATGACGAAGAATTTGAGGTAGTAAGTCCCTCAGCCTGGTGTCGATGTGTTCAGTCCATCAGTCTTGGGAATAGTACCATGGATTGGTGGTTTCCACTCGGCCCTGGAGCAAGAGTAGTGAGCGAGCACAGCTAAACTTCCCTCAGTCGTATTTCCACACGTTTGCTCAGGTAAGACTCGAAAGAGAAAACCTCCGGATAAAAAACCCTGAAAGGGGTAAAGAAAACGTCACAACAGGGAAATTTTGCCTTCACGTCACCATCCTTCCCAGAGCATCAGGCTGAGGAAAATATTTACCTGGAGAGTTTCTATGGTAAATGTTTTCTTTCGATAGTCATCCTGACTTGGAAAAACCTCTAGTTGGCAAAGCAACGTTTCGCTCATCTGTGAGCGAAATGGTACTTGCCATCTAGTGTTTCTGTTTTGCTAATCGGTCACCATCGTTATTTGTTTCTTGATGTCACCAGCCTTGATGTTATCATGTACAAGCCTTGATGTATCGTGTACCAGCCTTGATGTATCGTGTACCAGCCTTGATGTATCGTGTACCAGCCTTGATGTATCATGTACCAGCCTTGATGTATCGTGTACCAGCCTTGATGTATCGTGTACCAGCCTTGATGTATCGTGTACCAGCCTCGATGCATCATGCACTAACCTCGATGTATTCCCTCCTTCCTTCTTGCTCAAGTACGACAGTTGTGCACTCGAATTATGGAGTATCATGAAGGAACAAGGTTCTTATCGCCAAGAAACTGTGTTCTTCGTTGTTGTGGCCTCGCCAGGGAGGTACCTTGATGCTGGTGTGGGGCTCTTGATGTAAGGAATTGATGTTACATCTCCACCTTCCCCTAGCTTCCAATTTTATGCTTTATTTACCAGATTCTGTATAACCTTTTTAACGAATTTAGAAATTCCCCCATACATATAATAATTAATCCATAGGGATGTGGAAAAGAATCTTTCCTCCGTACCGTAAACCTTACGTGTCATAGGAGGCGACTAAAATGCCGGGAGCAAGGGTCTAGTAACCCCTTCCCCTGTATACATTACGACATATAAAAAGAAAAATGAAAGTTTTTTTTTCAGGTCACCCTGCCTCAGTGGGAGACGGCCGGTACATAATAATAATAATAATAATAATAATAATAATAATAATAATAATAATAATCGACAAATTATAGCACCAATCTTCAGCTTCACACTACGTGAAAATGGCACAAATTTGGAGGTTAAAAACACGTTTCCCTGAAAGTAAATGACTGACGGGAAGCCTAGCTGAAGGTAACACACCTAGCAGTACTCAGCCTTTACAAAATACACTTATTTTTACATTTCATTCCTCAGAGGGGGCGCTAAATTCGTAGGGGAGGTCCATACAGCGCCTATGTTCCACTTTCAAGGAAGGGTTGCACAGGTCTAATTCTTTGGATCCAGAGCCCACTCACCGGTACCAAGGAACTTTCCCTAAGCAGTACTAGTAGTTGTGCTATTTATTATAATAATACTAGCAGTATTTGTTGTAAAATAAGTAGCAATAACATTTTTGTAGTAATAAGAGGATTTGTTTAGTAGTATAATAGAAGCACTTGTAGTAACAGTAATAGTATTTGTAGTAGTAGAAGTAGTAGTAGTAGTAGTAATCGTAATAGTAGGGTAGTAGTATTTGAGGTGATACCTAATCAATTTCTGAAGAGAAAGGAAGACATTATTATGATTACTCTATGAAAGCCAAGACGTGGGCCTTATTTCCACTAGGGTCGTCCCCTTGGTCTCTACCCTAGGATACCACCCAAAACAGCCGGCTAATACCCAGGTACTTGTTTACTGCTAGGTGACAGGGACGACAGTTATACGGAAACATGACTCGTGACTAAAGTAACAGAGACTTTACTTCACAAACGAAAGAGCCAGGTTTGAATCCCGGGACGAGTGAAAGTGCTGGCCATATTTCCTTACATCTACTGTATATATCTGTAAGAGATTTAACGCATAAAAAAAGACATTAAAAAATTACTTTAGACTATCCATCAATACTAACGTTTTCTATAGTACAAATATCAAAGAAAACGTTTCTTGTCTATTCTGTTTAATGGGTAACTTAAGCGAAAATACACAACATTATTATTGCATTCATTTAGAATAAGTAAGTAAGTAAGTAATCAGGAAATAATCAGGAAATAATCAGGCTCTATAAGACTTCTGATGATCCAAAAATAATTATTTTGAGTTTAAAGAATATTGATCAAACGTTTTGCAAGATACCAGTAAGCAACCTAATGACATGGAACCGTTGATTTAGCGTCCAAAATGAATCACAATACATACATATATTTTTATTTATTTGCTTACATTTTTTCTTTATATTTTATTGAAAACTCAGGTACAAAGTAGTTATGGGTGCATAAAATAATATGTCAACGAGATACCAGGCACTAACTAGATTATTATATAAATAAATAATAAAGTCAAAACACAGGAAAATATAAACACTATACAAATAAACAATGTGACAAAAACAAGCACACAGAATTACACACATACACAAGCAATCACCCATTATACAACGTGATACTTCATCTGGCATATTACTAGGCGTGGCTTCCGCCTGCCAACACACAACGTATCCAAGACTTAATCTAAGAACTCAGGTGCCTTAAAGAGCACAACAATACGTTAATTTGGGCGACTACCACGGGGTTATTATCATGGACTAAGAATAGGCACTACAGTTCAAAGGTGGATCAGGATGACGCTACCATTCACAACAATGAAAATATCTAATATAACAAAACGAAAATACACTGTGATATTTGACATCTCAATGAAACACAAATGCCAGCAGCTATAAGTGAACTTATACACTGACGAGATGCATCATTGCATTACCACCTTTCTCACTCTGCACACTGACAGCTCATACACTACGTTCCTTGACCTTAAATCCGCTTTTGATGTAGCCAACCGACATGTAATCATTAGTGAACTTGCCAGAATGGATGTTGGAGGATGGCTTCTCCGCTGGATTAAAGGTTACCTGTCCAACAGAAAGTCGTCTGTGTTGTTCCAGGGACATAGAAGTGTAACTAAAGATTTTGAATTAGGAACCCCACAGGGAGGTGTGCTTAGTCCCACCCTTTTCAACATTTTGATTAATGCCTTACTTAATGCCATGCCTAGCCAGCCCCATCATTATATGGTTAGTTTTGCTGATGACATAATGATTCACACTACCGGATTCTCCAACACTCAAAACATTCTTAATCATGTACTAGCCTCGTGTCAGGATCTGGGGTTAATAATCTCAGGGGATAAAACAAAGATACTCAACAGGCGTGCTCCTCGGCAGAGAGGCACAGTTCGTCAGATCCAATTGCATGATGGGTCTCTTCTAGAATATGTAAGCAGATACAGGTATCTAGGCTTTGAGGTTCCACTACTTGGACCTGTTGTAACGAGACTTTGTCGCCAATACAAAGAAAGGCTGAGAGCACTTAGTGTTGTGGCAGGTTTTCATCCCAGGTATGGTGCTAATGTTAAAATTGTGAAAATGATGTATCTTGCTTATATTAGATCATTGGTTGATTATGCGGCGCCACTACTTGCACTCGTGTCTGACTGGAAGCTTGGAGGGCTGGAAAAACTGCAAAACGAAGCAATGAGGATCATCCTAGGATGCCCTCCTACTGCCAAAATTTTAAATATGCGAAAAGAACTTAATATTCCAAGCATTAGAGATCGTGTTACTGAAAGAAATATCCTTATTGGGGTCAATATGCTTAGGCTAGCCCATTCAAACCCCTGCACAGAAGCCCTCCAAACTTTCCTCAGCACTGGTGAATATCCTTCCAGATGGATCGAAAAAACTGGAACCGACCTCCGCATGAACCAGCTACATGATCTACATCAAGTTAGACAACAGAGACATTTCCCTGCTCCATGGATATTACACCATTCCAACTACCATTCCTCCATTTCCCCCCAAAACTCTTCTTAAATCACAACCAAAGCTTCGTCTTGAAGCCAAACATGATGCCTTAAGCTGTATTGATAACTTAGTCACACAGAACACTCTTTCACAAATTATTTACGTCGATGGTTCTGTTCAGCAGTCCACTGGTGCAGCTGGTAGTGCTGCTGTTGTCACACAGAGTGATGGCTCTCATAAAGAAATTGGAGCACGCATCAATAACTGGGCCTCTACCCTTCAAACAGAACTGTTTGCCATACTCCTTGCACTCAAATGTGTCTATGTATCTAAGGTTGACACTTTAATTGTAACTGATTCTCTGTCATCCATAAATGCTCTCAACTCATTAAGTATAAATTGTGGCATGCTTGTGTCAGAAGCCAGACATAGATATGGTAAGATTGTGGACAGTGGAGTCAGAGTGCACATGCTGTGGATTCCACTCACATTGGTCTTCAGATGCATGATAGAACTGATAAATTGGCTAAGCTGTATGCTTTCAAAGAGGGGGTAGATTACAATCTTCGGTTGTCAGTTAGCAGTTTGAGAACAATAATACGAAAAGAACTTCAAATGAACTTTATTGACTTAAGACTTAGGGAGATTGACACAAGTCAGTCCATCTATCATCATTCCATCATGCAGGAGGAGCCACATGTCTATGGTGCATCCAACAAGATAAGCAGACTCTTGGATGTCACTACTGCCCGGCTCCGGCTGGGTTACAAGTATCTTTGGCAGGTTAAATCACCACCACCAGATGTAGACCAAACGAAATGTAAACTTTGCCAGATGGACTATTGTCAACACCTTGCGTCATTATGTACTGGAGTGTGATCAAATTAATGAATTTAGAAACAACTCACTCAGAAATGTTCAAGAAATGGCAAAGTATTTTATCCACAGTGGTATATTACAGACCATTCTGGAGAAATACCCTGACTTTGCTAGCTGTAAATAAAGCATTACCACATGTGTGCATGTGTGTGTGTGTGTGTGTGTGTACTCACCTAATTGTGGTTGCAGGGGTCGAGACTCAGCTCCTGGCCCCGCCAAGTGTGTGTGTGTGTGTGTGTGGTGTGTGTGTGTGTGTGGGTGTGTGTGAGGGTGTGTGTGTGGGTTGTTATGAGGGTGTGTGGGTGTGTGTGAGGGTGTGTGTGTGTGTGTGTGTGTGTGTGTGTGTGTGTGTGTGTGTGTGTGTGTGTGTGTGTGTGTGTGTGTGTGTGTGTGTGTGCGTGTGGGTGTGTGTGTGTGGGTGTGTGTGTGGGTGTGTGTGTGGGTGTGTGTGTGTGGGTGTGTGTGTGGGTGTGTGTGAGGGTGTGTGTGTGGGTGTGTGTGAGGGTGTGTGTGTGTGGGTGTTGGTGTGTGTGGGTGTTGGTGTGTGTGTGTGTGGGTGTGTGTGTGTGTGGGTGTGCGTCCTTGTGTGTATGCATATATTTGTACGCTCGTGTGCACATGTCCGTGCGTGCGCCCTCGTGTGTATGTGTGTGCGCGCGCGCTAGTGTGGGTGTATGATCCACTTAATATTTGTATTTATAACTCATTACAATTGTGACCAGGTGTGGACGTATCAGTGGTTCATTACTTTGTATTTGCTCATGACTGTAACCATGTATAGGAGTGAAGCTGATTCATTACCTCTGTAACTTGCCATGATTGTGACCAGATCTACCTGGAGTTCATTACCTTTGTAACTAGTTCAGCTATCATAACTTTGGGGTCCAGTACACTGACCCATTATGTACCTTTGTAATCTTTTGACTACCGCCCACAGGATGGGTATGGGGTGCATAATAAAGATATTAAACTAAAGTGTGTGTGTGTGTGTGTGTGTTGTGTGTGTGTGTGTGTGTGTGTGTGTGTGTGTGTGTGTGTGTGTGTGTGTGTGTGTGTGTGTGGTGTGTGTGTGTGTGTGTGGGTGTGTGTGTGTGTGTGTGTGTGTGTGTGTGGTGTGTGTGTGTGTGTGTGTGTGTGTGTGTGTGTGTGTGTGTGTGTGTGTGTGTGTGTGTGTGTGTGTGTGTGTGTGGTGTGTGTGTGTGTGTGCGTGTGTGGGCTTGTGTGGGCGTGTGTGTGCGTGTGGGTGTGTGTGTGGTGTGTGTGTGTGAGTGGTGTGTGTGGGTGTGTGTGAGGGTGTTGTGTGAGGGGTGTGTGTGATGTGTGTGTGTGTGAGGGTTGTGTGTGAGGGTGTGTGTGAGGGTGTGTGTGGGTGTGTGTGTGGGTGTGAGGTGTGTGTGTGTGTGTGGGTGTTGGTGTGTGTGTGTGTGGTGTGTGTGTGTGTGTGTGTGGTGTGGTGTGTGTGTGGTGTGTGTGTGTGTGTGTGGGTGTGTGGTGTGTGTGTGGTGTGTGTGTGTGTGTGTGTGGGGTGTGTGTGTGTGTGTGTGTGTGTGATGTGTGTGGTGTGTGGTGCATTGTTGTATGTGACTCAACAATCAATATTTGCACCATAAACTCATTACAGTTGTGACTGGGTGTGGAAGTGTGAATTGCTCATTACACTATAATTTGTTCATGATTGTAGCCATATATAAACGTAAGTAACAATTCTACAGAATTCATTACCTTTGTAACTTGTGAGCTCATTACCTTTGTACCTAGTTCAGCTATCAAAACTTTGGGGGCCCAGTCCCTGGACCCATTACGTACCTCTGTAATCTGTAAAAAACCTTTGTAACTTGTCATGATTGTGACCAGACCTACCTGGAGTTCATTACCTTTGTAAATTGAGTTTTATTACCTTTGTAAATTGTGAGTTCATTACCTTTGTAAATTGTGAGTTCATTACCTCTGTAACTTGCTCAGCTATCAAAAAATTTGGAGTCCAGTCCCTGGACCAATTATGTACCTCTGTAAAACTTTTTGACTACCGCCCACAGGATGGGTATGGGGTGCATAATAAACATATTAAACTAAAAAAAAACTAACGAGATGCACACATTGAAAAATCTGCCTCCACATATAGTTCAAGCTCTATCACAGCTTACAGGAAAACGAAAACCTTGCATAGATACATATATTATTGAAAAGCACACGGACACGGCATAAAGTATAAACGGAAATAAGAAAACGTTTCAACTGTGCTAGGAAGCACACCATATACAAAAAAATACACCAATGACTTGTAATTGAGGCAAAAATGACGAGAAACATTCCTAAAAGTTGTATATACAAAGCACGTACGATATTTCGTCATCAACGTTACATAGGAGACGACATAAATCGGAGAACAAAAAAACATTCACGCACTTGACAAACACAATTAGACACAGCTGACCAGCCCGTTAGATTACCCACTGAACACTCACAACTATCTCAAATCTCGTAACCCCAAAGGGCCCTTTATATTCAGGCGGGAAGTCTCTCTCCCATCTCCCTCATATACAACCTATTTCGACATTTTGTCCTATAAATCGTCCCCGCTAAAACCCTAATTCTACTGTTACCATCAACGTGCCTCATAGCCCATGACACGAAATATAATCGGCCACAACATCGACACCGCACGTTGTAAAACGCAAGTCAACCCACCTACATCAAAAATCAACGCCCGGAGTACCGACAAACCTTCCCCCCCTACCAAACGCAAAACCCTACTGAACCACTCTCGTACCATACCTAAGTCTCAAAAGAAATACACAACATGAAAAGGCAGATTCCTCCACCCCGCACGCCGGACAACCCAGTCTTCCTCAAACGCCTATTATACAACAACACCCCAGACGGCAAGTTCCAGGGTAAAAATTTAAAAACCACTTCCCGTACTTGAGCAGGCAGACGCAACTGTTGAACTCGCCTCCATATATCACCCCACGCATACATGGGTTTACATTCCTTCAACTCGCACCACGACTACCTCCCTACCCGCCCTTTCTAAGGTACATAATTTTACACAGCGCACGTCCCTCATGTTCAATAATACGCGAAGCATCGCGTCGCACCAAATTAAAGCCCTCCCTCTCCACCACCTGCGCAGGTCGTGATACAATTCACTTAACTCACCATGCATCCCACCCAGTCGGAGAAAACGACGCTTCACGTAACATGCCATGACACGAGCCTCTAGGGTCTAGACTCTAGAGGAATGAGACCCAACCCTCCCTGATGCAGTGGTGTCTCCACCACCGCTCTTGTGAGCCAATCGTATCCTGAACCCCACAAAATCGTTTAAAATCTATGCAAAAGACGTTTGACGTTCCCTCCTGCACAGAGGATACAGTGCAGCAACGTGCCATACTTTGCTATAAAGCAGGACATTAATGACCCACCGCCCTCTGATGCAGGGTTTAAATGTCGCGGCCGTAGACTATTTAAGCGCCCCAAGGCACTATGTACAACCCTCCCCGAATTGCACGCCCTCATCTGATCGACCTCCCGCATATAATGAATACCACATATATGTTACGATCAACCACAGTCCACCCTCTGCATCCACCCCATCCCCCATCCACTCTCCCAACTCCATAATTTTCGATTTTTCTCTATTAATACACATCCCCGTAGCCTTGCCAAATATGTCAACAAGTCTCCCAACAAAACCCAATTGTTCCAGTGAACGTGTGTATCATCAGTAGTATCATCAACATAACCCACAAGGGTCGGTCGACCACTACTCGGACTCCGGGATGTCTCAATTCCCCCCCCCCACAAACAGCCCAGTAAAATGGGTCCTGCATACATGCAAAAAACATTTGAGACATGGGGCATCCCTGACGAATGCCACTGCTCAAGTGTACAAAAACACCTAACTTGCCATTGATTTGTACTTTAAAACCCGCTCCATTGTACAACGAACGGCCCACATGAGACCTCATTTCCAAAACCCTGCCATCTCATAAATTTCCACAGAACCTCTCTTTCCACACTATCAAAAGCGGCTCCCCCAGTCTAAAGCCAAAACACCACCCCCACCCCTCATTCCTCAACAAACTCCCTGATATTCCATGACCCAAACATACATTGACCTACCTGGCACACCCAAACCCGACTCTTTATGGAAAATACTACCTTATCAAACACTTTCTTTTAAATTTTATTCATCAATATTTTCGCATATAGTTTATAGTCACCCACACATCCCAAAGATATGGGGCGGTAGTCCTTAATCGCTAACGGCACATCACATTTCCTAACTAAGACCAACACTGCCGTACGCTGAGACAGACCTAACACCCCCCCCCCCTCCTTCATTGCATTGAGTTTAAAAAGAACCATGAAAGTCCGTATTACCTCCCAATGTTTGATATAAAATTCACAAGGGATGCCGTCAATGCCTGGAGCCTTCCCCTTACGCATCCTTGTAGTGCCTCCCACACCTCTGCCTCAGTTATAGGCCCCCCCCCATGAGAAGGCGATCTAAATCATTTAACTCGCATCGTACTCCTCTCCCCAAATCCTGTATCGCATGCTCACTCACGTCTTTACTTTTTGCATCTGGATCTTACTCCAAGTATCGACATTAAAAACTTATCCCCCCGTTGTTAAGACCTGTCCCTCACTATACCCGTCCCAAATTCATCCTGCACCACTAAAATCACAATTTCAGTCGCTTTTCGCCTTTGGTGTCTGACTCTGTAAGACACAAGCAGACGGCTTGTCACCCCACAAAGCCTCCTCCACCCCACTCGAAATGCCCCGCCCCCCTCGAAAACCTTATTTTTCAATTTCTTGGATTTGTTCTTTAATAGCATCGATCTCATCCACTGGGTAAACCCCCGTGCCTCTCCCTGTGCATAACATTGTGTAGATGACCCTCCAGGTACCTCTGAAAACCATACTCCAAGCGAGTGGCCTCCTTACACCGATTCCATAAAAATCCTTTAATTCCGGGCTTCACAAAACCTCATCCCCCCGTCGTACTAAATCCCACCCCCCCAGGAAATCTACTCCCATAGACGCCCAGAAGTCCTCGAATAGTTCCCTATCATCCGCACTTTGTAGCATCCGCGTATTCAGTTTCCAGTATCCCTTAAAACGAGCGGGAGACCTCCCTGTCGAGCTCCACAAAAACTCCCCGGTGGTCGGAGAAAAAGACGTTCAATACACGCACATTGATTACGACCACCCCCCGAGACACATTACACCCTATCTAAACATGCCGCATAGCCCCTACGCACAAAATTTTGATCAATCCCAAAGTCACATCCTCCCCGTACATTAACCAACCCCAAACCAGGGCAACAAGTCACCCAAAACAAGTGAACAGAGACCCCGCCCCCCTCGGTTCAACATCTTTACGGCGCACCACACAGTTCCAGTCCACCACCTACCCCTGTAATTCTGGCAGGGACCTCAATAATATACCAAAGACATCTCTACCAAAAGTATTTTTAATATTAACATCATGTTCAGCCGGCCCATATACCCTACAAAAACCAACCCTTCTACTAAACCCCAATCCCCACGACTCGCAAACCCCGCGACCCTCCCCCTTTTCCTCCCCAAAGTCTCAGCAAAAACGGCTGGTCGCTTTTATCAACACAGCCACTCCACCTTTCAGACGTCTGGAGTGAGTCACATAAATGTTTATAACCATCCATCTCAAACAAACTTCCTACTTTATGGTTATGTTCTTGCAAAAAACACACATCCACTGCAAAACGATTCAACCACTCACGCACCTGCACACACTTTCTGACAGATTTCAAACCATTAACATTAATAGTTACACACCTAACTGTGTTAAAGGTGGCTTTCCTCTAGGGGCTACCACTCCCTTTTTCTCTTTGCGCCGGCAAGCACCCAAGGCACTTCGCAAGCACCCAAGGCACTTCGCAAGCACCCAAGGCACTTCGCAAGCACCCAAGGCACTTCCCGCACCTTTGGCAATCCCCGTGATATTACCTGCTGTCCTGGACTCGCGCGACCTCCCCCCACCAGTGATTTCCGACCACGTCTTCTTCCCTGAACGTTGTCCAGGGTCAAGACATCATCGGAGTCGGACGGGGTAGCCGCACGCTTCCTAGAAACAGCATCTTCAGACATGTCAGTACTTGGAGTGTTCTTGTGAATTTCTGCCTCAACAGTATGAAACCTCGAACTCTCCAAATCTCTCACTTTAGCTATCTGATCAGCATCATCTGCACGTAATTTCTCCCCATCAGAACACGGCACAGAATCAGACTCATGCGATGCTAATAGGTCACTTAACGCAGATACAATGTCGGCTTCCATCTCACCTGCCTCTCTTGCTAGAGGGATTTCACTGTTCACATGTTCCACCTCGTCAAGGGAGGCAGTCCCAGGTAGAGTCACACAAGATGACTCTAGTAGCATGGCCCTATCAACCTCAGCACTCCATGATGTCATACGCGGCGAGGTCTCGACAACCTCCTCTTCCAGAGCCTGACGGGGTACCTCACCGTCAGGTCGACGACCACGCCCCGATGGCGGCTGGCGCTGGACACACTGAGCCGCTATGTGATCCAGAGCGCCGCAGAGGCGGCAAGTTCTTCTCTGTCCAGGGTACGTAACGTACACCTGGGAACGAAACTCCTCCAGTTGTACGTACGAAGGAATCGGCTGACGCAGGGACATTTTCAACGTAAATGACCCCTCCTGAAGGCCAGTATAGTGGCCGTCAGACCACCTACCCATGGTGACCAGGTGGATCTTCCCATAACGTTCAAAAACGTATATCAACTTCATTGGCCTCAAAAGGCACGTTTCTCACACGTACCCACGTATAGTATCGTGAAACGTCATGCAACTGGACAGAAACTGCTGGGGTGACTTGCTTACTTATACCCAGGTACTGGGTCACAATCTTCTCGTACATCTGAGTGTCACAAAACTTGACGAAGATCCGTGTAGTTCCATTCAAGGCGACGCCACACAAGGATTCACTTTGAATGCCATATGTATCACGAATGATTGCTGGCAGTAACACATTTACTGATTCGCCGGTGATAGAGCCCTGCGTTAGTTGAATACAAACAGTATTAACACGGCGGCGAAACGCAGTCGCCATTGTTGTTGATGTTGTAAATACTCCTCCACCAGGTGTTGGGACTGAGGAGCAACAGCTGAAAACCGCTCAGCACAACGTCTGAGCAGATAATGTGATTTGCTTACATTTAGGGATACTAAATATAAAACTTAAAGGAATCGGGGATCGTGAACATTGCGACCCAAACTTGATTAAATCACATGAAGCCATCAGTACAATGTTTATTTTTTATAACTCATCGTTACTGTATTTCTCCTATCAATAGATTTTTCAGAGATTGTTTAGATTTGGGAACTCCTGGCACAGATATATATTGTGAGAATTATTCCCTTAAATAGCCACGAGATTCATTTCGAAGAGAAAAGAATCTTGGCTGCAAACTTGAGGTTATCTTTATGACATTCATAATTTTGTGCTAAAAAAAATCCCGTATCGAAGGTTTAAAAATTCGCATTATCGAATGATTAAGAATCTGAAAAAAAGAAGGAAGCGTTTTAGAGTGAGGAAAGTAACCACAACACTTAAACTAAGTGAGGTACGCACGTGAGTTGTTGACCTCTCACCCCAGGACGCCACCCCATGGCGCAGCCCCAGGACGCCACCCTAGGGCGCAGCCCCAGTACTCCACCTCAGGACGCTACCCCAGGACGCTACCCCAGGGCGCAGCCCCAGGACGCCACCCTAGGGCGCAGCCCCAGTGTCAAAATTATTTAACATCTTAACAGTTTGAATGAGACCTTATCGCAGACTTAGCGAGAAAAGAATAAATGTTTTGAGTTTTTCTTCTGAGCTGTGATATCAGCTTGGTAGCTCTTCTCTGTACCCTCTCCAGTGATGGTACCAGCTTGGTAGCTCTTCTCTGTACCCTCTCCAGTGATGGTACCAGCTTGGTAGCTCTCTTCTCTGTACCCTCTCCAGTGATGGTACCAGCTTGGTAGCTCTTCTCTGTACCCTCTCCAGTGATGGTACCAGCTTGGTAGCTCTTCTCTGTACCCTCTCCAGTGATGGTACCAGCTTGGTAGCTCTTCTTCTGTACCTCTCACTGTGATATAGGTCCCAGTTTGGTAGCTCTTCTCTGTACCCTCTCCAGTGATGGTACCAGCTTGGTAGCTCTTCTCTGTACCCTCTCCAGTGATGGTACCAGCTTGGTAGCTCATTCTGTACCTCTCCAGTGTTTGGTACTAGCTTGGTAGCTCTTCTGTACCCTCTCCAGTGATGGTACTAGCTTGTAAGCTCTTCTGTACCCTCTCCAGTGATGGTACTGCTTGGTAGCTCTTCTGTACCCTCTCCAGTGATGGTACAGCTTTGGTAGCTCTTCCTGTACCTCTCCAGTGATGGTACTAGCTTGGTAGCTCTTCTGTACCCTCTCCAGTTGATGGTACTAGCTTGGTAGCTCTTCTGTACCCTTTTCCCAGTGATGGTACTAGCTTGGTAGCTCTTCTGTACCCTCTCCAGTGATGGTACTAGCTTGGTAGCTCTTCTGTACCCTCTCCAGTGATGGTACTAGCTTGGTAGCTCTTCTGTACCCTCTCCAGTGATGGTACTAGCTTGGTAGCTCTTCTGTACCCTCTCCAGTGATGGTACTAGCTTGGTAGCTCTTCTGTACCCTCTCCAGTGATGGTACTAGCTTGGTAGCTCTTCTGTACCCTCTCCAGTGATGGTACTAGCTTGGTAGCTCTTCTGTACCCTCTCCAGTGATGGTACTAGCTTGGTAGCTCTTCTGTACCCTCTCCAGTTGATAGGTACTAGCTTGGTAGCTCTTCTGTACCCTCTCCAGTGATGGTACTAGCTTGGTAGCTCTTCTGTACCCTCTCCAGTGATGGTACTAGCTTGGTAGCTCTTCTGTACCCTCTCCAGTGATGGTACTAGCTTGGTAGCTCTTCTGTACCCTCTCCAGTGATGGTACTAGCTTGGTAGCTCTTCTGTCACCCTCTCCGTGATGGTACCAGCTTGGTAGCTCTTCTGTACCCTCTCCAGTGATGGTACTAGCTTGGTAGCTCTTCTGTACCCTCTCCAGTGATGGTACTAGCTTGGTAGCTCTTCTCTGTACCCTCTCCAGTGATGGTACTAGCTTGGTAGCTCTTCTGTACCCTCTCCAGTGATGGTACTAGCTTGGTAGCTCTTCTGTACCCTCTCCAGTGATGGTACTAGCTTGGTAGCTCTTCTGTACCCTCTCCAGTGATTGGTACTAGCTTGGTAGCTCTTCTGTACCCTCTCCAGTGATGGTACTAGCTTGGTAGCTCTTCTGTACCCTCTCCAGTGATGGTACCAGCTTGGTAGCTCTTCTCTGTACCCTCTCCAGTGATGGTACTAGCTGGTAGCTCTTCTCGTACCCTCTCCAGTGATGGTACTAGCTTGGTAGCTCTTCTGTACCCTCTCCAGTGTATGGTACTAGCTTGGTAGTTTCTTCTGTACCCTCTCCATGTGATTGGTATTTAGCTTGGTAGCTTTCTCTGTACCCTCTCCAGTGATGTACCTAGCTTGGTAGCTCTTCTCTGTACCCTCTCCAGTGATGGTACTAGCTTGGTAGCTCTTCTGTACCCTCTCCAGTGATGGTACTAGCTTGGTAGCTCTTCTGTACCCTCTCCAGTGATGGTACCAGCTTGGTAGCTCTTCTGTACCCTCTCCAGTGATGGTACACTGGTTAGCTCTTCTCTTACCCTCTCCAGTGATGGTACTAGCTTGTAGCTCTTCTGTACCCTCTCCAGTGATGGTACTAGCTTGGTAGCTCTTCTGTACCCTCTCCAGTGATGGTACTAGCTTGGTAGCTCTTCTCTGTACCCTCTCCAGTGATGGTACTAGCTTGGTAGCTCTTCTCTGTACCCTCTCCAGTGATGGTACTAGCTTGGTAGCTCTTCTGTACCCTCTCCAGTGATGGTACTAGCTTGGTAGCTCTTCTGTACCCTCTCCAGTGATGGTACTAGCTTGGTAGCTCTTCTGTACCCTCTCCAGTGATGGTACTGTTTGGGTTTAGCTCTTCTGTACCCCTCTCCAGTGATGGTACTAGCTTGGTAGCTCTTCTGTACCCTCTCCAGTGATGGTCCCTGCTGGTAGCTCTTCTGTACCCTCTCCAGTGATGGTACTAGCTTGGTAGCTCTTCTGTACCCTCTCCAGTGATGGTACTAGCTTGTAAGCTCTTTCTGTACCCTCTCCAGTTGATGGTACTAGCTTGGTAGCTCTTCTGTACCCTCTCCAGTGATGGTACTAGCTTGGTTAGCTCTTCTGTACCCTCTCCAGTGATGGTACTAGCTTGGTAGCTCTTCTGTACCCTCTCCAGTGATGGTACCAGCTTGGTAGCTCTTCTGTACCCTCTCCAGTGATGGTACCAGCTGGGTAGCTCTTCTCTGTACCCTCTCCAGTGATGGTACTAGCTTGGTAGCTCTTCTCTGTACCCTCTCCAGTGATGGTACTAGCTTGGTAGCTCTTCTGTACCCTCTCCAGTGATGGTACTAGTTGGTAGCTCTTCTGTAACCCTCTCCAGTGATGGTACTAGCTTGGTAGCTCTTCTGTACCCTCTCCAGTGATGGTACTAGCTTGGTAGCTCTTCTGTACCCTCTCCAGTGATGGTACTAGCTTGGTAGCTCTTCTGTACCCTCTCCAGTGATAGGTACTCCGCTTGGTAGCTTTCTTGTACCCTCTCCATGTATGCGGTTCCCCCAGTGGGTAGCTTTTCTCTGTACCCTCTCCAGTGATGGTACCAGCTTGGTAGCTCTTCTCTGTACCCTCTCCAGTGATGGTACCAGCTTGGTAGCTCTTCTCTGTACCCTCTCCAGTGATGGTACCAGCTTGGTAGCTCTTCTCTGTACCCTCTCCAGTGATGGTACCAGCTTGGTAGCTCTTCTCTGTACCCTCTCCAGTGATGGTACCAGCTTGGTAGCTCTTCTCTGTACCCTCTCCAGTGATGGTACCAGCTTGGTAGCTCTTCTCTGTACCCTCTCCAGTGATGGTACTAGCTTGGTAGTTCTGTACCCTCTCCAGTGATGGTACCAGCTTGGTAGCTCTTCTCTTACCTCTCCATGTGGTAACCAGCTTGGTAGCTCTCTCTGTACCCTCTCCCAGTGTTTGGTACCAGCTTGGTAGCTCTTCTCTTTACCCTCTCCAGTGATGGTACCAGCTGGGTAGTCTTTTGTACCCTCTCCAGTGTTTATTGGGGTACCTCCTGGGTTGCTGTTTGTACCCTCTCCAGTGATGGTACCAGCTGGGTAGCTCTTCTCTGTACCCTCTCCAGTGATGGTACTAGCTTGGTAACTCTTCTGTACCCTCTCCAGTGATGGTACCAGCTTGGTAGCTCTTCTCTGTACCCTCTCCAGTGATGGTACCAGCTTGGTAGCTCTTCTCTGTACCCTCTCCAGTGATGGTACCAGCTTGGTAGCTCTTCTCTGTACCCTCTCCAGTGATGGTAGCAGCTTGGTAGCTCTTCTCTGTACCCTCTCCAGTGATGGTACCAGCTGGGTAGCTCTTTGTACCCTCTCCAGTGATGGTACCAGCTGGGTAACTCTTTGTACCTGGAGTTTACCTGGAGTTTACCTGGAGAGAGTTCCGGGGTCAACGCCCCCGCGGCCCGGTCTGAGACCAGGCCTCCTGGTGGATCAGAGCCTGATCAACCAGGCTGTTGCTGCTGGCTGCACGCAAACCAACATACGAGCCACAGCCCGGCTGATCCGAAACTGACTTTAGGTGCTTGTCCAGTGCCAGCTTGAAGACTGCCAGGGGTCTGTTGGTAATCCCCCTTATGTGTGCTGGGAGGCAGTTGAACAGTCTCGGGCCCCTGACACTTATTGTAGGGTTTCTCTTTAACGTGCTAGTGACACCCCTGCTTTCATTGGGGGGATGGTGCATCGTCTGCCAAGTCTTTTGCTTTCGTAGTGGGTGATTTTCGTGTGCAAGTTCGGTACTAGTCCCTCTAGGATTTTTCCAGTGTTATTATAATCATGTATCTCTCCCTCCTGCGTTCCAGGGAATACAGTGTTTAGGAACCTCAAGCGCTCCCAATAATTGAGGTGTTTTATCTCCGTTATGCGCGCCGTGAAAGTTCTCTGTACATTTTCTAGGTCGGCAATTTCACCTGCCTTGAAAGGTGCTGTTATTTGTGCAGCAATTATTCCAGCCTAGATAGAACAAGTGACCTGAAGAGTTTTCATCATGGCTTGGCCTCCCTAGTTTTGAAGGTTCTCATTATCCATCCTGTCATTTTCTAGCAGATGCGATTGATACAATGTTATGGTCCTTGAAGGTGAGATCCTCCGACATGATCACTCCCAGGTCTTTGACGTTGGTGTTTCGCTCTATTTTGTGGCCAGAATTTGTTTTGTACTCTGATGAAGATTTAATTTCCTCATTGTTTACCATATTGAGTAATTGAAATTTCTCATCGTTTGAACTTCATATTGTTTTCTGCAGCCCACTGAAAGATTTGGTTGATGTCTGCCTGGAGCTTTGCAGTGTCTGCAATGGAAGACACTGTCATGCAGATTCGGGTGTCATCTGCAAAGGAAGACACGGTGCTGTGGCTGACATCCTTGTCTATGTCGGATATAAGGATGAGGAACAAGATGGGAGCGAGTACTGTGCCTTGTGGAACAGAGCTTTTCACCGTAGCTGCCTCGGACTTTACTCTGTTGACGACTACTCTCTGTGTTCTGTTAGTGAGGAAATTATAGATCCATCGACCGACTTTCCTGTTATTCCTTTAGCACGCATTTTGTGCGCTATTACGCCATGGTCACACTTGTCGAAGGCTTTTGCAAAGTCTGTATATATTACATCTGCATTCTTTTTGACTTCTAGTGCATTTAGGACCTTGTCGTAGTGGTCCAATAGTTGAGACAGACAGGAGCGACCTGTTCTAAACCCATGTTGCCCTGGGTTGTGTAACTGATGGGTTTCTAGATGCGTGGTGATCTTGCTTCTTAGGACCCTTTCAAAGATTTTTATGATATGGGATGTTAGTGCTATTGGTCTGTAGTTCTTTGCTGTTGCTTTACTGCCCCCTTTGTGGAGTGGGGCTATGTCTGTTTTCCAGTGATGGTACCAGCTGGGTAGCTCTTCTCTGTACCCTCTCCAGTGATGGTACTAGCTTGGTAGCTCTTCTGTACCCTCTCCAGTGATGGTACCAGCTTGGTAGCCCTTCTCTGTACCCTCTCCAGTGATGGTACCAGCTTGATAACTCTCCTCTGTACCCTCTCCAGTAATGGTATCAGCTTGGTAGCTCTTCTCTGTACCCTCTCCAGTGATGGGACCAGCTGGGTAGCTCTTCTCTGTACCCTCTCCAGTGATAGTACCAGCTTGGTAGCTCTTTGCACCCTCTCCAGTGATGGTAGCAGCTTGATAACTCTTCTCTGTACCCTCTCCAGTGATGGTATCAGCTTGGTAGCTCTTCTCTGTACCCTCTCCAGTGATGGTACCAGCTGGGTAGTTCTTCTCTGTACCCTCTCCAGTGATGGTACCAGCTTCGTAGCTCTTTGTACCCTGTCCAGTGATGGTACCAGCTTGATAACTCTTCTCTGTACCCTCTCCAGTGATGGTATCAGCTTGGTAGCTCTTCTCTGTACCCTCTCCAGTGATGGTACCAGCTTGGTAACCCTTCTCTGTACCCTCTCCAGTGATGGTACCAGCTTGATAACTCTCCTCTGTACCCTCTACAGTGATGGTATCAGCTTGGTAGCTCTTCTCTGTATCCTCTCCAGTGATGGTACCAGCTTGGTAGCTCTTCTCTGTACCCTCTCCAGTGATGGTACCAGCTGAGTAGCTCTTTGTACCCTCTCCAGTGATGGTACCAGCTGGGTAGCTCTTCTCTGTACCCTCTCCAGTGATGGTACTAGCTTGGTAGCTCTTCTGTACCCTCTCCAGTGATGGTACTAGCTTGGTAGCTCTTCTCTGTACCCTCTCCAGTGATGGTACCAGCTTGGTAGCTCTTCTCTGTACCCTCTCCAGTGATGGTACCAGCTGGGTAGCTCTTCTCTGTAGCCTTTCCAGTGATGGTACCAGCTTGGTAGCTCTTTGTACCCTCTCCAGTGATGTTACCAGCTTGGTAGCTCTTCTCTGTACCCTCTCCAGTAATGATACCAGCTTGATAACTCTTCTCTGTACCCTCTCCAGTGATGGTACCAGCTTGATACCTCTCCTCTGTACCCTCTCCAGTGATGGTATCAGCTTGGTAGCTCTTCTCTGTACCCTCTCCAGTGATGGTACCAGTTGGGTAGCTCTTCTCTGTACCCTCTCCAGTGATGGTACCAGCTTGTTAGCTCTTTGCACCCTCTCCAGTGATGGTACCAGCTTGATAACTCTTCTCTGTACCCTCTCCAGTGATGGTATCAGCTTGGTAGCTCTTCTCCGTACCCTCTCCAGTGATGGTACCAGCTGGGTAGCTCTTCTCTGTACCCTCTCCAGTGATGGTACCAGCTTGGTAGCTCTTTGTACCCTCTCCAGTGATGGTACCAGCTTGATAACTCTTCTCTGTACCCTCTCCAGTGATGGTATCAGCTTGGTAGCTCTTCTCTGTACCCTTTCCAGTGATGGTACCAGCTTGGTAGCTCTTCTCTGTACCCTCTCCAGTGATGGTACCAGCTTGGTAGCTCTTCTCTGTACCCTCTCCAGTGATGGTACCAGCTGGGTAGCTCTTTGTACCCTCTGCAGTGATGGTACCAGCTGGGTAGCTCTTCTCTGTACCCTCTCCAGTGATGGTACTAGCTTGGTAGCTCTTCTGTACCCTCTCCAGTGATGGTACTAGCTTGGTAGCTCTTCTCTGTACCCTCTCCAGTGATGGTACCAGCTTGGTAGCTCTTCTCTGTACCCTCTCCAGTGATGGTACCAGCTGGGTAGCTCTTCTCTGTACCCTTTCCAGTGATGGTACCAGCTTGGTAGCTCTTTGTACCCTCTCCAGTGATGTTACCAGCTTGGTAGCTCTTCTCTGTACCCTCTCCAGTGATGGTACCAGCTTGATAACTCTTCTCTGTACCCTCTCCAGTGATGGTACCAGCATGATAACTCTTCTCTGTACCCTCTCCAGTGATGGTATCAGCTTGGTAGCTCTTCTCTGTACCCACTCCAGTGATGGTACCAGCTGGGTAGCTCTTCTCTGTACCCTCTCCAGTGATGGTACCAGCTTCGTAGCTCTTTGCATCCTCTCCAGTGATGGTACCAGCTTGATAACTCTTCTCTGTACCCTCTCCAGTGATGGTACCAGCTTGGTAGCTCTTCTCTGTACCCTCTCCAGTGATGGTACCAACTGGGTAGCTCTTCTCTGTACCCTCTAAAGTGATGGTATCAGCTTGGTAGCTCTTCTCTGTACCCTCTAAAGTGATGGTATCAGCTTGGTAGCTCTTCTCTGTACCCTCTCCAGTAATGGTACCAGCTTGGTAGCTCTTCTCTGTACCCTCTCCAGTAATGGTACCAGCTTGGTAGCTCTTCTCTGTACCCTCTCCGGGATATCTATTACGTAATTTGAAGATCATAAACTAGGCTGTACATTCCCGTAGGCGTAATACAAAAATTAAACCCACCTTTACGATTTTTTTTGTGCATAGTATCAATAACATATGTGGGTAATTTATGGAAGCTGTTTGAAAAAAAAAGTCAACATACTGTGCCTGGAATAATACTGTGATCAGAACAATAAAAGTCACAATACATTGACTGGAACAATAAGTCACAAAGCAGAATGGAACAATAAAAGTCACAATACCGTGGCTGGAACAATAAAAGTCACAATACCGTGGTTGGAACAATGAGTCACAATACCGTGGCTGGAAGAATAAAAGTCACAATACCGTGGCTGGAACAATAAAAGTCACAATACCGTGGCTGGAACAATAAGTCACAATACCGTGGTTGGAACAATAAGTCACAATACCGTGGCTGGAACAATAAGTCACAATACCGTGGCTGGAAGAATAAAAGTCACAGTACCGTGGCTGGAACAATAAGTCACAATACCGTGGATGGAACAATAAGTCACAATACCGTGGCTGGAACAATAAGTCACAATACCGTGGCTAGAACAATAGAAGTCACAATACCATGGTTGGAACAATAAGTCACAATACCGTGGCTGGAACAATAAGTCACAATACCGTGGCTAGAACAATAAAAGTCACAATACCATGGTTGGAACAATAAGTCACAATACCGTGGCTGGAACAATAAGTCACAATACCGTGGCTGGAACAATAAGTCACAATACCGTGGCTGGAACAATGAGTCACAGTACCGTGGCTGGAACAATAAGTCACAATACCGTGGCTGGAACAATAAGTCACAATACCGTGGTTGGAACAATAAGTCACAATACCGTGGCTGGAAGAATAAAAGTCACAGTACCGTGGCTGGAACAATAAGTCACAATACCGTGGATGGAACAATAAGTCACAATACCGTGGCTAGAACAATAAAAGTCACAATACCATGGTTGGAACAATAAGTCACAATACCGTGGCTGGAACAATAAGTCACAATACCGTGGCTAGAACAATAAAAGTCACAATACCATGGTTGGAACAATAAGTCACAATACCGTGGCTGGAACAATAAGTCACAATACCGTGGCTGGAACAATAAGTCACAATACCGTGGCTGGAACAATAAGTCACAATACCGTGGCTGGAACAATAAGTCACAATACCGTGGCTGGAACAATAAGTCACAATACCGTGGCTGGAACAATAAGTCACAATACCGTGGCTGGAACAATAAAAGTCACAATACCGTGGCTGGAACAATAAGTCACAATACCGTGGCTGGAACAATAAAAGTCACAATACCGTGGTTGGAACAATAAGTCACAATAAACCCTGGCTGGAAACAATAAGTCACAATACCGTGGTTGGAACAATAAGTCACAATACCGTGGCTGGAACAATAAGTCACAATACCGTGGCTGGAACAATAAAAGTCACAATACCGTGGTTGGAACAATAAGTCACAATACCGTGGCTGGAACAATAAAAGCCACAATACCGTGGCTGGAACAATAAGTCACAATACCGTGGCTGGAACAATAAAAGTCACAATACCGTGATTAGAACAATAAGTCACAATACCGTGGCTGGAACAATAAAAGTCACAATACCGTGGCTGGAACAATAAGTCACAATACCGTGGCTGGAACAATAAAAGTCACAATACCGTGGTTAGAACAATAAGTCACAATACCGTGGCTGGAACAATAAGTCACAATACCGTGGCTGGAAAAAATAAGTCACAATACCCTGGCTGGAACAATAAGTCACAATACCGTGGCTGGAACAATAAGTCACAATACCGTGGCTGGAACAATAAGTCACAATACCGTGGCTGGAACAATAAGTCACAATACCGTGGCTGGAACAATAAGTCACAATACCGTGGCTGGAACAATAAGTCACAATACCGTGGCTGGAACAATAAGTCACAATACCGTGGCTGGAACAACAAGTCACAATACCG
Organism: Cherax quadricarinatus; assembly: GCF_026875155.1. Taxonomy (NCBI): domain Eukaryota; kingdom Metazoa; phylum Arthropoda; class Malacostraca; order Decapoda; family Parastacidae; genus Cherax; species Cherax quadricarinatus. The sequence goes on from NC_069402.1 coordinate 77,005,638, forward strand.
TGGCTGGAACAATAAGTCACAATACCGTGGCTGGAACAGTAAGTCACAATACCGTGGCTGGAACAATAAGTCACAATACTGTGGCTGGAACAATAAGTCACAATACCATGGCTGGAGCAATAAGTCACAATACCGTGGCTGGAACAATAAGTCACAATACCGTGGCTGGAACAATAAGTCACAATACCGTGGCTGGAACAATAAGTCACAATACCGTGGCTGGAACAATAAGTCACAATACCGTGGCTGGAACAATAAGTCACAATACCGTGGCTGGAAACAGTAAGTCCCCAATACCGTGGCTGGGAAAAATAAGTCAAATACCGTGGCTGGAACAATAAGTCACAATACCGTGGCTGGAACAATAAGTCACAATACCGTGGCTGGAACAATAAGTCCCAATACCGTGGCTGGAACAATGTCACAATACCGTGGCTGGAACAATAAGTCACAATACCGTGGCTGGAACAATAAGTCACAATACCGTGTCTGGAACAATAAGTCACAATACCGTGGCTGGAACAATAAGTCACAATACCGTGGATGGAACAATACGTCACAATACCGTGGCTGGAACAATAAGTCACAATACCGTGGCTGGAGCAATAAGTCACAATACCGTGGCTGGAAGAATAAGTCACAATACCGTGGCTGGAAGAATAAGTCACAATACCGTGGCTGGAAGAATAAGTCACAATACCGTGGCTGGAAGAATAAGTCACAATACCGTTGGGTGGAAGAATAAGTCACAATACCGTGGCTGGAAGAATAAGTCACAATACCGTGGCTGGAACAATAAGTCACAATACCGTGGCTGGAACAATAAGTCACAATACCGTGGCTGGAACAATAAGTCACAATACCGTGGCTGGAACAATAAAGTCAACAATACCGTGGTTGGAACAATATAAGTCACAATAAACCGTGGCTGGAACAATAAGTCACAATACCGTGGCTGGAACAATAAGTCACAATGCCGTGGCTGGACAAATGTCACAAATCCGTGGCTGGAACAATAAGTCACAATACCGTGGTTGGAACAATAAGTCACAATACCGTGGCTGGAACAATAAGTCACATACCGTGGCTGGAACAATAAGTCACAATACCGTGGCTGGAACAATAAGTCACAATACCGTGGCTGGAACAATAAGTCACAATACCGTGGCTGGAACAGTAAGTCACAATACCGTGGCTGGAACAATAAGTCACAATACCGTGGCTGAACAATAAGTCCAATACCGTGGCTGGAACAATAAGTCACAATACCTGGCTGGTAACAATAAGTCACAATACCGTGGCTGGAACAATAAGTCACAATACCGTGGCTGGAACAATAAGTCACAATACCGTGGCTGGAACAATAAGTCTCAATACCGTGGCTGGAACAATAAGTCACAATACCGTGGCTGGAACAATAAGTCACAATACCATGGCTGGAACAATAAGTCACAATACCGTGGCTGGAACAATAAGTCACAATACCGTGGCTGGAACAATAAGTCACAATACCGTGGCTGGAACAATAAGTCACAATACCGTGGCTGGAACAATAAGTCACAATACCATGGCTGGAACAATAAGTCACAATACCGTGGCTGGAACAATAAGTCACAATACCGTGGCTGGAACAATAAGTCACAATACCGTGGCTGGAACAATAGTCACAATACCGTGGCTGGAACAATAGTCACAATACCGTGGCTGGAACAATAGTCACAATCCGTGGCTGGAACAATAGTCACAATACCGTGGCTGGAACAATAAGTCACAATACCGTGGCTGGAACAATAAGTCACAATACCGTGGCTGGAACAATACAAACCATAATATTTATTTTAAAACCTCTTTTAGTTTATACTTCCTGCATTATGGGATAATATAAAACATTTCAGTTGACACGTTAAAACATGTCATTAAGACATGTTAAAACATACCATTAAAATATGTCAATAAAATGTTAAAACGTCATTAAAAATGATAAAACATGTCATGTTAAGACATTTCTTTAAAAAATTTTAAAACGCCGTTAAAACATCATAAAACACGTCTTTAAAACGTCCTTAAAACAACAGTGTATGTTTCAGTTTATTATTTGAGGTCGTTTAGCTTATTTTAATTACGAAGCGCTAAACCCGCAGGTACAAATTTCAATAACACATTAGCAAACAAAAATAAATCAACAAGAGTGATTATTCTCTCCAGTAATCCAAAAATCACCCTGACAATGGTGGCTATATTTATAGTTTTAATTTTTAAAGGGGTAGAAGGGTAAGCCAGCGGAAGGCCTCGGTTAGATGACCAAAAGCTCCAGCGGCGGGTCATCATATGACTTAAGACCCGCGTCAGGAAATATTTATCCTGTTTCCTGACAAACGTTACCTAACGAGACCTGGTCTCAGACAGGGGCGCGGGGGCGCTGACCCCCTGAAATCCTCTCCACGTTTAACCTAATCCCTCTCTCCAGTAGGAGTGAGTAATCGTTCCTACTCTCTCTCTCTCTCTCTCCAGTCCTGAACAAAAGTGAAGTTGGGTTCCTGCAGTCAGTCATACAGGAACTTCAATAACTTGACTCGCCAAGTTTCTCCTTCGTCACCCACAGCGATACAACTTAAGCGTAAAAAAACTTAGGTGTACCAGTACCAGTTTTTTTTTTTTTTTTTTTTTAACGAGGCTTCTAACTAATGCGACCAGATACCATTACTGCTTAGAAATGCTTTCCTCATAAATTTAGAAGCAATTATCCTTTGAAATGAAAAAACACATCCTACTAGAAATTACGTAATTTTTTAATGTATTATAAAAAAATTTATCAGTCTTTTTTTTTATTCTACCGCTGAGCGAACATGTTATTTGTGAGTGTTAGTGGCGCACACCTTAACCTCGCCACACTAATGCTGAAGTTACTGCCAGCAACTCTAATAACCAATGTTGATGATCAGGTTGATTACAGGTGTGTGTAGGCTGGCTCAATGAAAAATAACAGGTACCGGAAGAAACCGGAAACAGCTACAGAGAAACAGGTTTCAGTACATCGCATGCTGTTGTGAGACTTGGTCTTGAACTCCGATTACAAAAGGATATTTTTCGGGTTAAAAATAGTTTGTAATGGTAATCAAAATTATTATTATTATTATTATAATCAAAAAGAAGCGCTAAGCCACAAGGACTATACAGCGCTGCAGGGCTTCAACGTTCTCGTGTTGCTTGTAGCTTCGCAGGGTTGTAATAAGTTTTATGTTTTTCCTACAAGATTCGAAGCTGTGAGCCTATGTATATATTAGAATTAAACGCTCTCTTCAAAGTCATGTAATGGCCAACGAATTCAAATATTTAGATAAAAACGGAGCAGTAACCTGAGGATCGTAAATTAGAGACAAGGAGAAGGAAAAGTACCGCGGGGACCACCTCTCATCATGTGACTGGGTCGTGAGGTTATCTATCCGTAGATAATTTGTAATCAGCTTCAGTTAGGTTAATCTTCCATGTTTCTGCCAGTCACCAGTCTTGACCTGCTGCTGGTGCAGATGCTGCTAGTGCTGCAGCGGCTGGTGGTGGTGCTACTGGTGTTGCTAGTACTGCTGCGGCTGGTGGTGGTGGTGCTGCTGTTGCTGTTGCTTCTGTTGCTGCTGCTGCTGTTGCTGCAGCTGCTGCTGTTGCTGCTGCTGCTGCTTTTTAAAGGGCTAGGACGACTGCAGCTGTATGAAATCAGTTGCCAGGCTTGCAGCTAGCGTTGCTCTGGGCACCAACCAACGCCCTCCCGACACTCATTCTAGCATTTTTATATTAATTAGCGCCATAAGCTATACTGGCCCTTAATGTGTTCCGTCAACACTTGAATTACTACCCTGAGAGATGCGTAAATAGTCTCTCCTGAGGTAAAACGTCATTTAAAGTAACGTTTTACGTGTGTTTGTACACGCTCGTCGGGTTGTGAAAAAAACTGCTCACAACCCTAATTAACTAGGCACTGGTTCATATCTATATTTTTTATGCTCGTTTTGTGGCTTATGTACTCTTGACTTTTTTTTTGTCTATACATGCTATAATAAAATAAATTTATTCAGTTGATACGCGTATAATGCACGGTGTATGTAATTTGTGGGCTGTAGTGGTAATTTTTCTCCCGGATTACCATTCTGAGCCACCATAACCACCAACGTACATCACACAACCCACTAACATGCCACCCACCAGTAATACACCCCCCACAACAACAACAAAATACAACTGTAACAACAACAGCGAGAACACTTAACCTATCACTACCCGAACATACTACTTACTAACACCTCCATCACGCCACCACTACATAACACCACCAACACACCACCCATCACCACCAGCAACACACCACCACCCATCACCACCACCAACACACCCCACCACCACCACCAACAACAACAACCCGCCATCACCACCACCAACAACACACCAAAACTACCAACAACACACCACCACCACCACCAGCACACCATCACCACCACCAACAACACACAATCGCCATCAACAACACACCATCACCACCACGAACACACCATCACCACCACCACCAACAACAACACACTATCATCACCAACAACAACCCACCATCACCACCACCAGCAGCACACCATCACCACCACCAACAACACACCATCACCCCACACACCACCACACAACACACCATCCCACCACCACAACACACCACACATCACCACCACCAACAAACACACCATCACCACCACTCAACAACACACCATCACCACAACCAACAACACACCATCACCACCACCAACAACATACCATCACCACCAACAACAACACACCATCACCACCACCAACAACACACCATCACACCACAACAACAACATACCATCACCACCCACCAACAACACACCATCACCACCACCAACAACACACCATCACCACAACTAACAACACACCATCACCACCACCAACAACACACCATCACCACCAACAACACACCATCACCCACAACCAACAACACCACCAATCACCACCAACCACACAACCACCATCACCACCAACCAAACAAACACACCATCACCACCACCACCAACAACACACCATCACCACCAACAACAACACACCATCACCACAACCAACAACACACCATCACCACCACCAACAACACACCATCACCACCAACAACACACCATCACCACAACCAACAACATACCATCACCACCACCAACACACCATCACCACCACCAACAACACACCATCACCACAACCAACAACAACACCCATCACCACCACCAACACACCATCACCCACACCACAACCACACACACCATCACCACCACCAACAACACCACACCATCACCACCACCAACAACACACCATCACCACAACCAAACAACCACACCATCACCACCACCAACAACACACACCATCACCACCAACAACACACCATCACCACAACCAACAACATACCATCACCACCACCAACACACCATCACCACCACCAACAACACACCATCACCACCACCAACAACACACCATCACCACAACACCAACAACACACCATCACCACAACCACAACATACCATCACCACCACCAACACACCATCACCACCACCAACAACACACCATCACCACCACCAACAACACACCATCACCACAACCAACAACATACCATCACCACCACCAACAACACACCATCACCACCACCAACAACACACCATCACCACCAACAACACACCATCACCACAACCAACAACACACCATCACCACCACCAACAACACACCATCACCACCAACAACACACCATCACCACAACCAACAACATACCATCACCACCACCAACACACCATCACCACCACCAATAACACACCATCACCACAACCAACAACACACCATCACCACCAACACACCACGACACCATCCACCAACCTACCTTTCCTCTATCAATTAAACCAGCCACAAAGCACACAGACTCCTGTCACAATATTTTGTACGTAATAAACTTGTCATCAAGTTTCTTTTAGAGAACTTTTAATAATACGTACCAAATTTCACTAATAAATGACATCGCTCCAGCTACTAATTACGAGTAATTAAGACTGAAATTATAAGCTGTACTCTGAATAATATGATTCTTTTTTTTAATTAGGTTAAATCGTAATTTCATAAAATTAATTAATCTCAAACTGTGTTTTTTTTCCTAAGTTAAATAAAAAAATCCTATGAAAATAATGTGATTATTAATAAAAACTAGAAATATGACAATTTATTTGATCGATGCGCTACCCCAGGAAGGTAGCCTCGTATTGTTGATATAATCCCAGCCCCTTCTTCTACTTGCGGCCCTGTCTCCGATCAGCCAGGCTGTTAGTGAAGGCGTTATGGTTTCTAGGTAGTTTATAGAGCATGGGAGAGGTAGCTGCCAACACCAGCCGTGAATAATTATTGGAAGTGATGCAACTGATTATCTTTATTTGAAGACGTTTCGCTAATTAGTGACTTTTTTTTCAATTCAATACAGAGATAATATACGAAGACAGTGGAAGCTGAGGTAATCAGTCCCTCAGCCTGGCAGAACTATACACAGAAGACAGATGAAGATGAGGTAAGCAATTTCTCAGCCTAGAAGCTGGTGGTCAGTACATTAGTCTTGATGAATCTGAAGCATAAGATGGATACTTATATTCCGGAGTCAGACGAGATGCAGCAGTAACTGAAGGTACCGTCACAGGTGGGTGGGATCCACTAGTAGATATCCTGAGTACCAAGATTCCATGATGTTTGTGTTAAATACGGGCATCATTACAACTAGATGTATTTCGGTCATCACTCTTGGTGCAATGGACTAGTTTTATTTTGAAATTTCGACAAGGCATACACGTAGTACTGTGTGTGTTCACAATATTCTTCCGCTTTAGCCTGGAAATTACCGATTTTGTTCTCGATGAGTTAAAGTTGAAGGTCCTGTAACCCGTCTGACCCCCGCGGAGGTCACTCACATTTTTCATTCGTGGTCAGGAAGGCATAAATGCCTTGAACTCGTAATTTTCTATGAAACCTATCTAAAAATTATTATCCAACATGTATATGACATGCTTGTGATTATAAAATGTCATTCAGCCCTATCGTACGTACAGAGACCATATTGACTAATCTCTTCAATGATTTTAAATCATTTGGAGTCATTTTCAAGAGAGAAATACAAGTCGTGTTTACACAAATAACCCGCACATAGAAGAGAGGAGCTTACGTCCAAGTTGGACCGAAACGTCGTCGTAAGCTCCTCTCTTCTATGTGCGGCTTATTTGTGTATCGTTCCAGTCACGGTATTGTGTCTTTTTTGTTATTTAAGTCATGTTTAACTTTCTTACTCTCTGATAAAATAATCTCTGGCAGAGTTTCAGTAGTAAATTGCGGATCTTTTCTCTCACAGGAGTGAGGTAGATCCTCTCAGTGTGCCCCACCAGAGCCAGTCGGAAAGGCACGACAGGACGCCCTCTGCTCAACCTTGACCTTTCCAGACTAAATTTGGTTGCACTGTGATAGGCTCTTTTGCACACTGCCCTTCCAAACCTTCATTACAGCTAACACTGAAGGCATGTTGTAGGATGTATAATCGCTATACATGACGACACGGGAATATCCTCTTAGCGAGGTACTGGACACAAACATGGAGAGGTTTATATCTCAGTGTATATACACGAGTTTACTTTAATTCTTATGTTATATATTAAGTCATTCTTGACTGGTGGTATACAGTGTTTATATACCGTTAACTGGCCCTCTTGCTGTGAATAAGCTTTAAACCTAAAAAGTAATGAAGTAACTAATGAGAAAACCTGACAAGGAAATCAAGGCATTTCGAAAGCAAACAAGTCCGCTGCTGCAGACAGTTATTATTATCGTCTGGATTATTTTAAAAGCGTCTGAACATTGAATATGATCATCAGTCTCAGAATAAAATCCAATTGCGCATTTGACTAGCCTAGTTAAGCTCCTGAATGATAATCCTCCCAGCTTAGAAAATTTTGCTAAGTGCTTTCGATGAATTATGTATAGGTAAAAGGGAGATGCAGCATGATTGTTTATATATATATATATATATATATATATAATATATATATATTATAATATATATATATATATATATATATATATATATATATATATATATATTAATATATATACGTGGTATGTAAATATTAACAAGGTTAGGCTTGGGGGCTGTGTTAATTTTGATGCAAAAATAAAATAAATACTACCACCACTACCACCACTACCAGCATTACCTCTACCACTACTACACTTCTTTCTTCCTCTTTCTGTCCTGTCCCTGTCCCCCTCTGCTATATATAATGGCTCGCTCACTTCGTGTGTTATAAGACTCGCGTCAGGAAACACTTGTCCTATTTCCTGACAAACCTTACCTAACCTTCGTGTGTTAGTGTGACTTGTAAATGGTCCAAATCGGACCGAAACGTCGTCATAAGTTTTTGTCTCTCATGTGCGAGTTATTTATGTCCTATTCATAACTGTGTTATGAACATTGTTTTTTCTGGTGATCCTATAATTCATTAAGTTAGACAACTTAAGAGTGGACACTTCACTAGTTTCCCAACTTATTTTTCAACACTTGAGTTAAAAGCGACGCCGGTCGAGTCCCTCCAGACCATTACTCCGCCACCAGACAGCTGACACTCTCAGCAACATTACGAATATTGTACAAATGTGAGTTATATGCACGTGGCATTTACTGCAGCTCTTATGCACTTGTGATAATTGTGGGTGGCACTATGACGTCACCTGGGCACCATCAACAACACTTGTGGGTGGCACCATGGCGTCACCTTGGCAACATGTGCTGAACACGAACATAGGTTTCAGAACAACGTTTTACTGATTCCAACGTTTCGCTCTGTGTAGAGGTTCAAGTCATGATTTGGTAAAGTTCTACGCAGAGACAAACGTCGACTAAATAAAAGCTTGTTCTTCAGACTTGTGGGCATTAATGTCTCTAAAGCAAAATTGAATTGTACTGCCTCTCTGCAACACTTATCCTGTACTGCCTCTCTGCAACACTTGAGCTGCACTGCCTCTCAGAAACACTTGAGCTGTACTGCCTCTCTGCAACACTTGAGCTGTACTGCCTCTTTACAACACTTAAGCTGTACTGCCTCTCTGCAACACTTAAGCTGTACTGCCTCTCTGCAACACTTGTGCTGCACTGCCTCTCAGAAACACGAGCTGCACTGCCTCTCAGAAACACTTAAGCTGTACTGCCTCTCAAAAACACTTGAGCTGCACTGCCTCTCAGAAACACTTGGGCTGTACTGCTTCCCAGAAACACTTGAGCTGTACTGCCTCTCAGAAACACTTGAGCTGTACCGCCTCTCAAAAACACTTGAGCTGTACTGCCTCTCAGAAACACTTAAGCTGTACCGCCTCTCAAAAACACTTGAGCTGCATTGCCTCTCAGAAACACTTAAGCTGTACCGCCTCTCAAAAACACTTGAGCTCCACTGCCTCTCAGAAACACTTGAGCTGTACTGCCTCCCAGAAACACTTGAGCTGTACTGCCTCCCAGAAACACTTGAGCTGTACTGCCTCTCAAAAACACTTAAGCTGTACTGCCTCTCAGAAACACTTGAGCTGCACTGCCTCTCAGAAACACTTAAGCTGTACTGCCTCTCAGAAACACTTAAGCTGTACCGCCTCTCAAAAACACTTGAGCTGCACTGCCTCTCAGAAACACTTAAGCTGTACTGCCTCTCAGAAACACTTGAGCTGCACTGCCTCTCAGAAACACTTAAGCTGTACTGCCTCTCAGAAACACTTAAGCTGTACCGCCTCTCAGAAACACTTGAGCTGCACTGCCTCTCAGAAACACTTAAGCTGTACTGCCTCTCAGAAACACTTAAGCTGTACCGCCTCTCAAAAACACTTGAGCTGCACTGCCTCTCAGAAACACTTAAGATGTACTGCCTCTCAAAAACACTTAAGCTGTACTGCCTCTCAGAAACACTTGAGCTGCACTGCCTCTCAGAAACACTTGAGCTGTACTGCCTCCCAGAAACACTTGAGCTGTACTGCCTCTCAAAAACACTTAAGCTGTACTGCCTCTCAGAAACACTTGAGCTGCACTGCCTCTCAGAAACACTTAAGCTGTACTGCCTCTCAGAAACACTTAAGCTGTACTGCCTCTCAAAAACACTTGAGCTGTACTGCCTCTCAGAAACACTTGAGCTGTACTGCCTCTCAGAAACACTTGAGCTGTACTGCCTCTCAAAAACACTTGAGCTGTACCGCCTCTCAGAAACACTTGAGCTGTACTGCCTCTCAAAAACACTTAAGCTGTACTGCCTCTCAGAAACACTTGAGCTGCACTGCCTCTCAGAAACACTTAAGCTGTACTGCCTCTCAAAAACACTTGAGCTGTACTGCCTCTCAGAAACACTTGAGCTGTACTGCCTCCCAGAAACACTTGAGCTGTACTGCCTCCCAGAAACACTTGAGCTGTACTGCCTCTCAGAAACACTTGAGCTGTACTGCCTCTCAGAAACACTTAAGCTGTACTGCCTCTCAGAAACACTTAAGCTGTACTGCCTCCCAGAAAGACTTGAGCTGTACTGCCTCTCAGAAACACTTAAGCTGTACTGCCTCTCAAAAACACTTGAGCTGTACTGCCTCTCAGAAACACTTAAGATGTACTGCCTCTCAAAAACACTTGAGCTGTACTGCCTCTCAGAAACACTTGAGCTGTACTGCCTCTCAGAAACACTTAAGCTGTACTGCCTCTCAGAAACACTTGAGCTGCACTGCCTCTCAGAAACACTTGAGCTGTACTGCCTCTCAGAAACACTTGAGCTGCACTGCCTCTCAGCAACACTTGAACTGTACTGCCTCTCAGCAACACTTGAGCTGTACTGCCTCTCAGCAACACTTGAGCTGCACTGCCTCTCAGCAACACTTGAACTGTACTGCCTCTCCTGCAACACCTGAAGAATTGTAATGCTCGAAGAACTATACTGCCTCTCTCGCAACACTTCAACTGACCTTGGTATTAATGGTACACAATACCGACAAGTTGATAAGACACACCTGCAACACTCGATTATCTTTATTGCCTTCAGCAACAATAAAGATATCAAAGTGTTGCACACGTGTATTCATCAACATGCGCAGTTCCACCACTCGATGGATCAGCCAGACGAAATTCATGCAAGTATTAAAGTGGCACCTCAACACTACTGGCAGTGCCAGCACAACAAGCATCGGACGTACCACTGGACAAACCTTATACATGAAACCACGGAACGGGTTAGGCTTGAACTCATGGCGAGGGAGTCCTGAATTTCACAGGCCAGTGGGTTTGCAATCGCGTTATTGCGTTTTTGCGAGGCTTATGCGTGAACAGATTGTCTTACATGTCGTACGACTGCGGTGTCCCACTGTGATTACAGCAGTGGAGAACCTCAAGACCACGTTAAACCACCTACTGAACCCCTGAAAACTACACATAGGTTCTCTTGCCTCGGTACATTTACGAACTGGAGAGCTCAACATTGGTCACTGTAAGGCTTACTGCTCTTCTTATGAATACAACACATAATAATAATAATAATAATAATAATAATAATAATAATAATAATAATAATAATAATATATTATTATTATATATCTTATAATTAAATCGTTTAGCATTTTAATTTACAGTAACGAATAAATGTTAGATGGAGTTTCCTGGAAAAATGGAATAAGAATGACAGAACAAATGGGTTAATGAAGTTTACAGCCTATCGACTACATGATGCTCATTAAGTCTGAATGTCACCTGTTCTACACCAGAAAAGAATAGTCTAATAACGAAAATAAGAATAAAAATAAACTCTTAATGTATATACACTGACAGACATACACCTCTCGGTGCATATACACTGACAGACATACACCTCTCGGTGTATATACACTGACAGACATACACCTCTCGGTGTATATACACTGACAGACATACACCTCTCGGTGTATATACACTGCGACATACACCTCTCAGTGGATAAACACTGAAAGACATACACCTCTCGGTGTATATACACTGAGAGACATACACCTCTCAGTGTATATACACTGAAAGACATACACCTCTCGGTGTATATACACTGAGAGACATACACCTCTCGGTGTATATACACTGAGAGACATACACCTCTCAGTGTATATACACTGAGAGACATACACCTCTCAGTGTATATACACTGAGAGACATACACCTCTCAGTGTATATACACTGAGAGACATACACCTCTCAGTGGATAAACACTGAAAGACATACACCTCTCAGTGTATATACACTGAGAGACATACACCTCTCGGTGTATATACACTGAGAGACATACACCTCTCAGTGTATATACACTGAGAGACATACACCTCTCGGTGTATATACACTGAGAGACATACACCTCTCAGTGTATATACACTGAGAGACATACACCTCTCGGTGTATATACACTGAGAGACATACACCTCTCGGTGTATATACACTGAGAGACATACACCTCTCAATTATCTTTACAAACGGCGTTCGTAGCTAAGCAACACCCACTAATTAGACCTTAATTACATAATTACTTAGCGTCACCATGGTGTCTTTAGCGGCATGCTGCTTGATCTCTGCTCGGTTTATTAAAAAAACCATCTTAACCATTTGGTTTTCCAACACTGTAAACACACACACACACACACACACACTCACTACCATTACCAAATTTACTATCATTATCAACTTACTGCTCTCGTGACCAGTTCACTCTCATGGTATATATATCGTAATATTATTATAATCACGGGGAGCGCTAAACCTGTAGGATTATACAGCGCATGTGGGGGGATAGAAGGTATTCAGGCTTAATTCAGGGAACTGGAGCACAGATTCAATTCCCTGGATCAAGAGCCCCTCACCAGCGTCAAGGAACCTCACTTGAGGGGTATACATCATAATAGAGTAAGTCCTCGAATAACGTTGTTTCATTATAACGTTGATGAGGAAGAAATCGATTCCCGGCCAGGGTCGCTGTCTGTGTGAAAAAAAGAGTAAAATAAAAATTCTTAAAGTATACGATAGTCATACAAATACACCACAATAAACGATGAGCCCCCCCCCCCCCAAAAAAAAAAAAACAGGTAAAGTGTGACATTAGAAACAAAACTAGAAGTTTTAAAGAGGTCTGAACGATGGACAGTGAGGTGTGGTTTTGTTATACGTCGTTTTCAGTTTCCAAGATCCTCTCGACGACGTTTACTGAGGATTTACTGCTATTAAAAACAAATGAACCACGGTCTGTTTTGTTTTTTAAATTCCTTAGTTGATATCCACATTTCGTTTACCATCATCAGTCGTGCCAGCAAATTTAGACGAAAGGGGAAATATCCCCATCTTTTATACCGAACGAGATGACGGTGTTTTTTTCCCAAGCATCACTTTAAAAATGGCTATTTTATATTTTACCTTCGAATTTACAGACTAAGACCTGTTACCTTTTCCTCAGCTTATTTTTTTCAGTAGGGCCCATACAGGTTTAGCGCTTATTTTAAATATAATAATAATTCATAGTTCAGCCTTATGTAAAGTATGCTGCAATCACTTCCCCAGGACGCCACCCACAACAGTCTACTAACATCCATGCGCCCATTTGCTGCTATGTTAACAGGGGAATCGAACCAGGGTCCCTACGGTTGTGTGCTGAGAGCACTGCCGTTGAGCTACAGGTCACAGAACCACCAGGAAGAGACAGCTGTAAATCGGTAGCATGACACCCTACGGTTTAAAGGCCAATTTGTGTAAATATCTGATACGAAATGTTCAGGCTGATTCAGTGGATGTATGATGACAGGATAACAGGTTCGATTCTCTAGTGTTTCCTTACATCTGCTGTTCCTTCTCACGTAGCAAGAAACATAGGTGACGTGGGTGTTTTGGGTCTCTCCTTAGAAGAAACTGCAAAGGTAGTAAGATGCTACAGTCCCCTCAAGGCTGATGGACTATCCCTTAGGCTGAGGGACAGTACACCTCCGAAGACCCTCTCCACTTCTTCCACTATTAAAAATCACTCTCTGTATTTGACTGAAGAAGCCTAATGCTCAGAAGAAAACGTTTCGGCAGTGAAGATAGCCAGGTGTTTCACACATGTCTTATTCATCAAAAAACGATGCATCCTCGAAGCTTTCTTGGGAAAATTTATCAGTGTAAAAAAAACAACTTAAGATGTGATAGGATGATGCAAATACTGGGTGTGTTGGGTGAAAGTTGTCAAGTACTGGGTGTGTTGGGTGAAAGGTGTCAATTACTGAGTATGTTGGGTGAAACGTGTCAAGTACTGGATACGTTGGGTGAAAGGCGTGCACACAAGGCGGTGTACCTAACTATACCACAACCTAAGTCTGAGTTTGTTGACCTTGCAAGCCCACTCGTAGATCAGACAACAAGTGCAAGCAAATCGTGCCCAGTTACCAGCAACATCAAGCAGGCGCGAGTGGCAGAAGGCCGGATCATAACCCTGCCTATAAAAAAAAAAGAAACACTAACAAAAGCATCGTAGAAAGCGGATTTATAAGTTACCAATACGCATATTCATGTTGGAGCCGCTGGCGCTCACTGAACTAACGCCATTTAGATGAAATTGCTGCAGAGTTTTTACAGACTGAAAGCAGGAATAATTCTAGGGTAAAAAAATGCTAAATGTGACGGACTGGAGAGAGGAAGAGCATGCTAGAAATAATGTGAGTGCTTAGGCGTGTGTCAGAGAGAATCAGTGTATCAAAACCACGTACAGACAACAGTAGAGAGAAAAAAAAAGACACTGCGATACGAGCTTTTATTGGGACAACTTTTCGCCCCCTGAAGAGCTTTATCAAGTTAAAATTTGATAAAGCTCTAAAGAGGGTGAAAGGCTGTCTCCATCAAAGCTTACTGTGCACCGGATCTCTCTTTACCAGAGCCAGTGTGTCCAGGGCGGAGTGTAAGGGGGAAGGGGCCATAACAGCAGCACCTCCGTACACCCTCCCACCAACCACGCTCACCACAGCTCCCTCTACAAACACGTTCCTTGTTTTACTGTAATGGGTATCTTGAGATTGCTATTATGCTTGAATCTACTCATGCGTGTGGCGTTTCTCACCCTATCAGCGTAAGTTCTTACAAATCCTAACGTAAATGTGGCCCCATCATGTCTGTAGGAAACGGTTGGGTATTTGTTGAAGTGAGAAGAATGTGTGAGGAAGATTGTGATTCAAATTCAAATTCAAATTCAAATTCAAAATTTATTCTCTATAAGGATTACAATGCTGAGTTTACAGAATTTGGTTATTGTGTGGTTTACATGTAGTAAAATAATAATTACAGAGTGTACCACTAGAACACCTAGCATGGCTAGGCATTTCGGGCAGACTTAAATTAAATCTTAAGGTTATGAGGTTAGTTGGTATTATGGCTAAGTGACTGGTGTGAGGAAGATTGTGATGGTGTGAGGGAGATTGTGTTGGTGTGAGGGAGATTGTGACGGTATGAGGGAGACTGTGTTGGTGTGAGGAAGACTGTGATGGTGTGAGGGAGACTGTGATGGTGTGAGGGAGACTGTGATGGTGAGAGGAAGATTGTCATGGTGTTAGGGAGATTGTGATGACTCTTACACTGCGAGGGACGAAGCACTTCCAACACTGGCACTTACACTGTGAGGGACGAAGCACTTCCAACACTGGCACTTACACTGTGAGAGACGAAGCACTTCAAACACTGGCACTTACACTGTGAGAGACGAAGCACTTCCAACACTGGCACTTACACTGTGAGGGACGAAGCACTTCCAACACTGACACTTAAACTGCGAGGGACGAAGCACTTCCAACACTGACACTTACACTGCGAGGGATGAAGCACTTCCAACACTGGTCAGCTCTTAAAGTTGATGTACAGGAACTACACCAGAGGAAAGCACTTGATCCAGATCACTCCTCGCTTCTGCGTAACTAATTAATGGTCCAAGTCGGACTGAAACGTTGTCAAAAGTTCCGCTCTCCCGTGTGCGAGTTATTTGTGTATTTTGTAGCTGGGTAACGAGGAGGAGGAGGAAAAACAGAAAAGGGAGAAAGAAAAGGAAGACAAAGGAAAAGACAAAAAGGAAGGACGGGAATTAAGAGACCGAAAAGAACATTTCCTTCCTATTTTCTCTTCTAACTCCACTCTTCTACCTCTTTTTTTCGTTCTTATATTTTCTGTGATCTAATCCATCATCTTCCAACCATACAATAATTTATTCTAATTTGAGAGTTGATGTCTGAGATGTCTTTGATGTGCGCAGCAGCCATTAGTAGTCGGTGGGAAGACAAAACAGACACAGTCAGAGAGACCTCCGGGTCTTGTTAGAGTAAAGATAGCGGAAAATAGATGAGGGTGAGTGTACGTGCTTCAGCGATGGATATCTGGAGAAGTCTCGCCTGCTGGTGGTGGAGCAGTGGCGTGGAAACTCTTGTGCACGCACTCTTGCAAGCATACAAGCAGTCATGACGCACTCCCACACGCATACAAGTAATCATAACGTATTCTTGCACGCATACAAGCAGTCACGACGCACTCTCGCACACACGAAAGCAGTCATGACGCACTCCCACACGCATACAAGCAGTCACGACTCACTCTTGCACGCATACAAGCAGTCACGACGCACTCTCCCACGCATGACAGCAGTCATGGCGCACTCCTACATGCATATAGTCATGACGCACTCCATTACGTACACAGGCAGCCAATACACATTCCCATACACACATAAGCGGATGAGACGCGTTACACATGCACACCGGTAGCCAACAACTACACATACATATACACATACACAAGGAGCCTAGACCAATGTTTAACTCTGCTCGCCACTCTGACAAAGAGTGACGCTTAGCAAACCTTGTCATTGTGTGTGTGTGGACTCATCCCCTGGACCGGGAGCTACAGTCATCCCCCGAAGTTATATCTTAGTACTACTGTCCCTATGTACAACAGAACCTCATAAAACTATCTCAGTACCACCGTTCTCATGTACAACATAAATCCAACCTTATACTCAGCTTAATAATTTTCAGAAATGTCATAGGTTATATTCCTAACTGCGGTGGTACTTAAGTACAGTAAACAGAACTTGGAACCCACTTAGTATTCAGGACTCTAGCATGTGATACATGTCAGTACTCTAGGCGATGCATGTCAGTACTCTAGCACGCGATACATTTATATACAATTTATAGAATAATGAATGGGGTTTTGTTTGTCAGGATAAGTGTATACAATAAAGTGCCACTCACAACAAAACATACATGTCCACACCACATGTACACATACACGCCCACACCATGAATATACACGCCCACATCATGAATATACACGCCCACACCGTACACATACACGCCCACAACAGAAAAGAGCAGCGAAATTAGGGAAACATGTACCGTGAAAGATGTGGATAAATGTAGGTTAAGGAAACCAGTTCGGCTCATGCAGCGTGCCCTTAATACAAACTTTGATGATCCTAACGAGGTAAAATTGGTGCGTGGGCGTGGGCATGCGTCGAGGGAATGTGTGGGTGTGGGCATGCGCTGTGGGTGGGTGTAAGGCCTAACTCAAAGCAGACTTGAGAAGGGAACGTGGGAGGAAAGTTTTGTGTTACAAGCTCAACACTGACAAACACTGGTCAACACTAGTCAACAGTGACCAACACTGGTCAATACTGATCAACACTGGTGAACACTGATAAACACTGTCAACAGTGACCAACACTGATCAACACTGATAAAAATTGGTCAACACTGGGCAACACTGGTCAACACTGATCAACACTGGTCAACACTGATCAACACTGGTCAACACTGATCAACACTGGTCAACACTGGTCAACACTGGTCAACACTGATCAACACTGATAAAAATTGGTCAACACTGGTCAACACTGGTCAACACTGATCAACACTGGTCAACATTGATCAACACTGGTCAACACTGGTCAACACTAGTCAACAGTGACCAACACTGGTTAACACTGATCAACACTGGTCAACAGTGACCAACACTGATCAACACTGGTCAACAGTGACCAACACTGATAAACACTGATCGTCACTGGTGAACACTGATAAACACTGTCAACAGTGACCAACACTAATCAACACTGATAAAAATTGGTCAACACTGGTCAACACTGATCAACACTGATCAACACTGATCAACACTGGTCAACACTGACCAACAATGACCAACACTGACCAACATTGATCAACAGTGATCAACAGTGATCAACAGTGATCAACACTGACCAACACTGATCAACACTGATCAACACTGATCAACACTGACCAACACTGATCAACACTTACCAACACTGATCAACACTGATCAGCATTGACCAACACTGATCAACACTGACCAACACTGACCAACACTGATCAACACTGGTCAACAGTGATCAACAGTGATCAACAGTGATCAACAGTGATCAACACTGACCAACACTGGTCAACAGTGATCAACACTGGTCAACACTGGTCAACAGTGATCAACAGTGATCAACAGTGATCAACACTGATCAACACTGGTCAACAGTGATCAACAGTGATCAACAGTGATCAACACTGGTGCTGCAATATAAGAGGACAAAATAAAACCGATAACAGATATCTTCACAGTCGGTGCAAAAGCTAGAAAGAATAAAGAAAGTCATAATAACGTGAGAGGAACAATACACAAATAACCGTCACGCAGGAGACCGAAACTTACGACCGAAACGTTGTCGTTAGTTTCGATCTCCAATGTGCGCGTTATCTGTGTACTGCACAGCTCTAGAAAAAAAGTAAATGACAGAAAACAGTAAGGCTCTTTCCCTACCCTCCAACTCAACAAATGGTTTACATTTCACTACGGAATACTGAAAACTGTGCAGTGGCATTTGAACTGGAAAGGAATAAGAGAGAAAGAGAGGGAAATGAAAAATGAGAGAGACTGGGTATCGGGTTGCTTTATTGGGTTAAAGATTGTCGACTACACGAGTCATTAAAGTCTTCCATAATTCAGGTGAAACCTGCCACAGTTCACCTTCCAAGGGCTTAACAGAGGTACACCTTCACCAGGGAAAGCCTACTCTGGATATCATGTAGATTTTTTTTCTTTGTTATCGTGGGCTTTCCTTGGAGTATGAAGACTTGGCATCCTCCCCGTGAAGACCTCATTGGGTCTCAAGACCACGCTGGGACACCCAGTCAATTTTGACACGAGTCAATTTTGCCTGGGTCAGTCACAAATAGCCAAAATGCTGGCAAACTGTAACTAATATACCAAAAATGCAAAGCGTCGACGTCTTACATATAGCAATACATAATACAACAGCGTTAAAATATTGGTTCATTATATGTGAGAAAAGAACAGAGCTTGATGTACCAGATCCAAAAAAAAAAAAAAGCTTGTAAGTGGTAAAGGTATGAACAGGTAATCAAAACAGTAGGAATCATTAAGCTTAGTTTTCAAAAGGAGGCACGGAAGATCAATCAAATTTCTTTCATGTTCTGCATGATCAAACTCTACATCACTTTCGTTTATGAGTGGAAGAGCTTAGCTCACACGAATTTTAGTACCCTGCATTTTTCCACAATGAACTACTTCTGATACCTTTCGATTTACATCAGGTTGTTTTACAAATCTCTTGTGCTCCCCTATAGTGCCGACTGCGTTCAAATGCTACTTTGATATCTATAAAGGCTATATGTATTGTTGGAGAATGTGTAAGGAAACGTTAGGCGTCAACACCTACGAACTATGCCACCTTGAGTTTGCCGACACAGTGGAAGGTACCTACCTACCTACCTACCTACCGAATATTATTACCTCGTCTGAGTAGGTTTGACATGAGATACCAGATATTTCAATAATGAATATGTATGATAATTCCGACCACTTTTCGAGATGTCTTATGCGACACTTATTATGAGACCACATCTTCAATACTGCCAAGCTTCTTCTCACAGAGTAGTAAATCTTATGCGATACACTACCTGGAGGGTATTCCGGGGAACAACGCCCCTACGGCCCAGTCCATGACCAAGCTTCCAGGTGGATCAGGGCCTGATCAACGAGGCTGTTACTGCTGGCCGCACGTAGTCCAACGTACGAACCACAGCCCGGCTGATCCGGCACTGACTTTAAGTATCTGTCCAGCTCCCTCTTGAAGACAACCAAGGGTTTATTGGTAATTCCCCTTATGACTGGTGGGAGGCTGGTGAACAGTCTTGGGCCCCGGACACTTACTGTGTTTTCTCTTAGTGTACTAATGACACCCCTACTTTTCACTGGGGGTATGTTACATCGCCTGCCAAGTCTTTTGCTTTCGTAGGGAGTGATTTCTGTGTGCGGATTAGGGACCAGTCCCTCCAGGATCTTCCAGGTGTAGATTATGATGTATCTTTCTCGCAAGTCAAGTGCTCCCAAGCGTTCCAAGTAGTTCAGGTGTTTGACGGAACTTAAATGTGCGGTAAAAGTTCCCTGTACATTCTCTAGATCTGCAATCTCAGATCTCTTGAACTGTCCGCCCGTTGAAACCCCTCAAGCTCGGTCATAAAATTAAAAATAATAACCTACAATTTACAAAATACATGCTACAAGAAACACCTTACAAAATATATTTTACAGAATACACCTTGCAAAAACCACATGACAAAGAATGGACTGATCAAATGCCATGGGCTTCCTGTCCTCTGCAAGAGCAGTTAGAATTTACTTATTCATAAATTTGGGATTAAATCCCAAAGGGAGATTTAATCACTTAGGGAATTAAATCCGCGAACTGCAAGAATACAACCTGGAGTGTTAGCTTCCCTCCACAGCAGCTATCCTCCTCCTCCTCCTCCTTTTTCTTCTCCTTTTTCTTCTCTAGAATACGTGCAGTTCACTTAGCAAGTGTTTGCAGTGAGCAGCGGCTTGCTTCATCTCAACGGCACACACACATAGTTAATAGCATCCCTCGGTACGTGCCATATAAGGTCAAGATACTGCAGGCACCGTGCCTGTGTGCGTGTGTTTGAGATGACCAAAAGAATCTTGGCGTACCCGAGGACGTAGGACAGGCTGCCCTCATATTCACCAACATTTTATAAATCTGCTAACGACTATCGCTGACGCTAACGAACTTACATCTTTATCAAGAGAGATGATAATCCTCCTCCACAACAATGGCTGTTGTCTACATTAGCTGCACAAACGTGGTTGGTACACTGAATTTTAACCACTGTGGCTACCCCTTTTTGGGTGGGTGAGTCACAAACCTGATGCGGCCATTCACAGCGGCCTGGAGGTGCTCCACGCCCACTCTCCTGGCTCTCTGGCTATCCCACCCATTCTCCTGGCTCTCTGGCTACCTCGCCCACGCCCGCTCACTCTCCTGGCTCTCTGGCTACGCCCACACCCACCCAATCTATGAATTCTACGCCCACGCCTATCATATCTCCTGGATTTACGTTCACCCACTCTTCTAGTTCAACGGCTACGCCCACGTCTACCCACGACCGCCCACACACAAACGTGAACAAATTTCTCTAACGATCGAGCAGTAAATAAAACAAACCACGATAAAACTAATTCAAAGCAGTAATTACTAAAATGGGAAAGATAAATAAGTCATTCAACAATCATGTACAATTCGTCTTCAAGGTTACTGAACCCCCGAGGGTCGTTAACCGAAGCTTTATCACCAAAACCGAGTCGCTCGGCATATTTTTTTATTGACGTTCTTCCCTAGGATGCAGCCATAATCGCTGACTAAATCCTTGGTACATATTTACTGCTAGTTGAACAAGGGCAGTGGGTGTAGGGAGACGAACACCCAGGCACCTACTTACTGCTTGTTGAAAAATGACAATGAGTGTAAAAAGACAAACACCCAGATACCTGTGATTAATGGTTTGAAAAACCGACAAGTTGAAGATTGAGACACTTATGCAGCATATGGGAATCTTTATTCAGGAAACGTTTCGCCACACAGTGGCTTCATCAGTCCAATACAAAGAAAGCGTAAAGAGAGGAGGAGAATGAGGTAATCAGTCCCTCAACCTGGAGTCGATGTGTTCAGTCCATCAATCTTGATGGACTGAACACATCGACTCCAGGTTGAGGGACTGATTACCTCATTCTCCTCCTCTCTTTACGCTTTCTTTGTATTGGACTGATGAAGCCACTGTGTGGCGAAACGTTTCCTGAATAAAGATTCCCATATGCTGCATAAGTGTCTCAATCTTCACCCAGATACCTACTGACTATTAGTTGAACAAGGACAGTGGGTGTAAGGAGAGTTTGCACAGAACTGCTTAATGCCTCAAATGATGTAGTGGAAGTTTTAGCAGTAAAGGTAGAGAACCAAAATCTAGTCATTGTGGTAGTCTACAAGCCTCCGGATGCAACATCCCAGCAATTCCAGGAACAGCTGTTAAAAATTGACCACTGTCTGGAAAATCTTCCAGCTCCTGCACCCAACATCTTGCTCCTGGGGGATTTCAACTTAAGGCACCTAAAATGGAGGAATATAGCAAATAATATTGTTGCAGTAATAACACCAGGAGGCAGCTCTGATGAAAACTCACACTCACACGAGCTTTTAAATCTCTGCACAAATTTCAATTTAAACCAGCAAATAATAGAGCCTACTAGAATGGAGAATACACTAGACCTCATCTTCACTAACAATCATGATCTGATAAGAAATGTCACCATATCAAAAACAATATACTCAGATCACAACATAATTGAGGTTCAAACATGTATGCGCAGAGCCCCAGACCGACAAAATGAGATTAGTCACGAGGGAGCATTCACCAAATTCAACTTCAATAACAAAAACATAAAGTGGGACCAAGTAAACCAAGTCCTAACCGATATAAGCTGGGAAGATATACTAAGCAACACAGACCCCAACTTATGCCTAGAACAGATTAACTTGGTGGCACTCGATGTATGCACAAGACTTATTCCTCTAAGAAAAAGGAGGAGTAGATGTAAAATAGAAAGACAGGCGCTCTCTTTACAGGCGACAGAAAAGAATAACAGAGCGGCTAAAAGAGGTCAATCTATCTGAAATGCGTAGGGAGACACTGGTCAGAGAAATAGCAAACATCGAACTTAAGCTAAAGGAATCTTATAGGAGTCAGGAATAGCGGGAAGAACTAAAACCCATAAATGAAATCGAAAGAAACCCAAAGTATTTCTTCTATGCCAAATCAAAGTCGAGAACAACGTCCAGTATTGGGCCCTTACTTAAACAAGATGGGTCCTACACAGATGACAGCAAGGAAATGAGTGAGCTACTCAAGTCCCAATATGACTCAGTTCTTAGCAAGCCACTAACCAGACTGAGAGTCGAAGATCAAAATGAATTTTTTATGAGAGAGCCACAGAATTTGGTTAACACAAGCCTATCTGATGTTATCCTGACGCCAAATGACTTCGAACAGGCGATAAATGACATGCCCATGCACTCTGCCCCAGGGCCAGACTCATGGAACTCCGTGTTCATCAAGAACTGCAAGAAGCCCCTATCACGAGCCTTTACCATCCTATGGAGAGGGAGCATGGACACGGGGGTCGTCCCACAGTTACTAAAAACAACAGACATAGCCCCACTCCACAAAGGGGGCAGTAAAGCAACAGCAAAGAACTACAGAACGATAGCACTAACATCCCATATCATAAAAATCTTTGAAAGAGTCCTAAGAAGCAAGATCACCACCCATCTAGAAACCCATCAGTCATACAACCCAGGGCAACATGGGTTTAGAACAGGTCGCTCCTGTCTGTCTCAACTATTGGATCACTACGACAAGGTCCTAGATGCACTAGAAGACAAAAAGAATGCAGATGTAATATATACAGACTTTGCAAAAGCCTTCGACAAGTGTGACCATGGCATAATAGCGCACAAAATGCGTGCTAAAGGAATAACAGGAAAAGTCGGTCGATGGATCTATAATTTCCTCACTAACAGAACACAGAGAGTAGTAGTCAACAGAGTGAAGTCCGAGGCAGGCACGGTGAAAAGCTCTGTTCCACAAGGCACAGTACTCGCTCCCATCTTGTTCCTCATCCTCATATCTGACATAGACAAGGATGTCAGCCACAGCACCGTGTCTCCCTTTGCAGATGACACCCGAATCTGCATGACAGTGTCTTCCATTGCAGACACTGCAAGGCTCCAGGCGGACATCAACCAAATCTTTCAGTGGGCTGCAGAAAACAATATGAAGTTCAACGATGAGAAATTTCAATTACTCAGATATGGTAAACACGAGGAAATTAAATCTTCATCAGAGTACAAAACAATTCTGGGCACAAAATAGAGCGAAACACCAACGTCAAAGACCTGGGAGTGATCATGTCGGAGGATCTCACCTTCAAGGACCATAACATTGTATCGATCGCATCTGCTAGAAAAATGACAGGATGGATAATGAGAACCTTCAAAACGATGACACTCTTCAGGTCACTTGTTCTATCTAGGCTGGAATATTGCTGCACTAACAGCACCTTTCAAGGCAGGTGAAATTGCTGACCTAGAAAATGTACAGAGAACCTTCACGGCGCGCATAACGGAGATAAAACACCTCAATTACTGGGAGCGCTTGAGGTTCCTGAACCTGTATTCCCTGGAACGCAGGCGGGAGAGATACATGATTATATACACCTGGAAAATCCTAGAGGGACTAGTACCGAACTTGCACACGAAAATCACTCACTACGAAAGCAAAAGACTTGGCAGACGATGCAACATCCCCCCAATGAAAAGCAGGGGTGTCACTAGCACGTTAAGAGACCATACAATAAGTGTCAGGGGCCCGAGACTGTTCAACTACCTCCCAGCATACATAAGGGGGATTACCAACAGACCCCTGGCAGTCTTCAAGCTGGCACTGGACAAGCACCTAAAGTCGGTTCCTGATCAGCCGGGCTGTGGCTCGTACGTTGGTTTGCGTGTAGCCAGCAGTAACAGCCTGGTTGATCAGGCTCTGATCCACCAGGAGGCCTGGTCACAGACCGGGCCGCGGGGGCGTTGACCCCCGGAACTCTCTCCAGATAGTGTCCAGATAGATAAACACCCAGGTACCTGCTTACTGATAGTTGAACAAGGGCAGTGGGTATAAGGTGACAAACATCAAGGTACCTACTTACTACTAGCTGAACAAGGGCAGTGGGTGTAAGGTGACAAACACCCAGGTACCTACTTACTGCTAAACAAGGGCAGTAGATGTAAGATTTGTCTGAGTCTTGGCCAGTTCGAGAACTGAATACGGAAATTTTGCATTTCGAGTCGAACCATCAACCATTGTGCTACAGAAGACGAGTGAATGTCCACATTTGTAAATGTTATCTGATTATGTTCATTATAAATCTACCTGAATCTAGCCTACACGTACCTCACTAGACAGCAGCAGGTAAGGTGATCTTCATATTACTGAATTATTGTCAAAAGATTTTAGGTCACTAAGAGATGTTTCTTTCTTGAAAGTGATGTGGACGAACATCACTACTGATGTTTATTTTGATGAGGTGGACGGGTGAGCCATTGGAAGGCCTGAGTCAATGCCCAAGAGCTCCAGGGAGCCTCAGTGAAGCCCGTGACCCACACTTTGTTTTGTTAGTCACATCTCACAGTCACCCCTAGACCTAGTAACGACCAGCGAAGAGGCGGGGCCAGGAGCTACGAATCGATCCCTAAACTTACTCCCAGTTCAGTACATCCACACTTACTACTGTGCAATCTATATCTACAGGGCCTTAAACTCTAATATCAACCTTGACCTAAAACGCTTTCTTGATAGTTGTGACAGAACCCACAGGCATAACACCAGACACAAACATCTCTACGACATTCCCCGTGTCCGACTAAACCTTTACAAAAATTCAATGTATATCAAAGGCCCTAAAATCTGGAATACCCTACCTGAGAACTCTAGAACTGCAGACACATTCATCACCTTCAAAACTACCATTAGAAAACATCTTATCTCCCTGATACACCCCGTCAACTAACTACACGAATACCACCTGGTGGTTCACACTTACACTCGCTCACTCATTTGACCATAAACAGAAATATTAATCTCAGTCTAAAATAATGAATCCTGTGATACTCCAATACTGAAACTATATACTGTGCCAAAACAAAAGCATTCACATTGCTAAACTCATAAACTAGTATTTAGTCACTTAGCCATAAGACCAACTTACCTCATAATTTGTAATATTTTACAATTAAGAATAAAACTAAGTATGCCCGAAATGCCTAGCCATGCTAAGCGTTCTAGTGGTACACTCTGTAATCACAATTTTACTACATGTAAACCAAACAATAACCAAATTTCTGTAAACTCAGCATTGTAATCCTTATAGAGAATAAACTTTGCAACCACAAATAGGCAAGAACAAAAACGTAAGTACACACACACTCACAGAGTAGTATATACACCGAGAAGCAAAATTATCCTAAGTGTTTATACACCAAGAGGATTGTATCTTTCAGTTCATGTGCGCTGAAAGGTGCAGAAACCTGTTTATAAATACCAAATAGTCTATATACTTATCAGTATATATACACCGAGGTATTTAAAAAGGGAAGTAATTAAGACTAAGTTATGTGCATTTATGTCTGTGAATACATATTTCCGATTAATTGCTTGTGACTACAGGAACAGAGCAATGTTGTTGTTTCCCGTCTTCCACATCATCCCTTCAAGTGAAACAGCAGCAACGGGTGTTTACCTGGAGTTTACCTGGAGAGAGTTTCGGGGGTCAACGCCCCCGCGGCCCGGTCTGTGACCAGGCCTCCTGGTGGATCAGCCCCTGATCAACCAGGCTGTTGCTGCTGGCTGCACGCAAACCAACGTACGAGCCACAGCCCGGCTGATCAGGAGACTTGTCCATACACCTCGACCTGCTTGGGACTTGGAGGTCGATTCCAGATCCTATCGGCTGTACACCTACTGCTTAAAAGACGAAGAGGGACCCCTCTCCCCAATGCGAGACTTCGGTGCAAGATGTCGAGAATAGAAGACGTTAAGACACTTCCTCAACGGGGAGCCGACGCCGGGTCACCCAGAGTAGTCCCCACCTGGGAAGGGACTATTAGTCCCCACCTGGGAAGGGACTATTAGTCCCCATCTGGGAAGGGACTGCTCGAACCTACTGCTCTAACTACCGCGTCGCGGATTAACCGTTGAACATCTCTGCCCCCAAAGCGTACCTGCACTTACAAAATTTAAGGCCTGAGTTTCGTAGCTCCTCCCTTTTAAGCCAAGATAATTTTACGAGATTTTTTTATGCAAAGACTTTGTTAGACCACACATTTACCATCTTGTCTCCTGGGAGTATTCGGGAAAAATATAATCCTGAAATGTCTGTTTTAACAAGGACGCTAAAACTAACAACAGTGAACCTCTGTTGATGGAATGTTAAACCTAGCCTTTGTAACAGTTGATGCTGAGCAGACCCGTGTCTGAAAGAAGGACGGACGAAGGGAAAGAATAATGGAAGGCTGGAAAGTAGGATGGAAAGAAGGGAAAGGATAGGAGAAAAGGATGCAAGGAGGGAAACAAGAATGTAAGGAGGGAAAGAAGAGACTGGACGAGAGGAAAGGATGGAAAGAAGGACCTAAGGAAAGGCGGAATGAAGGTAAGTTGGTGCATGGAACTAAGGAAGAATGAACGGGAGAAGAAATAAGAAAGTAGGGAGGAGAAAATGAAAGAATGAAAAAGAAATGTATTAAAAATACAGGAAGGAGGAATGAAACAAAGTAGGCCTTCATAAAATAGGAAGAAATAACGGAAAACAGGACGTACAGCAGGAAGTACACGAGAATACTTGGGAGAGGCAGATGGATAACAGGAGACTTGGAAGTCCCCAGCGAGACTATCCCCTAAGAAGTATTATCTACTACTATCTAAGGACTATCGTGTGTTGTTTTATGAGTCAAGGACAAAAAAGCGGGAGGCAGTAGAGAAGGAAAGCAGTTGGTCCTTGTCACTTTGTAATCATGAAAGGTGTGGACAAGGAAGGGGAAACAATGATAGATAATTGGCCACTTGAAAGAGTTCAGGATCCCGCAGTAACCTGTGTAGCCTCGTCTAGCCTGTGTAGCCTCGTCTAGCCTGTGTAACCTCGTCTAGCCTGTGTAACCTCGTCTAGCCTGTGTAACATCGTCTAGCGTGTGTAACCTCGTCTAGCCTGTGTAACCTCGTCTAGCCTGTGTAACCTCGTCTAGCCTGTGTAACCTCGTCTAGCCTGTGTAACCTCGTCTAACCTGTGTAACCTCGCCTAGCCTGTGTAACCTCGTCTAGCCTGTGTAACCTCGTCTAGCCTGTGTAACCTCGTCTAACCTGTGTAACCTCGTCTAGCCTGTGTAACCTCGTCTAGCCTGTGTAGCCTCGTCTAGCCTGTGTAACCTCGTCTAACCTGTGTAACCTCGTCTAGCCTGTGTAACCTCGTCTAGCCTGTGTAACCTCGTCTAACCTGTGTAACCTCGTCTAGCCTGTGTAACCTCGTCTAGCCTGTGTAACCTCGTCTAGCCTGTGTAACCTCGTCTAGCCTGTGTAACCTCGTCTAGCCTGTGTAACCTCGTCTAGCCTGTGTAACCTCGTCTAGCCTGTGTAACCTCGTCTAGCCTGTGTAACCTCGTCTAGCCTGTGTAACCTCGTCTAGCCTGTGTAACCTCGTCTAGCCTGTGTAACCTCGTCTAACCTGTGTAACCTCGTCTAGCCTGTGTAACCTCGTCTAGCCTCTGTAACCTCGTCTAGCCTGTGTAGCCTCGTCTAGCGTGTGTAACCTCGTCTAGCCTGTGTAACCTCGTCTAGCCTGTGTAACCTCGTCTAGCCTGTGTAGCCTCGTCTAGCCTGTGTAACCTCGTCTAGCCTGTGTAGCCCCGTCAAAACCAGTGTAACCTCGTCTACCTGTGTAACCTCGTCTAGCCTGTGTAACCTCGTCTAACCTGTGTAACCTCGCCTAGCCTGTGTAACCTCGTCTAACCTGTGTAACCTCGTCTAGCCTGTGTAACCTCGTCTAGCCTGTGTAACCTCGTCTAACCTGTGTAACCTCGTCTAGCCTGTGTAACCTCGCCCTAACCTGTGTAACCTCGCTAGCCTGTGTACCTCGTCTAGCCTGGTAACCTCGTCTAGCCTGTGAAAACCTCGTCTAACCTGTGTAACCTCGTCTAGCCTGTGTAACCTCGTCTAGCCTGTGTAACCTCGTCTAGCCTGTGTAACCTCGTCTAGCCTGTGTAACCTCGTCTTCATTCACCAATGTACAAATGCATGTGTACAGTTAAACTAGCGTGTTGACACACATTCAAAACACAAATACAAACACACAATTTTCACAATCACATGGAACATGTTCGTGCCATTTCTTTTGGCCTTTTTTTATCTAGGACCAATATCTGCCGCCCATACACTGATGATGTCTCAAAACCTTTTCTCCAAAAGATGCGCACTCGACGGCATCTATTTTTAGTTGACATGTTAGCATTTGTCATGTCATGTCAGCATCTGTTATGTAGATGAATGGTTCAGAGAACCGACATGTTGATAAATTAGACACATGTGCAACTCTTGGGAATCTTTATTGAGGAAACGTTTCGCCACACAGTGGCTTCATCAGTCCATACGTAGGAGAAACTTGAAGAACAGGAGGAGAATGAGGTAATCAGCTGCTTCTCCGCTGATATGCCGCATTCTATTCAAGATTGATGGACTGAACACATC
Organism: Cherax quadricarinatus; assembly: GCF_026875155.1. Classification (NCBI taxonomy): domain Eukaryota; kingdom Metazoa; phylum Arthropoda; class Malacostraca; order Decapoda; family Parastacidae; genus Cherax; species Cherax quadricarinatus. The sequence goes on from NC_069402.1 coordinate 77,035,425, forward strand.
GAATCAAGGTTGAGGGACTGATTACCTCATTCTCCTCCTGTTCTTCAAGTTTCTCCTACATATGGACTGATGAAGCCACTGTGTGGCGAAACGTTTCCTCAATAAAGATTCCCAAGAGTTGCACATGTGTCTAATTTATCAACATGTCGGTTCTCTGAACCATTCATCTACAAATCTGTCAGACACTGCAACTTCTTGGATCTTAAAACTTAGGAATTCTTCGCTTTTCCTAATTCTTGGCACGGGCCTACTTCCACATTGAACAAATGTGACACGACCTATGACTGCTTTCACCTCTCCTGCCATACGGTTTATAAGCTGCTTCTCCGCTGATATGCCGCATTCTATTCAAGATTGATGGACTGAACACATCGAATCAAGGTTGAGGGACTGATTACCTCATTCTCCTCCTGTTCTTCAAGTTTCTCCTACGTATGGACTGATGAAGCCACTGTGTGGCGAAACGTTTCCTCAATAAAGATTCCCAAGAGTTGCACATGTGTCTAATTTATCAACATGTCGGTTCTCTGAACCATTCATCTACAAATCTGTCAGACACTGCAACTTCTTGGGATCTTAATACTTAGGAATTCTTCGCTTGCCTAATTCTTGGGCACGACCTACTTCTACATTGAACAAATGTGACACGACCTATGACTGCTGCACCTCTCCTGCCATACGGTTTATAAGCTGCTTCTCCGCTGATATATGCCGCATTCTATTCAAGATTGATGGACTGAACACATCGAATCAAGGTTGAGGGACTGATTACCTCATTCTCCTCCTGTTCTTCAAGTTTCTCCTACGTATGGACTGATGAAGCCACTGTGTGGCGAAACGTTTCCTCAATAAAGATTCCCAAGAGTTGCACATGTGTCTAATTTATCAGCATCTGTTATGTCATCAGTGGTGGTAATGGTGATGGTGGTAGTGATAGTGGTGGTAATAGTGATGGCAGTGGTGATGGTTGTAATACTGGTAGTGGTGGTGGTAATGATGGTGGTAGTGATGATAGTAATGGTGGTGGTGATGGTTGTAATAATGGTGGTGGTGGGTGAAGATGGTGGTGGTGGTGACTGGGGGGGAGTCAGGTGAGACTATACAACCACACTCGTGTCTCACCTTACATGATATCCTCATCGCCTCTTCAGCAGGCAACAGTGTTCCCACCAGAATACGCTAAATATTCTTCCTGCAGGAACACATAACGAAAAAAAGACGCATTGACTACTGTAAAAAAAAGCTGTGTTATGTAAGCAAAACTTATGTAAAAATCAATCACTTTAAACTAACTTTGACCTAACCTAACCTAAACCAAAGTAACCTAAGCTAAACTAATCCACCTAAACCAACGTAATTTACGCTGAACTTGACTAACTTGATTCTTTAGTCCAACCAATGAATCCCGAGACTTACCTGAGTCACCACGGCCTTGCTCAGGTACTCATGACACACAGAGCTACCTTTTTTAATCCTCTAGAAAGTGGAAAGAGTATCATCAGTTAAAAAATGCTGACTAGGCTGTTAAATTAATGCTTCTCCACACTATTTGCGGGGATCGACGTGACTGAGTGCTTCGTAACTCGGTTGGTAGCGCACTCAGTTCAAACACTGAAGTCCGTGGTTTGATCCCCGGTAAGGTGGAAACATTTGGGTGTTTCCTTAAGATACAGGCTGTTCCTGTTCACCTAGTAGTAAATAGGTACCTGGGTGTTAGCCGACTGGTGTGGGTCGAATCCTGGGAACAAAATTAACTTAATTTGCACGAAATGCTCAGCATAACAAGGATCTTTCTATATAGTATGTCACTGATGTCAGCTATGTCTGTATACGTTGTATCAGGTACCTGATTATTATTATTATACACTGACACGCCACTCATGTTCTGGGAACGTTGTCATCTCTGACACAGTTATACAATAAGACTTCACAGACTATGTTATGGACATTTCAATACATTCAGAACTACAACCCAATCACTAAAGTTGAAATGTGTGCGCGCACTGCTCATTACGTTGCTCGCTTCCATTACCTTCATGACCCTCTTAGGTACAGCGTAATTGCGGATGTCAGTGAGATTACTTTAATCGTCGACCCCATCTATTGTGGTCCTTCATTCAGCGAGACCGAACTCTGGTAACAGCTTTCAATTTACCTTTCTTTATGTCCACTTCATATTATACTTTTCCCCTTCCTCCTTGGGGAGTTCCGATGATATAGGCTAGTTCCTCTTCCCTCCAGTACCCGAAGGCTCACGTGTCTGCTACAAGCTCACGCTGTCTCTTCACCGAACCCTTTCAGTCACTTTCCTATGCTACTATATTACACATAAGCGGTTCCAAATCAACAGATGGCGTAAGGACGCCGAGTAATTCGAGGACATTTACTGGAGTCGGCCAGCATTTTCACTGCGGAATTACACATAATACTCACCACTTAACAACTATGCCCACCTCTCCATTCGTTGTCATTGTTTCTAACTCCGTGTTACAGGCCATCTAGAAAGTCGACTCCTCATATCCTAGTGCACTTCATATACAACAGTGGCCATGCTGCATTTCCATTAAGCATAAATTAGTTTTTCTTCCCCTGATCCCTGGACACACTGATGTTCAGGGAAGTGAACACAGCCTCAGCCGCTCGATCTACTACTGACGCCCTATCTCCCACAGGGATGCATGTCTCTTTCTCAGATTGTTTTCCAGTACTTTATCAACACCTTCGAAGTCGCTAGCAACAACGTCGGCCCGATGGAAACGGAGACACAAATTTAGTATAATGGGATTCTTTATTCACAATGTTTTGCCCATAGTGGGCTTTATCAAGTCACAAAAGTTTCGCCCACCATGTCAATAAAGGATCGTATTATACTGCATTCACGTCTCATTTTCCATCGTGTCGGTATTTTATATCATTTATCTGCAACACTGGTCCGAGTTAGAAAACAAATTGTTTTCCACCAAACTGCAACTGGGTTCTTGGTCATCTTCCTTCTGTTATCAAGTGTGAGAAATTACACCTGCACGATTATGAACCGGACATAGTATAAGACTCAGGTACCACATGTAAAGATGTCCAGCACCTCACCGGAAACGGTGCTCAGCCACGCTATTGATTAACTACATATTAATAGCCTGTCTTATCAGAGAACATGCAAATTCACTGTGAACATCTGCAATGCTGTGTTGTGCTCTGAGGTCCTCGCTTCGAGTCCAGCCTTCTACACAGTTAGTTTAATATGTCTATTATGCATGTCATACCCATCCTGTGGGCGGTAGTCAAAAGATTGCAGAGGTACATAATGGGTCCAGGGACTGGACTCCAAAATTTTGATAACAGAACAAGTATACTACACACACAGGTATACTACACACTCACTAATTTATTGTACCAACACTGATATTAATTTTGCTTCTTCACTGACCCCCAGTTCCACAAATTATTAACCTTAAACACAGACTATGAACCATGTTGGCTTAGTACATATTCTTAATATAATATTTTTTTGGCAATCCGCCATTTCCTGCTTAACTAGATTAGGCTTCCGACTTACCTAGTAATCACAGTCAGGAGCTGAGATTCGACCCCTGCAACCACATATAGGTAAGTACGGCTGACTTCTTGGGCAGCCACACACTTGTTTAATTACCACTGACAGCCACACCTTCCTTGGAAACCAGTGACATATACTGCCTACTGCTGCTCTCCAGCGTGTAGGCCTAAGCAGTGGTCCAGAGCTACGACTTAAGTCAAAACTAACACGTCTTCCCTTGACGTTTAGGCTTTTGCTGGATGATTTCCATTGGGTAAAAAAAAAAATGAACTAGCCGCTTTCCTTTAATTTACGTTGTAAAAAAAATCTAGTCTCACGTGTGATGATCCTGAAGGTCATTATTGTTATTTGAACACTGGCATTACATGATATTCTGATCAGTTGCCCATAATTGGCCTAGGTTGGTTAATGAGGCTTAAAGTTCATCTGCCACACGAGGTTGCATGTCACCTCTACCCCCCCCCCATTCAAAAACACTTTAATGCTTTAAATAGGGATTAAAGTAAGCCTTTAAATATAGTCGTTAAGCGATATATATCTCTGAGTGTATGTATGTTATACTGAAATAATTATAAATGTGTTCACTGACACCGTTTTCGATACATCCTAAAAAAACAAATTCTGTAAAGTTTTCTTTGTTTCCAAAATCAATATATTATAGCGAAGACAAACGTAAATTATTACTATATCCACAAAAGAGATCGCTAAGTACGTATGGGTCCATCAGTCCATCTGAGATCACACTAAACCAGTGTATTGGATGATGTTTACATGCGGCATTTTCTTTTAAGAATTAATTTAAAAAAAGGCTCTAAATGCTAGGCCTTTCCCTTTTGAAAATCCTTGCATTTCCCCACTTAAAGTTTAGCATATGGGCGTGGCACTGAGCTGGGCACACGATTCATACGCCCATGGAAAGTGCGTCAGGGGGATATTTTGTGTCACAGAGTTGGGGAGAGAACACACTAACTCCCCACCTCCACCGTGTCTACACACACACTGCTGCTGTCTGCTTCACCTCGCCCATCCTGTCACCACCACCCACACCCGCCCATACCTGGCATCTTGACGCCCACGCTTTACCCTCTCCTCTCATATTGACGCCCACGCTTGCCCTTACCTGGTAACTTGATGCCCACACCCGCTCTTACCTGGCATTTTGACCTCCACACCCGCTCTTACCTGGCATTTTGACCTCCACACCCGCTCTTACCTGGCATTTTGACCTCCACACCCGCTCTTACCTGGCATTTTGACCTCCACACCCGCTATTACCTGGCATCTTGACCTCCACACCCGCTCTTACCTGGCATCTTGACCTCCACACCCGCTCTTACCTGGCATCTTGACCTCCACACCCGCTCTTACCTGGCATCTTGACCTCCACACCCGCTCTTACCTGGCATCTTGACCTCCACACCCGCTCTTACCTGGCATGTTGACCTCCACACCCGCTCTTACCTGGCATCTTGAGCTCCACACCCACTCTTACCTGGCATCTTGACCTCCACACCCGCTCTTACCTGGCATCTTGACCTCCACACCCACTCTTACCTGGCATCATGACCTCCACACCCGCTCTTACCTGGCATCTTGACCTCCACACCCACTCTTACCTGGCATCATGACCTCCACACCCGCTCTTACCTGGCATCTTGACCTCCCACACCCACTCTTACCTGGCATCTTGACCTCCACACCCACTCTTACCTGGCATCTTGACCTCCACACCCGCTCTTACCTGGCATCTTGACCTCCACACCCACTCTTACCTGGCATCATGACCTCCACACCCGCTCTTACCTGGCATCTTGACCTCCACACCCACTCTTACCTGGCATCATGACCTCCACACCCGCTCTTACCTGGCATCTTGACCTCCACACCCACTCTTACCTGGCATCTTGACCTCCACACCCACTCTTACCTGGCATCTTGACCTCCACACTTGCTCTTACCTGGCATCTTGACCTCCACACCCGCTCTTACCTGGCATCTTGACCTCCACACCCGCTCTTACCTGGCATCTTGACCTCCACACCCACTCTTACCTGGCATCATGACCTCCACACTTGCTCTTACCTGGCATCTTGACCTCCACACCCACTCTTACCTGGCATCTTGAGCTCCACACCCACTCTTACCTGGCATCTTGACCTCCACACCCGCTCTTACCTGGCATCTTGACCTCCACACCCACTCTTACCTGGCATCATGACCTCCACACCCGCTCTTACCTGACATCTTGACCTCCACACCCACTCTTACCTGGCATCTTGACCTCCACACCCACTCTTACCTGGCATCTTGACCTCCACACCCGCTCTTACCTGGCATCTTGACCTCCACACCCACTCTTACCTGGCATCATGACCTCCACACCCGCTCTTACCTGGCATTTTGACCTCCACACCCACTCTTACCTGGCATCTTGACCTCCACACCCACTCTTACCTGGCATCATGACCTCCACACCCGCTCTTACCTGGCATCTTGACCTCCATACCCACTCTTACCTGGCATCTTGACCTCCACACCCGCTCTTACCTGGCATGTTGACCTCCACACCCACTCTTACCTGGCATCTTGACCTCCACACCCGCTCTTACCTGGCATCTTGACCTCCACACTTGCTCTTACCTGGCATCTTGACCTCCACACCCACTCTTACCTGGCATATTGACCTCCACACCCACTCTTACCTGGCATATTGACCTCCACACCCGCTCTTACCTGGCATCTTGACCTCCACACCCGCTCTTACCTGGCATGTTGACCTCCACACCCACTCTTACCTGGCATCTTGACCTCCACACCCACTCTTACCTAGCATCTTGAGCTCCACACCCACTCTTACCTGGCATCTTGACCTCCACACCCACTCTTACCTGGCATGTTGACCTCCACACCCGCTCTTACCTGGCATCTTGACCTCCACACCCACTCTTACCTGGCATCTTGACCTCCACACCCACTCTTACCTGGCATCTTGACCTCCACACCCGCTCTTACCTGGCATCTTGACCTCCACACCCACTCTTACCTGGTATCTTGACCTCCACACCCACTCTTACCTGGTATCTTGACCTCCACACCCGCTTTTACCTGGCATCTTGACCTCCACACGTGCTCTTACCTGGCATCTTGACCTCCACACGTGCTCTTACCTGGCATCTTGACCTCCACACCCGCTCTTACCTGGCATCTTGACCTCCACACCCGCTCTTACCTGGCATCTTGACCTCCACACCCGCTCTTACCTGGCATCTTGACTTCCACACCCGCTCTTACCTGGCATCTTGACTTCCACACCCGCTCTTACCTGGCATCTTGACTTCCACACCCGCTCTTACCTGGCATGATTTTCTTCGGATTATTAACCTCTGAGAGTTATCCACCCGAGATAACCCAGGAAAGTCAGTGCGTTGTCGAGGACTGTCTTATTTCCATTGTGGTCCTCAATCTTGTCCCCCAGGATGCGACTCACACCAGTCGACTATCACCCGGGTACCTACTTGCTAGCTAGGTGAACGGGGACAACAGGTGTAAAGAAACACATCCAATATTTCCACCCGGCCGGGGATTGAACCACGGACACTCAGTGTCTGAGGCGAGAGCGTTACCTACCAAACCACGGGACACTCGTTCTTACCCATTATCTTAACGCTCGGTCTAAGACCAGGCCTCATGGTGGATCAGACTCTGATCAACCAGGCTGTTACTGCCGGCCGCACGCAAGGCCTATGCAAGAAGATGATTCATTTATTTTCTATTTTTCCCTTTATTTATAAGATAAACGGGTAACATCGGGTGATGGTCAAGGTGTACGTATGTTAGGTTGGTTAATTAAGTTTGAAGCCTATCGACTACACGAGGGTCATTATTAAAGGAAACTCCCAAGTGTATAAAGACCAGAGACATTCACCTCTCGGTGACTGGAACGGTATATATCCTGCAACTAAATAAACTAAGCGCAACTCGAAACATCAATTTGATTTAATTTCGGACAGGACTAGACAGCCTGGTTGAGGCAGCAGTGAAAAATGTTACTGGTAAGTGGAAGATCGTCTTGCATTGTGAATGGTGGATTGTGGGATCGTCAGTGCTGCTATGTGTAGTGGACACTGTGTCCTACTCAAGCTTCCCAGGTTCCCATCACAATATTTTTCAAGTGTGTGTGTGTGTATGCTCTAATAGTCTTCAATCCACTGTGTTCAGCTCGTCTCAAAGAACCTCTCACCAGCCACACGATACAGTCTGTGTTGCCCAACATGTTAAGCTTACAGTGTGGCCCGTGGCCTGGTAGGCAACGCTCTCGGTTCACACACTGAGTGGCCGTGGTTCGATCCCCGGCGAGGGTGGAAACATTGGGCATGTTTTCTTACACCTGTTGTCCCGTTCACCTAGCAAGTAGGTACCTGGGTGTTAGTCGACTGGTATGGGTCGCATCCTGGGGGACAAGATTGAGGACCCCAAAGAAAATAAGACAAGAGTCCCTCGATGAGGCACTGCCTTTCTTGGGTTATCCTGGGTGGCTAACCTCCCGGGGTTAAAAATCTGAACAAAATCTTAAAGGTTTATTTAAACCCGGTTACACATAAGCACCTCACACTATTGGCTTTCTTTTGTGCTTAAGAATATTTTATTACATGTAAACTACGTTCTGTACACCGCAGAAAGAATTAAAGTTCTTTATAGTGTAAACTACCTAGGATAACCACCCAAAAAGTCAAAGTGACTTATTTCTATTGGCTACCTACCTGGAGTCTACCTGTAGGTTATTCCGGGGATCAACGCCCCCGCGGCCTGGTCCACGACCAGGCCTCCCGGTGGATCAGGGTCTGATCAACCAGGTTGTTACTGCTGGCTGCACGTAGTCCAATGCACGAACCATAGCCCGGCTGATCCGGCACTGACTTTAGGTATCTGTCCAGCTCTCTCTCTTGAAGGCAGCCAGGGGTTTATTGGTAATTCCCCTAATGCTTGATGGGAGGCTGTTGAACAGTCTTGGGCTCCGGACACTTACGGTGTTTTCTCTTAGTGTACCAATGGCGCCCCTACTTTTAACTGGGGGTATTTTGCATCGCCTGCCCAGTCTTTTACTTTCGTAGGGAGTGATTTGTGTGTGCAGATTCGGGACCATTCCTTCTTGGATTTTCCAAGTGTAGATTATGCGTTCCAACGAGTACAAGTCAAGTGCTTCCAAGCGTTCCCAGTAGTTAAGGTGCTTGACAGAACTTATACGTGCAGTAAAGGTTCTCTGTACACTCTCTAGATCTGCAGTTTCACCTGCTGTGAATGGAGATGTTAATGTACAGCAGTATTCCAGCCTAGAGAGAAGTGATTTGAAAAGGATCATCATTGGCTTGGCATCTCTCGTTTTGAAAGTTCTCATTATACATCCTATCATTTTCTTTGCACGTGCGATCGTGGCACTGTTGTGATCCTTGAAAGTGAGATCCTCAGACATTACTACTCCCAGGTCCCTTACATTATTTTTCCGCTCTATTGTATGATCAGAGTTTGTAGTTATTATTATTATAATCAAAAAGAAGCGCTAAGCCACAAGGGCTATACAGCCAGAGTTTGTAGTATATGTGGAAAATTGCATTTATCTATATGTATCATTATGTACATAACAATAAATGAACATAGATAATTATTATTTATCAGTTAGACAAGTAGAAATTTGGGACACCTAGGTCGCAAAAATGTCCCCCTTCGATACCTACCACTGTCATATCCACAAGTTGCTCTGGACCTATTAATTAAATGAAATATACATACACCAGGAATACTGGTAAATATATAAATTTGTGGACTGTATATTAAAAATAATAAATGGTTATATATATATACACAATTACATAAGAGAAGGAAAATATATCTTAATATCACTCACCAATTTGAATGGATATTAAGTTGTATCATACTCAGAAAAACCTCACTAACTAAATTTATGAAAACACTGGCCAGAATTATACACAAATCTAGAGAGCTTCTCTGAGGTTCCTGGAGCTGTCTTGTCCAGTCGTCTGATATCTCAAGTTATGCAGGAATGCACATCCACCAATTTCGCCTCCTATTTGAGAGGTGTCAACACAATTTTAATCTCTAGAGCACGAAAAATTCTTCCCATTACACCAACGTTTGTACAAAATTCAAAACCAAGATGGCGAGTCTCCTGCCCAGACACAGGCTTTCCGTTTTCTATGACAAATATTATTAAATACAGTATAGGCCATCTATTTACCTATATTTCCGGAAAATATATACAGTATTTTCCACACTGCGGCCGGCCGGAGTTCGCTGCTAAACGACTCAAATTACTCCTTCCTTTAGGAGATGATTCCAGCCGGTTCTGGCTTGAGTGGCTGTTCTCCTAGTAGGTCTTACTACGATTTCATTTTCTGGCATCACTTGGTCAGCGTTATCTTCCATATCACTCGTGTCACTTTCCCTCAGATTTTCATTTACGTTTGATTGAACACCTAACTCCAAGGGAATCAATTCATTAATTGTGCATAAACTTTTCTGGCCACGACACAACACTTTGACATTCCTGACAACACCTTGTGCATCTGGGTACAATGTCAATACTTTGCCCAGAGCCCACAATGTTCGATGTTGTTCAGTGTCAATTAACACAATGTCACCTGGTTGAATGGTCTGTCGATTTACTGCCTCTGTCGCACCATAAAAGTGTTCGCATAGTGTAAGAAGATATTCCTTATGCCACACATTAGACCAATGATCAGTTACTTTATTTAACATTTTAAATTTATCACACAACACTGCCGCATCATTGTAATCTTCATCACTTTCTTCCGGATTATCTCTATAGACAGGGGCAGCTTCGAATTTCCTTCCACATATTAGGTGAGAAGGAGTTAATACATCTGCATCAGGTGTATCACTCATGTACGAGAGAGGCCTATTATTTATACGATTTTCTGCTTCCACTAACACTGCACGGAATTCTTCCAAATTAATTCTCTTCCGGTGTAGTACTTTGCGGAGACACCTCTTCACTGTGCCTCTCCTCACCAGGTATATGATTAAATGTTAACATATGCTGACCCAAACTATTATACTTCTCTTGCATCTGATTAATTTCAGTGACTCTGTTTTGTACGTACACAATTTTACTGTTTCCATTACGAATCCATTGTATGGATACCTCAATGTCAGACCAAATTACAGTGTCGCTAATATTTACCTCCTGCAACTTATATCTTATATAATTAGCTAATTTGACACCTACATAAATGGCTGTTAATTCCAACTGAGGTAAGGTACGTGATTTAATTGGAGACACTTTAGCCTTAGACATAAGAGAAATAAAACTATTATATTGAAGATAAGCAACTGCTCCATATGCCAATTTTGAAGCATCACAAAAAATGTGGAGTACATTTTTCCCATTTGGATTGGCCACCTGGCGTGGGAACTCCAACATTGGAATTTTTTCATAATCACCAATTAATTCATCCCACCTGTTAATGAATTCCTCAGGTAGAATTTCATCCCAAGCACATTTAAGTTTCCATGCTTCCTGTATTAATAATTTCCCTCTTATAGTAAGGGGTGACACTAAACCTAGTGGATCAAAACATTTGGAAACTTCAGCAAGCAAAACTCTCTTAGTTAATTTATTGGGCATACTGTAATTATTAGGTTTTAACATTAACAAATCTCTCTCAGTATCCCAATTTAAACCCAATACATTACTACATTTTGGCACTTCATCTCCAGGGTAATCTTTACATATTTTGTCCTTCAATTTGGACGAATTACTATTCCATTCTCTCAGAGGCATATTTGCACTTTGCATTATTTTATTAGCCTCTCCATAAGTCATTAACAGTTCCTCTTCAGTTGATGTCACACCCAGGAAATTGTTTGCTCATTACTTTACTCAATGGACTTCCTGTACATTTAAGGTGTGCATTTATCGTCGCTTGAAGTAGGAACGGACTGGATGTAGTACCAAATAATACACTCCTAAAGCGAAAGGTTTTCAGAGGGCTAAGTGGGTCAATAGGATTCTCAGGCCATAAGAAGTGGGTACAATCCCGGTCAGCCTCTTATAAACCCACTCTTAGGAAAGCTTTACTTATGTCAGCCGTAAAGGCATAATTCTTTACTCTGAAATTTAATAAGATATCTCCTAATTTTTCCGTCAACGGCGGACCTGTCATCAAACAGTCATTTAAACTAGGTACATTTTTGTTACTCCTGGCACTACAATTAAACCCAATCCTCAAAGGAGTGGTCTTAGAATCCTTCTTCACTCCGTGATGTGGCAAATAGTGACCATAAATTTTGGCTTGCTCAGGAGGTACCTCTTCTATAAATTTATTAATTAACTGCTCAGCAATTATATCATTATAGGCAGTTAACAATTCTGGTGTCTTACTCAGTTCGCGGAGCTGAGCCTTTAATTGTCCATATGCCATTCTGTAATTAGTGGGCAATTCTGGATGGTTCAGTCTCCACGGAAGTCGTACCCAGTATTGTCCAGATTCAAATTTTACATCTCTCAGGTATTGTTCTTGAGTAAAAGAATCGTCTGGACTTTCTTCATTTACATTTATTCCAATGCTGTCTAATTCCCACAATTTATGCACTGGCTCAACACCATCCTCTATGAAAGAATTATACTGGGGCACGACTTCATGAGTAGGACACACAGTTATGGCATTTGTAGTTTCCTCTAGTCATGAATTATTATTACGAGGAATCCTACCATACATTACATGGCCTCCTGCAGTCTTCAAAAGGGTGACACCACATTTTTTACCATACCCTTTACAAAGGAGGCATAATAGTCACTACCTATCAAAATATTTATTGGGCCTACAGAATCATCACTTACCCCAGAAGGTGCTAAATTTACATTATGTGAAAGTCTTTCTGTAGCTTTACTAAGCCCTACTGTAGATATTTTCTCTGGAAGTCTATCTACAATTACTGCATTAACACGTTTTTTCTCATTGCCCAACCTGACAGTTACATAAACAGTGTCATACAATTGAGACCTTTTATCCGAGAGAAAACCAGATAATTTTAAAGTTGTGGGATCTCCCATCTGTACTTTCATACCATCAAGACATTTACGTTTTATAAAAGTACGCTGGGATCCCTGGTCCAATAATGCAGTTACATTTTTTGATTTATACCTTTTATCATCAATTTTTACCTGTAACACAGGTAAGGCTACTTCAGCAAAACCATCATTATTAATATTAGCAGCAATTTTTACATTAGCCACTGTTGTGTCAGGATTGTCAACATTATCATTATTATCAACATTATCATATAGACCCTTATACATGACTATATGGTGTCTTCCTTTGTGGCATTGATAACAGAAGTTTAATTTGGCATAACAATCCTTTACATTGTGATACCCAAACACCTGATACATCTGTCAAGTTCCTCCAATCTTTCAACTTTATCATTCCATGAATTGTATGCATTGCAATTCTTAGAAAAATGAGTACCCTTGCAGAAAAGACAATCTCTCTTTTTTCTGACTGGTTTCTTATTAACTGGGCTACTCTTAGGAGGGTACTTATTCTTCTTACCTTGTGGAGAATCATTATTTCTGATTCCTGCTACTTGATATGCACCTATGCAACTCTTTTTAGGAAATGAATTTTGATTAACAACATTGGGATAATTTTTCCCTTTGTGAAACTTGACAGATACCTCAGAGTTATTATGTGTTGCATCTTTAAAATGAGTTAGTTGGCTGGTCTACAACTGAACAATTAGTTCTTGTAGACCTAGTCTTATTTCCTCCAGACCAAAATAACCCTTGTGATATTTGTTTGAGAGCCATTCAAGTGTTTTACAGCTTAATTTATTCTGTACAATGGCACTCAATAACCAGTCTGATTCCTTCAGATTATATTTATTACTTAAAGTTTTGAGAGTGCTCTCCAGTTTAACTCTAAACTGCTGTAAACCTTTGTAAGTGTGATCTGGAGATTTTAAATTAACAATGATATTCACTAGATCCAACCTACTTTGTTCTATATTACCATAAGTGACCTTCAATAAGTCAACTGCTTCCTTGTAAGAGTCATCTACATTGGGAAAGGCTTTTTTTTTTTTTTTTTTTTTTTTTTCGCTGGTATTCTCCCGGCCCGGGTCTTTTCCAAGTAATGGTGACCCGGCCTTGGCTCCCTATCTGGGGAGTGTCTCGAGACTTAAGTCTCCCATGGGAGGAGGTACAAGTACCTCCTCATCTTTGGGACCAAGTGTCCCCAGGCCTAGCCACATTCCCCGCCCTCACGGGGCTCGTAGGGAGAAGCTAGGCCTCTGGTCTGCTATCTACCCCGCCTCAAAGGGGCTCGTGGGGATGGCAGTCTTATGAGCTGCAGATGGTAGCAAGCTCAGGCCTTCTTGTTCTTGTATCAGTATGTGAGCATCTCCTCTTACCTGTCCTTTGAGGTAAAATAATTTAGTTACACAGGCTAGATCACTCCTATCATGCACAGCTGCTTTAAAAATTGACCAAAATTCCTCCCAATTTTCTCCAGGATTAAACACATGCAAACACAATTCTGGGAGTTTTGGCAAAGACATATATTATTTGTTGGAGCAGACTGACCAACTGCCTGGTGTACACATTTTAATTTATTCAAGGCCTGACTTTAACAAGAAAGAATCTTTTCCTCTAATTCATAATACTGATTAATCATGAGATCTATTTCAGTCTCATCTACACAGTTTACTAATAAATCTCCTTCATATTTGTTGTAATATAATTTGTGTGAATCATATCTATTCCCTAAAGCATCTAAATACAATTTTAAATCATCAGTATTCACAGTTTCTTGATTCATTAATTCCAAGCACTTATTATATGCCTTGGTTACATGAACTTTTCTAGCCTGTATTGATGCTTTCTTTACTCTATATTCCATATGTTTGTCTTCTATATTAATTTCCTCATTTTCAGCCATGATGCATTGTATTAAATTCAACTTTATTAATAACACTGATTACAACTTACAACACTGATACAACTTACCTTTGAATAAATCCTAGCTACTTGAGCTTAGCAATTACATGTATATATAAATTTTAAATGTACATTAATACAAACTTGGCTCATCAAAATTAATATTATACAAATTAATAAATCCTTGCCAGAATTTGGCATAGCAAAATTAATATACACATTAATAATTAGCTACACAACTGTTTATTCCTGTACATATTTATGTTTACTTATATGGACTATATACAGATATGTATATCTGTATATAATCCATATCTAAATAGATACATATACCAACACTTATATGGGTGTGAAGCATGGGTTGTAAATGCTGCAGCAATAAGGAGGCTGGAGGTGGTGATGTCCTGTCTAAGGGCAATGTGTGGTATAAATATTATGCAGAGAATTCGTAGTGTGGAAATCAGGAGGCGATATGGAGTTACTAAAAATATTATTCAGAGGGCTGAAGAGAGGTTGTTGAATGGTTTGGTCATTTAGAGAGGTTGGAGCAAGAAAGAATGACTAGGAAGGCATATAAATCTGTAGTGGAGGGAAGAAGGGGTAGGGGGTTGTCCTAGGAAAGGATGGAGGGAAGGGATAAAAAAAGGTTTATGTGCAAGGGGCCTGGACATGCAGCAGGCATGTGTGTGTGTTAGATAGGAGTGAATGGAGACAAATGGTTTTTGGGACCTGGCGAGCTGTTGGAGTGTGAGCAGCATAATATTTTGCGAAGAGATTCAGGGAAACTGGTTAGCCGGACTTGAGTCCTGGAGGTGGAAAGTACAATGCATGCACTTTAACCCGTTAACTGTCCAAACGTAGATCTACGTTCGCTCACGTAGCACTCCGAACGTAGATCTATGTTTTTTACATGCTTTATGGAGAAATTCAATGTCAGAGCGCTACACGCAAAAAGGTAGATCTACGTTTGGACACTTAACGGGTTAAAGGAGGGGTTTGGGATATTGGCCGTTTGGGGTGACATCTAACTGTCATATCTAGGCACCTCTGGAGACAGTGATTGTGTGTGAATGATGGTATAAGTGTTTCTTTCTTTTTTTGGTCTCCCTGCCTTGGTGGGAGACAGCTGATGTGATAAAAAAGAAATTGTGTTTATCTCTTTGCTTAATACCCCCTTCCCCCCAAGGAGAGGGTGGGGATTCCAACTGTAATGTCGGCACACTTCTAGAAAGACAGGAATTGAGTAAATGACAATGAATGTATTTTTTTTTTTTTATCACCCTACTTCAGTGGGAAACAGGCAGTGTGTTATATAAAAAAAATGAATGTTTTAAATAAGAATTTATGTCTTCTAAATGGCTAAGGCAAATTGCATAAATAATTGCTGGTATAGGGTTGAAATACTATAAAATTGTTGAATTTTTCATTGGCACAAGGTAAAATCCATGGTTCACAAGTCAGTCACAAGCTACAAGTCACAGCCATGCGTGTTGTAAGAGGCAACTAAAATGCCGGGAGCAAAGGACTAGTAACCCCTTCTCCTGTATAAATTACTAAATTTAAAAAGAAAATCTTTTGTTTTTTTTCTTTTAGGTCACACTGCCTAGTAGGATATGGCCAATTTGTTAAAAAAAAAAAAAATTATTGAGAAGCACTACACATTTAGGGGTCATACAGCACCTGGGAGATTGGAGGTAATCAGGTTTAACTGAAAGAGAGGACAGGTCTAATTCCTTGTATCAAGGAACCTCACCTAAGGTGTACAGGCCATGACGACACTGCACAAAGCTGTTCCAAGGGGTACGTGACATTGTGTGCTACTGTTTGGGTAACAAGATTATTATAATCATGGGGGAGTGCTAAACCCATTGGGATTATACAGTGCCTGTAAGGGGGAGGGGAATGGAAGGTATTAAGGTTCAATTCAGGGAACTGGAGCAAAGATCCAATTCCCTAGATCAAGAGCCCCTCACCAGCATCAAGGAACTTCCCTTGAGGGGTTGGGTAACAAGAACTGATATAAATTAAGGCTAACCTGGGCAAAAAAAAACAAAAAACAAAAATACAGCTGATTTATTTGTGCATGTAATATTGAAAAAACAGAAAAAGACATAAGTTGGACAGAATGATTGTGATAACTGTCTTAAGCTTACAATTATTACATTGAGCATTTATGGGAAAATGCTAAGCTAGTAGGATCATACAGTGTCTGGGAAATGGGAATTAATCGGGTTTGATAAAAGGAGAAGGTAGTTCCAATTCTCTGGATCAAGAACACTTCACCAGTATTAGGGCACCCCCTGAAAAAAATAAATTTATGATTATACAGAAGGCTACGGGGCACCAATACAGAACCTAATGAATCAGGAATGGATCAACGATTTTTGTTTTATTTTATGAACAGTACATTTTGACGTGAACAATACAGAAATACGTGTACAGCCTCTCCTCGCTTAGTGGCGTACTCGTTTACCGATGACTCGGGCTTATGACGGGCTCTCTGACCAGTATGCATACCTGAATTTTGTATATTAGAGCTGATTTCCTCTTTTCTGTTTATTACAATAAATGGTGCAAAGGTTACATTTAAACAATATCAGAAATGGTTGACACAAACCCTTTACCATTATAGAATGCCCCTCACTTAGCGGTAAATTCATTTACAGACATTAAGTAGTTAAGTGAGGAGAGACTGTATAAGAATCTTATCTACAAAATCACCATTTCTCATTTAATATCTAGGATCCACAAATCTAATTTTCATGATGTTTTGAGGGTGTCTGGTGATCAAGTTGACACGAAGCAGCAGCTCTATGTGGCTACTTTTCATTGTGTCATCAATGTCAACGTAAGGGTCATTCTGGTCATGTAGCATCTTTGTGACCAAGCTTTCTAGTAGGTTCTCCATTGTTATCTTGTCTCCCTGAAAAATACAAATTAATCAAATGATAAAAATTAAATTTGGCAAAAGAGATAATTACAGTATTTTGTATCCTTATTATATTTGTGGGGAAACATGAATACTATAGGAATTACACAAGGACTGGAGAATATGAGGTAAACAGTTCTGGATCAAGAGCCTTTCACCAGCATCAAGGTGTATCTGGAAGGGAATATCTTGAATGCAATGGTACATAATAAAGGAATTAGTATATAAAGAGTAATAACTACATATGTAGCAATTACATTAAAAGATAATATACATTACCTATTCTGTCAAATATTCAAATCATACTACACTATATACAATACATTAAGAGGAGACATACTACTATTGTATAATAAGTCAGGTAATAAGCTAGTAGACAGGAATCATCCAGGGAGGAACTACCATCTTGCCATATGTGTAAAATGGAAACCTCTAATCTTAAATGTTTGCTACTGGCAAGACTGCTGTATTTTTCTATCACTCAAAAATGCAAGGTGGTAGGTAAACCTTGCAAACTTTTACTTAATACTTAATATACACTCTGGTCTGAAACCTGCAAGTAGGGATAACGATCTCTGAAATAACTAGCAGACATACCAAGATGTATAATTGTGCTAGGGTGTTTGGGAGAGGGGTGGGATTAAATTATGGGGAATCAAATTCAAAATGGGAATTGACACAGTTACTTTTTGCTGATGATACTGTGCTTATGGGAGATTCTAAAGAAAAATTGCAAAGGTTAGTGGATGAGTTTGGGAATGTGTGTAAAGGTAGAAAGTTGAAAGTGAACATAGAAAAGAGTAAGGTGATGAGGGTGTCAAATGATTTAGATAAAGAAAAATTGGATATCAAATTGGGGAGGAGGAGTATGGAAGAAGTGAATGTTTTCAGATACTTGGGAGTTGACGTGTCGGCGGATGGATTTATGAAGGATGAGGTTAATCATAGAATTGATGAGGGAAAAAAGGTGAGTGGTGCGTTGAGGTATATGTGGAGTCAAAAAACGTTATCTATGGAGGCAAAGAAGGGAATGTATGAAAGTATAGTAGTACCAACACTCTTATATGGGTGTGAAGCTTGGGTGGTAAATGCAGCAGCGAGGAGACGGTTGGAGGCAGCGGAGATGTCCTGTTTAAGGGCAATGTGCGGTGTAAATATTATGCAGAAAATTCGGAGTGTGGAAATTAGGAGAAGGTGTGGAGTTAATAAAAGTATTAGTCAGAGGGCAGAAGAGGGGTTGTTGAGGTGGTTTGGTCATTTAGAGAGAATGGATCACAGTAGAATGACATGGAAAGCATATAAATCTATAGGGGAAGGAAGGCGGGTAGGGGTCGTCCTCGAAAGGGTTGGAGAGAGGGGGTAAAGGAGGTTTTGTGGGTAAGGGGCTTGGACTTCCAGCAAGCGTGCGTGAGCGTGTTAGATAGGAGTGAATGGAGACGAATGGTACTTGGGACCTGACGATCTGTTGGAGTGTGAGCAGGGTAATATTTAGTGAAGGGATTCAGGGAAACCGGTTATTTTCATATAGTCGGACTTGAGTCCTGGAAATGGGAAGTACAATGCCTGCACTTTAAAGGAGGGGTTTGGGATATTGGCAGTTTGGAGGGATATGTTGTGTATCTTTATATGTTTATGCTTCTAGACTGTTGTATTCTGAGCACCTCTGCAAAAACAGTGATAATGTGCGAGTGTGGTGAAAGTGTTGAATGATGATGAAAGTATTTTCTTTTTGGGGATTTTCTTTCTTTTTTGGGTCACCCTGCCTCGGTGGGAGACGGCCGACTTGTTGAAAAAAAAAAAAAAAAAAAAAATTTTTCCTGCAAGTATACCCTACACTTCATTGGTTTTAGGTCTGGGGATTATTCAGAAAACTGTTTTTTTCATGGTTTAACTGAAAAGTAAACTGGTAAGTACATAGTGGTTATTATAATGTGCTTACCATATAGTACAGAAATACTACTGAGCTGGCAAGCTTTCCTAGTACAGTAGTTGAATAAACCGAGGCAAATAACATCATGATTTCTGAAGCAGTAGCGACAAGTATAGTGTAACATGTTTCACATTTCACTGCTGAGGATTATTATTATTATAATAAAAAAGAAGCGCTAAGCCACAAGGGCTATACAGCTCACTGCTGAGGAATTTCTTTATTTCATGCAACTTAGAAGCCTTTATATTACCTTAGGTTAGGGTGTGAAGTACAGACTTTTCACTCCCAATGGAAATAAGTCACTCTGTTTGACTTTTATGGGTTATTCTAGCTACTTTACACATATGCTGCTATGTATGATAATCTATGTAACTGTATTTGTGTATACCGGAATAAACTTACTGACTTATACTGGGTATTTTTGAAAATGTTTTAAGGTTCATATGCCAAAAGCAATCAATGAACTTCACCAAATCATCTCATATGCCTAAACCAGTCAGAAAGTTCTGTATGAAACACAAGTTTCTTAAAATGGGTTTTGAAGAATATGGTATGGTCATACTGACAAATTATAGATAAAATGTTTTGCCATGAGTAGCTTCTTTGCCACTCATGTCAAAACGTATTCTTATTAAATATGTATCTTCATCAAAGTGTGACTTTGTAAATGGTCAAAGTGAGACCAAAACATCATTGTAAGCTCCTCTTTCCTATGTGCAGTTTATTTGTGTAATCTGTATCAGAATGATTTATGAAATTAAGTTTTTTGTTTACTTACACCAAACAAATTTTTTCTATGTTCAAAGAGGAATGAGAGATGACATACTGTATGACAAAGATCAATCAGAAAGCATCAGTTAACAAGTCAGCGGTACATGTCTCCATTACCACCCTTCATGGACTCTCCTCCCTGCGGCCTTGTGCACATTAGGGGTGCAATCTTTGACCCTACCTCTCCTTAATGGGGAGGGGTTTGACCCTCTAGACCATCAGGAAATCCTGGCCTGTATCTGTAGTTTCTTGTTGGCTTCAGGGCGCATTGGGGACCTATAATACGTACAGCCATTAATCAAGTTTCTTTCACTTTGTTAGGTGAAGGGACACAAGTGCAACTAATGTGTCATTTTATTGTGGCAATGTTTCGCTCTCCAGGAGCTTTATCAAGCCATTATCAAACATTGCCACAATAAAATGTCACATTAGTAAAAGAAGAAAATTAAAAGTGAATAAAGGAAAGAATAAGGTGATGAGGATAACAAAAAGATTAGGTGACAAAAGATTGGATATCAGATTGGAAGGAGAGAGCATGGAGGAGGTGAATGTACTCAGATATTTAGGAGTGGACATGTCAGCAGATGGGTCTATGAAGGATGAGGTGAATCATAGACCTGATGAGGGGAAAAGGGTGAGTGGTGCACTTAGGAGTCTGTGGATACAAAAAACTTTGTCTGTGGAAGCAAAGAGGGAAATGTATTAGAGTGCTGTATAGTTATACCAACACTCTTATATGGGTGTGAAGCGTGGATGATGAATGTTGCAACGAGGAGAAGGCTGGAATCAGTGGAGATGTCATGTCTGAGGGCAATGTGTGGTGTGAATATAATGCAGAGAATTCGTAGTTTGGAAATTAGGAGGTGTAGGATTACCAAAACTATTATCCAGAGGGCTGAGGAGGAGTTGTTGAGGTGGTTCGGACACATGGAGAGAATGGAACAAAACAGAATGACTTCAAGAGTGTATAAATCTGTAGTGGAGGGAAGGCGGGGTAGGGGATCGGTCTAGGAAAGGTTGGAGGGAGGGGGTAAAGGAGGTTTTGTGTGCGAGGGGCTTGGACTTCCAGCAAGCATGCGTGAGCATATTTGATAGGAGTGAATGGGGACAACCTAGGTAGTAGGTTGGTAGACAGCAACCGCCCAGGGAGGTACTACCGTCCTGCCAGGTGAGTGTAAAACTGAAGCCTGTAACTGTTTTACACGATGGTAGGATTGCTGGTGTCTTTTTTTTTTTCTGTCTCATACACATGCAAGATTTCAGGTACGTATTGCTACTTCTACTTACACTTAGGTCACACTACACATACATGTACAAGCATATATATACACACCCCTTTGGGTTTTCTTCTATTTTCTTTCTAGTTCTTGTTCTTGTTTATTTCCTCTTACCTCCATGGGGAAGTGGAACAGAATTCTTCCTCCGTAAGCCATGCGTGTTGTAAGAGGCGACTAAAATGCCGGGAGCAAGGGGCTAGTAACCCCTTCTCCTGTGTATATTACTAAATGTAAAAGGAGAAACTTTCGTTTTTCCTTTTGGGCCACCCCGTCTACGTGGGATACAGCCAGTGTGTTGAAAGAAAGAAAGAATGGGGACAAATGGTTTTTAATATTTGATGTGCTGTTGGAGTGTGAGCAAAGTAACATTTATGAAGGGATTCAGGGAAACCAGCAGGCTGGACTTGAGTCCTGGAGATGGGAAGTACAGTGTCTGCACTCTGAAGGAGGGGTGTTAATGTTGCAGTTTTATAAACTGTAGTGTAAAGCACCCCTCTGGCAAGACAGTGATGGAGTGAATGATGATGAAAGTTTTTCTTTTTAGGGCCACCCTGCCTTGGTGGGACTCGGCCGATGTGTTAATAAAAAATATAATTAGTTGCACTTGTGTCCTTTTGATTAACACTGCCAGTAATTCTACCAACATCATTACATTCTTCCACTTTGGTCAAGGTTTCTCTTCTGGGTACTGAAAGGCAGGGCTCAATATAGTGCAAGCTGTCAGTGGTCCTATAAACCCCAACCCCCACAACAACAACCAGTTAGAGAGTTTGCCAATATAATAGCATTTCTGTATTGCTATATACAGCATAGTATATCCACTCCCAAGTAAATACAGTAGTTACAAAATACTTACGTCACCTGGATAAAACTCTGCGAGTATAACCTGCAGTTGACTGCGCAGCAATCGGAAGAAAACTGCTGATCGTTCATACCTGAATTGATAAGTCTATTAAAACAAGGCATTAAAACAAATGCTAAATAAACAGTTGGAGACTTCTAATGATTTTAGGAAGATACATGTGCTTTGTATTAGAATAAAAAAAATTGCCAAAAGACGTTTGATAATAATATTAAAGTTAAAAAATGTCACATAATGAAAAAAAACGGAATCAGAAAATATAAAGAATACTGAACGTATGAAAAATTTTTGGGAGTATCATACAAAGAAAGATATCTAGGAGTTATTATTATTAATAAAAAATTGTCACCAGATTATATAATCTAAATGAAATTGCAAAAAATATATATATATGCTACAATGACTAACTATAAAAGCTGTTTGCATATATTACACCAAAACTGGAAAACGAAACTTCTCTATAGTGTCCATGCCTTAAAAAAAAATGTCAGATGTACAAAATGCGTCCAAGAGACAGCATACTGGGATTTTTTTTTATATAAATATATTGGTAGATAAATGGAATAAATTGAAATGGAGGTATATAGTAAGTGCTACAACCAATAGAAATTCATAAAATATGAACTTATTAATGAAGGTACACCACAAGCTTCAGAAGCTATATATAGGTAATTACCCAGTATGAAGATTTCATATATGTACATCAGTCATTTTTTCTGTTTTAAAAGTATGGATTATTTGTCAATTATTCAAGCCACTGTATTGTGACCATTATCTATCCTTAACCTCCCATAACAAAAAAAAAAAAATATTGCCATCATGAAAATGAATTACAACACAATATATATAATACCCTCTTCTTATTTGTTCAAGTTTGTCCTTTTCTGATCTCTTATTAAGTATTTGGTCCAGCTGTTCATTAACAAGAGTTGCTTTCTTTATCATTTCTTCATACATGTTTTTCTCCTCTTTTAACTTCATCAACTGTAAAAAAAAAATATGAGCAAGAATTTTAAATACCATTTATCTCTCTATATAGCTCTGTAATGAAGTGAAAAAATTACTGGTTAGTGATATGTCTTCAAAATCAAGATACCCAGGTGTTACACGTGTCTAATACATCAATTTATCAGTGTTGTATATCACTATGTAAACGTAATTACTTGTTACCCTTTCACCCAGCAGAAAGTGCCTGGATTTTGTATGACTAGTGAGTTGCATCCTGGGGAAGAGGATCAAAGCACCTCAGTGGAAATAAGTCAGACTGAGTGGCTTTCTTGAGTTATCCTGGATTAATAACCCTTCAGGGTAATAAGCTTAATAAAATCTAATTTAACCCACAATGGTTAGTGTGAACAGACTGGCTTAGGACTTGTAAAATTACTCGAGTATTATAGGCAAAGTAATTAAATTATTAACATTTAAATTAGCATAACACAACAATAATATTATATTCACGTTTGAATTTGTGATAAAGAGCTTGGGGACCAAAATAAAAGGAGTTTATCAGGTTTAATCAGAGAATGGGGAGGACAGCTCCAATTCCTTGGATCAAAGCCCTTTCCCTGCATCCAGACACCACTCCTGAAGGAAATAAAGTAAAATATTTCCAGTAAGAACCTACAGGTTGCAGAACGCTAACCTTTTCTCTGTAATGAGACAGAGTTCTTGCATTATCATTGGCCATAGTTTCAGCCTCTTCCTTGGCCACCTTGATCAGTAAGTGGCTGTCATTGGGTAGCTCCACTAAATCAGAGTTTATTATAGCTTCAATCTGACTCTGCAGGTGCAGCTTGGTCTTCATCAGATCAGGGATGTCATCCTGGGCCACAGTCTCACATCTCTGTCCTACTGACGCTTCCAACTCCTCCAGTCTTTTCTCGGTTTGGGCGCAGAAAACTTCCAAGCTCTCTTGAACCTTATGTGGATCTATTCTCTCACTCGCAGTTGCCATTATTCCTTCCTGAGGGGATAACTGTGGGGAAGATCACCGAGGTTCACACCGTCCCGCTCAGTCTTCTTTGTTGGGGGATTATAGGGCCACCACGACCTCCTTATATATTACAATTTCTATTTCCTTCATCAATAATTGGGCCTCTACCCCTCAGACAGAACTGTTTGTCATACTCTTGCACTGAAATGCATCTATGTATCAAAGATTGACAGTTTAATTGTAACTGATTCTCTGTCATCCATCCAGCATATAGCCAAAAAAGTATCCAAAACAGTTGGGATCCTGTGATGAATGGTTTGAAAAACCGACAAGTTGAAGATTGAGACACTTATGCAGCATATGGGAATCTTTATTCAGGAAACGTTTCGCCACACAGTGGCTTCATCAGTCCAATACAAAGAGTAAGGCGTAAGGAGAGGAGGAGAATGAGGTAATCAGTCCCTCAACCTGGAGTCGATGTGTTCAGTCCATCAATCTTGTAGAATGTACAGCATAGGGCCGTAGACGTGGCTTATATACTGTAGTGAGGTGACGTGAAGCAGGTGGAGGCGGGGTCATAGTGGTACCATCCACTAGTCGAAGTAGGTCTTCGTCCAAAGGTTGAACAAGTGTTGAAGAATTCTTGTTACAAAGAATTCTTCAACACTTGTTCAACCTTTGGACGAAGACCTACTTCGACTATACACAGAAGTTATTATTTGCAGTAATTTACAGGCATGCCAGGTAGGCTAGAGAAGCTTGTGAATTTAATTATTTACAGTGATTACAAGTAATCCAGAGTAGGAGACTTGTGTGTTAATTACTTACAGTGGATTTGCAAGGTAGCCACAGTTAGGCTAGGCTTGTGCAATATTTACAAGTTATAGTAGCTAGGCCAGATTTAACCTAGTTATTATTTACAGGGAGTTCTAAAAGCCAGGTTTAAGTTATAGCACACTAGTTAGGTTAGGATTTACCTTATCCAACCATCCACGCTAGACAGAGTAAACTGGGCAGTTAGGCCAAGCTATTTACATACATTATTCATTTACTGTTTCACAAGTTGAATTGTTGAATTTACTTGTGCGAATTAAGTGATTTTTTAATTTGTATACTGCATTTTTATTGTGTGATTTTCATTGTCTTTGATTCATTTTAATGTGGGATTTGTGAATTGTACCTGAGATTAGGTTAAGTCCTGTAATTATTTGCTGGCTTTGTACAGGAAATTGCTAGGTTAAGCTTTCACATCGATACACATTTCGATTGGGATTTGAGAGCTAACAGTGTACATTTTTTATTCAGAGTAGAGTCAATATAATAAAGGGAGTTGTCAAGCTTGTTGAGAAGCCTTGAGACTCGTTCATTCTTGCCTAATACCGTTCGTGCTGTGGGGTGGGCTAATTGAAGTACAAATTAGTACCGTGATCTTAACTAAACCGCAACTATGGTAGGTGAAGACGTAGTACCAGCTGTCCCAGCGCTAAGTCAATTAAAGCGGTCTATGGGAGCCTATAAGGGACGCCTGAACAAAGCATGTGAGGAGTGTCGTATGGTCAGGCAAGATCAGGACGTAGACTGGGAGGAACTAGAGAGTTGCCTGAAACCTTTGGAGCAAAGACTGGAGGCCTTTGAGAGATCTTTTATCCTTTATGAGACAGAGGCCTATACTACAGGTGAGTCTGAATATACAGTCGAAGTAGCACGGACGGACTATGACGAACGAAGGGCAGAGTGTAAAGCAGAGATGAGACTCTGCAGGCAGTTAATAAAGACTTTGAAGGCCGGTACAGCAGGGGCAGCAAATGTTTCAAGGAACATGAACAACAGCACGCCTGTTAATGTGTTGCCCAGATTGCCCCAGTTGAATTTACCAACGTTCGACGGAACCTTAACAGAGTACATTGCTTTCTGGGATCAGTTTAAAGCCCAGATAGATGACAGAGACGATTTGTCAGATGCCATCAAATTACAATATTTACGTTCACAGCTCAAGCCTTGGACTTGGTCCGGCATTACCAAACCACCGACACCAATTACCAACATCCCAAAGACCAATTAAAGGACACGTTTGGCAACACTGAGGAGATAAAGGTAGCTATACTTTATCAGTTGTTGGATCTAGAGGCTTGTCGCCATGGCCGTCAGAGCCTAGAGAAGTTCCGAATTGAAGTTATGATTTTGACGAATAGTCTTAAAGATTTACATGATTGGGGTAAGTCGGAATGGTTCATCAGTCAGGTGATTCAGAGGAAACTGGCTGGCACTACAGTGCATGAGTTACACTTAAAATATCGGACGAATAGGTTCACGATACAACAAATTGTTGAGGGGTTGGGAGATCTCGTTTCTCATTTGAGTATAGGTGTGAGAGAAGAGTCACCACCATCGCCACATAAAAACTCAGAAAGTTACTCAAAGATCTCGAGAGATCAGTCTAAAGCTCGTACGACTAACGTTGTAGTGTACTATGGTAAAGAAGTGTCTAAGGTAAGAACCTCTAAGCAGAACCTTAGAGGCACTTATGCCAGAATATGTGTTCTGCGAAGGCGAACACGCTAGCACGAGTTGCCCGGAGTATACAACACTGAGCAGTAGGCAACAGAGACTAAGGGAGTTGAGACTCTGCTTCAAGTGTTGTGGGGAACACTTTGCGAGAGACTGTGGCACCCAGCTCAGTGAGTGTCGGGTCTGTTGCAAAGGTAAGCACCATACTGCACTATGTCCCAGTAATTTACGGGAACCCCAGGCTAGTAGGGATATCTCTCAGGTAGAGATAGAAAGTGAGTCCGAGCCTGAAATGGTAGCCAAGCTGATTAGTGGGAGTGAAGTCTCTAATCCGAGTGAGAATCACGGAGGTGCTGCCCTACCTACAGTCATGGCAAAGGTTGTGAATGGGCACAGGTCCGAAACAACCCGATTCTTCTTTGACCCAGGAGCACAAGTATCCTTGATAACAAAGAAGTTGGTGGCTAAATTAAAGTTGAAGGCCACAAAGAAAGTTAGTATGATGTTGGGAGGGGCTATAAGTCAGGTCCCACACAAATCTTATGATGTGGTGGATGTCACAGTCAAATTAGGTGGACATCGCAGAGACATTACAGCCTTGGTGGTAGAGACGCTACCCACAGCAATTACAGCGAGAGGTCTTGCTGCAGCAGCTAAGCGATTGAAAGACCTTGACATGAAGCTGGCAGACCAGGGAATTACCACTGACACAGTCAGAAATGTAGGTATCCTGGTGGGAGCCAATCATATAGATGACTTCCTGTCTACACGACGGACGTTTAAGGAAGGAATTGGTTTATACAGATCCCCAGTAGGATACATCATAGGCGGCAGGATTCCACCTGAATTCCCTGCCACACCAGATAGAGGAGAAGCTGTCCCCATGATAGCTGGGGGAGTAGTGATAATGAATACCAGTATACACGATGAACCGCCAGGGAAGCTGAACCAGGTAGGGAGTGACGAACACTCGGCCACCTTGGGAAAACACTTGTACAGGGTACGTAAAGAGGGAGATAGATTGCCATTAAATCCAGGGAACCTCGTATCAGTGGGACGAAAGGCTACCAGGGCATGTGGGCCACTGGGTGGGAAAGTATGGAGCCGCTCAGTCAAGGCTAGACATACGAAAGATGTTAAAGTTAAAGGAAAGGGTGCTAAGACCACCGGAACCAACAAGTTTACACCCCCAGAGGTCCACGCAGGGGAAACTGGACGGTTGAAGTTAGACTGGAGTCTGCTCGACGAGAGTGGCCGGATGGCACTCGTGTCCAGGGTCCGCCATGGGGGCTCGTGGAAGGTTAACTTGATTTAGACCTAGTACCTACCTTCGCCGGTGGGAGGATGTGGAAATTTATTTGGTCCCTAAAGTTCCACAGGACAGATACGGCGTACAAAGGGGGTCCCAGAATGGCCGTAATGGAACGGCTGAGCTGGGTGGCCCTTAAACCCACCCAAACAAAAAGCGTTCTCCCCGAGTTGGCGTGGTTGGTAAGCACTATTTAAGTTATAGATTTACCCTTCAGGGAAGGAGTAGGTAGTTTTACTGGTAGTACACTAATATTAGGTTCACTAAGGCAACTGTAGATAATAATAATGTAGACCTAAGACCTTAACATAGGTAGTAATAGGCCGATAATGTAGGCAAACACTAGGTTAAGTTAGCTAGGGAGAACTGGCAGCCCTAGCTTGAAGGATGAGGCGTGGGTCTGGAAGACATGAGCTCTAACTTCTGTAGACAGACACCAACTGGAAAACACGTGCAGTGATCAGCAGACGGCGCCCCCCACGTGTCTTCACATTTGAGACCTGGGGAAATGTGGTAGAGGCACCTCGATGTACCGTAGATGACCTCCTCCATCAGGCCCATACAGTAAGACAAAACCTCCACTTTCTCTTAGGATTTCTGGCCAGTGTCTGGGGAAAAATTGTGAGTGAGTTGAACTGTAGGCCTGTATGCAACTGGCAGTGCATGCCCAGTACGTACCAGTGTCTCTTGTCTACCTAGAAGCTAGTGTCCGTGTCTGCATAGTTGTACTAGGGGATACACACCCCCTTGGATATAGGAATTTCTGAGGTGCAGGCAGGTCACTAATACCGATTGAATATTGCAGGAATTAAAGTTCCCGGTTGCACGTGGTTTCTGAGGGGAAGTCCAAAGGGGCTAAGCTTAGGAAGGTTGAAGATCAGGATATATGCCGCAACACCAAGCAAGTTAGTCCTTTATACGTGCATGCAGGCGAGTTTCTTGCAACATCAATCATTTGTGAAAATCTGTCCTATAAGCCACTTGTGAGGCTGAGGTACTGACCTCAGAGCTCGGTGTCAACAGAGTTTGCCAGGGTAGGTGACTCACTTGGAGGCAGTCCAAACAAATTTTCACAATAGTTATGTTGTTGGCTCTGAGTAATGTCTTTGCTTGGTCTGCTGTATAATAGTTACAGTTGCTGTTCGATGCATGTATGTCATTAAATAAAAGGTTGATATCAGAATCAATGCTTGCAATTATAAGACTGACTGTGACTCTGCAACTAGACTTTTGAATAAGGTACAGTATTAGGTTAAACTTAATAATATGATGCTAAACTAATTTATCAATGAGAACTTGGAAAGAAAGTCCAATCACAGATGTAATCTTGGCCAATTTATGCTAAATAGACACCATGATGAGTGTGATATCTTATATACCGAATATGAGGTAGATGCTGTCCTCACCAGGGGCAAAACCACAGCCCCTGGTGAGGTCAGTCTTAAGTATGCCCTAAATGCTCTGCATAACAAGCGGCTTTCTATATAGCAGTATGTCATTGATGTCAGCTAGGCCTGTATAACATGTACTTGTAGTAAATAAAGATATTATTTCTGCATGCACTCCTACATGTCATTCACCTCTATACAAACATTGTATCATACTGAAATAAAGTAGGGTGGCTCGTATCTTGGTAAGGATGGTTTATGGCCTGGTAGGCAAAGCTCTCGCTTTACACGCTGAATGTCAGGGTTCGATTCCAGGCAAGGGTAAAAATAACAAAAAAGCAATACCGTGACTGGAACAATACACAAATAATGAGCACAAAGGAGAACACGACAACGTTTCAGTCCGACTTGTGACTGTAAATGGTCCAAATCGGACCGAAACATCGTCGTGAGCTTCCCCTCTTATGTGAGTTATTTGTGTAAAGATGGAAACATTGGGCATGTTTCCTTGCACCGGATGCCTATGTTAACCCATCAGTAATAATGGGTACCTGGGTGTTAATGGACTGGTGTGGATTACATCCCGGGACAAAATTAACTTAATTTGCCCGAAATGCTCTGCATAACAAGTGTCTTTCTATATAGTAGTATGTCACTGATGTCAGCTATGGTCTTTATACCTTGTACATGTAGAAATATAGATATACTATCAACCCAGGAACCTCAGGTGTTAGGCAGGGTTCAATACGGCGTGAGATGTGGTGGTCCTATAACCCCCGAACAACAACGTGGCAGCCATGTTAGAAGAGGAACAGCATGTTTGCTGTTAACTCCTAGCATGTTTAATCACCTCTCAGGCACACAAAATAATATGGAATTATTATTACATGTGCCATTTAACTTTTGCTGGATGCAGTTGATCTGGGTTTGGTAATTAATCATTTAGCTTTTGGTTTGTACTTAAATTAACTATTATATATGGGGATTCTCTGAGAGGATGTCAGGATTTTTATATATAAGGATTCTCTGTTGAGGTGGCGAAGAGCTCTTGATCCGGGGAACAAGTTTATTTAATGTAGGTACACATAGGTAAAATTAAGCCGTCATGATGACAACTTTGAGGGGACTTTACCCCTCAAGGAAGGTTCCTTGATGTTGGTGAGGGGCTCTTGATTTAGGGAATTGGATCTGTGCTCCAGTTCCCCGAATTAAGCCTGAATGCCTTCCACATCCCCCCCCAGGCGCTTTATAATCCTCCGGGTTTAGCGCTTCCCCCTTGATTATAATAATAATAATGAGGGGACTTGAGCTAGAGTTCGTCACGGCCATGCTGACGGAAGATTTCTTCTGTAAAACTTGCGTTTGTGGTCACAGTGGTGTCTATGCTGACCTTCCTATGGTGTAAAAATATACCTAGTTGGATGAATCTTATTGTAGCCAACTGGCCCAGTGGCTAACGCGTCGGTCTGGAGTTTTACGACTCCAACTGCGGGTTCAAGCCCCACCCGTGGTATGGTTTACTATGATAAATTAGACACATGAGCAACACTTGGGTATCTTTATTGAGGAAGCGTTTCGCCACACAGTGGCTTTGTATGGACTGATGAAGCCACTGTGTGGCAAAATGTTTCCTCAATAAAGATACCCAAGTGTTGCACATGTGTCTAATTTATAAACTTGTCGGTTCTCTCAATCATTCATCTACATTCCTGTCTGACACAGCAACATCTTGGGATCTTAATACAGGGAATTCTTCACTTGCCTAACTCTTAGGCATGACCTACTTCCACATTGGACAAATGTGATACCACTTATGACTGCTGCACCTCTCCTGCCTATGGTATATAAGCTACTTCCTCGCACATAAGCTGTATTCTTTTCGAAATTGATGGACTGACCACATCGACTCAAGGCTGAGGGACTGATTACCTCAAACTACTCCTGTTCTTCGCTGTTCTCCTTTGTATGGACTGATGAAGCCACTGTGTGGTGAAACGTTTCCTCAATAAAGATACCCAAGTGTTGCACATGTGTCTAATTTATCAACTTGTCGGTTCTCGGAACCATTTATCTGCATGGTTTACTATGTATATCTTTGAGGTTTTTATTTAATGTACTGCTTTGTGAACAATGGCAGCAGGTGTAAGGAGACTTAAATGTGTCTTCTCACCTGGAAGTGAACCCAGGTCCTCAATTTGTGAAACCAACATGCTACAACTGAACTGTGAGTTAGTACATTTTGGTGTAAAACTAGAACAGATTGTAGTGTAATATCCAGTATTTATTTGGAAAGTTATTCACTAAGTCTAGTAGTAGCAGTTTCCAGAGGGTGTTGCAAATTTTGCAAATTAGCAGTGGTAGCGAGTTATTGAGGAGGCAGAAATCTGTGACTTTTTAAAATATAATGAGTTAACCCAGCTATAATTCTTTATATAGGTAAGGATAGGTTAGGTGGGATTATTGTTTGAGCATCATATTCCAAATATCATATATGATGGAGATGTATAATAGCCAGTATGAATCCATTGGAGACTTCTCGTGGCCAATCTATGACTTGGTAATGTCAGTGAGATCATTGGTATCCATAATAATCAGGTTAAAAATATATTCTGTATATATGCATGTCCGTCTATAGGAGGGGTGAGGATGTTGCAGCTTTCAGGGCCATCTGAACTGTGATGTCAGCACACTTTTTGTTGTTGTTGGCCATCCTACCTACTTGAGAGACTGCTGATGTGTTACATAAAAATGTATGTCCTTGTTTCATAGAAGAAGAATGAATTTCATAAATTGTCTTTCACTTTCAGTCTTTTTTCTGTGATATGTTTAGAAGTGTCCCAGAAAATAACTGCTGAATGGTACTTATTTAAAACAAAGCTAATTGAAAATGACATTTACAGCTAGTTTTTTGTAATGCCAATTCAGTTTTCCTACTCATTTCATTTAAGGTAATTAATCTTATATTTTTTTCAGACAAAAATGTGGTACAAATTTGGTGGTAAAGACTCAGACTTTGACAATGACAGCGAGTTTGGTAGTGAGGAGGAAGAGCTGGAATGTGGTTTGTATGCTCAGCTGTACTTTGAATCCAACCCAGATTATCATGGAGGTAATATGTCATCTGGAGCATAATTGTTTTTTTTACTGTTTTTTTTTTTTAATTTTCTCTCGTATATATTGTTCATTCCAAAAAACATGTTGATAGTCAAGTATCCTAATGCATGAGCCAAAACTTAACATAAAGTAAGATGTGTTTTACAAAAGGTATACATATGACTTAATGGGCTATAGATGAAAAATTTTTCCCCAGAGAAAGGGGGGAAAAAAGCAAGTTAAAGGAAAATGCCCTGTCCTTGTTTTCTAGGTTAAAGCATATTTATGACATAGCTTTTCTCACAGAGGACAGTAGATATCACAGTCAATATATTTTCAGGTAGTTCTTGTATACATCATATATATAAATGCAATTTGCTACCAAAATTTAGGGCTCTGGTGGCTAAAGCTCTCGCTTCACACGGCGAGGGTCTGGGTTTGATTCCCAGCCAGGGTAAAAACATTGGGCATGTTCCTTTACACCTGTTGTCTATCAGTAAAATGGGTACCTGGGTGTTAGTCAACTGGTGTGGGTCACATCCTGGGACACTGACTTAATTTGCCCGAAATGCTCAGCATAGCAAGGGGTTTCTATATAGTAGTATGTCATTGATGCCAGCTAGGCCTGTATACCATGTAAATGTAGTAAATAAAGGTATTATTATAATTTTTTTTTTTTTTTTTGGTAATCTGAAAATCTGCTATTGCATAACATTTGTGAGGAAAAAATAAATTCAGAAAATGGTGGAGGCTGCATGTAAATAATGTATAATTGGCAGAATAGAAAATTGACTTTATAATGTTGGTAGAATTACTGATGGTATCTTAGAGTCAGCCTAGGTAGTAGGTTGGTGGACAGCGCCCGCCCAGGGAGGTACTGTACTACCATCCTGCCA
This sequence comes from Cherax quadricarinatus, assembly GCF_026875155.1. Classification (NCBI taxonomy): domain Eukaryota; kingdom Metazoa; phylum Arthropoda; class Malacostraca; order Decapoda; family Parastacidae; genus Cherax; species Cherax quadricarinatus. Next base: position 77,068,849 of record NC_069402.1, read on the forward strand.
AATGAGTGTGAAACGGAAGCCTGTAATTGTTTTACATGATGGTAGGATTGCTGGTGTCTTTTTTCTGTCTCATAAACGTGCAAGATTTCAGGTACATTTTGCTACTTCTACTTACACTTAGGTCACACTACACATGCATGTACAATCATATACTATATACACACCCCTCTGGGTTTTCTTCTCTCTTGCTAGTTGTTGTTCTTGTTTATTTCCACTTATCTCCATGGGGAAGTGAAACAGAATTCTTCCCTCGTAAGCCATGCGTGTCATAAGAGGCGACTAAAATGCCAGGAGTAAGGGGCTAGTAACTCCTTCTGTATACATTACTTAAGTTAAAAAGAGAAACTTTTTTTTTTTTTTTGGGTGGTCACCCTTCCTCAGTGGGATATCCCTGGTTTGTTGAAAGAAGAAGAATAATTCCTTTCATTGTACTTTATGCACGCTCATAATATCTGTTTGCTTTCAAAACCATTGTGAAAAAATATATGTTGTGTATGCAGAGCCTAAATAAAAAAAAATATTAAGGACCCCAGTGGAAATAAGTCACCCAAGGGACTAGTAACCCCTTCTCCTGTATACATTACTAAAGTTAAAAAGAGAAACTCTTGTTTTCTTTTTGGGCCACCCTGTCTCAGTGGCAAACAGCTGGTTTGTCAAAAAAAAAAAAAAAAAAAATCTTAGGATCAAAATTTCTTCATTGCATTTATGAATCTGGAAAAAGCATATTATAGGGTGGATAGGAGAGCAATGTAGCAGATGTTGCAAGTGTATGGAATAGGTGGTAGGATACTGAAAGCAATTAAAATTTTTTATATGGATATTGAGGCTAAGATTAGAGTATGTAGGAGAGAGGGAGATTATTTCCCAGTAAAAGTAGGCTTTAGGCAGGGATGTGTAATGTCACCAAGGTTCTTCAATATATTCATAGATAGGGTTGTAAGAGAAGTGAATGCTCAGGTGTTGGCAAGAGGCATGGGATTAAGATATAAAGAATCTGACACAAAGTGGGAGTTGTCACAGTTGTTTTTTGCTGATGAAACTGTGCTTTTAGGGGTTTCCAAAGAGAAGCTGCAAGGGTTGGTGGACGAGTTTGGAAGGGTATGTAAAAGAAGGAACTTTAAGGTGAACATAGGAAAGAGTGAAGTGATGAGGATAAAAAAAATTTAGGTAATGAAAGTTTGGATATCAGATTGAAGGGAAGGAGTATGGAGGAAGTGAATGTTTTTAGATATTTGAGAGTGGACTTGTCAGCAGATGGGTCTTTGAAAGATGAGGTGAACCATAGAATTGATGAGGGGGAAAAAGGGCGAGTAGTGCACTGAGAAGTCTGTGGAGACAAAGAATGTTATCTGTTAAAGCAAAGAGGGGAATGTTTGAGAGTATAGTGGTACCAACGCTCTTATATTCTGAACTCCTGAGGTTCACTAAATATATATTACTGGTCTTTGCATTATCATTATTTTTCATTAATTGAATCAGATCTTGTAAAAACTCCTGAAACAGACTGGGGGGGGGTGCATGGGGGTTTTACCCATTCTCTGGAAAATTTTAAAAAATCGTATATTTCTGCTATTTTGAGGCCAATTTAAAGCTACTTCTTGTCTTGGAGCTAACTAAAGTCATTTTTCTTCCACAAAAACCATCCTAGAAAACACCTCCACGTAGCTATTTTAAACCAAACATGTGGTCAGAGTTTAGTTTTCCCATCATGCACCATACCTGGAGTATACCTGGAGAGAGTTCCAGGGATCAGTGCCCCTGCAGCCCAGTCTGTGACCAGGCCTCTTGGTGGATCAGGTCCTGATCAACCAGGCTGTTACTGTTGGCTGCATGCAACCCGAGGTACAAACCACAGCCCTGAGGCAGGATTTTGTTTTATTCTCTTCACTCACTGCACAAATCCATCCTCTCATATCTAGGGCAAAATTTACTGTTCACAGCTTATCTAAGTGAGCTGAGCTCACAATGTGGATGTACATGATGGACAGTGAAAGGGTTATGTATAAATTGTGCATAGTGCCTCAAAAGTTTTTATGATTTTTACATTTTTTCAAGTTGGTGTTTTGAAATCACCCAAGTCATTATAAAGTAATTTTCACTTCTCATCATTAGACAACAAACAAGCAATATATTCTCATAACTAATGCTGGTCAGTACATACAGTAGGGCCCTGCTTTGCGGTATTTTGCCTTGCTGTGTTCTGCTAATATGGACATATCAAATTATGACCAAAACTCGCAATACGGCTCCTCCCACCTGACTTTCTAATACGGTTACTGTGCTCCACCTGGTTTGTTTACATTCTCCGTGAGCTCCGCGTCTCTCCATTATGTCTGGAAACTTTCCAAAATTTCAAGTGTTTTAAAGTTAATTTAGATTTTATATATACAGTACGTACTCTGATAATTATGCTTACTATGTACTCAGAATAGATTTTTACATGGGCTTTTTCTTCTTACCCCAAACCCTTCTGCAAATTTTTCCCCAGGTAACTATATCAGAACTAAGGTTCTTGAAAATCCATGTAAAACTAAATTCTGCTATAATTGTTTTTTTAAAATAAAACTGTTATAAAAAATCAACTATTACAGGCAGATGTGAATTACCTGAGCTCTCACAAGAGAATAAAAAGAGGAAGCTTCACCATGATGAAACATATACACAAGATTCTGGTTTACGATCTCGTTTGTCTCCTCACTCGACTCCTATCTGCACTACAGCAGAGACTGGTTCTGTTGTTTCTTTTGTGGCAGATAATCAGACAAATGGAAAAACACAGGAAGATTTTGCAGTTAGTGCCTCATCTAGCAAAACTCCTACAGTATCAGTAAGAGAGAGTATTTACAGCAAGGGCAGTATTCCAGGCAGTAAACCAGGCAGTATACCAGAAAGTATACCAGGCAATATATCAGGCATTAAACCCTTAGATTCTCTTCACTGCACCATAGAAATTTCTGATGACACAGAGGAAGATGTAAATATTGATTTGGCCATATTGGATAAAAAAAGAAAAGAAAATCATATAATTAAAGATGATTTAAGTGAAAAGACTAAGAAAAGAAAATTGAGTGACAGTCATGATTCATTTGAGTTTCAAAGGGAAAAATCACAAGGTAGTTTAGCCCATGCTTCTTTCAATACCACAAAAATTTCTGTTCATGATTGTAAGAAAGATGGAAGTAGTAAGTTAACCATGACAAAGAGTGAGAACAGTGATTCATCTGATTTTGAGAGGGAAGAATCAAGATATAGCAGTTTTCCCCCTAAAGAATCAAAGAGCAGAAATGTTAATAAATTGAAAAGAAACTGTGATTTGACTTTTTCAAGTGATTCTGAAAGTGATGCTCATATACTTCCACCTCCATCTTCAAAGCATTACGATACGGTTTCTGTGTTGTCGGGTTCTGGTAATGAATTAGAAAAAAGGGTCAAAGTCAAAGAGAGCCAAAGGAAGAAGTTGAGAGACAATAGTTCTGTTTTGCTTTTAGAGCAGTCTTGCAGTAATAACAAAAAGGCTATAGTACTGAAGAAACCTGAGACTGTTGCAAGTGATTCCAGAAGCGACTCTGTCCTAAGCCTGTCAACTCGGACAAAGGGTACAAATGTTAATACAGACTTGTCAAGTATAATTCTGAAGTTAAAAAAAGATACTTGTGTCAGCAAACAAACTAAGGTTTCCACTAGTAATAATGGCTTACAAACAACTCGTTGCAGCTTGAATTTTACAAAAAACCGACCTGACACAGTAAAAAAGCCAACCTGTAACCTCTGGACTCAAGATATGATAAACTTCTATGATTCTGATATATCGGAAGATTTAGAATTAGAAACAGTACATGACCAGCAAACAAGTAAGTAAAATGTTAGTTCTCTACTGTACCTTGCTTAATGTACATACAGTTAACATAATATCGAATATATATAAAAACTTACATTTTTAACACTGTATTTAGAGGAGTTTTGAAAATTTTGGGTGTCATTCTGGCTTAATATATTTATTGTTAACCATCACTGTGTCTAAAGTAGTTTGCTGTCATGCTTAATATTTTCAGTAGCAGTTATTCTCAGAATCAGTCTATTATTTATTTAAAAAAAACTCAAATTATTGTATAGACTCTCGTCACACACTGTTTGCTTTAAATTGATATGAACAATTTAAACCCCTCTTGTCCAACCCTGAATGGGTTACAGAGGGGGGAGCAGGTTTAATGAGGTTTAAGTGTTAGGTGATTGAGATTCCTGCAAGCATATTTGAGTGTGTTAGATTGGAGTGAATAGAGATGCATGGTTTTTATGGACTGATGTGCTATTGGATGTGAGAATGGTAATATTTTTGAAGGGATTCAGGGAAAAATCAATTAACAAGGCTGGGATTCTGGTGGTGGGAAGTACAGTATTTGCACTCTGAAGGAGGGGTAGGGATGTTGTGATTCAAATAATCGTTTGAATTGTGATGCCCATACGCTTTTGGCAAGACAGCTATTGGATGAGTGATGGTTAATGTGTTTCCCTTTCTAGGTCATCCTACTTTGTTGGGAGATGGCCGATGTCATGCAAAAAATAATGACCTACAAAGTTAGAAAGAATTAAGACATGATAACCACTGTCAAATATATAAAAGCATATGAGATACCAGATAGCAAGAAGAAAACTTCATTATTTACACTAGCAGATTGACAAATAAAAATAAAACCAGATGTAAAAATGACAAGAAAAAGTACTGTTTCAAATAGTGATAGATGGCATGAATGGTTGTGATTCACTGCTGGAAATTAAAATATATGTAATAATATACACTTATTAAAGAAAACTAGACACTACAAGCATAGCTCTTCTTCAGTAATTATGAATATTCAATTACTTACCAGCAGACAACTCTGGGCCAGGACTGGAACAATTACCTACCAGAAGAAAACCCTGGATCAAAGTAAAGGTGCATATGTACCGTTTTCATCTAATGGAGATGAATAATTTTCAGGATTTTTCACTTTTCAAGGAAGAATTATCTGATGAGGGGCTCTCAATCAAAAACATTGAAGTTACTCTCTCTTTCCTTGGATCAGGTCTGATTGCCTCTCATTCCCTAAGTTCTGTATGATCTCTATGAGTTTAGTGCTTCCTCCATAAATGTAATACTACTGCAGAATTTTATACCGTTAACTTTTTTCAGATGAACGAAGTGCCTGGCACATTATTGCAGCAGATTATCAGGTCAAACCTAACTTGAGGTACTTTGCTCAGATGGACAGATGCATACAGTGCAGACAGTTTGGACACAAGATGAATAATTGCCCCAAGGTGCCCCGTTGTAACCTTTGTTCTGAAACGGACCATACTTCACGATGTGATTGCCCAAATGACTGCTGTTTTAGGGTATGTTATACATAATAACATTTTAACTGTGCCTTAGTCATTTTGCTGACACTTTTAATCACTTATGTTTTGGTATTGCATGTTATGTACATGATTTTCTGATGGCTTTTATTCTTTGTTTCAACAAACTGGCCATATCCTGCTGAGGCTGGGTGACCTAATAAGAAAAACAAAAGTTTTTAGGAGAAGGGGTTACTAGGCCCCTTGCTCCTGGCATTTTAGTTGCCTCTTTCGACATGCATATTTTACTGATGAAGAATTCTTTTCAACTTCTCTATGGAGCTAAGAGGAAATAAAGAAGAACAAGAACTTTTAAGAAAATAGAAGAAAACCTAGATGGGTGCTTAACCCTTAAACTGTCCAAGCATATCTATGTTCACATGCGTAGTGCTTCAAAAGTAGATCTATTTTTTTTTACATATTTTCAAATATAACAAAAAAAAACGTAGATCAAAGTTTTTTACACGTTTTCAAATGTAAAAAAAGAAAAGATGATCTACTTTTTTTACATACTTTCAAATGTTGAAAAAATGTAGATCTACGTTCGTTCAGTTTGAGGGTTAAATATATATGTATGTACATGCATGTGTAGTGTGACCTAAGTGTAAATAGAAGTAGCAATATATACCTGTTATCTTGCATGTTTTGAGACAGAAATAAGGGACCAGCAATCCTACCATCTTCTTTCAACAAACTGGCCATATCCCACTGAAGCAGGGTGGCCCAAAAATAAAAACAAAAGTCTCTCTTTTTAACTTTAGTAGTGTATACAGGAGAGTGGGTTACTAACTCCTTGCTCCCGGCAGTTTAGTCGCCTCTTACGACACACATGGCTTACGGAGGAAGAATTTTGTTCCACTTCCCCATGGAGATGAGCAGAAATAAACAAGAACAAGAACTAGTAAGAAGATAGTAGAAAACTCAGAGGGGTGTGTATATACATGACTGTACATTGGATAAAGTTCTGATATTCTCAGAAGCTGTTGATATAAAATATAATTAGAATGTTACACTTTAGCAGTACATTGGCAGGTCCTTATTAAATTCAGCTCTTTCCACTTGCACATTTATTCAGCATATTCTCAAAGCTTCCCAAGGAATTGGCCTCAGAAATTCTAATAATCAATTCTGTACAGTGCTGTAATGTTCTTGTACTAAATTTGTGTAATTCATTGGAATAATTATTGTTTCTCTAGCACAATACAATACTGTGCTTTTTTCAGTGTGGTGGAAAGCACTTCTATTGTTCTGCGACATCAAGAGCTGTGACCTGCAGCACGTGTTCCTTTCCAGGACATTGCAGGGAGTTATGTCCTGATCTTTGGAGGCGATTTCATCTCACTGTAAGACATTTTCTTTAATTTTCTGTAGAATAGGAAAGAAGTAAAGGTATATTATATGACAAAGATGAATACAGTGGACCCCCGAGTTTTGTGATTAATCCGTTCCAGAGAGCCTATCGAAAGTCGAAATTCACGAAACTCGAAACCATTTTCCCTATAAGAAATAATGGAAATAAAATTAATCTGTTCCAGACACCCAAAAATATTAAAATAAATTTTTTTTTCAAGTTAAACAAAGATTTACATACTGAAAACAATCAGAAATCAAGTATATGCATATAAAAAATAATAATAACATTACACTTACCTTTACTGAAGACTTCTGGGTGGATGGAAGACAGGAGGAGGGGATAGGAGGAAGGTGTACACTTTTGTTTGGAAGGAGAATCTCCTTCCATTAGGACTTCAGGTAGCAAGTCCTTTTCTGGGGTTACTTCCCTTCTTCTTTTAATGCCACTAGGAACAACTTGAGAGTCACTGGACCCCTGTCGCACAAAATATCTGTCCAGAGAGGTCTGTTTCTGGCATTTCTTTATGATTTGCCTGAAGTGGGACAAGGTTTTGTCACTGAACATGTTGCAAATATGGCTTGTTTCAGCTTGGTCAGGGTGATACTTTTCAACAAAACTTTGCAACTCATTCCGCTTTGAGAACATGTCCTTAATCACCGAAGAAGGCACCTCCTTCACTCTCTTTTCCTCCTTTCCTGAAGCAAGTTCCTCAGCTGTGGTCTGATACTGTTCCAGTTGAAGCTCTTGCAGTTCGTCAGTGGTTAGCTCTTCCCTGTGGTCCTACACCAACTCTTCCACATCCCCGTCACTCACCTCCAACCCCATGGACTTGCCCAATGCCACAACACCTTTCACAACAGGCAGAGGGTCAGCAGGGTCAGGGTCTGCCTCAAACCCTTCAGAATCCCTCTGGATCGTGTTCTTCGCTTTCTTTACCAAAGGGCTTGCACTAGATTTCCTTGGGCCCATGGTGACTTATTTAGCAATTGCAATCACAAAAAACAATGGATTATTATGAATGAACCTGCGGGGTGATGGTCACGTGTTGGTAAACAATGGCACACTGGGCGTGAATGGCATGGGAGACTGGCTTTGTGTGACGGGCGGACGGGTACCGGATGGTCGCCGAATCACGAGTCTAATCACGAAACTCGAGGCCAAATTTTGCCGAAAAAACTTGCTGAAAGTCGGATTTCACAAAAGTCGATGCTGCCGAAACTCGAGGGTCCACTGTAATTATCAAATACACCTACCATCCGACTTATGACCTACTCTACATACGCCCACTCGACTTACGACCATGTATCTGGCAGCTGGGCTGGGCCGGCTGATGCACACCACTGTACAATATTTGACAATACTCGCGGGGGCAATGTGTCATGCAGGCAGCATCAGTTTGAGTAACCCTGCCCTATCAGCAGCATCATACTGTATTAACTGTACTAACTGGACAGTAAATTTCACCATGGCCCCTAAGATGAAGTCTGAATCTTGCACTGGAGATTGTGGCAAGAAAGGCTCTTACTCTCGAACTCTCTATTTGTTTTCACTGTTGCACATAAACCTGTCTGTATCTGTCTGCCTGTATCTCTGTGTGTCTGTTTATCTGTCTGTCTACTAGTGTGTCTGTCTTTCTGTCTACCTGTGTGTCTTTATGTCTACCTGTGTGTCTGTCTTTCTGTGTCTGTCTTTCTGTCTACCTGTGTGTCTTTCTGTCTACCTGTGTCTGTCTTTCTGTCTACCTGTGTGTCTTTCTGTCTACCTGTGTCTGTCTTTGTCTACCTGTGTCTGTCTTTCTGTCTACCTGTGTGACTTTCTGTCTACCTGTGTCTGTCTTTATGTCTGTGTCTGTCTTTATGTCTGTGTCTGTCTTTATGTCTGTGTCTGTCTTTATGTCTGTGTCTGTCTTTATGTCTGTGTCTGTCTTTATGTCTACCTGTGTCTGTCTGTGTCTACCTGTGTGTCTGTCTTTCTGTCTGTCTGTCTCCCTGTGTCTGTCTTTCTGTCTACCTGTGTGCCCTTTCTGTCTACCTGTGTCTGTCTTTTTTTCTACCTGTGTCTGTCTTTCTGTCTACCTGTGTCTGTTTTTCTGTCTACCTGTGTGCTTTCTGTTACCTGTGTCTGTCTTTATGTCTGTGTCTGTCTTTATGTCTACCTGTGTCTGTGTCTACCTGTGTGTCTTTTCTTTCTGTCTGTCTGTCTACCTGTGTGTCTGTCTTTCTGTCTACCTGTGTGTCTGTCTTTCTGTCTGCTTGTCTGTCACAGAGCCACTCATTAAGAGTGCAATTGGTCTTGAAGATGCCATATTAATAATGATAATAACAATAATAATCACTGAGGTGCATTAAATGTGTATAAAACGTTGATATAGATATTTTGCTTAATCCATCTATGATTTTTTTCAAAAATTATAAATTTTAAACATGCTACATAACATATAAATTAACCCTTTCAGGGTCCGTCCCGTGATCTACGGCTTTTCGGTGAGTGTCCAAACCGTAGATCTACGCCAAAATTCTAGCGCCGTCAAATTTAGCGCGAAAGTGCTCATAGGCCTACATGTGAGAGAAGGGGTCGCGCCGTGGGTGTGCGCCGTAAAAAAAAAAATCTAGGCCCTGCCATAGCATTGTGGAACGCCGGTATTCCCCCCTTTTCCCCCAATTGCCTCTTCGCAAGTCGGGCTCTCACTCCCGGGAAAAAATTTTGGGACTCTCCCCTTCCTGCCTGATAGTTTGACACTGAATAAGGGGAAATAAGCGAATTCACGGCTTTGATAATTGTGACTGAAAAAATGACCGGGATACGATAATGGGCAAAAAAACCCGCCCCGCTTCCTCGCCCCTTTTCCCTTTTGGTGGGGGCCCACTCGTGATCAGGGGGTTTTGGTTCCCTAAACGAAAGAAAAAACAAAATTTTTTCCCGTGGCCAGGCCTCGACTTCAGTAATGACAAAAATTCCGACTTGGTTTGTGATTTTTTTGGGGGGCCCCCCGATCATTCGATTTGGGGATGGTGGGGAAACATTTTTCCCACCATTAAAGCATGGGTATGTTGCCGCCGCATGCGCCCCGGGGTAGTGTACCCTATGCGTGCCCGGGGGACGGAGTACATCCCGGAGTACACCCCGGGGAGTACACCCCGGGAGTAAAACCCGGAGTACACCCCGTGGCCCTACACCCGTTTTGGGTAGTGATATTTGAGGATGAGGGGGCTACATTTGGGCTTTGGGGGGGCCCACAGGCATCTTTTGGATGGTGTTTTGGTGCGGGTGGGGTAGTGGCCCCGGGCCAAAGGTGACTCCCCTGTCCCACGGGGGGGGACCCCGCTGCTGATCGTCAGTTAAAGGGGGACAAAGCGGAGCTTTCCACCCCCCAGCCCGCCACAACCACCCGTACAACCGCCTATGATGTCCAGACCACCACAAATCGTACTGGGTTTGGGCAAAACCCCAATTTTTTTCCCCAGCCCTCACCTTTAAATGACTCTCAAAGGGGGGAAATTCTATTTACCTGCCCCCCTTGGGAACCACGGCCAATGAACGGGAATTTTTTGGAATTTTTTCTTTGACCAATTGTTTGGAAATTATTGTCAGGGAAAGTAAAAGTATTTTCAGTACACCATGGCAAATATGATCTTTTTTCCCCACAGTAAAACTACACAGGGGGAAAGAGACGACTTTTGGGCAGAAAGGGTTTTTTTGCTTTTTGAAAACAATAATGCTTATGCCTCACGTCTTTTAAAGCATAATAAAAAAAGCATACTGGTCCCACAGATCGGAAATTTTGAAACCCCATCCTTCATGAAAAAAACCCCGGTGAACGGGTTTTTATCTTACGTTACGTATTTTTGAAATTCTCTGAAAAAAACCGGGTAAAAGGAAGTGCCGGGTTTATAAAAGATTAAAAAATTTTTTTCCCATTATCTCAAAAAAAAGTTCGGATTTACTTTTACCATTCAAGAATCTTGAAATTTGCGAGTCTTTGATTTTGTTCAAAAGTAGACTGTCATTCAACCCATATAAACCGAGCAGAGGAAACCGTTTTTGGTAAAAAATTTGGTTTGTACTCTGTGATTGTGACAGTGGCCTGGTGTTGGATATTGTTGTATACAGGGGTAGTAAAACATTAAAAGATACCAGAGTTTTTGGGGTTTTTCCAGGGGGACTTATGAAAAAACATAAAGGGGGCACCTTATCTTGGAAAGGGGCCATACAAATATACCGAAAAACTGGTCACAACCCCCATTACTCAGTGATTTCATGCAGTGAAAGGAACAGATGTGTGTGGCACAGTGCGTTCTAATCGAAAAACAAATGCCCGGGCCCCCCAACGCGGTGTTCGGGGTTGATGACTGCGGGGTTTTTAAATGCCAGTGACATAAAGGCATTACGGTGGCAGGGACAAAGAGATGTCACATTGTTGACAACCTTTTTCCCCGTATGAAATGCAAGACGTGGCAAAGTTGATGGGAGGCTAATGAACGAAAATTCGAAAACCAGTGTCAGTGATTGTTTATACAAAAAAACATGCCTTGGTTGACAAGTGTGAAAATGCAGTTTTGGTTTTTTTGACTGTTGAAAGGAGTTACAAGTGGTACATGAAATTTTTCTTCCATCTCAGGGACATTTAAAATTGCTAAAATGCATATAAAAAGTACCAAATAAAGATGGGAAAGACCACCGTATGGTGAATTTTTTTTTGTTGTTGTCAGACAACTCATAAGAAGTACCAGGAAAAAACCTGCAAAAACAAAATGGTCCTCGAATTTTATCACAAATTTCCCAAACTTGAGGAGAGAAGGTGACATTTCCCTAATACAGCTTCCTTCAAAAACAAAAAAAATTTGCCCCAAAAAGGTGCATTGTCTGTGCCAAAAAACCCAAAAAAACGGCAACAAAGACGCAAAGGGCACTCGGTTTATGTGGGGAGGGAAAAGTAAGGTGCCTCGTCCTTGGGGGCCCTTTTTTTCAAGGGTTTTCCCCAAGCTCCAGCAGTTCTAAAAAAACCCTGTCCATGAATTTTAAAAAATGTAAATTATGAAAAACATTTTGGTTTTTAACAATATTTTTTGCATGTTTTTTTTTTAAAAAACAAAAGTGGTAAAACCCAAAAAATATTAATAAATTTAGGCAGTTATTGTGTTCAAAAAACAGTGAGTTTATAAATACAATTAAATACAATATTGGTCCTTTAGGGCCCCAAAGTTAGTAGGAAAAGAAAAAAAAATTTGGGAAAAAAAAAGAAAAAAAAAACTAAAACAACAAAATAAAAATAAACGGGATATTTGGGAAATTTGCCCATGTTGCCGCCCCAAAAATCAAATTTTTTATAAACTTTTTGGCACTGTAAACCGGGAAGTAATGTTTAAAATTTAATTTTTTTTTTTTTTATTACCTTCACAAAAAAATGTCTTTTAATTTTTGTAAAAAATTTTTTTTTTTTTTTTTTTTTTCAAAATTTCTTGGACACTGGTGGGGTGACTTTTAGATTTTGGGGTTGGGCCCTGAAAAGGGTTAACAAATAGGGGGTTTTTTTTGGTCCCGGCCCTTTAAAAATGAAAAAGGGAAACCCTTTTGTCCCGGGGGGGTAACCCAAAAACAACAACAACAAAGTTTGTTTTTCATAACTCGTTTAACCCTTCTACAAACCCCATTTTTTCTCATTTATTTTTATTTAAATTTTGTTTTTTCAAACCCCTCACTCTACATTAAAAATACAGATATTTTAAGGGAAGTAATTGGGGGGACCGATTTTTATATTATGCTTAATAAATAATAATATTTTTTATTATTACAAATTTTTATTGTAATAATAATTATTAAAAGTGGACCCCCACTTTAAAGTTTACCTCCCCAATTTGGGCCCTTATGTAAGTGTATTTATGTAAGTGCTTTTTAAAGTGATTTTGGGGGTTTAAAAGGGGGGCTAATCTAAAATTCACAATATTCCTTTTGGGAAAAAAATTCGGTCAGTAATGGCACCTGAACCCTATTATGGAGTGAAAAAAATCGTTAACCGGTGGGCCATGTATTAATATTATTTTTTAATTTTTGGGCACTGGATAGATACAGAGAGGAAAAGATAGAGGTTTTAAAAGGGGAAGAGGGGATACAGAGAGAGAGAGATACAAAAAGAGGAAAAAGAGATACAGAGAGAGAGATACGGGGAAAAAAGGAGAAAATACAGAGAGAGAGATCAGAGAGAGAATAAAAAAGGGGAAAAAAGAGAAAACAGAGAGAGAGATTTCAGAGAGAGAGATACAGGAGGAATACAGAGAGGGGAAGGGTTTTTTTTTTTTTTTTTTTTTTTTTTTTTTTTTTTTTTTTTACAGGAGAGAGATACAGAAAGGGGGAGATACGAGAGAGAGATACGAGAGAGAGAACCCGAGAGAGGGGATACAGAGGAGAGGGGATACAGAGAGAGAGATAAAAGAGGGAAAAGATACAGAGAGAGAGATTACAGAGGAGAGATACTGAGGGGAGAGATACAAGGGGAGAGGGTACAGAGAGAGGGGGAAAGAGAGAGAGATACAGAAAAGAGAGATACAGAGAGAGAGAAAGGGGGAGAGATACAGAGAGAGGAGAGAAGGGGGAGAGAAGGGAGAGATAAGAGAGAGAGAAGAGAGAGAGAGGGGATACAGAGAGAGAGAGAGGAGAGAGAGGGAGAGGAAAAGGTTTCAAAAAGGGGAGGGGAGAGAGAAAAGGAGAGAATTTTCAGAAAAAAAAGAGAGAGAGGTAAAAGAGAGAGAAAAGGGAGATAAAGAGAGAGAGAAAGAGAGAGAGAAAGGGAGGCGATTTCAAAGGGAAAAGGAGAGAGAAAAAAGAGAATACAGAAAAAAGAGAAAGTGAGAGGGGAAACAGAGGAGAGATACAGAGGGAGAGATAAAAGAGAGAGAGATAAAGAGAGATAAAAGAGAGGGAGATTTAAAGAGAGAGATACCCGAGAGAGAGGGTACAGGAGGGAAAAGAGAGAGAGAAAGAGAGAGAGAAACAGAGAGGGGAAAGAGAGAGAAAAGAGAGAGAGATACAGAGGAGAGAGAAAGAGGGGAGAATACAGAGAGAGAGAAAGAAGAGAGAAAGAGAGAGAAAAGAGAGAGAGGAAGGGGAAGAAGAAGGAAAAAAAAAGAGAGAGAGGGAGAGAGAAAAAGAGAGGAGAGAGAAAAGATACAAAAAGAGGAGAGAGAGAGAAAAAAGAGAAGGATTTACAGAGAGGGGAGGGGGAAAAGAGAAGATGGGGGAAAAAGAGAGGAGAGAGAATACAGAGAGAGGAGAGGAAGGGGGAGTGGGGAAAAAAGGGGGAAAAGGAGATACAGAAAAGAGAGGAGAGAGAAAAAGAAGAGAGAGAAGGGGATACAGAGAAGAGAGAGAGGAGGGGATACAGAGAGGAAAAGAGGGGGGGAGAGGAGATACAGAGAGAAGAGAGAGAGAGAGAGAAAGAGAAAGGGGAGAGAGGAGGGGAGGATACAGAAGAGAGAGAAGAGAGAGAGAGAGAATACAAGAGAGAGGAGGAGAAAGGAAAAAGGGGAAAAGGGGAGAGGAGAGAGTTTCAGAGAAGGGGCGGGGGAGAGGAGAAAATTCAAAGGGGAGAGAGGAGAGAAGGAAATACAGAGAGGAGGAAAAGAGAATAAATACAAAAGGAAGAGAGAGAGAGAAAAGAGATACAGAGAGAGAAGGGGAGAGAAAAAGAGAGAGAGGGAAAGAAAAAGGGGAGAGAGAGATAAAAGGGGAGAGGAAAGAATTTCAGGGGAGAGAGGGGAGAGAAGAGATTTCAGAGGGGAAGGGGAGAGGGAGAGAGGGGGATACAGAGGAGGAGGGGGAGAGAGATACCCCAAAAGAGAGAGAGTAGAGGAGGGGAGATACAGAGAGAGGGAGGAGAAGGGGAAAAAGAGGAAGGAAGAGAGAGAGGAAAAAGAGAGGAGAGAGAGAGATACAGAGAAGGGGAGGGAGAGAGGAGAGAAAGATACAGGAGAGGAGAGAGAGAGAGAATGAAAGAGAGAAAAGAGAGAGGGGATAAGAGAGAGAGAGAGAAGAGAGGAGAGAGCAAAAAAGGGAAAAGAGAGAGAGAAAAAGGGGGGAAAAACCAAAAAGAGGGGAGAGATGAGAGGGGAAAGAGAGGAGAGAGAGAGAGAGAGAAAACAGAGAGAGAGAAAAGGAGAAAAGAGAGAGAAAAGAAAAGAAAAAGAAAAGAGAAAAGAAAACAAGAGAGAAGAGAGAGAGAGAGAGAGATACAGAGAAGAGAGAAAGAGGAACAGAGAGAGGGGAAAAAGGGGAGGGGAGAAAGAAAAAAAAGAGAGAGAGAGAGAGAGAGATTTTCAAAAAAGAGAGAGAGAGAGAGAGAGAGAAGAGAGAGAAAACAGAAAAGAAGAGAGAAGAGAGAGATACCCGGAGAGAGAAAAGAGAAGAGAGAGAGATACAGAGAGAGAGAGGAGAGAAAAGAACGAGAGAGGGGGGGGGAAAATACAGAGAGAGAAAAGAGAGAGGGGAGGGGAGAGAGGAGAATTTTCAAGAGAGAGAGAGAGGGGAGAGATAGAAGGAGATACAGGAAAACGAAAAGAGAGAGAAAAGGGAGGAGAAATTTCAGAGAGAGAGAGGGGAGAGAAGAGGGGGAGAGGAGAGAGATACAGAGAGAGGATGAGAGAGAGAATACAGAAAAGAAAAGAGAGAGAGAGAGAGAGAGAAACAGAAGAGAGAGGAGAGAGAGTGGGGAGAGAGAGGAGAGATACAGAAAAAGAGAGAGAGAGAAAAAGAGGGGAAAGAAGAGAGAGAGAGAGAAAATACCAAAAGAGAGAGAGAGGAGAGAGAGAGAGAGGGATAAAAAGAGAGAGGAGGGGAGAGAGATACAAAAGAGAGGAGAGGGGAGGGGAAAAAAGGGAGAGGGTACAAGAGGAGAAAAGAGAGAGAGAGAGAGAGAGATACGGGGAGGAGAGAGAGAGAGAGAGAAAAATTTCCCGAGAGAGAGGGAGGGGGGTGAGGAGGGGGAGATACAGAGAGAAGGGGAGGGAGAAAAAGGTAGAGGAAGAGGAGGGGAGGTAAAAGAGAGAGAGAAGGGGAGAGGAAGAAGAAATAAAAAGAAGAGAGGAGAGGGGGGAAGAGGAACGAGAAAGGAAAATAAGAGAGAAAAGAGAGGAAAAAGGAGAGGAAAAAGAGAGATCCCAAAAGAGGAGAAGAAGGAAGGAAAAGGAAAAGGGATTAAAGGAGAGAGAGAGAACAGAGAGAGGAAGGAGGGAAAGGAGAGAGAGGGGGGAAGGGGATAAGGGAAGAGAGGAGGGAAAAGAATACAGAGAGAGGAAAAAGAGGAGGGAGAAAGAGAGAAACAGAGGAAAAAGAGAAAAGTAGAAAGAGAGAAAAGAGAGATACCCGAAGAGAGAGAAGAAAAGATAATAGAGAGAAAAAAAAGGGGTATGAGAAGAAGGAAAACAAAAAAAAGGGGGAAAGAGAGTTTAAAAAAAAAGGGGAGAGATAAAAATTTCCCAAAGAAGGGGGATAGGAAGTTTCAAAAAGAAAGAGAAAGAGTTTCAAAAAAAAAGTCGGGGGATAAAGGGGTCCCGGGGGTTTTTTTGGGGGAAAAAAAAAAAAAAAACAAAAAAGGGGAAAACAAAAAAAAAAAAAAATTCCCCCAAAAATTTTTTAAAAAGGGGGACCCCGGGGAAAAAGGGGGGTACAAAAAATACCCCCCCCCCAAAAAAATCCCCAAAAATCCCCCCAAAAATTCCCCAAATAGAGAACCCCCCCCCGGGGAAAGGAAATAAAGAGAAGGGGGAAGTATTAAAAGAGAGAAAAGGGGGAAGGATAAAAAGAAAAAAAAAGGGATTCGAGAAAAGTTCGAAAAAAAGATAATTTAAAAATAAATATATTTTATTAAAATTAATAAAATATAATTTATAAATTTTTATATAAATAAATAATTAAATACAAAACGATAAAAAAATGGAAAAAAATTAAAAAGAGACAAACATTCAGTTAAGGAGGTTTTTTAAATTTTACCCCCAAACCCAATTAGCCCTAAACCCAAAATTTCCCAATTTTAAAACACCCCTCCGCCACCCACCCAAACCCCCGGGGCAACCAACCCGGCCGAAACCCGGGGTTTTTTGGGGATTTAAAATTGTTTCCCCCTTAATTTTTCTTCCCTTTATTGGGGTTTTTTTACCACTCCAAAAAGAAAAATAAAATTGGATTCCCCCCCAAAAAAAAAAACCCCCTTTCAAATTAAATAAATTGTAAATTTTTGATATGGGAAAAAGGAATTTTTAAAAAAAGAAATATTTTCCTAAAGTTAAAAAAATATAAAGGGGCCCAAAAAATTAAAAATTAACCAAAAAGAACAAAAAATTAAAGGGTTAAAAAGAATGAAACAATGATTGTACATTACATTACAGTATTATGTAGGTAGTTTATATAGGAAAGTTTTGACATTATGCCCTACCCAATATGTCGGCAATTTTCAAAGGTTCGACTTACGTCCATTTCGACTTACGGCCGGTTGGTCGGAACCAAGCTTGGTCGTAAGTCGGATGGTAGGTGTACATTCTCATATAATTGATCTCTTGTAGTGGTTCTTTCTACCAGCTTCCAAAAAAGAAAAACTAAACTGACCTTCACCTCCTAAAAAAAAAAGAACCCACTATTTACATAATTGAAATAATTGTGTAATATTACTGTATATAAAGGGAAACGGCAGGTGTGTTAAAAAAAGAAGGGATAGGTGTCTCATGAGAATGTGAAAAATTATAAAGGAGCCAAACATCTGAGAAAGGGAGTCAAGGCTTACATGGAAATGGTAACTAAGGAAACTAATTGTTGAAAATATTGTAAGTCAAATATGAATGTATGATAAGTAAATAAATGCAGCCTCTCCTCACTTACCAATGTACTTGTTTACCAAGCCAGGTACTAGAAATAAGCCACTTTGACTTTTTTGGGTTATCCTAGGTTCTCTACACATACATGCTGCTGTGTGTGATGATCTATGTAGAGAAAATAGCTCTTTTGTTTCAGTTTTATGGTGCAGTACGAGTGTATGTCACAGTTAGCCCTGTGCTATACTCCGTTTTCTTTAATATGTATAAGCCCCCAAGACAGGGATAGGAGAATGGTACTTGTATCTCATATCCTCTTCCTACCTCTGTCGAACTGCTTGGCATTATGCCAAATATTATTCATTCTGGAGTATTTAAAGTGTTTTTATGTTATTTATATTGTTTATTATGTTATATTAGATCAATTGTGATTGGCAAATAAACCATAGTGTTGATATTAGCGTAATATAAAACATATTCCCCTGCATCACAAGACTGAGCTCATGGCAACCGACAGTGGCTTCAAAGCCACTTTATATTTAATGGACAATGTACTGTGTAGGTGCTTTACACAACGAGAAGCATTTCTTTTATTCGTTGTAACCAATGCTAGGGCTAAAAGTAAGCAGGTTATAACAATAAATGGAGAAAAAGAAATTGGAATGACTTATGCAGCAAGTAGCACCACTAAACAGTACCAGCAGGTTGGTGTGGCGACCCTGGAAATTTGAAATTATGCTAGCTGAAATTAGTGCCGAATAACTGATGGAACCGGGTGTTTGATTGCCGGATTTGTGATGGCGGACATGTAATACAGTGGACCCCCGCATAACGATCACCTCCCAATGCGACCAATTATGTAAGTGTATTTATGTAAGTGCGTTTGTACGTGTATGTTTGGGGGTCTGAAATGGACTAATCTACTTCACAATATTCCTTATGGGAACAAATTCAGTCAGTACTGGCACCTGAACATACTTCTGGAATAAAAAAATATCGTTAACCGGGGGTCCACTGTAATAATAATGAATAATAATCGCTCTGGAGTGCTTTAAATGTCAGCTGCCAAACCTATTCAAAATACTTATGACATTTAAAGGGCTCCAGATGGATTATTTATTATTATTATAGATTATTATTATAGCAATAATAATAATAAACTACTTTTGCATTTTTTTTTATGACAAGCAATCTAGGAGTGCTTCCCCTGATGTAAACACTGTTTTCTTTCATTATAGACCAGAGGTACAGATGAGAAAACATATCTGTCTTATGATAATAGATAGATAACTTTTATTACTAATATTAGCATAATTACACAACATTTTGCTAGTGTCATGGCTAACATCTGACACTCATGACGACTTGCCATATACTGAATGCTACTGCTCGCCTCTCCATCTCTCATTTAGCTCCTCCCACCTCATAACAATGTTAAATGGTGAATTTACTGTATTTTTCTGTAAGCTTATCTCGTTGTATGTGTATTTTACTTTTTTATTGTTTTCTGTAATATATAAGAATTATGCAAATTAAAATAAAGTTATCATGTTGGAGTTTCATTTTTATTTTTTTTTCTAATATGCGCATTTCATTCACCATTCGGCATCATTACAAAGTGGGCAGAGCTACAGCAGAGGGAGAAGGAGCAGTGTGTCATTAACTCGTGATTCCCCATGACGCTTCACCCCACTATAAAATATTGTATAATTATACTATTACTATCAATAAATGTTATCTACCTACCATATTTATTCCAGAATAATATTAGGTATAACATAAATAATGTAGAAGCATGATAAAGACACCCAAATTAATAAAAAGTGACATTATATAGAGAAGTATTGAAGGGTGGAGGGCAAAGAGGGATAAAAAAAAAAGAAAGTGACTGAGAAAATGTTACGCACCTGAAGGGTAACTATAGATCACTCTTATCCTATGCAGAGACTGGAAAAAGTGCGATTTTCTCAAATTTTTTTTTTCCCCAAGTATGTAATCAGTTATGCACGCGTTTCCTGGAATATACACAAATAACCCGCACATAAAAGAGAGAAGCTTACGACGACGTTTCGGTCCGACTTGGACCATTTACAAAGTCACACTGACTTTGTAAATGGTCCAAGTCAGACCGAAACGTCGTCGTAAGCTTCTCTCTTTTATGTGCGGGTTATTTGTGTATCGTTCCAGTCACGGTATTGTGCCTTTTTTTGTTATTTATTCCTGGAATATCTTGGAAGTAAGTCATTGACTTATATCATGTTGTATTACTGTTGATAATAAACAGATTGAAAGGAATTTCCCAGCAAACATAAAACTAAATGTTTTAATTTTTGGTGGTGACACTTATGAAGTATCAGTATGGGGTAATTCCTCGATTAGCGATGAAATCGTTTACAGACTGGGCCTTAGGCCCCTATCTCCGTCGTTAAGTGAGGAGAGGCTGTAACCACTGCCGTTGAATAAGTAAATAAACAAACGATTACTGTAGCTAAATACTGGTATTGAATAACAAATAAATGAATATACGTTATGAACTTGCTGTTTTCTTGCTGGGTAATTATCTTAAATTTCATCTCCAAAGTAATTGCTTTTCTACCATTTTAAAGTTGAAATATAAACCGAACCATTGTAAGTCGAGGAACACCTGTATGCAGTTTTATTTTTTTCCAGACTTCAGGAGTGGAAGTGAATACTCCAGTAAAAGCTACACCTCGACCTGTAGGGGACAAATTTTGCTGTAATTGTGGTAAGAGAGGGCACTACGGATATGATTGTGAACTGGATTTTTACAAACGTAGTTACGTTCAAGTTACCCAGTCTGTCATTAGCTACTCCACTCCCTTCAGTTTTGCGAATGAATTTGATGTTATCCCTACAGGACCTAAATTAGAGGTGAGTTTTGGTGACTATGAAGCATTTTTCTTTTGTAAAATTTTTTTTCACACCTACATTTAATGTAAGTTGTTTCTAGATTATTTGCTGACTGGGGCAACAAGCCAGCAAGTGGGTATAAAGACAAGTAATGCAGAGCAAACATTTATTATCATTTACACATTGTTGTTATCATTTACACATTAATTGAAATAGAAAGTTAAATCTAGTTTACCTTTAGACTTTCTTTCCATGTGAAAACTCATTATTTTTCAAAATTATTGCAGAAACCCTTCAATAATAGCTGGATAATAAAATCAGTGAATTTAACCCTTAAACTGTCCAAACGTAGATCTATGTTTTTTCAACATTTGAAAGTATGTAAAAAAGTAGATCTTCTTTTCTCTTTTACATATGAAAAAGTGTAAAAAAACTTTGATATACGTTTCTTTTTTTTTTTTGTTATATTTGAAAATATGTAAAAAAAAACATAGATCTACTTTTGGAGCACTATGCATGTGAACGTAGATCTGCTTGGACAGTTTAAGGGTTAAAGTACGAGAAATTGTAGGGATGACAGTGCTGTAATTGTTCTCTCTGGCTCACTCTCCTCAGACCTCTTCTTTATTACTGTTGTCTTCATTTGTCTGTAAGAACTGAAATGCCAAATTACATTGAATTGTAATGATAACTAATACCATATTGCACACATTTTATTCAATTTGATGCATTTTTTCCAAAACAGAACAGAGTATTCAAGCTTTGTTTAAATGATGGAGATGCTGGAAGAATCCTAGGAAAAAGAGGAGTGATCATTAAAGAAATTCAGAAACGTTCGGGTGCAGCTGTGGAAATTATCAATGAGAATGGAGTAACTAAGGTAGGTTATCTTTAATAATAATAATAATAATAATACGTAATAATAATAATAATTTTTTTCAACGAACCAGCCGTATCCCACCGAGGCAGGGGGGACCTAAAACAAAAGGCGCAAGTTTTTGTTTTTAAATTTAGTAATTTACACTGGAGAAAGGGTTACTTGTTCCCGGCATTTTAATCACCTCTTATGACACACATGGCTTATGACGAAGATTCTTTTCCACTTCCCCATGGAGAATTTATTTTTTTATTAACACATCAGCAGTCTCCCACCAAGGCAAGGTGGCCCAAACAAGAAAAATTTTCACCATCATTCACTTCATCACTGTCTTGCCAGAAGTGCCCTTACACTACAGCTATAAAACTGCAACTTTAACACCCCCTTGGAGAATAATCTGTATTTCTACAAGTACATGATATAACTTAGTTTTGCTTGGAAGAGTGAACAGTTGGATAATTAGTCACTGCACTATACTATATTCCAGGTTCCTTGTTTTTTTTTTTTTTTTTTTTTTTTTTTTCAACAAGTCGGCCGTCTCCCACCGAGGCAGGGTGACCCAAAAAAGAAAGAAAATCCCCAAAAAGAAAATACTTTTATCATCATTCAACACTTTCACCTCACTCACACATTATCACTTGGTAATTTATCCTTGGTAATTTGTAAAAATACATTTTTTTTAAGTTTCAACATGTATTCCTGAACAGTACATTATGTATTCACTACATAATATACTGTACAGGAGGGTCCTGCTTTACAGTGCTTTGCTTTACAGCCTTTTGCTAATTCAGCAGTTTTCAGTTATGACCATTCTTCATTTATTCAGAATGTTGTAGCAAGAAGGAGGCTGGAGGAAGTGGAAATGTCAGGTCTAAATGCAATGTGTGGTGTAAATATTATGCAGAATATTCATAGTGTGGAAATTAGGAGGAGGTGTGGAGTTACTAAAAGTATTATTCTGAGGGCAGAGGAAGGGTTGTTGAGGTGGTTTGGTCATTTAGAGAGGATGAAGCAAAATAGGATGACTTGGAGGGTGTATAAATCTGTAGTGGAGGGGAGGAGGGGTAGGGGTCATCCTAGGAAAGGATGGAGGGAGGGGGTAAAGGAGGTTTTGTGTGCAAAGGGCTTGGACATACAGCAGGCAAAGTATTAACAAAAATTATATTTTATAGAGAATAACTATAGTTTTACATACAGAAAACAATGAGAAATAAATATAAAGGACCAATGAATTGGATAAATGAACACTATGGCTAATCACTTTTACGTTTATTGAAGAGTCTTGTCGGCGTATGGAAGACAGTGAAGAAGGGAGAGGGAGGAGATTTATTGTTTGGAGACAGGACAAAATATTTGAATATGATGCTAATATCAACACTATCATCTAATATGACATAATAAAAAATATTAATAACATGGAAACATGATATATACTCTAGAATGAATGAAATATGCCATTACGTATGTGATTAGTGGTGGCTGTGGCAGCAGTCATTCTGTCTCCTGCTGTGACTACATATCTTCCCATTATTATAAGAAAAAACAGGGTGTTTGTGAGGCTAACTGCACTGCATCACAGTTTCATCAGGAAAACATTGAAACAATGTATTTAATTTATAAATAAGAAATCTTCTTTCAACAAACTGGCCATGTCCCACCGAGGCAAGGTGACCTAAAAAAAAACAAAAGTTTCTATTTTTAACTTTAGTAATGTATACAGGAGAAGGGGTTACTAGCCCCTTGCTCCCGGCATTTTAGTGACCTCTTATGACATGCATAGCTTACAGAGGAGGAATTCTGTTCTACTTCCCCATGGAGATAAGAGGAAATAAACAAGAACAAGAACTAGTAAGAAAATAGAAGAAAACCCAGAGGGGTGTGTATATATATGCTTGTACATGCATGTGTAGTGTGACCTAAGTTTAAGTAGAAGTAGCAAGACGTACCTGAAATCTTGCATGTTTATGAGACAGAAAAAAGACACCAGCAATCCTACCATCGTGTAAAACAAATACAGGCTTTTGTTTTGCACTCACTTGGCAGGACGGTAGTACCTCCTTGGGTGGTTGCTGTCTACCAACCTACTACCAAGGTAAATAAGAAATATTGCATGAAAACATACGTAATAGAGAATGTAAAGAAATAAAGTGGTTATTATATGTATACTATAGTACACACTTACCTTGGAGGAGATGCTGGCAGAGGTTTAGGGTGGTGGAAGATAGCGCAAGGCGGCATATGTTGCCAGTGGGCCTATAATCCTTAAACAACATTGGAGGAGTTAGTTTCGTGTCATCCTTTTACACTCTTAATGCTACACTTTATTGCTGGCTGGTGCTATAGCCTTTATCGACTCCTGCTGCTGTAGTATCGTACATATCATAGAATCATTAGAGATTTCTATCATGTTTCTCGCATTCTTTCTCAAAGGGTTGGCACTCTGAACTTTCTTTGGTCCCATGGTGGCTTATTTAGCAGTTGCAAGCACAAAAAACAATGGATTTTGAAATGTTTCGGATGAGTGCACAGAGTAATGTTTACTAAACAAGTAACAAAGGCAGACTGAGTCACAAAGATATGAGTGGACGTGTCTGATACATACGATTTCCGGGTGGAGGTATGAAATCTGGACCAAAATTGTGCCCAAAAAAGTGGTCTAAATCTGAAACGTATGACATTCGGTATGTACGAAATCCGGAGTTCCACTGTACATATACATACCTGTAAAGGTGTGACCTAAATGTAAGTAGAGGTAACAAAATGTACCTTTCATCTTGCGTGTCTATGAGACAGACAGAAAAAACCAGCAATCCTACCGTTGTGTAAGACAATTACAGATTTCCATTTAACACTTGGCAGGACAGTAGTAACTCCCTGGATGGTTGCTCTCTACCAGCATACTATTTGTTAAGAAAAATGTTGTCCAGTGATGTGTTCTCACTTTGTGGGTGGCTCTGGGAGCTGTGGAGGGCATCATGTGGCCTAGAGAAATCATCAAAATTTGGGGAGTTTACTACTTAAATTTTGTACATTACTTAATATTTTTATTTTGTTAGATTTAGTTTGCAATATCAAACTGGAACGTTATGAAAGAAATGTTGCAGTTTTTCATTGAAGTTAAGCCAAAATCATACTATGTAGAAATGTGTTGTGAGAGGATTTACTGTAATTTGCCATTGAATTAGTAACAATTGTGACAAGGGAAAAAGGGTATCAAACATCAGCGGTAAACCAGTTATATGCAGTGTTCTATTTAAAGACAGTGTATGACATGAACAGTCTGTATTGTTTTGTAGAAAATAAATTAGATATGTAATAAATTAAGTGAAGACCAGCATTTTCTTTTTCAGGTCCTCATGTCTGGAAGTACACCAGCTTGTTGTGATGCTCGAGCCATGGTTGAAGTCCTACTGGGGCGCAGGCCAGTCAATAAGTTGAGGGATTTTGTCCTGCATGTGTTTGACCTCAACAGACAGGTTTTACATGTGAATGAAGTTGACGATGTGTATAACTTATGGATGCCTTTAAATCTGTATGATTATAGTCAAAATCTTGCCAGTTCTTGGTATGAAGAATGCATTGAAAAGCTTGGCAGAAATAAGAAAAGTGTTATAAAGGTATTAAAACAATATATAAAAACTTGTCAAGAAAGTTTTAGCCCCATATTTAATAATTTAAATGAAACTCTCAATGTTCTTCGAGGATTTGCAGGAAAAATATGTTTAGAACGCAAAAGCATTGAAGCGGTGCACACTGAGCTGAGTAGAGTTTTATGTGCTCTTGTTTGCCATGAGAAGTACGGACATGATTTTCGCAGTAAATTTAAAAAGAGATGAAAGCTGATATTAAAGCAAATGACAGTGATGTGGTCTCAGAAGAAATGTGTTGCAAAATTGTAAATACACTTGCATCAGTGTATGCTCCCCCTCTGGAGAAGCTCAGTGAGATTATGAAAGATGTTGAATGTTACGAAAGCTTTTTACGGAAGATATCAAAACGTGCAAGAAAAATCCTGCAGGATGAGGGAAAGAAAACACCTGATATTAAGAAAAAACTAAAGCAGAAAAGAATTATGCATAAAAATATTGAATGTTACAAAAGCTTTTTATGGAAGATATCAAAACGTGCAAGAAAAATCCTGCAGGATGAGGGAAAGAAAACACCTGATATTAAGAAAAAACTAAAGCAGAAAGGAATTATGCATAAAAATATTGAGACAAATAAATGCAGAGGGAAGAAGAAGAAAAAAGAGAGGTAAAAAGTCTAAAGGAATTGTATCAAGCATAGATATACAAAATAAAAAGACAATGACTAAAAATGTTCAACAAAATGCATGAGCAAGAAATAATGAAATAGTAAAAACTACCAATAAAGTGAGAGGAACTACACCCCAAAAAGTATAAATCAAAAGTAAATGCAGAGTGAGAGGCAGAAGAAAATAAAAATAATGAGGGCTGTGATGCTATTTTTTTTTTGCAATATTTAAATGATTATTTGATTTCTTGTTACCTATATTAGAAAGAAAAGCATTGCACCAAGCGCAGTGTATAAACAATTTAGAAAAACTTTTTCCTGTATACTTCACTGGTGTTCAGGGATGCAGTCAGTTATATATTGTATTTCTAAGTGCCTGTTGTTGTTAATTATATTTTATGGGGAAACAATAAAATTTCCAGATACATGAGGGTTTTTTTTTTTTATTAATGGTATGTCACACAGGTATGGCAGCTTGATATTTGCATTGACAATCAAATTGCTGTAAAAAATGGGTGAAACAATGATAGCAGAGAGAGCTTATATTGGATTACGTTTTGCTCTTATCTCTTCAGGGAAGCACAGCGCTATATAACCCTTGTTGGTTTAGCGCTTAATTATGATTTTAATAATAATAAACTTCAGGGAAATGTTGCAATGCTGGTGAAGGGCTTTGATTCAAGGAATTGGATATGTACTTGCGATGGATCAAATTTGATTCCGTCTTATTCCTCGGGTATTATGTGACCCTAACAGATTCAGTGGTCCTCCAAGGAGTATAATTATCATAAAAGGCATTATACTGCTGACAAAAAATCTTTTATGATTGGTCTCCCAGCTAGAAAGAAATTGGATACTCAGAGTTAGGACTTACTTTCACAAATACAGCATGTTTTTTGGGAAAGCAAATTCAAGAATGTAAAAAGATGTGTAAGTGCATAAATAGAGAGGAAGAGTGCACAAATATAGAGCATCAACTTCAGAGTATAATTTTTAGAATTGGCTAAGTTGAAGACAAGAATTACACAAAATTCATTTAAAAATACAGTGCTTATTATTAAAGAACATTGGGTGGAAGGCACCTGACATAATTTAATGTCCAAAGTAATACCCTACCATAGCATGTTGTCGGTAAGACAATGTTATATTGACCTGGTAACTTTAGCAGTTTTTATGCAAAACAAGTGCTCCTTGCTACACAAAATCTGTTTTCAGTTGCTGCATGACAGGTACCCTTTGTTAATAACCTCTGGATAGAGATGAAGAGAGGTCTATATCAGTTCACTACCACAGCTTTAGGATGCCATCTGTCAGTTGTGGGGAAACTGATTCCATGAAATCCTGAAGAATGTGCATTACTCACTTCCTAAACGATTGAAGGGCGCCCTACAGTGCAAGGGACAACTTATTTTGTGGCCTTGATTTTAGAGGCGTCCAGTGCACTTTAATGATGAGTTCTGTATATGCTATACTGAAACCACTCAGTCCTCACATCTTTTCAACAACTAACTTGTTCATCAGGGAGCATGACAACTTCAGTTTGGACACTTTGCTTTCAATGACCTTGTCTGGTATCCTCTGTGGTGGTCCCACCTTTTGTATAGACTGCTTTTTTTTTTTTAATTGACACTTATTTGCCACCTCAGTGCACTATATAACCCTTGCGGTTTAGCGCTTCTTTTTGATTATAATAATAATTGCCACGCCAGTTGCTTCCTCTCCTCTCCTTCCTGCTATTGTTCTGCCCCTCAGCAGTACCACTTACATGTCCTTCCCCGCTCCTACAGACACTATAATCCTTATAGCGCTGTATAGTCCTTGTGGCTTAGCGCTTCTTTTTTGATTATAATAATAATAATAATATAATCCTTAGGGGTTTAGCGCTCCCCCAGGATTATAATAATCAGCAGTACCACCTCTCTCCCTGCACCATCTCTCACCTCTGCAGTGTAGCACCAAATGCCCCTTACAGGTTTAATGCAGTGCTGTGTAAATCATGTAAGTTATGCACTTATATTTTAATATGCTATACTACTACTACTACTATTGTACTACTAATGATAATACATAATAATTAAAACAGGAATTACAATTACTGGTTTAACACTTTCTGTGTTTAACAGACTAATACTCTACTGCAAACAGTATCCCTCTTGTGACAGCTCCCCTTTATAGGAGGTGACAATGTAAGTGAGGAACTCTTGATCCAAGGAACTGGACTGTATCTCCCCTGTCATGAGCGACCCCAATTTCTTCTCATTTTCCATGCACTGTATGACCCCAGTGGGTTTAGTGTGTCCTCTTGACTCAAATAAAATCCTACCTAGTTAAATAAAACATTGGAGAACCAGTGAAACAAAAGGTAAATAGTGATGAGAAAATGACATGCACAGAAAACATGAGAGACATACACAAATATATTGTCAGTAAACTCGTAGCACAAAATTAAACGAGTCTACTTTCAGCCGAGCTGTATAGCCCTTGTGGCTTAGCGCTTCTTTTTGATTATAATAATACTAATACTTTCAGCCGAGCGCCCATTTTATTAATGACTCTTAGAGTTGTACTGTGCCTGTGTGGTCTGCAGGTGGAGACACTAGCACGATAACGTATAAAAGGATATAATGCAAAGAAATACCTTAAGCTCACTAAAGGCAGGTGCTTCACTAACTGAACACCTCCAGGGAGGTTCCTTGATGTTGGTGAGGGGCTCTGGATCAGAAACTGGACCAGTGCTCCTATTCCTTGAATCAAGCCTGAATACCTCTTATTCCCCGAGGCACTGTATGACCCCTATGGGTTTAGTGCTCTCCTATGAATGTAATAATGTGAATGTCTATAGTTCAGAAGTGTTTTTAGAGGGATAGGAAGAAAAGAGGTAATATTTACCACAACATCTTCACCAGCATCTTCACAGCATCTCCAGCACCTTCACTAGCACCTCCAGGACCTTCTCCAGAACCTTCTCCAGCACCTTCACTAGTACCCTCACAACTACACAAGCACTAATTGACCCGTATAAGTGCTTGTCAATATAACAAATAGAAAAATAATAACCTGCAGGTTTCGTGACTACTACTACTGAAGGAAGTATAACTCGTACAGGTTTTGGTATGATACTGAATGACTGAAGGAATAAGATGAAGTAGAGAGACTCGAATGGGTTTATAAGAGGTCAAACACTTACAGAAGAAAACCAACAGTGAAAAATCCATGACCAGGATGTAGACGATTTTCTTGTATGGAAATCTCCAGTTGAATTTTTTTTTAATCCTTTCAGAAAGGGGGGGAAAATGATGTAAAAAAAAAAAAATGACCCTTTTCCCCTAGAGGGTGGAGATTTGATCCAAGAAAATTAGATTTGCCTTTCACATGTTTGTATTCATCATGGTTGCTTCTCATCTCCCCCCCCTCCTACCTCCCCCTCCCCTTCACCCTCTACCCCTCCTCCTCCCTCGCCCCCAACCCCCTCCTCACCCTCCATCCCGTCCTCCACCTCCACCCTCTACCCCTCTTCCCCCTCCTCCCTCGCCCTCATCACCCCTCCTCCTCGCCTCACCCCTCCTCCCCTCCACCCCCTCCTCCCTCTGGTGTTGTATGACCCATGGGGTTTTAGCGCATTCATATTTTTAATAAAAATTCATAATAAAATTAAAAGGCAAATAATATAGCCAGATTGAAATTAATAATAAAATGATAAGATGATAATACGTTATAAGATGATATAACGAAAATAATAATAATAATACAAATAACAACAACAATAATAATAATAATTATAATAATAATAATAATAATAATAAAAAATTTATTAAAAGTAACAAGCAAATTGAGGCAAACTTCCCCTTCCTCGGATCAACCAGATTAGACCTCCGATGCCCTACAACTGTATGAACCCAACAGGTTTAGCGCTTCCCATTAGTTGTAAAAATAATCAAGACTTATTGGAGGCGGGAGCAATTTAGCGCTGGTGGAGAACCTTCGATTTTGGAGAATTTAGAGATCTCTCCACCTCCTGGGATAAAACCTGATTTCCTCTCATTCTACACGAGATGTATAACCTTACGGGTTTAGCGTAATCTTTTAATAACGAACGTAAATCGACCCTTCATATATAAAAAATATTTACATAATATATATTATAATATATATAATATATATATATATATATATATATATATATAATATATATATATATATATATATATATATATATATATAATATATATTATATATAATAATGTATAATAATTATTAGTATCCTGGTATAAGAGAGCACAACAAGTGGACTGAGAGATAATGAAACATGGCTGGTTGTCTCCCTAGACTTTTCTACGGAGAATTTCTTTCGTATGATAAAAAACAATGAAATTTATTTCGAAACATCAATACAAACATATGGTAACCTTTAAAAAAATAATAAAATAAAATTGTTATTATTATTATTATTATATTATTATTATTATATTATTATTAATTAAGTGAAAGAACCCGTGAGGGTCTTCCACTCAGTAAGTAGCTGAGTCCTCTATGAAAAGAAACATGTGAATTAGAAAATGAATAGTGAGGTGTATCAGTATATTGTCAGTGTAGTGTGAGAGTATAGTGTGTCAGTGTGGTGTGTCAGTATAGTGTGCCAGTATGGTGTATCAGTGTGCTGTGTCAGCGTAATGTGTCAGTATTGTGTGTCAGTGTGGTTTGTGAGTGTAGTGTGCCTGTGGTGTGTCAGTATTGTGTGTCAGTGTAGTTTGTCAGTATAGTGTGTCAGCGTAGTGTGTCAGTGTAGTGTGTCAGTATAGTGTGTCAGTGTGGTGTGTCAGTGTAGTGTGCCAATGTGGTGTGTCAGTATAGTGTGTCAGCATAGTGTGTCAGTGTAGTGTGTCAGCATAGTGTATCAGTATCGTGTGTCAGTGTGGTTTGCCAGTGTAGTTTGTCAGTGTGATGTGTCAGTGTGGTGTGTCAATGTGGTGTGTCAGTGTAGTGTGTCTGTATAGTGTGTGTGTGATCTGTCAGTGTAGTGTCTCAGAATAGTGTCAGTGTAGTGTGTCAGTGTAGTGTGTCAGTATAGTGTATCAATGTAGTGTGTCAGTGTGGTGTGTCAGTGTGGTGTGTCAGTGTTGTGTGTCAGTGTAGTGTGTCAGTGTAATGTGTCAGTACAGTGTGTCAGTGAAGTGTTTCAGTTTGGTGTGTTAGTATAGTGTCAGTGTAGTGTGTCAGTATAGTGTGTCAGTGTAATGTGTTCAGTATAGAGTGTCAATGTAGTGTTTCAGTGTAGTGTGTCAGTGTGGTGTGCCAGGATAGTGTCAGTATAGTGTCTCAGTGTAGCTTGTCAGTGTAGTGTGTCAGTATTGTGTGTCAGTATAGTGTGCCTGTGGTGTGTCAGTGTGGTGTGTCAGTATTATGTGTCAGTATTGTGTGTCAGTATAGTGTGTCAGGTATAGTGTGTCAGTATTGTGTGTCAGTATAGTGTGCCTGTGGTGTGTCCAGTGTGGTGTATCATTATTGCGTGTCAGTATAGTGTGTCAGTATAGTGTGTCAGTATAGTGTGTCGGTATAGTGTGCCAGTGTAGTGTGTCAGTGTAGTGTGTCAGTGGGGTGTCAGTACTGTGTATCAGTGTAATGTGTCAGCATAGTGTGTCAGTGTAGTGCATTAGTATAGTGTGTCAGTATTGTGCGTAAGTGTAGTGTGTCAGTATAGTGTGTCAGTATAGTGTGTCAGTATACTGTGTCAATACAGTGTGTCAGTGTAGTGTGTCAGTGTGATGTGTCAGTGTTGTGTGTCAGTATAGTGTGTCAGTATAGTATGCTAGTGTAGTGTGTCAGTGTAGTGCGTTAGTATAGTGTGTCAATGTGGTGTGCCAGTATAGTGTGTCAGTATAGTGTAGTCAATGTAGGTGTGTTAGTATAGTGTGTCAGTTTACTGTGTCAGTGTGATGTGTCAGTGTTGTGTGTCGCTATAGTGTGTCATTGTAGTGTGTCAGTGTGGTGTGTCAGTGTAGTGTGTCAGTATAGTGTCAGTGTATTGTGCCAGTATAGTGTCAGTGTAGTGTGTCAGTATAGTGTGTCAAATTAGTTGTTCAGTATAGTGTGTCAGTGTAGTGTGTGAGTGGGGTGTGTCAGTGTAGTGTGTGAGTGGGGTGTGTCAGTGTAGTGTGTGAGTGGGGTGTGTCAGTGTGGTGTGTCTGCATAGTATGTCAGTGTAGTGTGTCAGTATAGGGTGTGAGTTTAGTGTCTCATTGTGATGTGTCAATGTGGTGTGTCAGTATAATGTATCAGTACAGTGTGTCAGTGTAGTTTGTCAGTATAGTGTGTCAGTGTAGCGTGTCAGTATATTGTGTCAGTATATTGTGTCAGTGTAGTGTGTCAGTATAGTGTATCAATGTAGTGTGTCAGTGTGGTGTGTCAGTGTGGTGTGTCAGTGTTGTGTGTCAGTGTAGTGTGTCAGTGTAATGTGTCAGTACAGTGTGTCAGTGTAGTGTTTCAGTTTGGTGTGTTAGTATAGTGTCAGTGTAGTGTGTCAGTATAGTGTGTCAGTGTAATGTGTCATTATAGAGTGTCAATGTAGTGTTTCAGTGTAGTGTGTCAGTGTGGTGTGCCAGGATAGTGTCAGTATAGTGTCTCAGTGTAGCTTGTCAGTGTAGTGTGTCAGTATTGTGTGTCAGTATAGTGTGCCTGTGGTGTGTCAGTGTGGTGTGTCAGTATTATGTGTCAGTATTGTGTTTCAGTATAGTGTGTCAGTATAGTGTGTCAGTATTGTGTGTCAGTGTAGTGTGCCTGTGGTGTGTGTCAGTGTGGTGTATCATTATTGCGTGTCAGTATAGTGTGTCAGTATAGTGTGTCAGTATAGTGTGTCGGTATAGTGTGCCAGTGTAGTGTGTCAGTGTAGTGTGTCAGTGGGGTGTCAGTACTGTGTATCAGTGTAATGTGTCAGCATAGTGTGTCAGTGTAGTGCATTAGTATAGTGTGTCAGTATTGTGCGTAGGTGTAGTGTGTCAGTATAGTGTGTCAGTATAGTGTGTCAGTATACTGTGTCAATACAGTGTGTCAGTGTAGTGTGTCAGTGTGATGTGACAGTGTTGTGTGTCAGTATAGTGTGTCAGTATAGTATGCCAGTGTAGTGTGTCAGTGTAGTGCGTTAGTATAGTGTGTCAATGTGGTGTGCCAGTATAGTGTGTCAGTATAGTGTAGTCAATGTAGTGTGTTAGTATAGTGTGTCAGTTTACTGTGTCAGTGTGATGTGTCAGTGTTGTGTGTCGCTATAGTGTGTCATTGTAGTGTGTCAGTGTGGTGTGTCAGTGTAGTGTGTCAGTATAGTGTCAATGTAGTGTGTCAATATAGTGTCAGTGTATTGTGCCAGTATAGTGTCAGTGTAGTGTGTCAGTATAGTGTGTCAAATTAGTTGTTCAGTATAGTGTGTCAGTGTAGTGTGTGAGTGGGGTGTGTCAGTGTAATGTGTGAGTGGGGTGTGTCAGTGTGGTGTGTCTGCATAGTATGTCAGTGTAGTGTGTCAGTATAGGGTGTGAGTTTAGTGTCTCATTGTGATGTGTCAATGTGGTGTGTCAGTATAATGTATCAGTACAGTGTGTCAGTGTAGTGTGTCAGTGTAGTGTGTCAGTATAGTGTGTCAGTGTAGCGTGTCAGTATATTGTGTCAGTATATTGTGTCAGTGTAGTGTGTCAGTATAGTGTGTCAGTGTAGTGTGACAGTATAGTGCGTCAGTGCAGTGTGCCAGTATATTGTGTCAGTATATTGTGTCAGTGTAGTGTGTCAGTATAGTGTGTCAGTATAATGTGTCAGTACAGTGTGTCAGTGTAGTGTGCCAGTATAGTGCGTTAGTCTATTGTGTCAGTATGGTGTGCCAGTATAGTGTGTCAGTATATTGTGCCAGTGTAGTGTGTCAGTATAGTGTGTCAGTGTAGTGTGTCAGTATAGTGTGTCAATGAAGTGTGTCAGTATAATTGTGTCAGTATATTGTGTCAGTGTAGTGTGTCAGTATAGTGTATCAATATAATGTGTCAGTACAGTGTGTCAGTGTAGTGTGCCAGTATAGTGCGTTAGTCTAGTGTGTCAGTATGGTGTGCCAGTATAGTGTGTCAGTATATTGTGTCAGTGTAGTGTGTCAGTGTATGTAGTGTGTCAGTATAGTGTGTCAGTGTAGTGTGTCAGTGTGATGTGACAGTGTGATGTGTCAGTGTGGTGTGTCAGTATAGTGTGTCAGTGTATGGTGTCAGTATAGTGTGTCAGTGTAGTGTGTCAGTGTGGTGTGCCAGTGTAGTGTGTCAGTGTAGTGCCAGTGTAGTGTGTCAGTATAGTGTCAGTGTAGTGTGTCAGTATAGTGTCAGTGTAGTGTGTCAGTATAGTGTGTCAGTATATTGTGTCAATTCAGTGTGTCAGTGTAGTGTGTCAGTGTGATGTGTCAGTGTTGTGTGTCAGTATAGTGTGTCAGTATAGTATGCCAGTGTAGTGTGTCAGTGTAGTGCGTTAGTATAGTGTGTCAATGTGGTGTGCCAGTATAGTGTGTCAGTATAGTGTAGTCAATGTAGTGTGTTAGTATATTTGTGGCAGTTTACTGTGTCAGTGTGATGTGTCAGTGTTGTGTGTCGCTATAGTGTGTCATTGTAGTGTGTCAGTGTGGTGTTGTCAATGTAGTGTGTCAGTATAGTGTCAATGTAGTGTGTCATATAGTGTCAGTGTATTGTGCCAGTATAGTGTCAGTGTAGTATGTCAGTATAGTGTGTCAGATTAGTTGTTCAGTATAGTGTGTCAGTGTAGTGTGTGAGTGGGGTGTGTCAGTGTAGTGTGTGAGTGGGGTGTGTCAGTGTAGTGTGTCTGCATAGTATGTCAGTGTAGTGTGTCAGTATAGGGTGTGAGTTTAGTGTCTCATTGTGATGTGTCAATGTGGTGTGTCAGCATAATGTATCAGTACAGTGTGTCAGTGTAGTGTGTCAGTGTAGTGTGTCAGTATAGTGTGTCAGTGTAACGTGTCAGTATATTGTGTCAGTATATTGTGTCAGTGTAGTGTGTCAGTATAGTGTGTCAGTGTAGTGTGACAGTATAGTGCGTCAGTGTAGTGTGCCAGTATATTGTGTCAGTATATTGTGTCAGTGTAGTGTGTCAGTATAGTGTGTCAGTATAATGTGTCAGTACATTGTGTCAGTGTAGTGTGCCAGTATAGTGAGTTAGTCTATTGTGTCAGTATGGTGTGCCAGTATAGTGTGTCAGTATATTGTGTCAGTGTAGTGTGTCAGTATAGTGTGTCAGTGTAGTGTGTCAGTATAGTGTGTCAGTGTAGTGTGTCAGTATATTGTGTCAGTATATTGTGTCAGTGTAGTGTGCAGTATAGTGTGTCAATATAATTTGTCAGTACAGTGTGTCAGTGTAGTGTGCCAGTATAGTGCGTTAGTCTAGTGTGTCAGTATGGTGTGCCAGTATAGTGTGTCAGTATATTGTGTCAGTGTAGTGTGTCAGTATAGTGTGGTCAGTGTAGTGTGTCAGTATAGTGTGTCAGTGTAGTGTGTCAGTATATTGTGTCAGTATATTGTGTCAGTGTAGTGTGTCAGTATAGTGTGTCAATATAATTTGTCAGTACAGTGTGTCAGTGTAGTGTGCCAGTATAGTGCGTTAGTCTAGTGTGTCAGTATGGTGTGCCAGTATAGTGTGTCAGTATATTGTGTCAGTGTAGTGTGTCAGTGTATGTAGTGTGTCAGTATAGTGTGTCAGTGTAGTGTGTCAGTGTGATGTGACAGTGTGATGTGTCAGTGTGGTGTGTCAGTATAGTGTGTCAGTGTATGTTGTCAGTATAGTGTGTCAGTGTAGTGTGTCAGTGTGGTGTGCCAGTGTAGTGTGTCAGTGTAGTGCCAGTGTAGTGTGTCAGTATAGTGTGTCAGCATAGTTTCAGTGTAGTGTGTCAGTATAGTGTCAGTGTAGTGTGTCAGTATAGTGTGTCAGTGTAGTGGTTCAGTATAGTATGTCAGTATAGTGTGTGAGTGTAGTGTGTCAGTGTAGTGTGTCAGCATAGCGTGGTAGTGTCATTGTAGTGCGTTAGTATAGTGTGTCAGTGTGGTGTGTCAGTGTGGTGTGTCAGTGCAGTGTGTCAGTGTAGAGTGTCAGTGTGGTGTGTCAGTATAGTGTGTCAG
Source organism: Cherax quadricarinatus (assembly GCF_026875155.1). Classification (NCBI taxonomy): domain Eukaryota; kingdom Metazoa; phylum Arthropoda; class Malacostraca; order Decapoda; family Parastacidae; genus Cherax; species Cherax quadricarinatus. The sequence continues at coordinate 77,104,510 of NC_069402.1, forward strand.
TACAGTGTGTCAGTGTGGTGTTTCAGTGTGGTGTGTCAGTGCAGTGTGTCAGTGTAGAGTGTCAGTGTGGTGTGTCAGTATAGTGTGTCAGTACAGTGTGTCAGTGTAGTGTGCCCGTGTAGAGTGTCAGTGTGGTGTGTCAGTATAGTGTGTCAGTGTAGTATGTCACTATAGTGTGTGAGTGTAGTATGTCAGTATTGTGTGTCAGTATAGTGTCAATGTGGTGTGTCAGTGTGGTCAGTATAGTGTGTCAGTGTGGTGTGTCAGTACAGTGTGTCAGTGTAGTGTGTCAGTGTAGTGTGTCAGTGTGGTGTGTCAGTGTGGTGTGTCAGTGCAGTGTGTCAGTGTAGAGTGTCAGTGTGGTGTGTCAGTATAGTGTGTCAGTGTGGTGTGTCAGTATAGTGTGTCAGCGTAGTGTGTCAGTGTGGTGTGTCAGTATAGTGTGTCAGTGTGGTGTGTCAGCGTAGTGTGTCAGTGTGGTGTGTCAGTATAGTGTGTCAGTGTGATGTGTCAGTATAGTGTAACACTATAGTATACTGACACTACACTAACAGTGCACTGTCGGTATAGTGTGTCAGTATGATCAGTATAGTGTGTCAATTTGGTGTGTCAGTGTAGTGTGTCAGTATAGCGTGTCAGTGTAGTGTAACACTATAGTATACTGACACTACACTAACAGTTCACTGTCAGTATAGTGTGTCAGTGTGGTCAGTGTAGTGTGTCAGTGTAGTGGGTCAGTATAGTGTGTCAGTATAGTGTGTCAGTATAGTGTGTCAGTATAGTGTGTCAGTGTAGTGTGTCAGTATAGTGTGCCAGTGTAGTGTGTCAGTATAGTGTGTCAGTGTAGTGTGTCAGTATAGTGTGTCAGTGTAGTGTGTCAGTGTAGTGTGTCAGTATAGTGTGTCAGTGTAGTGTGTCAGTAGAGTGTGTCAGTGTAGTGTGTCAGTGTAGTGTGTCAGTATAGTGTGTCAGTGTAGTGTGTCAGTGTAGTGTGTCAGTATAGTGTGTCAGTGTAGTGTGTCAGTAGAGTGTGTCAGTGTAGTGTGTCAGTGTAGTGTGTCAGTATAGTGTGTCAGTGTAGTGTGTTGGTATAATGTCACTGTACTACACTGAGACTACACTAACAGTGTAGTGTCAGTATAGTGTATCAGCATACAAAATAAGCTATCAAGAACTTACATATAACAACAAGACAAAAATCTTAAAATTTTTTTGTCTGCGGTAATTATGAACTTGCAAAAATATAATTTAAATTGTTCACTTCACACACTTACATTTCCGTACATATTTTTCCCTCACATTTATTCTCTTCTTCCACCGCAACTCTGAGCATTGAAAAACTAAACTGTTATTGCAGTAATACAAAAACTTGAGAGGAGCAATCAGCGATATCATTACTAAATGGAAAAACTACCAGACTATTAGTTAATGGAGAAAATACTCAGTGGTGCAGTAATGTTTTATTGTTGATGTTGGTGGTCAGTTGTGGCAGAGAAGGAGCTTCACGTGTCGCCAGTAATTATAATACACTAAAATAATTTCGAAGAAAGTCATGGGTGTTTTCGTGCGTCTGTGTACACACAGAGATGCACACACACACACATACATATAAACACAGGAAGTGGCACAGTCTGGTGAGTGATGTAGCAGAGGCAGGATTCATACATAGGTTTAAGATGAGGTACGATAAGGCCCTTGGAGCAGGGAGAGAGTGGTCCTAGTAGTGACCAGCGAATAGGCGGGGGGGGGGGGGCCAGAAGCTGTGACTCGACCCCTTCAACCACAAATATGTGAGCGCGCTCACACACACACACACACACACACACACACACACACACACACACACACACACACACACACACACACACACACACACACACACACACACACACACACTCGACCCTGCAACCACAAATAGGTGAGTACAAATAGGTGAGTACACACACACACACACACACACACACACACACACACACACACACACACACACACACACACACACACACAGGTGTTAGCTAAACAGTCCAGTCATATATGAACCTTGAATGTTGTTGACACATAAATTTACACTGCAGCGTGTCAGCAAATGTTGCTCTGTCCGTCCACGCGGGTTTAGCGCTCTAGATGAATTTATTAATCATACACTTTATTCTGAACGTGTTTATGACAGTGGAATAACAGTGGTATGACAGTGTTATGACAGTGGTATGGCAATGGTATGACAGTGTCCTGACTAGTATGGCATTGGAATAACAGTGGCATGGCAGTCATGACAGTGTCATGACAATGATATGGCAGTCATGACAGTGGAATGACAGTGTCAAGACAGTGTCATGTCAGTGGTATGGCAGTGCTATGACAGTGCTATTACAGCGTTATGACAGTGGCATGACAGTGGAAGAGCAATGTTATGACAGAGGAGTAACAGTATTATGACAGTAATGACAGTAATGACAGGGTAAGTTATAACAGATACAATGACAAACAACTGAGGAACAGTGACGTTTGTGCAGAGATGCTAGTGTCATCCAGTGTGGGCAGAGATGCTAGTGTCATCCAGTGTGGGCAGAGATGCTAGTGTCATCCAGTGTGGGCAGAGATGCTAGTGTCATCCAGTGTGGGCAGAGATGCTAGTGTCATCCAGTGGGGCAGAGATGCTAGTGTCATCCAGTGTGGGCAGAGATTCTAGTGTCATCCAGCGTGGGCAGAGATGCTAGTGTCATCCAGTGTGGGCAGAGATGCTAGTGTCATCCAGTGTGGGCAGAGATGCCAGTGTCATCCAGTGTGGGCAGAGAGGCCAGTGTCATCCAGTGTGGGCAGAGATACTAGTGTCATCCAGTGTGGGCAGAGATGCTAGTGTCATCCAGTGTGGGCAGAGATGCTAGTGTCATCCAGTGTGGGCAGAGATGCTGGTGTCATCCAGTGTGGGCAGAGATGCTAGTGTAATCTCGTGTGGGCAGAGATGCTAGTGTCCCTCTCGTGTGGGCAGAGATGCTAGTGTCATCTCGTGTGGGCCGAGATGCTATGTCTCTCG
>NC_069402.1:77108043-77126139 GCF_026875155.1 Cherax quadricarinatus
AAAAAACCGGGAAAGCAGAACAGCAATAAGAGAGAGAGAGAGAGAGAGAGAGGGGGGGGGGACACAACATCACTCGGTGGTATCAACACTATTCCAAAACTTGGTCCAGGTGCCATGTTTGGTCCACCAGTATTAACAGGTCCTCCTTGTGTGGGCCGTCAGGGCCGCCAGCACACACACACACACACACACACACTTCGCAGATGATGCGAAGTTAATGAGAAGAATCAAATCGGATGAGGATCAGGCAGGACTACAAAGAGACCTGGACAGGCTACAAGCCTGGTCCAGCAACTGGCTCCTTGAATTTAACCCTGCCAAATGCAAAGTCATGAAGATTGGGGAAGGGCAAAGAAGACCGCAGACACAATATAGTTTAGATGGCCAAAGACTGCAAACCTCACTCAAGAAAAAAGACCTGGGGGTGAGTATAACACCGAGCATATCTCCTGAGGCGCACATCAATCAGATAACTGCTGCAGCATACGGGCGCCTGGCAAACCTACGGATAGCGTTCCGATACCTCAGTAAGGATTCGTTTAAGACTCTGTATACCATTTATGTCAGGCCCATACTGGAGTATGCAGCACCAGTTTGGAATCCACACCTAGTCAAGCACGTCAAGAAATTAGAGAAAGTGCAAAGGTTTGCAACAAGACTAGTCCCAGAGCTACGGGGATTGTCCTACGAAGAAAGGTTGAGGGAAATCGGCCTGACGACACTGGAGGACAGGAGGGTCAGGGAGACATGATAACGACATATAAAATACTGCGCGGAATTGACAAGGTGGACAAAGACGGGATGTTCCAGAGAAGGGACACAGACACAAGAGGTCACAATTGGAAGTTGAAGACTCAGATGAATCAAAGGGATGTTAGGAAGTATTTCTTCAATCATAGAGTACGTCAGGCCCGTGGAATAGCCTAGAAAGTGACGTAGTGGAGGCGGGAACCATACATAGTTTTTAAGGCGAGGTATGATAGAGCTCATGGAGCAGGGAGAGAGAGGACCTAGTAGCAATCAGTGAAGAGGCGGGCCAGGAGCTGTGAATCGACCCCTGCAACCACAAATAGGTGAGTACAACACACACACACACACACACACACACACACACACACCACACACACACAAACACACACACACACACACACACACACACACACACACACACACACACACAAACACACACACACACACACACACACACACACAAACACACACACACACACACACACACACACACACACACACACACACACAAACACACACACACACACACACACACACACACACACACACACACAAAACAAAACACACACACACACACACACAAACACACACCACACACACACACACCACACACCCCACAAACACACACACACAAACACACACACACACACACACACACCACACACACACACAACACAACACACACACAAACCACACACACACAACACCCCACACACACACACAAAACCCCACACACACACACACAACGCACACCCACCACAGAGTGGTCAGGAAGTGGAATAGTTTGGGAAGCGATGTAGTGGAGGCAGGATGCATACATAGCTTTAAGCAGTGGTATGATAAAGCTCACGGTTCAGGGAGAGTGACCTTGTAGCGACTAGTAAAGAGGCGGGGCCAGGAGCTAGGACTCGATCCCTGCAACCTCAACTAGGTGAGTACACACACACACACACACACACACACACACACATTATAGATACTTAAAACAAGTGTGTAAAAGCCTCTGTAACTGTAACCTTAGGGAAGCTTACTGAAGGTAAGGCGTGCATGCCATGGACCCTCACCAAGACCACTGTAAATCACGTACCAATGTGTAAACAAGTGTGAAAACTAACGTTACAGGAGCACAGGGGGGGAGGGGGAGAGAATTAGCTCCACAGTAAACAATGCCAGAATGGTCAGCATGTTTGTAAACAACCTCGACTCGAATAATAATTTTTTGTCAATATCAGCCCTATGTAGAGAAATTTTTTGTGTTCTGTATATGCCATTTTACGTTAAGTTAACGGAAATGAACGTATTTACCGGTAATAAAGAAATAATGTAAATGGGGGTGGGGGGGCACAGATACGGTACGGCGAGACGTAGTATACAGAGTACACACACACACACACACACACACACCCCACATATATAATATAAATATATATAATAATAATATATAATATATATATATATATAATATGATATATTATATTATATATATATAATATATATAACATCTTGTAGGAGTGAGGAAGAGCCAGTTGTGAGTGGTGGGGGAAGTTCGTGAGGCAGTAGGTAAAATAAAGGGGTAAGGCAGCCGGGGATTGATGGGATAAAGATAGAAATGTTAAAAGCAGGTGGGGATAAGTTTTTGGAGTGGTTTTGGGGCAATTATTTAATAAATGTTTTGAAGAGGGTAAGGTACCTAGGGATTGGCAGAGAGCATGCATAGTTCCTTTGTAAAAAGGGCAAAGGGGATAAAAGAGAGTGCAAAAAATTATAGGGGGATAAGTCTGCTGAGTATACCTGGTAAGTGTATGGTAGAATTATTATTGAAAGAATTAAGAGTAAGACGGAGAATAGGATAGCAGATGAACAAGGAGGCTTTAGGAAAGGTTAGGGGGTGTGGGGGGACCAGGTGTTTACAGTGAAACATATAAAATGAACAGTATTTAGATAAGGCCCAAAGAGGTCTTTGTGGCATTTATGGATTTGGAAAAAGGCGTTATGACAGGGTGGATAGGGGGGCAAGTGGCAGATGTTGCAAGTGTAAAGGTGTAGGAGGTAGGTTTACTGAAAGCAGTGAAGAGTTTTACGAGGATAGTGAGGCTCAAGTTAGAGTATGTAGGAAAGAGGGAAATTATTTCCCAGTAAAAATAGGCCTTAGACAAGGATGTGTGATGTCACCGTGGTTGTTTAATATATTTATAGATGGGGTAGTAAGAGAAGTAAATGCGAGGGTCTTGACAAGAGGCGTGGAATTAAAAGATAAAGAATCCACACAAAGTGGGAGTTGTCACAGCTGCTCTTTGCTGATGACACTGTGCTCTTGGGAGATTTCTGAAGAGAAGTTGCAGAGATTGGTGGATGGAATTTGGTAGGGTGTGCAAAAGAAGAAAATTAAAGGTGAATACAGGAAAGAGTAAGGTTATGAGGATAACAAAAAAGATTAGGTGATGAAAATTGAATATCAGATTGGAGGGAGAGAGTATTTGGGGGAGGTGAATGTATTCAGATATTTGGGAGTGGACGTGTCAGCGGATGGGTCTTGAAAGATGAGGTGAATCAAAAGAATTGATGAGGGAAAAAGAGTGAGTGGTGCACTAGGAGTCTGTGGAGACAAAGAACTTTGTCCTTGGAGGCAAAGAGGGGAAATGTATGAGAGTATAAATTTTACCAACGCTTTTTATATGGGTGTGAAGCAAGGGTTTATGAATGTTTTCAGCGAGGAGAAGGCTGGAGGCAGTGGAGATGTCATGTCTGAGGGCAATGTGTGGTGTGAATATAATGCAGAGAATTGTAGTTTGAAGTTAGAGGAGGTGCGGGATTAAAAAACTGTTGTCCAGAGGCTGAGGAAGGGTTGTTGAGGTGTTCGGAACATGTGGAGAGAATGAGCGAAAACAGAATAACTTCAAGAGGAAATCAGTGTATGGAAGGAAGGCGGGGTAGGGTCGGCTAGAAAGTTGGAGGGAGGGGTAAAGGAGGTTTTGTGTGCAGGGGCTTGGATTTTCCCAAAGCAAGCATGCTGAGCGTGTTGATAGGAGTGAATGGAGACAAATGGTTTTTAATACATGACGTGCTGTTGGAGTGTGAGCAAAGAAAACATTTAAAAGGGGGTTCAGGAAACCGGCAGGCCGGATTGAGTCCTGAGATGGGAAGTACAGTGTAACACCCTTTAAACTGGCAGAGCACACAGCCTACCCGTCTGCTCTGACTAGTTCAAAATTTCGCGGCATTCATTTGCTGCCCTCTGTGGGCCCTACCTGGGTCGGTGGACACAACAGTCCACCCTCTCTCACTCCCGCTTCGACCGACTTGAGGTACACAGGTACTCCCCCTCCACGGACTGCTTGCGGTCACTTCCTCACACTGCCCGTTGTGTACTCACTCCTACCCGATTAAAGCCAATCTAGTCCACGGCCGTATCATTGCTACCTACGCTACCTTCATCGTGCACTAAACCGCTGTTAAACAGCAAGAACAGCAATAACAGTGGTGACGGGGAGTCACGGGCCTTGTGAGCCTCTTCAGGGTGGAGGGGATCGGTCGACACCAGTCAACATCATCCGTCGTCATCCAACGCACCTGCTAGCCTAAAGAGTTATCTACTACTCCCCAGCGTCTTGACGGGACCCGAGATAGATCTTCGTCCTAGATTTTTCCCACAAAATCTGGACATAGGCATCACGGCGTCATCTCAGCCTTTAGCATCACGTGTTCACCTCATCACCCTCTCTACAGCCCTTCAACACTCTCCACCCACCATTCTCCTGCCTCCTACAGCGTCCCTACGCCCTTCTCAGCTACAAGAAGTAGAGGTGAGGTCGTTAGTGTGTTGGCTTCGTGTGGCTCCACGAGTGACCACGAGGCAGCTCTGGGGTTGGGTTTTATAACCCTAATCAGCGGTAAACAAAACCAGCCCTCTATACAGCCTTATCTGCAAGGCAAAGACGTCCTTCTCGCCGTCCATGTGTGTTGTGTTCTTCCCAGTTCCTCCAAGAAGTTCTACCGGCTTAACCACGTGGGAACCCGTTGGCTTACCCCTAAGACAGCAAAGTTCAGCGTCTACAGCAGCTCGTGACTCATCAAGTGTCTACAACTACTCACGCCTACGTAACCCCCAGCCAGTGCAGTTTTTTTTTGTGTTGCCCAGTTTAAAAAAAAATTTTTTTTTTTTTCCCTTTCCCTTGTTGTTTTATTCCCAGTTCTCACCAGTTCTGTTTTCCCAGTGATTTGTTACAGTAAAACTTACTCGTCCCAGTTCAAAGTTTCACTTAAAGCTTGTTTTAGCACGTTCGAGTAGTGCAGTAAATGTTTTGTTCTCCGTGTGCTGAAGCCGCAGTCAGTCAGCGCGCCCAGACACGCTTGCCAGTGTAAACACCATACACAAGCGGGGTTCACGCCGGGTACCCCACGTCTAATATCTTAATACCTCCACAGAGTTCTCCGGTCCTTCCTGTTCTTCCCAAGTCCTTTCTGATATTTTTTTTCTACGACATTGAAGCCCCATAGCAGTATACAAATGCTACAGGCGTGTAGTGTCACAGAACATCACTGAAAGTTCCAGCACCTGCCGTACCTTCGTCCACCTGCACTCAAGTTAAGTAAACAGTGACTTACCTAGCATTTCCTAATTTTTTGTGACATTATTTAACTGTCCTGCACCAATACAGTTAGTTACTGAAGCCATACTTCAGTAAATTGTTCAGTGTCATCAGTGCACATTTTGCCATTTACCTACAGCTTAAATTTTGTGAATTTTATTTTTGCACTCCTACTTTTTAAATTCCAGTTTTTTTCTATTCTGCTTCTTGAAACCTCAGTTATTGATTTAAATTGTTCAGTGTTAACCATTTATACAATTTACCTCTCACATACAGTTTTCATGTAATTCCTGTGTCTGTTATTTTTTTTTGTTGAAACTGCAATTTTAGCCACAGATTTTTTGACAAACCCCTGCACTGTTTTTGTTTGTTAGTTTTTTTTTACTAAGTGTAATCTTAAAGTACTTAAGTATTAGTATTTTCCCTACCTGCAGTCATACAATCTGTTGCCTAGCCCTTAAATTTTTTTTTTTCTGTTCCCCCATTTATTTTGCTCTACATATATTCTATGTTTTATCAGTGAATATTCACCTATGTGCATTGCTTTCTGCTATTTTTATATACCCAAGTCATTGAGTGTATTTTGGGGAACCTGCTTATTTACCATTAATTAACCAAAATTCCTTGTAAGTTAATTAATTTTGACCTTGAGATTGTGCAAATTTTTTTTTCTTTTTGCCAGTGTACACCCTGCTAACACCAGTTAACCTTTGCCATATTCTTGAATTTAATAATTTGCATTTTTATTAATTTTATTTTGTGTGCAATATAGCAATTCTGGTCAGTGTATTTTTTTTTTGTGTGATTTTTTGGCACTATTCCATACTCTGATATCTTTTTTTGTGCCAACTTCCCTTGTGCAAGTGAATTACCTTTTTTTTTGCGTTTCAATTTGTACTGCTAGAAACCCGCAATCTTTTTAAACTGTGCTTGCAGCAACATTTAGTGTTGGTAGTACCTGATTTATTTTAATTTTTGGCAATTTTTTGCTACCATGTTACAGTTCAGCTCCTTTTCATAAATTTTGTGCCAGATTCCTGGTAAAATTTATTGACTATCCTTAGCTTCATTTTTGTGCACTTCCCTGTAGTACATTCACTTGCATACATCTCTTTATTTTGTGTTCAGAGTGAAATCACTATTTCCCTTTTTATTGTTGTTTTGCTCAAATTATTTCTATCACTAAGCAGTTTACCTATACTGTGGTGCTGAGTTCTCTTTGACTCTGTTTTGAATTTGTACCCCAGTGCATACCATTTCTTGCTCTGACCTGTTTACCATCTTCGTGACCTACTTGCATTTCAACAATTGACGTCATGACTAAGACACGCAGTGGCCATGCCGTTACCCCAGATTCTGCTGGTCCAGCAATGGTGCCTCAGCCAGAGTGAGCACGCGGCAGGGCATCGAAGCCCCAGCGACAGTTGGTCAACTTGTGCTCAAGCCTCGACCACCAGTGGGCCGGCTCATCGTCCATACCTGACCCTTATTTTTGACGGTCGTGGCAAATAGTTTGGGAGCCATGGCTGCAGTCAGTCGAGGGCGACTGTTCAGGGCTCTATTTGATAGCCCAAACAGATACACAGTACATTCGTGCTGCTGTTGCAGCAGTGGATCTCACCCAGGGTGATATAGGTGCCTTTGTGCAGTTTCAAGCGCGTTTGTAAGATTCAGTCTTTGGGGTGAACTTAAGGAGGAATTTAGGCGTTATTTTCGGCGTAGTCGCCAACGCCATTACATTGACATCGTTACCAGCGTCTTGGCCGAATGTCAATACCGGCACGAAAGCCCCCTGGCTTGCGTTTGCCGTTTCGAGCAAGCCGCCACGGACTTTACTGATGCCGTCAACTCCACTAAGTGGGCGGATGGTGATGGCCGTATGGCTATTAAAACATCATCCCCATGCGGCTGTCGGCATCATGAGGAGGATTCCGCCCCTAACCTCTGGGCTGCCTTTGATGGCGCTAGGACTCGGCCCTCAGCACGACGTCCTGGGTGCAAAATGACGCCTCGACTCGCTCAAGCCGCCTTCCGAGAAAGGAAAGGGTTTTTTGCCGCTTTGCGGATGATCCCCTACCCATCCTTGCAGCGCCGTCCGCAGTGACCCCCGCGGTCGCAGCCGGAAGTCACTTTTGCTGCTGCTGTCAGACAGCCAACCCACAAAGGTTCTAACCCCAGTCCCACTAATACGCGCCTAAGTAAAAATAGCGACCACAGTAACAACAGTCGGTCTTATACAAAAAGGCAGTCATCGATTTCCTGGACCAGGGCAAAACGTCGCCAGCAGACACCACCCCCAACCTCACCCGCTAAGCGTGTAGTGACTGTTTCAACTGTGGCAAACGAGGGCACTACCGATCTGAGTGTTACAAACTTAAGTCCCCCGCAAAGTAACCGTCACCGCCCCCCATGCCCAGTCTCGCGAGGGAATCTTGTGTTTATCACAACAACTTCCAGTCATACCTCCCATCAGTGTAACAAGCTGCGAAGTATGCTGACAGCTGAGTGGAGCAAGCATCGTCGCGCAATGCACATGCTCGTAGAAGCCCTTCCACTAGTTGGGGGGAAGAGGCGCGTCCGCAAAACCAACGAAAGACGTTAACCCTGTCGAGGTCGCTGTATTCCGTCCCTGTCCGCAATGCATTCGCCGCCCTGGCAGTGTTTACGCTTGCCGACAGTGAGGAAACCGAGTGTCTTGACGTTGTTGCTGAGACTCGTACCGTACCTTCCAGGCCCGAGCCTCGTCAACAAGTGTCGAGCCTCGAGCAGCTGTGACTCCGGGACCTCGTGGGCCTGTCATGCCTTCATGTTCGGTATGACAACCCATGTGGACCGCTCATCGGTCCCTGTCCACAATAAGCCTGTTCAGCTTTTCCTAGACACAGGTTCGGTGGTTAACATTGTCCGCTCCCACCTTTTTCCGAGACATTGGCCTTCACCGGCCATGTTGACAGAGCCATCTGCCATTCAGCCCTTTGAGAGGAGTCTCAGGAAAAACCGCTGACGGTTCGCGGTCGCACAACGCTAGAATTTGTGGTCCAGGGTCACAAGCTGTCCGCAAAATTCTTAGTCGTAGATGGTATTGTTTTCCATGGTGACCTGCTCATAGGGTTAAAAAACCATGGCAGATCTTAGGATCCTTTTAGATCCAGCTGAGTGGAAAAGCGGAATTCAACGGAGTGGATGTGCCCTTCTGGGGCGTGCGCTTAGGATCCACTACGTGCTACTTTCCGCCCTCAGAGTACGCACAGTGCCTAGAATCGTTGGAAACCGGTGGTTTCCATAGCACATTCTCCCCCGGGGTCGGCCCTCTGGGGGGTCCCTGATCGACCTCGTAGTAGAGCTCGTTGCCCATCACCTCCCTGGCCATCAGCGCGTAGTTCCCAGTGAAACCCAGTCTGGGGACCCCCATTCTAACCTTCACTCTAACTCTGACGCTTTTTGTAGAGACCAGCAGTTGTCAAGCCGCAGTATCCCTGTCGGCAGGCGACTGTCTGACTCGTGTCATGGCATCAGCGAGCAGAGTTACTGCTTGTACAAAGTATGACGTCACTTTGTCAGCTAATTTCGCTCACTCCTGTTACGGTGTACGTGAGCAGAGCTTTTAAAGGGGAGACCATTGCGGGTTTGACAACGACACAGGGCCGAGTCAAGGGCCTCTCCCTTGAACCATCCTTGCACACAGTGCAACGTGGTAAGTTGCAAGCCCTTGTTGTCAACATGCATAGTCGAGAATTTCCCCCTGCGGAAGAATACCTCACTTGTTGACCTTTGTCAATTCCCTCTCCCGGTGAGAGTGGAGGTGAAGCCCCAGCTGACTTTCCCTTGTGGTGCAGTTCTCCCCAGGCGAGTCTGCTGCTGACTTTCCAACACCCTGGCCAGTGCGGGAAGATGATCTAGTTTTGGGACAGGGACTTATCCTGAAGAGGTTCCAAAACTTTCCAGGTTTCTCAATCGTGCACTTTCCCTGCAGTTGCACTAGATGGTGAGTCAATGGGTTTGACCTCACGATCTCTCACCGTATCCACTTGACAAAGGTACTAAACCCATTTATTACCTGCGTATCGCCTGCCACATGCGCAAAGAGTCCCTCCCGAAGAAACTAAACACAAAGCTCCGTGATGGAGTTATTGAGGATTCCACTTCCCGTGGAATGCTCCCTTATTTGGTTCCAAGAAAGACGGAAACCTGGCGCCCTGTTATCGATTCAGGAACTAAATGCATGGTTACATCCCAGACTTTTTTCCATTGCCAGTTCTGAACGACCTGTTTGCGAACATCGGCGATAAAAAGGGTTTTTTCAACTCTTGATCTTCTTCAAGGGTTCTGGCAGATCCCCCTCGATGATGAGAGTAGAGAGTTGACAGCTTTCTTTTACTCCAACTGGTCATTACCAGTTCAGGAGATGCCCTTCGGCTTGCGCGGAAGCCAATCACGTTTAGTCGTTTGATGACGACAATTTTCCGTACCCTCCTAGGTGGCACGCTCATGGTCTACCTGGATATCTCATAGTAAATGTCGCAAGATTTTCCCGTCACATCTTGAGAAACTTGACAGGGAAATTGGACGGGCTAGCTCAGGAAATTTTAAAGGTAAAGCTCTCCAAATGTCATTTCCCTTTCCGAAGGGAAAATAAAATTTCTGGGTCACGTAGTAACTCAGAATGGCATAAAGAACGGACGAGTCAAAAATCCGGCCTTTGCAGAAATTCCCCAGACCCATGACGGCGGATGCAGTCCGGTCCTTCATAGGCCTGGCGGGTTTCTTCAACCGCACCTTTTTTCGCAGGTTTCTCCACCATTGCGGCACCCCTGACACGCTTACTCAAGAAGGATGCCCCTTTTGAGTGGACGTGCGATCAGGAACGAGCTTTTGTCATTCTTAAGAACAAGTTAACATCAGCCCCAACCCTTAGATTCCCTGATTTTCACCCCAAGCATTTACCTTGACGACTGATGCCAGCAAAGTTGGCATCGGTGCAGTCTTGTCACAGGAATCTAATGGTAAGCAACAGCCTATTGCCTATGCTAGCCGTGTTCCTTACTAAGCGGAAGTCAATTATTCAGTGACAGAGCTAGAAGCTTTAGCCATTGTATGGGCCCTGAGTCATTTTCGGGATATCATCTACATTATCCTATCAAGAAATTTTTACAGATCATTTACCCTTATTGGGCCCTTTTTTGCAAATAAGAACCTCTCGGGAAAGCATGCTCGGTGGTCGCTCCACGTTCAATGACTACAACCCTAAATTTGCTATGTCCCAGGGAAGCAAAATGTTGTAGCCGACGCCCTGTCGAGACATATAGCATTCGTGAGTGTCGGCAATTCGTTCTCTGTTTAGGATCTCGAGAGAGCCCAACGACAGGACCCTGTGTGGTCCCCCAGTCCTTCGTTTCCTTACCAAGGAGGGGCGTTGACTTACAGGTCAAGTCTCCCGTTCCACTGAAGGATTTAGTGGTCAACCAAAGGGGTACTGTGCCGTTTGCACAGCTGGTGGAACCCCGGGAGAACCGTATACCAACTGGTGATACCAAGGGCCATGATACCAGCTACTCTTTGGTTGATCCCAATGTCCCAGGTGAGCGCACCCCGGGAAGGACCGCAGTATCAAACAGGGACGAATGAAATATTTCTGGCCTAAGATGGCACGGACATTGCCAAGCATGTACACCAGTGTGTTGTCTGCCTACAGCACAAGGGTACCATTACAGGTCCTAACCCCATTTTAAAGTATCCCATTACAAAGGAGCCCTGGGAGAGAACTTCTGTCGACCTGTTGACGAACTTCTCGACCTCGGAGAAGGGAAATTAAGCACCTGCTTGTAATGGTAATAACTTGACGCGGTACAGGGGAATTAGTACCCATTCCTGATAAAACCGCTGAAACGGTCGCTATGCTTTCCGTGAGCATGTTGTTTTCGTCATACTTGCCCACGTGTCCTTCTGTCAGACAATGGGTCCCGAGTTTATAAATGGCATAATGCGGAAACTTTGCTCCAGGTTCAACATTCATCAAGCGCCAGTAGCTCCCACGCCACCCTGCGAGTAATGGTCTTGCTGAACGTACAAATCGCAAAGTCCTGGAAAGGGGCTCAGAGTAACCGTTAACCCAAGTTGTACTAAAATGGGATGAGGCTATCCCAGAGTTCAGTGTACATTAAATTTCCTCCCTCAACAGCTCGATCGTTGAGACAAACCTCATTTTGCTTTGTATGGCTATGACAAGCGCTTACCATATGAAATTCTGTTTACTCCACCTAGACCTACTTACGATACTGATAACCCCAGTGTATAAAGATAGGACAACGCAGCTTTCTTCCAGCGGGTACGAGAGAACCTTATGAAAGCTACTGATAGGTTCACGTCAGAGCGCAATGCCCCCGCCAAGGAAAGCAAAGTGGAACCAGGTTGCAAAGTTATGTTGCTCAACCCAGTGCAGACCCCAGGTATGCACAAACTTGTCCCAAAGTTTGTGGTCCTTACCGTGTTTCCCACGACAGCCTCCGTGGCAATAAGTTCGAGGTGAGGGGGATTGCTACGGGAGCTATCAAGGGAAACCCACCTTGATCACATGAAGTATGTGGACCATAAAGCAGGCCGAAGTAGAGCTGGAGGCGCGTGCGTTGCAACGCCACGATCAGACTAAGTTAGGGGCAAACCGTCTACCCCTTCTCCCACTACTGCTGGTACGGAAGACGGCCCAGTAAGGCTACATACTTATGGCCTGCGACCCAGGACAACAGTACATTTCTGGACATTGACGTACCCACTGAAATTGTCCGACTCCTACGCTAGTTATGCTTTAAATTTTTTGCTTGCAGAAATGGGTTATAAATGCACACACATTGTATAGCTAGTCGATAATAGAGTCAGGGTGGACAACATCATGTAATTATGTAAATACTTTTAGAAGGGTACCCAGAGTGTAATGAATTCCATGGATATAGTATTATTGTATGTATGTGCACCAGTGTTTTTTTTAACTAAAGGAAAAAGCCTGTATTACGGTCAGGGCAGTGCTGCCCTCGAGTTACATGTCACAAACCCTTTGGAAATGCTACTGTCATCATTGTTTGCAGATGTAGCGTGCAACAACGTTAGTAGACGAGTGGTCAACTGATGTTCAGCCCTGCGGACAACCTGTTTTATATAGAAGATTTTAGTTCCAGTGCTGACGTCTCCCGGCTCTCTACTCGATGAAACAGCGCGGGCAAACCAGTTTTCTCTTCCCCTGGATGGGAGAGTTTTTTTTTTTTTTGCCTGTTGCCATTTTTTTTGTCCATTTTTTATTTACTAGTGAGCGAAAGCCAGTCCCTCTCTGGGGTACTAGTGTAATTCCTTTATACCTATGGGCCCACCAGTATTGTCGTGTCGGGACGGACGCGAGTGCGTGGCCGAGCAAATGTAGACAGCCGTACTGGCAGAGCACCAAAAGCCTAGCCGTCTGCTCTGACTATTCATATTTCGCGGGATTCAGTTGCTGCCCTCTGTAGGCCTACCAGGGCGGTGGGACACACAGTCCCCCCTCTCTCACTCCCGCTTTGGGCCGACTTGAGGTACACAGTACTCCCCCCCCACGGACTGGCTTGCGGTCACTTCCCACATGCCCTTGTGTACTCAAATCCTACCCGATTAAAGCCAATCTAGTCCACGGCCGTATCATTGCTACCTACGCTACCTTCATCGGCACTAAACCGCTGTTCAACAGCAAGAACAGCAATAACAACAGTGCCCCGCACTCTGAAGGAGGGTGTTAATGTTGCAGTTTAAAAACTGTAGTGTAAAGCACCCTTCTGGCAAGAAAAGTGATGGAGTGAATTTATGGTGAAAGTTTTTCTTTTTCGGGCCACCCTGCCTTGGTGGGAAAACGGCCAGTGTGATAATAAAATATATATAATATATATATATATATATATATATATATATATATATATATATATATATATATATATATATATAGATATCTTCCTCTGGTTATTTCACCATCTCACTAAGAAAGATGACTGGTTTTGTGTGGTGAAGAGAGAGAGAGAGAGAGAGAGAGAGAGAGAGAGAGAGAGAGAGAGAGAGAGAGGAAATGCATCACCATCTGGCTCACTTATATTTACCTAGGAGTCTTAACGTGAATAAGATTCAACAAACCCCCACATTAACTGTCACTATCAGAGGTGGCTCTTATACCTTTCGCTGCTCTTAGTACCCCTTACTGGTTCCAACAAACCCCTTTACTGGCTCACTAGCTATCTAGTTAAGACAAAGTCAAGATAAGGAAGTGAGGAGCACAGCCAGAGGAACGAGTACTCAAGAAATCACACATCCAACTACGTACATTTCCCTACGGCCTACACTAAACAGATTACCACGGTCCCCAAATGTACATCATCATCTAGTGCTGCACACGTGTCTTGCACATCAACTTTATCTGTAATAAATAGCATTTATGATAAGATACGGTATCCTTGATAGAGAGGATATTCTGTTAACTTTCTTGGTCATCTTTTAAGTACAAGTGGATAAGAGAGAGACTGACCCCTGGCTACACATTGTCTCCGCTAACCTACGTTTTTTGCCTTCTTGGTGGTACGATTTTCCCGAGCGAACCAAAGGAGTATAGGAAATGCAGGAGAATTATAAGAGGGGCGAAGAAAATGTTTTAGAAGAAAACACGATTAAGCAGAAAGAAAACAAAATACACGAAAAGGGCAGATAAATGATAAATTATCATTTTTTTTAGCTCATATGTTAGGGAAGGCTGAGTCCTTTTCACACTACGACCCTTTTTTCTCTCTTCGTCTTGTTGTCGATTTCTTCTTCGTGTCCCTGTATTACTCTATGCTCTCTTTGTTACACAGGGTTTTACAAGGTTAGGTTAAGGATTCCAAACTATATTTACAAGCTAAGAGCTCCCTGTTACCTACATCAGCTTATTTGAAAGCCTCTCAATTGTTATGAAAGATACAAATATGGAACAGGACGAAGTTGGGGCCATCTGTGGGCCAGCAATTTGATCAACTAACTTATTTCGCTGAAAACAAATTTTGCTTTTACGAAAATGTTCCAAACTCGAGTCATCCTGAGAATCAATGATCTCTCTCTCTTTCTCTCTCTCTTTTCTTCTCTCTCTCTCTCTCTCTCTCTCTGGTGATATGGACACGTTGAATAAGACACTTTTTTAAGGACATTAAATTAACAAAATGTTCCCCTTTAATAATTATCGTGAACCAGGTTTCCAGATCAACCAGGCTGTGATGGATATATGGGCAGTGGGCCTCCAGCACAACAGCCTGGTTGACCAGGCAAGCACCAGACGAGTCTGGCCCATGGCCGGGCTCAGAGAGCAGATTAACTCACGAAACTCTTCAAAGGTAAAATAACCCTACATAAGTGTGTATAGTTTGCAACCCCCGAATGGGTTACAATGATTATTATGTATATATAATGTATATTTTCTTTTCATATAAATTTTAATTGCTTATATTTTTCGATAATAGCTAAATCGTAAATGTATGACTTTATATTATTATTTGACTGTTATATTGTTATTTAGCTTATGTTGTTAGGATGTATATAAAATGTGCTCAGTTAGTCTTGATTGTCAAACTACTGTAATTATCGCTTGTCGCTCGTTATACTGCTGGTTTCTGAGCTGCAGTTGTCCACGTACTATCACGTGATCGAGGGGGGGGGTCCTCACCTCTCGTGAAGTATTCAGTCTGCTGTAGACTTCGCTTGGTGGTTGGACAGATTGTCTGTCTCATTAATTTTTTGTTAGTTCTGTAGAACTTTTTTTCACAGAACATTGTATAGACTTAGTGATTTTCGACGTTGATGTACTGAGGTTGTGTTCACATAGACACTCTGAGTATCTCAGGCCTTAGCTATAGCTTCTGACCTAATTTTGTACTGGTTCCTGTTGTATTGTCACAGTCACAGTTTTTCCTATGCTGAACATAGAATCAGTATTATGGGGGGTTTGGTAACTTTTGTGGAGGATCTGCAGATGGTCCCTACTTAGTGTCGTTATATTATCTCCTTGTTCCTGATTCTGTGCGCAGTCCCCTTGATATTGCATTGCTTTTGGGCCTTAGCATTCTTTGTTGTTCAAGCAGACTGTTCGGGTTGCCAGTCGGTCAAGAAGTTTAGTTTATTTTGAGGACTTTGTCAGTCACTTGTTTAAGTCTTATTCGAGTCTTGAGACATAGCTAACTACTTAAGACACTTACACGCATACCAAAACACTTGTACATATTTGTAATATCTTATTAAATGTTAATGTACCCCGAACGGTACTTAAGAATTATAAATGTGATATGTGCTTTCAGCACAATAATATTGAACTCGAGAGATTGATTTTTTTTTGATTGCTGTGATTTAATTTTAAATTTTATAATATACCTCTAACAACTTACTGCTTAATAAATTTATTAAATTTTAATTTCTCTAGTTAGTAGCCTACCAGTTGTAATCCTAAAGCACTATTAAACCATACTGAATTTTAATGGATAATTGGACAAGGATACTGACTACTTGTTACGAAAACCCAGTAACAGGCTGGATGCTAGAAGGGCAGTCCTTTCTAGTATTCACTGGAGATCTCTAAGCTTTTAGAATCGCGTTTTTTGTAACATATAGTGTCAGATGTCTGGTAGTGCACGGCAACAAAGACGAGAATAGAAGAGATTACTGTAGACTACGTGTTTATATGGTAGGCTGGTGTAGTACTACAAGAGAGGTAACAACATACTGTAGTGTAGAAAGCAAGATAATTATGTGTATCAGTTAGGTATCATTATTCCGAAACGTTTCGCCTACGCAGCAGGCTTCATCAGTCGAGTACAGAGGAGGCAGCAGGAGCAATAGAGATGCAGACTGATTACATCATCTTTCCACTTCTACTGTTTCTGCTGCCTCCTCGACTGAAGAAGTCTGCTGTGTAGGTGAAACGTTTCGGAATAAAGATACCTAACTGTTGCACATGTGTCTTACGTATCAACTTGTCAGTATTGTATACCATTATCATATTCAGCAAGATAAACACACACTCCGCCACTATATCTTAGAATACAACAGGTACATGACTACATTATTAATACTAAATACTTATATGCAATATAAACACGCAAGTGTGTAAGAAAAATAACAAATATGCAGGACCAACTGGTAAGTAGATTATGCACTTTTTCTGCTTTGTAAAGGTACCCATACCTGAATGTTGAGCAGGCAACATTGATGTGACAATGATGTACCCGAATGTTGAGCAGGCAACATTGATGTGACAATGATGTACCTGAATGTTGAGCAGACAGCATTGATGTGACAATGATGTACCTGAATGTTGAGCAGACAACATTGATGTGACAAAAGATGTACCTGAATGTTGAGCAGGCACATTTGATGTATAATGATGTACCTGAATGTTGAGGGGAGGCAACATTGATGTGACAATGATGTACCTGAATGTTTGAGCAGACAACATTGATGTGACAATGATGTACCTGAATGGTTTTAGCAGGCAACATAGATGTGACAATGATGTACCTGAATGTTGAGCAGGCAACATTGATGTATAATGATTTTACCTGAATGTTGAGCAGAAACATTGATGTGACAATGATGTACCTGAATGTTGAGCAGCAACATGATTGTGATAAGGGATGTACCTGAATGTTGAGCAAGGCAACATTGATGTGACAATGATGTACCTGAATGTTGAGCAGACAACATTGATGTGATAATGATGTACCTGAATGTTGAGCAGGCAACATTGATGTCACAATGATGTACCTAAAATGTTGAGCAGACAACATTGATGTGATAATGATGTACCTGAATGTTGAGCAGGCAACATTGATGTCACAATGATGTACCTGAATGTTGAGCAGGCAACATTGATGTGATAATGATGTACCTGAATGTTGAGCAGACAGCATTGATGTCACAATGATGTACCTGATGTTGAGCGGGACAACATTGATGTGACAATGATGTACCTGAATGTTAGCAGACAACATTGATGTGACAATGATGTACCTAAAATGTTGAGCAGACAACATTGATGTCACAATGATGTACCTGAATGTTGAGCAGAACAACATTGATGTCACAATGATGTACCTGAAGTTTGAGGGACAAAATTGATGGACAATGATGTACCTGAATGTTGAGCAGACAACATTGATGTGACAATGATGTACCTGAATGTTGAGCAGGCAACATTGATGTGACAATGATGACCTGAATGTTGAGCAGACAACTTTGATGTGACAATGATGTACCTGAATTGAGCAGACAACATTGATGTGACAATGATGTACCTGAATGTTGAGCAGCAACATTGATGTGACAATGATGTACCTGAAGGGTTGAGCAGACAAGACTGATGTGACAATGATGTCCCTGAATTGAGCAGAAAAACATTGATGTGACAATGTGCACCTGAATGTTGAGCAGACAACACTGATGTGACAATGAGTACCTAAATGTTGAGCAGACACGACTGTAATGACAATGATTACCGAAGTTAGCAGACAAGGTGATGTACAATGATGTACCGAATGTTGAGCGACAAGACTGTGTGACAATGTGTACCTGAATGTTAAGCAGAAAAGACTGATGGACAAGATTACCGAATATTAACAACAAGATGATTGACAATGATGCCACCTTAATGTTGACAGACCACGTAGGACAATGGGGGGTCTATTGAAGTGCGGGGTGCTTTTATGGGGTGTGACCCCTCAAAGAATGTGTGACAAAT
>NC_069402.1:77126639-77141639 GCF_026875155.1 Cherax quadricarinatus
CCGATTTAACTTTTTGACACTACTTTTTGTGTTCGATTGTTAGGAAGTTGAAGACCCCATCTCCCCACTTTCCAGTTAAATTCCTTTAGCAGTATTTTATGGGCTAATTACGCCATGATCGAAATTTGTCAAATGCTTTTTGCAAGTCTGTGAATACACTGCATTCTGATTTCTTCAGTTGCATCCAAGCCATGTCAAGGACCAGTATTGTGAGAGGCAGGAGCGACCTCCCCCTGAACCCATGTTGCCCTGGATTGTGCAGATTTTGGGAATTCCAGGTGATTTCCCAACCCTGCTTCTTAGCACTCTTTCAAAGATTTTTATGATGTGGGCGCAGAGCTATTGGTCTATAGTTCTTAGCTAATGCTTTGCTGCCACCTTTATGGAGTGGGAATATCGTTGTTTTAAGTGACTGGTGGAATTTCACCCATGTCAAGCTCCTCCTCCATAGTGTACTTAGGGCACGGAGAGGGGTTTCTTGCAGTTCTTAATAAAAAACAGAGTTCCACGAGTCGGGGCCCCGGGGGCTGAGTGCATAGGCATGTTGTCAATGTTTTTTCGAAATCTATCGGAGTTAGGTAATGTCGGAAATCTGGCTACATTTATGGAGTTTTGAGGCTCATTCATGAAGAAATCATTTGGGTCCGTCGATCCTCAGACGATTATTGGTTCACTAAAACACAGAGTCGTACGGGGATTTCAATATTTCACTCATTTCCTTTGTTGTCGTCTGTGTAAGTCCCATCCTGTCTGAGTAAGGGCCCATACTAGATTGGTATTTGCCTTGTTTTGGCATATGAAAAGAAATATTTTGAATTTCTTTCCAATTTCACTAATAGCTTTAAGCCCCTCCTGCCCTCCTGGTTCCTGTAAGAGTCATTAGCTTAAGTTCGTAGTTTCCACTTCCCTGGTCAGCGCCCCCCTTTCGGTATCAGATTTTTCTAGCACTCCTGAGGAGCTCAGTGACTCTTCGTCGTCTTCTGTAGAGGGAGCGTCTTTTTCTTCCAGTTTACTCCTGCTCTTCTTCTTTCTTAGGGGAATAGCCTAGAACATGCTTCGGCTACCAGGGAAATTGATCCTTTCAAGGCACTGGGTTTTGGGTCCATGTCATTTAAGACATCTTCCAACATGTTTCGTTTAGGACATGGTTTACCTGGTCCCCGTTGATGTTCTTGTTGTTGAAATTGTATTTGTGAAGAAAACCTTCACAGGTACATGCATCTGCTGTTCAGGACCCCTAGCATGTACGTCTGGACTTCGATTAGATTGTGATCGGAATTAGTTGTTTTTGATATTCTTATGTCTCTTATCAGGCCTCATTATTGTGAAGATAAGGTCAAGTGTGTTTTTAGCTTGTTGGCTCCACTATCTGCTGGCTTAAGGTGTGTTTTTTCGCAGAGACTTTGTAGCTCATGTGTGTGTGACCTTTCATTTTGGCTTTCCCCCGGGGATTGTTTCAGCTATAACATTTTGCTACATTCTTCCATTTTGTATGCCTTAGGTTGAAATCACCAAGCAGTAAGATGTTTTGGGGGTGGAGCTGGAAGGTTTCCCAAACATAATCGATTTTAGTAGCTGTTCCTTGAACTGTTGGGAGGTTGCATCTGGTGGCTTGTATACAACCACAATGATTAGGTTTTGGTTCTCGATCTTTATTGATTAGAACTTCAACTACCTCATTTGTGGTGTTCAGCAACTCCGTGCAGATAAGGGACTCTTTGACATACAGGCCAACCCCCCTTGTTGCCTGTTTTTTCTGTCGCATCTAAAAAGGTTGTAACCACTTATCCATATTTCACTGTCAAGTGATCTTTTGTGTGAGTCTCTGTGAAGACTGCAAACATTGCATTAGACTCCACTAGAAGTCCACTGATAAAAGGTATTTTGTTTTTGGTGGATGGCTTAAGGCCCTGTATATTAGCAAATATGAACGAGGTTGTATTCTGTGTTTGTTGGGGGAATTTTGTTATGGCATCAGTAGTTGTAATTCTGGAGGGCCATGGGTGGCCACTGGCTGCGCCTCCAGTCCAACAAGGCTCCAAGGTGGTGGACTATTTTTGTTATTTCCTTCCATTTTCTTTTTTCGTTTCCTGCCACTAAAAAATCACCTGGAGTTGGGTTGTCGTAGCTACTATTGTTTGTCTTGTGGGGTCTGTGCCTCCTGGTCCCTTTTAGATGGTATGCAGGGCACTCGATGTTGTAACACTGCTTCTGGAGGACCGAGGAGTGGCACATTTTTAGGTGAAAGAAAGTACAGGAAGAAGAACGACATACTCCTTTAGACAGGAGGTCGCTACATTTTTTGGGATGGTCTGAAGTGGGTTATGATTATAACCACTTTTGATGTTTGTAGAAGTCGTGAGGATGAGGTTATCAGTCCCCCCCTCAGCCTGGAGAAGTAAGTTTGAGGTTTTGTGTTAGTTTCTTAGCTTCAGTGACGGTAAAGCTAACTATTAACTCTCGGGTAAGAAGAGAGTGGGAATAGGCGAAGAATAACGTCTGAGAGGATTGTCTTCGGTCATAGAAAGCAAGCCAGGGCTTATCCCAGCAGTGGAGTTCTTGATAGCGAAGATGAGGGTGGTGGCAGTCAGACTGTGAACGGTAGTAAGTCGAGGACTGACGTGTTAGAGAGACAGACATCCGACAACAACACAAGGCACTTTTTGGTGCGCTGCACCGAGACTCGTGGCTGTGGTGGGAAATTGATGGTGGGATAAGAGGATTTTTCTAGCAAATATTTTTTTTAGAGCAAACAAAAAAAATATAAGTAAACAAAATAAAGCAAACAAAAAATTAAACAAACAATTTTTAAAGCAAAAAAAATTAAAAGTAAGCAATTTTCTAACGATTTTTTTCTAATATTTAAAGAGAGAAAAAAAATTCACAAGCGGAGTAATATCACTTGTGATAGGATAGGTATCCCATAAAGGGAAAAACCAGAATTGTGTAAAACTATTTCTTGTTTTTATGAAGCCTTAAACCCGTCGAGTTTATATAATGCATTGTGTAATGAAGTCTTGAGTTGAGGCAGGGCAAGGCAGGGCAGGGCAAGGCAGGGCAAGGCAGGGAAGCAGGGCAGGCAACGTTTTAGATCAAGAACCCT
Source organism: Cherax quadricarinatus (assembly GCF_026875155.1). Taxonomy (NCBI): domain Eukaryota; kingdom Metazoa; phylum Arthropoda; class Malacostraca; order Decapoda; family Parastacidae; genus Cherax; species Cherax quadricarinatus. The sequence goes on from NC_069402.1 coordinate 77,129,743, forward strand.
TCCCCAGCATCAGGGACACCCCCTCCGCACCCACTTGGGAAAATGAAAATACTAGGTGTTGTGTCGGGACCAGCCAACACTACATAGTGTGTCTGTCCTGCCAACCTACATAGTGTGTCTGACCAGCTACATATGTGGTCTGACCAGCCACTCTGGTGTGACCAGGAACGCTATGTGTGTGAGAGAGTAGAGAGACGAGAGAGAGATCTAATATTTGTATGGTCAAATGTGCCCCACCCATGTGCCACCACTCAGTGACTGTCTCACCCACCACCTAGTTACCAGCAAAGCTCTTGTGTTTATACCAGACGAAACATATGTGATTCAATGTCGGATGAAGTGGCTATAATCCATAACGTGTAGCCAAGTAGCCTGTCTTGCATAGTAAATATAACGATATTATATATTATATATATATATTATATATATTATATATATATATATATATATTTATATATATATATATATATATATTAGTAATTTTTTAGATTACTTACCAAAAACTTACTTTCGCTATAGAGTAATTGGTTTATGGGTGATAAGGTTGAGAGAGGAGATAGTATTTGATAACTTACGAGAAGTGATGACAAGGAAGTTAGTATTACAGCGTCTGGGAGGAAGGTGGCAGTGTTCTCTCAGCCAGTGTCAAGGGAGGATGTGCTCCTCTGTTCTCCGTAGAGTTACATAGAAAAATCTTCTATTTTTTTAAGAAATTCCAATAAAAGTGTAGGTACGGTGCCTTCTAGTAGGAACTCAAATACACCTGCAGATTGTTGTATGATTTGTGTTACGTTCCCGGGTCATTATTATGATAATACACTAATAGTTTCTTGGTTATCTTTTCTTAGAATTGAAATGAAGTGAAAATCAAAGTTTGAATTCGTGACTTGAAAAATTAGTCATTTTTGGTGTGTATGTTGAAATGTAAAATCGTTCAGATTCTAGTTATTTGTGTTATACTCTTTGCTTACAAGGATACCATTGGAAAAAAGTCACTGGCTTTTTTGGGGGGTTATCGTAAGTAATTTACACTACGATAATTGTACTTACGTGTACTTGTACCTGAATAAACTAATTTGACGTCATTGGTTTTATTATGATGGTCAATTTGTATAAATCGCGTCCACGTCTGGTCGGCCAAACCTAACTTAAACTAAGATACCGCACCCAACTTTACCCAAACCTAACCTAATTGAACCTAACTTAAACTAAGATACCCTACCCAACTTTACCCAAACCTAACCTAAACTAAGTTACCCTACCCAACTTTAGCCAAACCTAACCTAATTGAACCTAACTTAAACTAAGATTTCCCGCACCCAACTTACCCAAACCTAACCTAATTAGGATACCTACCAACTTTACCCAAACCTAACTATTGACCTAACTTAAACTAAGATACCCTACTCAACTTTACCCAAACCTAACCTAACCTAAACTAAGATACCCTACTCAACTTTACCCAAACCTAACCTAACTTAAACTAAGATCCCTATCCAACTTTACCCAAACCTAACCTAAACTAAGATACCCTACCCAACTTTACCCAAACCTAACCTAACCTGAACTAAGATACCCTACCCAACTTCACCCAAACCTAACCTAACCTAACTTAAACTAAGATACCCTACTCAACTTTACCCAAACCTAACCTAACCTAATTTAAGATACCCTACCAAACTTTACCCAAACCTAACCTAACCTAAACTAAACTAAGATGCCCTACCCAACTTTACCCAAACCTAATCTAACCTAACTTAAACTAAGATACCCTACCCAACTTTACCCAAACCTAACCTGAACTAAGATACCCTACCCAACTTTACCCAAACCTATTCTAGCCTAACAAACTAAGACACCCTACCCAGCTTTACTCAAACTTAATCTAACCTAACTTAAACTAAGATACCCTATCCAACTTTACCCAAATTTAACTTAATTGAACCTAACTCGACATAGGGACAATTAGACATGATTCAGCAGGACTCAGTCTTACCAAGAATATCTTGAAGCAGAATATGTTGAATCTCTTCTTTTTTTCCATACAAGATGTGTACAGTTGTTGCTACATGGCTTCTTTATACTGCTCTTTCGTCTTTCTGACATATTTACTAAACATGCCTGGTTGCCTGATTTTTTTTTATATTGAGAGCTGCCGGCTCGACGGTGCATGAGGGGTGAAATCCATTAACAAGTAGCCACCACTGTACAATCATCACAACACTGTACAACCGTCCTCACAACACTGTACATACATATGTACATCCTCACGACACTGTACAACCGTCTTCACGACACTACAGCCATCCTTACGACACTATAATCCTCACAACACTGTATAACCGTCCTCACGAGACTGCACATCCTCACGACACTGTACATCCATCCTCACGAAACTGTATATCCATCTTCACGACACTACATTCATCCTCACGACACTATACAACCGTCCTCACGACACTACATCTATCCTCACGACACTGTACATCCATCCTCACGACACTACATCCATCCTCACGACACTGTACATCCATCCTCACGACACTACATCCATCCTCACGAACTGTACATCCATCCTCACGACACTGCATCCATCCTCACGACACTACATCCATCCTCACGACACTGTACATTCATCCTCACGACACTACATCCATCCTCACGACACTTACATCCATCCTCACGACACTGTACATCCTTCCCCACGACACTGTAACATCCTCCATCACGACACTACATCCATCCTACGACACTGTACATCCATCCTCACGACACTACATCCTTCCTCACGACACTGTACATCCATCCTCACGACACTACATCCATCCTACGAACTGTACATCCATCCTCACGACACTGTACATTCCATCCTCACGACACTAATCCATCCCCACGAATACAACCATCCTCACAACACTACATCCTTTCTCCGACACTGTACAGCCATCTTCACAATACTACAGTCATCCTCAGACATTACAATCCTCACAACACTTCAACCATTCTCCCCAAACAATTAACCATCCTCACAATACTGTACAACCATCCTCGCAAACACTGTACAACCATCCTCACACCCCTGCACAACCATGCACCCAACACTACAACCATCCTCACGAAACTACAACCATCTCTCGCAATTCCTGTAAACCATCCTCACGACTCTACAACCATCTTCGCAATATTACAGCCATCCCCGCAACACTGGGAAACCATCCGCGCAATAATGTACAACCTCCTCGCAACACTACAACCATCCTCGCAACACTATACAAACCATCCTTACCACACTGTACAACCATCGTCAAGACGATAGAACTTGCCTCAACAGGGTACAAACCATGTTGTGATCCTCACATGGTACAACCATCCTCACAACACGTACAACCATCCTCACAGCATGGTGCAACCATCCTACAACATGGTACAACATCTCACAACACGGTACAATCTCTCAGCAGGTACAACCCCTCCTCACAGCATGTGCTACCATCCTCACAACAGGTGCAACCTTCCTCACAACACGGTACAACCATCCTCAGCATGGTACAACCATCCTCACAACACGGTACAACCATCCTCACATGGTACAACCATCCTCAGCATGGTACAACCATCCTCACAGCATGGTACAGCCATCCTCACTACACTACAGCAATCCTCAGCACGGTAGAACAATCCTTACAACACGATACAACTATCCTCACAACACTACAGCCATCCTCACAACACGGGCTGTAAATACCATTTGTATTGCTTTCAGTGGCTGCTGGGGTTTTTTAGTAATAGTTAAGTGGAATCAGGTACAGGGTGAGTTTTTTTTCAGTTTCACCCCCGTCCTCCACATTAGTTACCGTGAGTGTGAAAATTAATTTACGAGGTTTTCGTATTGTGCCTGACTCTACCGTCTTTTATAATGTCGTTATTGTCTGGAAATAAAGAGATACAGGAAAGTTCCATCTCTGTCTTATTTGGGGGGACCCTCACCTTTGAGAAGAGACTAAACGTAATGTAGGAAAAATCTAAAGCCTCGTCTGGCAATTATGCGAAAATATATGTTTATATACGATACGGTAACCGACTGCAAAGTAAGTTAACATGACGGAGAAGAAATATATTTTTTGGGGGGAAATGCACGTACCGAATTCATGTGGGTCTTTCCATACTGAAGGATAGGTTAGTATAGCTGAAATTTTGTTTTATTATTGCTGTTGATTTTATATATTTTCTTATAGACGTATATTTATAAAGAACCCACAGTATTACTATTTAAGTTATTGAAGACAGAGAGGCCAGTAGGCAAATGTTACATTCGTAAGTTATATCAGTAACAAGCCTCTGTAACCGTATATACAGTTACATGTAAAAGATGATTCACGATTAACCCACAAATTGTAGATAAATCTTTAGATGACGTTGAGTTGTGAATTGTTGCAGACAAGGTATTGTGACTTATTCCAGGAAGACAATGAAAGTAGAACAGCCTCAAGCAATGAAGGATAGGAATGTGTTTCCTGTGTGTGTGTGTGTGTGTGTGTGTGTGTGTGTGTGTGTGTGTTAATATTGCTATGAAAGGACAAAAAGAGAAATTACAGTGGTGGTGAATCGAAAATCTGTAAGAACTTACCACTAAAAACACAGGAAGTTGGCGTGGCAATGGGAGAACGGGAGTCAATTAGGCAGGTGTGTGCCTCGTGGCACCCGGGCAGAGAATAAACAAACACTATATGGCAGCATGATGGAGCCTGGTGCCTTGCCCGACCCACTCACACACCACGAGTGATACTCGTTCACATCACAATCTTCCTGGTTGTATTCAGTAACCTTGTTGCCAGACATAGTTTATCAGAGCTTAAGTTAGTTTATATTTTAATGGTTAACGAAGATTACCTCGTAGAAGCTAATAATAATATGCTATTGTATATTCACGGGGTAACGCTAATCCCGTAATTACGGAGGCCATAGTGCATGGACAGTTGTAGGTAATAATAGGTTTGATCCAAGGCAGTTGCGACTTGGCTGCGGTCTAAGACTGAGCGAAACGTCGTCAAATGGTTCCTCTCCTACGTGCGCGGGTTTTTGAGAAATTGTTCCAGCCACGGTATTGCGACTGTTCTTAGTGGTTGCTGTGTTTACCACCGGACGAAAGGGGGGGAACTGCAGTTCCTTGGATCAAGAGCTTTCACCAGCATTAAGGCACACTACGCCTTTCCTCCCATGAAATTAAGAAAACTTTGGAGAGCTAATGTATGTAACGTTGTGTAATATATGCGGGTATTCAACATTGAGGACACCCCCAGTGAAAAGTAGGAGTGCCATAAATACACTACGAGAAAACACAGTAAGTGTTCGGGGCCCAAGACTGTTCAACAGCTTCCCACCAGGCATAAGGGGCATTACCAGTAGACGCATGGCAGCCTTCAAGAGGGAACCACAGCCAGGCTGTGGTTCTAACGTTGGACATGTGGCCAGCAGTAACAGCCTGGTTGATCAGGTCCTGATCCACCGGGAAGCCTGGTCAAGGACTTAGCCTCGGGGGCGTTGAACCCCGGAATACCCTCCCGGTAGATACGTTTCGCTCACCAGGGGCTGCTAGAATCCTATTGGGCGAAACTCATCTAAAGTGATTTAATACGTTCCCCTGAGGACCCCAGTGGAAATAAGTCACTGACTTTTTTTGGGTTATCCTAGGTAATTAACACAATGTGTTAATTATACTTATGTGTACCTGTGCCTAAATAAATTTACTTACCCATGGACGTTAATCACCAAGTTAACCTTACTGTTGTTACAGTTGTCAGTCGAGTGTCAGGTTTTGTCAGTACTATAGGAGACACTCGCCAGATCATACTATTGTCTTCTGAGAGAACAAGAGCTCGTGCGAGGGAAGAAAAAAAGCCTCTCTCTCTCTCACCTCCTGCCTTAGTAACTGCTTCCTCCGTTGGATAGTGTTTTTTTAATTTTTTTTGCATGTGATTTTATCTGTTGGAGGGAACGAAACGTTATTTTTCAACAGCAGAAGTATGTATGTATTGTGTTTAACGAGGTATGAAGTTGGGTTAACGTTATGGAAGTGCGAGAGAGTGTAGTTTTGAGGTTTGGCAGCGTGGGTGCCCCCAGGATGTACACTGAGAGCCGTCACCTGCCCACCACTGTGTTATTCATCCCCCCTACCTCCCTCCTTCCTTCCCTCTCTCCCTCCTGCCTGATCTCTTTTCCTTCTTACCTGCCTTCTCTCCCTTTCCCTCCTGTCTGCCCTCTCTCTCCCTTTCCCTCCTATCTGGCCTCTCTCTCCCTCTTCCTCCTACCTGCCCACTTTCTCATTCCATCTCCCCTTCTTCTCCCTCCGTCCCTCTTCCTCCTACTTGCCCTCCCTCTCCCTTCTACCTTCCCTCCCTCTTCCTCCTACCTGCCCTCCCTCCGCCACTCGTCCCTCCCTCACCTATTATGTCGCGTTTCCTTTCTGAGAGGTAATAGTCACTGCTGTGCATTTTTCCAGCAGAGGCTGCCGACGACTCATGTGATATGGAACAAGTGATAACTACGTACTTCACTTCTTTTGTGTCCTTATGCGCATTTGTAGGCGCTTCAGATCACCTAGTATGGCCATGGTGCTATTTTATTTTCACAATTGCAACAGCATGTGTAGTAATATGAAATAGAAATAGTTTTTTTTTTTTTTACCCATTTAATCTTTCTAAATGAAAGTCTTTGGATTTGATTTGCTATATTTAATGTAACTTTTCGAACTTGCGTATCTTCTTCCGAAAGTTTCCTGCAGCTTATCGTTGAGCAAGTTTCTCTGACGGCTTTTTTGAAGTGCAAGCATTTGGCATTTTCCGGTTCATCCTCTTGGCCAGGTGTGGCAATAATCAGGAGACTTAATCAAGAACAAGCGGCTCGGTGGAAATTTTTTTTCGCTCAGAGTGCATGTTGTGGAAAGCAGACGAATTTAAGTGGGAAAAGAGGCGAGCTTTGGGGAAAATATCGTTGCTTGTAATACTCTGCTAGCTTGGTTAATATAGGAGGTAAATCATCTTGATACTAGGACTTTTTTTGTGTTAAAATATTGTTGCCTGTAATACTCTGTTGCTTGGTTAATATATAAGGTTAATCTTCTTGATACTAGGGCTTTATTTGTTAAAATATTGTTGTTTTTGTTCTTGTTAATACTGTCAGCTCTTATAGCTCCTCTATTCAGCGCAAATTTTTGACAAATGCAATTAAAACAAGGCTTCCAGAATTGAACAGTACGTACAATGGAGACTCACCAGCGACTCAATTTTGGATGTCCTTGTTCAGTTGCACTGGCAAAAAAATATCGCACTGTATAGACTAGTGTTTTTAAGAGAGATGACCCATCAGTAGTTTCTGGAACGAAGTTAAACTCATTATGAGAGCGAGGAAGAATAAACAAAGAGCGAGACTGACAGTCTCAAGTTGACATTACATGTTATTGTATACGGTGTATTCTTTAGTGTATTTCTCTCGATAGACGCACAGATACGAGTGTATATACTCTGAAGGGAGTCTCTCTCTCTCATATATATTATATATATATATATATATATATATATATATATAATATTATATATATATATATATATATATATATATATTAATATATATATATATATATATATATATATATATATATATATGGATGGGAAACGTGTGTGTGCGCTTTCTCGCTTGCAAAGTGAAGTTTGCGTTTAATACTTATGAACCGCACATTAAGTTTGTGAAAATAATAATAACAATAATAATAATAATGATAAATTAATAAATATGAGCTTCATGGGAGATAAGATCGCAAATTCATTTAGAATCGATGTTAATAAATGGATTTCAGACACTGAGTTTGCTTTAATAACAAAGAATGGGATTGAAAGCAGTATTTGGGGGTCCGAAAGATGTAGATCTCTCATACGACACCAGATTATATACACCGAGAGGTGTATGACTTGGTGTATATACCCTCAAAATTTACTTTAATCCATATTTTAGGGATTAAAGTATTCTTTAACTGATGGTGAATAGGTGACATGCAGCCTTAACAATAGGCCATAAACCCAATTAACAAACCAAGTTTCAGTATATGTACACGCATATCAATAGGTACTCCTCTGAGATATACTCATTTTTCGATATATATACACCTGCTGAAGACTGCATATCCACATCTTCAGATATACATCTCTCGGTGAATATACGCTTAGAGATATGCACCATTCGATGTAGATATCCGTCTTGTAAAGTTAAGAGTGTATGGTGGGAATGTACGAGTGTGTGGTAGCTGGTGTGAGGGAGTGTGTGGTGTGTGAGACAGTGGTGGTGACTAGAGGAAGGTTGGGAGGGCATGTAGCGTGTTTAGTGGGGTGTAAGTAGTGCGTTGATCAAGATTTATGCTACCAGGGTAGCTCTCTCAAGATTAGTGATGTCACTATGGTATTCGTTATTGTTTTGTAGTAATGGAAGCCTCGAAGGATGTTTTGTAGTGATGGAAACCACCAAGGCTGTTTTTTTTTGTGATGGAAGCCTCGAAGAATGTTTTTTAATGATGGAAGCCTCAGAGGATATTTTGTAATGATAGAAGCCTCGATGAATATTTTGTAGCGATGGAAGCCTCAAAGCCTGTTTTGTAGTGATGGAAGCCTCGAAGGATGTTTTGTAGGAATGGAAGCCTCGAAGGATGTTTTGTAGTGATAGAAGCCTCAAAGGCTGTTCCGTAGTGATGAAAGCCACAAAGGCGGTTCTGCAGTGATGGAAGTCTCAGTGAATCTTACCCCCTTTTATCAAGAGAATCATCTGCTATTAGCGAGTTGTTCGAGGCGAGAGTCTACCAAACTCAGGACCGGTGCTCCACTGTAGCGTGTTTACAAACTTATGTATCTGTTGAGGTTATCAAGGTACCAAGACGAATCAACACTGTTCCGTTCTAGAGAAAGCAACTTACCACAGAAATTATAATCTAAAGTGTATAGAACTTAGGCTGCTTGGGAAAAAGCGAAATGAGTTCTAGATGAGAATTCGAAGTCTAATTAATAGCTTCTCAACGTTCGCAGGAAAATTAAAAAATAATTGTTAGGCTTGGCATCAAGTGTTATGAGTAACAATTACAGAATTATTACTTGGGCTGAATATATGGCTAAAATATACGGTCTGAAGTTTTGAGACTGATCGTGGGTTCTATCCCCGCCCGTGGTATGGTTTGGCTAGTAAGGTCAAACTTTTTATTATGCGGTTCATTTCTGCTCTTCCCTTGTAATAAAGTTGTCTAGAATTACCGACAATATGTAAAGTAAAAGGACACAAGTGCAACTAATGTGACATTTTATTGTGGCAACGTTTCGCTCTCCAGGAGCTTTAACCCCAAGCCGATTGAATAAAATGTCCTTGGAGAGCGGAAACGTTGTGGAATAATTAAAATGATCACATCTTAGTTGCACGTGTCCTTTTACTTCCCATTGCCTCATTCCTTATGTTGGAGAGCGGCTCTGATTTAGGAATTGGGGATTTAAAAAGCCTATCCCTTTACATCGGAGCTTAATGCCTCACGGTTAGGCCTTTTTAAATCACCAGTTCAAAATGCTTTAATCTCAGATATGGGCATACTGAGATTAATGTACACTGTAAGGGTATATAAACTGAGATGTTTAGCCCTCCACGTGTATATGCACGGTTGCCCACAATGCACACACACTAAGAGGAATATATGCACCAGAATATATACAAGCTTGAACGGACATAAGTGCCCTGGAAAGTATAAAGAAAATATTGAGAAAACTAAGGCCATTTTTGAGAATCCCTGCTTCGGAGCTACGTTAAAAACTGAACTTGTGAAACATGTGGAATAAAGGAACACTGAAGTGTTCCAGTGAAAGATAGGCACAATTACCAAGGAATGCAAATGTGCATAAAATTTCTTGGGTATAATTCACAATAGTAGATTCGTACTTAGGCAGTAGGAAATTGCAAATTTTGTGTTAGTCGTAGATGGGTGTAAGTAGCGTCGTGTGGGTAGATACATGGGTTAGGTATGAGTGGGGATGGTTGATGGTGAGTTGAACTTGCCTAGGATGAGGCAGCAGGCCTACCCAGTGCTTCATTGTTATTGAAGACAAGGATAAATTGCAGAACCTTTACATGATATGAAGTTCTACACAGAGCTAAACGTTGCGCCAATAAAAGTTTGTTTTGCAATCTGTGTCTTTTCCTTCTTCGGTGCGTTTCATCCCTCTCCTCTTGCGTGTTCGTAGGATTCCCTGGATTGTGATAGTGTCGCAGTCACGGTCCTTGGATGAGGAACTCTGCATTTGTTTAAATACGGATATTTTCTCATGGAATTTTTTAAGCGTTGTATGAGCCAACGGATTTAGTGTTTTTCATTACTTTGAAAAATCCTGTGATAATCATTGTTGTATGTGAAAAGACGGTAATCCCCTCCTCAAGGATTGATATATCCTCTGTGGTGCTGTGGTAAAGGGCAGATAAGCAATCGCAACACCGCCAGGCAGTCGGTTGAGTTCCAAGCACTCCGTTAAATTGATATACAGAATTTGTTTCTGAGGCTTTCTACTGTCCCAGCCTTTAGCAATAAAAACTTCCTTTACCCCCGCTCCCACCAACCTTGACTATTACGACCACAACCTCTACTGCCCTCCACACCTCTAGATTTATCCATCCTCCTAGTCATCCAGTTTTGCTCCACCCTAACATAATAATTTTTAAAGAGGTGGACTGGTAAGCTAGCGGAAGGCCGAGGTCAGATGACCAAGAGCTCCAGTTGGTCATCATATGACTAAGACACGCATCAGGAAACATTTCTCCTGTTTCCTGACAGACCTTTCCTAACCTAACCTCTCTTAATGTCTGAACCACCTCACACCTGTCTTAAAGTCTTTCAGAGCACATAACCAGCGTACTGATCCCGGAGTTCTGTCCCAGATCTCTCTCAAAGCACTGTCTCAGAGTGTAGTAATTGAAATGTTACACCCACATCCGCCTACACTCAGGGTGACATCTGGTTGTGTAGGCGGTGTCGCCAAGTGCCTTCATGTTGGTTCTCTCTCCTCTAGTAGACGTGGTTTTGTGATTGTCATGACGCCGGAAAAATAGTATATTTTACCGTGAAGATTTAATAATAAATTGTCCATTCAATAAGTGCATGAATTCGCAATTACAAAGCAAGGTTCATCAATTAGAGAACTTCTTGCTACATGTAGCCTAGCGTTCTTCACCTCCCCATGTTCACTTTATGCACCCTCAGTTTGTACTGGCTACGTAGAGTTCTCGGAGAGCGAAACTTACCCGTAATAAATATCTCACGTTAGCTAACATAATCATATTGAAAGTCATGAGTCAGGGGATTGGACAGGTGCCGTACCTGGGTATAGCCTAGTCGATACTTCCTCACTACCTCAACAGTAAACTACTCGAACGAGAAGCTGGTTGCTTTTGTATCCTAAGTTTCCCTGACGGATATATCGCTTAAGTCTTTCAGGAACTGAAGCGTTGATTTTTCCACTGCAGTTGTACATGGGAAAGACAGATAGCAGAGGGCTTAAAAGTCCACATCGAGGCTATATACAGAGAACCATCTGCTTCTCTCTCTAGATTAAGGATTATGGTGTGTTATGTGAATGAGACGAGGATAGTAGCTGCTAGTGCCATCTTCAATAGATACGTAGCCCCTTCTCCCATTATACATGACGAACGTATGGTATACAGCAAGTTAAGTGACTACGGTGTATTGTCTTCTCCCGCTGCCACAGTTAAGTACCCCTCAAGGGAGGTTCCTTGACGCAGGTGAAGGGCTCATGACCAAGGGAATTGGATCTGTACTCCAATTCCCTGAATTGAGCCCGAATGCCTTCTATCGCCCCCCTCCCCGCAAG
>NC_069402.1:77144139-77316639 GCF_026875155.1 Cherax quadricarinatus
CACTTCACACTCTTCTTTCTTCCTTTCTTCTTATTCTGTTTCTTCACACACACACACACACACACACACACACACACACACACACACACACACACACACACACACACACACACACACACACATATATATAATATATATATATATATATATATATATATATATATATAATATATATATATATATATATATATATAATATATATAAAAATATATATATATATATATATATATATAATGCGCGCACACACACACCAAGAGTGTGTTAATATCTGCCATAGTGAGTGGGATTCGAACCCACGGCAAGGCGGCCCTAAAACGAGGGGATTCATTTAGCTACTGCACCATGAAGACTATACCAACACTAATGTAGTGACCACCTTCAAGGCTGAGTGAGGGACTGATTACCTCATCTGTTTACCTTTCATTAGCTCTGTACTAAATTGAAGAGTGCAGCTGATGGGCGAGACGTCTTCAGAATCAAGACAGGTATTGCACATGTGTCTGAGACATTAATCTCCATCACTGCTACCAGCCAGGTGTTTCATGTGTCTGGGACATCAACCTCCAACACTGCTACCAGCCAGGTGTTGCACGTGTCTGAGACATCAACCTCCAACACTGCTACCAGCTACACACATCGTGAACCACACGAGCTTCAAATTTATTCATGAAAATGTGACCCATATGGGTTTAGTGCCGGTAATAAGAAAAATAAAAATAATAATAACGATAATAAAAATAATAATTGTGTGGATTGCACATTGTGTAGATTAGCTATATTTTTGGACAACGTTTATATCTGTTAAGCTCAAAATATCACCAAACTTGGTCAGCGAAGCTTATCTCTTCAGCACTTGTGGGTAGCGTGCCACTTAGTGCCAGACACTTGATCTTCCTGTGTACTGCCACTTAGTGCCAGACACTTGATCTTCCTGTATACTGCCACTTAGTGCCAGACCCTTGATCTTCCTGTGTACTGCCACTTAGTGCCTGACACTTGATCTTCTTGTATACTGCCACTTAGTGCCAGACACTTGATCTTCCTGTATACATCCACTTAGTGCCAAAGGAATTCTGCCATACTGTGACAAGACAGAATATATAAAATAAGCTTCTGTTGACTACGTTTTTGTTCGTGAAATCGCTTATTCAAGTTATGTAGCGTTGAACCTGGGATAACCCAGTCATGTCTAAGGTTAGTTAAGTCGGTATGAAACATGTATACTACACGAGGGTCGTTGAGACTGCGTGTCACCAGTACACCAGCGACTACTATAATCCCAGAAGTGGGGGATTTAAGTAAACTTTCGGTGTATGCGTGTTTGCACCGAGACATATACATCTCTCAGTTTACATTCCATTCGTGATGTAGTGGGTTAGAAACCCGACAAGTTGAAGAATGAGACACTTGTACGATATTTGGAAACTGTTGCACACGTGTCTTACCAACTTTTCGATATTATGTACCATTATCGTATTTATGCGATAAATATTACTGTGGGAATAACGTGTTAAGAGGCAAGGTGACGCTGTAGGGGAGTGCTGTTATTAGACAGCCTCTGCTGTATGCACTCTTCTTGCCATGTGTTTTCCTTGGCTTATCTCTCATTTCCTCTTGTGTTTTACTCCTCTCGTCTTTTCATTTCCATTCTTTTTGTTCAGTCCTTGAGAATAAGAAGGGCAGACGCTCTAGAGAGTCAATCTCTCTCTCTCTCTCTCTCTCTCTCTCTCTCTCTCTCTCTCTCTCTCTCTCTCTCTCTCTCTCTCTCTCTCTCTCTCTCTCTCTCTTTCAGCCAGTCCAGTGATCCACATTAGATGGGATGTCTTCTAGCACCTCCTTTCTGTGAATAAATGTTAGTCTTATGTGTCAGCACTTCCCTCCACGGCCTATATAGCAAGATATCCATATCTGTGTATTTCAGAACTGTCTTCCTAACTCCCTCAGTGTTGTAACACACCTCCCCATGTCTTCATAACTCCTTCGGTGTTGTAACACACTTCCCCCCTGTCTTACTAACTCCCTCAGTGTTGTAACACACCTCCCCATGTCTTCATAACTCCTTCGGTGTTGTAACACACTTCCCCATGTCTTACTAACTCCCTCAGTGTTGTAACACACCTCCCCATGTCTTCATAACTCCTTCGGTGTTGTAACACACTTCCCCATGTCTTACTAACTCCCTCAGTGTTGTAACACACCTCCCCATGTCTTACTAACTCCCTCAGAGTTGTAACACACTTCCCCATGTCTTACTAACTCCCTCAGAGTTGTAACACACCTCCCCATGTCTTACTAACTCCCTCAGAGTTGTAACACACTTCCCCATGTCTTACTAACTCCCTCAGAGTTGTAATACACCTCGCCATGTCTTACTAACTCCCTCAGAGTTGTAACACACTTCCCCATGTCTTACTAACTCCCTCAGTGTTGTAACACACCTCCCCATGTCTTCCTAACTCCTTCGGTGTTTTAACACACCTCCCCATGTCTTACTAACTCCCTCAGTGTTGTAACACACCTCCCCATGTCTTACTAACTCCCTCAGAGTTGTAACACACCTCCCCATGTCTTACTAACTCCCTCAGTGTTGTAACACACCTCCCCATGTCTTCCTAACTCCCTCAGAGTTGTAACACACTTCCCCATGTCTTACTAACTCCCTCAGAGTTGTAACACACCTCCCCATGTCTTACTAACTCCCTCAGAGTTGTAACACACCTCCCCATGTCTTACTAACTCCCTCAGTGTTGTAACACACCTCCCCATGTCTTACTAACTCCCTCAGTGTTGTAACACACCTCCCCATGTCTTACTAACTCCCTCAGTGTTGTAACACACCTCCCCATGTCTTCCTAACTCCTTCGGTGTTTTAACACACCTCCCCATGTCTTACTAACTCCCTCAGTGTTGTAACACACCTCCCCATGTCTTACTAACTCCCTCAGAGTTTTAACACACCTTCCCATGTCTTACTACTCCCTCAGAGTTGTAACACACCTCCCCATGTCTTACTAACTCCCTCAGAGTTGTAACACACCTCCCCATGCCTTACTAACTCCCTCAGAGTTGTAATACACCTCCCCATGTCTAACTAACTCCCTCAGAGTTGTAACACACTTCCCCATGTCTTACTAACTCCCTCAGTGTTGTAACACACCTCCCCATGCCTTACTAACTCCCTCAGAGTTGTAATACACCTCCCCATGTCTTACTAACTCCCTCAGTGTTGTAACACACCTCCCCATGCCTTACTAACTCCCTCAGAGTTGTAACACACCTCCCCATGTCTTACTAACTCCCTCAGTGTTGTAACACACCTCCCCATGCCTTACTAACTCCCTCAGTGTTGTAATACACCTCCCCATGCCTTACTAACTCCCTCAGAGTTGTAACACACCTCCCCATGTCTTACTAACTCCCTCAGTGTTGTAACACACCTCCCCATGTCTTACTAACTCCCTCAGTGTTGTAACACGCCTCCCCATGTTCTAGTATCTCCCTCAGAGTTGCTACCCTTCTTCCTTCAAGAAGTGGGAGGGAGAGTTTGAGTTGCTTCGACGTCTCTAAAATGTTCTTGATCCGAGGAGTTGAAGGTAGCCACCCCTTCCACGAATTAAACCTGATTATCTCCTGTTCCACGGGTTCTTTTCCCATGGTTGTGATAACTTAGATCTTCCTAGCTTGGCTGGCAGGTGTGACACACACACACACACACACACACACACACACACACACACACACACACCACACACACACACACACACACACACACACACACACACACACGCAGTTCAGACATTGAGGACATCACTTATGAGAGGCCCCTTGGGACAGGCCAAACTATAAAAGGGGGGACTACACAGGTATGAGAAACTTCCTGCAGGAGGTTCAGTGGGACAGAGAAATGGTAGGAAAATCAGTAAACGAGATGATGGAATATGTGGCAACAAAGTGCAAGGAGGCAGAGGAAAATTTTGTTCCCAAGGGAAACGGAAATAATAGGAAGACCAAAACGAGTCCTTGGTTTACCCGAAGGTGTAGGGAGGCAAAAACTAAGTGCAACAGAGAATGGAAAAGGTACAGGAGGCATAGGACCCAGGAAAACAAGGAGATTAGTAGAAGAGCCAGAAACGAGTATGCACAGATAAGGAGGGAGGCCCAGCGACAGTATGAAAACGACATAGCATCGAAAGTCAAATCTGACCCGAAACTGCTGTATAGCCACATTAGGAGGAAGACAACAGTCAAGGACCAGGTGATAAGGCTGAGGAAAGAAGGTGGAGAACTCACAAGAAACGATCAAGAGGTATGTGAGGATCTAAACAAGAGATTTAAGGAAGTATTTACAGTAGAGACAGGAAGGACTCTGTGGGGACAGACCAGACGGGGACACCAGCAAGGAATACACCAACAAGTGTTGGACGACATACATACAGATGAGGAGGAGGTGAAGAAACTGCTAAGGGACATCGATACCTCAAAGGCAATGGGACCAGACAACATCTCCCCGTGGGTCCTTAGAGAGGGAGCAGATATGTTGTGCGTGCCACTTACCACAATCTTCAACACATACCTGGAAACTGGGCAACTACCTGAGGTATGGAAGACGGCAAATGTAGTTCCCATTTTTAAAAAAGGAGACAGAAAAGAGGCACTAAACTATAGACCTGTGTCATTGACGTGTATAGTATGCAAAATTATGGAGAAGATTATCAGGAGGAGAGTGGTGGAGCACCTGGAACGGAACAGGAGTATAAATGCCAACCAGCACGGATTCACGGAAGGCAAATCCTGTGTCACAAACCTTCTGGAGTTTTATGATAAAATAACAGAAGTAAGAAAAGAGAGAGAGGGGTGGGTTGATTGCATCTTCTTGGACTGCAAGAAGGCCTTTGACACAGTTCCTCACAAGAGATTAGTGCAGAAGCTAGAGCATCAGGCGCATATAACAGGAAGGGCACTGCAATGGATCAGAGAATACCTGACAGGGAGGCAACAACGAGTCATGGTACGTAATGATGTATCACAGTGGGCACCTGTGACGAGCGGGGTCCCACAGGGGTCGGTCCTAGGACCAGTGCTATTTTTGGTATATGTGAACGACATGACGGAAGGGTTAGACTCAGAAGTGTCCCTGTTTGCAGATGATGTGAAGTTAATGAGGAGAATTAAATCTGATGAGGACCAGGCAGGACTTCAAAGAGACCTGGACAGACTGGACACCTGGTCCAGCAAATGGCTTCTCGAATTTAATCCTGCCAAATGCAAAGTCATGAAGATGGGGGAGGGGCACAGAAGACCACAGACAGAGTATAGGCTAGGTGGCCAAAGACTGCAAACCTCACTCAAGGAGAAAGATCTGGGGGTGAGTATAACACCGAGCATGTCTCCGGAAGCACACATCAATCAGATAACTGCTGCAGCATATGGCGCCTGGCAAACCTGAGAACAGCATTCCGATACCTTAGTAAGGAATCATTCAAGACACTGTACACCGTGTATGTCAGGCCCATACTGGAGTATGCAGCACCTGTTTGGAACCCGCACTTGATAAAGCACGTCAAGAAACTAGAGAAAGTACAAAGGTTTGCGACAAGGTTAGTTCCAGAGCTAAGGGGAATGTCCTATGAGGAAAGATTAAGGGAAATCGGCCTGATCACACTGGAGGACAGGAGGGTCAGGGGAGACATGATAACGACATATAAAATACTGCGTGGAATAGACAAGGTGGACAAAGACAGGATGTTCCAGGGAGGGGACACAGAAACAAGAGGCCACAATTGGAAGTTGAAGACACAAATGAGTCAGAGAGATAGTAGGAAGTATTTCTTCAGTCATAGAGTTGTAAGGCAGTGGAATAGCCTAGAAAATGACGTAGTTGGAGGCAGGAACCATACACAGTTTTAAGACGAGGTTTGATAAAGCTCATGGAGCGGGGAGAGAGAGGGCCCAGTAGCAACCGGTGAAGAGGCGGGGCCAGGAGCTAAGACTCGACCCCTGCAACCACAAATAGGTGAGTACAAATAGGTGAGTACACACACACACACACACACACACGCGCGCGCGCGCGCGCGCCACACACACACACACACGCGCGCGCGCGCGCACACACACACACACACACACACAAATGTAGCTTCAAGAAACTTTGAACTTTGTCAGGGTAAAGATTTATTCTGTATCTTTGTTCCTTTACCAGTTTTGGTCGAAAGAATCTGTCTCTCTCTCTCTCTCTCTCTCTCTCTCTCTCTATATATATATATATATATATATATATATATATATATATATATATATATATATATATATAACGTAAATAACAACAGTCCTCGGCAGACAGCCTCGCTGACGACTTTCAAATCCTCTGCTGTCTGTCTTTTTCCATTTTCCATGTATTCTAATGTAATCTCCTTCCTCCCTTTCATTTTCCCTCTTCCCCTTCCTTCCTTCCTTTCTCCCTCTTCCCCTTCCTTCCTTTCTCCCTCCTTTCCTCACTTCCTTGCCTTTCCTTCCCACCTTCCTCTCTTCTCCTTCTCTCCTCTCCCTCCCTATTCCATCGCTCCCTCTCTACTTTCCTCCCTACCTAACTACCTCCCTCTCTCCTCCCTACCTTCCTCTTTCCTCTCTCCATCCTCCCTCTTAGCTCCTTCCTCCCTCCTTCCCTACTCTCCTCCCTCCCTACTCTCCTCCCTCCCTCTTAAGTGTAATAAAAGTTAACACTTCCTGGAATAAAGTGTAAATCTTACACTTCGAAATCATAATAATAATATCATTAAGCAAATGATCATTATCAACTTACATTATTTTTCTAAGATCCAATAATAACCACAAAAAATATATTACATTTTTATTTATTTTTTAAATATGGTTTGTGAAGTTGCGTCATGACTTGAGATCCTTCATTATTGTGTTTTATAAGTGGGAAGAAGAGGAGGAAATCTGGTGTAATTACTTTGATTACGTAATTAGGAAAACATCCAATATTTTGTGACCTTGTGAGGTGTTGGGTGGGGGTGAGGGTTGTTCTGGTAGGGGTGTTGGTGGGAATGGTAATGGTGAGGGTAGAGGTAGTGGTGGGGCTGGTGGTTGAAAGTGTTGTGGTAGTGGGAATGGTGGTGGTGGTGGTGGCAGTAGATGGTAAAGACAAGAAGGTACTAGAGTGCTCACACTGAGGCTGTCTGCTGAGAACTATCAACTTCTCTCTAGATTAAGCCCCTCAAGGAAGGTTCCTTGATGTTGGTGAGGGGCTTTTGATTTAGGGAATTGGATCTGTGCTCCAGTTCCCCGAATTAAGCCTGAATGCCTTCCACATCCCCCCCCCCAGGCGCTGTATAATCCTCCGGGTTTAGCGCTTCCCCCTTGATTATAATAATAATAATCCCTAGATTAAGAACTCATGTATTATCTAGGTGTGAGTCACGGAAGAGTAGTGATAGTGTGATCCGTCGGGGCTATTTTTTAATATCCTTATTTGCTGGGGTAAATACAAGACTTTTGCAAACAGTCTGCATTGATTGAATCGAAAAAATCTAAATGCGGTAGGAAAACGTTGAAAAACTAACGTTTTATAAGCGTCATTTTGTAGGCCATCTCTAGCACGCATCCTTTGGGAATCCCGAAGACCATGATGGGGGTCTCTGACCTGGCCCGGGGATCTTACGTGGCCCCTGACCTGCCCTTGGGCCCGGGGCAGGAAATAGTGGGAATTAGGGCTGTGGGACATGTAGGCTTCATTTTATGTTGTGTTTCATATCACTACGTTTGTTTTTCTTGACACCAATGGAATCCTGCCAGTGTTGCTGCTGTGGGGGGTGTAAGGTTGTTTGCCTCGCCTGCTAAGTCATTGTTGCAGCAACAGTAGAAGTAGTAGTAACAGCAGCAATAGCAGCAGCAACAGTAATAGCAACAGCGGCGATACCATCAGCAACAGTAATTTAATAGCAGCAAACAGGAGCAGAATCGGTGGCAAGCGCAACAGTAGCAATAGCAGCAGTATGAGGCACAGCAATAACAGCAATAACAAAGCAGCATTAACAGAAGCAATAGCAGCATTAGTAGAAGTAATACCAGCAACAACAGAATCAGCATCAGTAACAGCAACAGTAATAGCAGCAGCAACAGAAGCAGGGTCAGTAACAGCAGCAACAACAGAAGAGCATCAGTAACAGAAGCAGCGTCAGTAACAGCAGAAGTAATAGCAACAACAGAAGAGCATCATTAACAGCAGCAGCAACAGAAGCAGCATCAGTAACAGCAACAGCAACAGCAGAAGCAGCATCAGTAACAGCAACAGCAGAAGCAGCATCAGTAACAGCAGCAGCAACAACAGAAGCAGCATTAGTAACAGCAGCAGCAACAACAGAAGCAGCATTAGTAACAGCAGCAGTAACAACAGAAGCAGCATTAGTAACAGCAGCAGCAACAACAGAAGCAGCATTAGTAGCAGCAGCAGCAACAACAGAAGTAGCATCAGTAACAACAGCAGCAACAACATACTGTGTCAGGTCTCCTGACGGGGAGGCTTCAGGTGGGTGTGGTGTCAGCCAGCGTGTGGTGGGTTACGTCGTCAAGTCTCCTGACGTGGAGGCTTCAGGTGGGTGTGGTGTCAGCCAGCGTGTGGTGGGTTACGTCGTCAGTCTCCTGACGTTGGAAGCTTCAGTGGGTGTGGTGTCACTAGCGTGTGGTGGGTTACGTCGTCAAGTCTTCCTGACTGGAGCTTCAGGTGGGTGTGGTGTCACAGCGTGTGGTGGGTTACGATCGTCAAGTCTCCTGACGTGGAGGCTTCAGGTGGGTGTGGTGTCAGCCAGCGTGTGGTGGGTTACGTCGTCAAGTCTCCTGACGTGGAGGCTTCAGGTGGGTGTGGTGTACAGCCAGCGTGTGTGGTTACGTCGTCTAAAAGTCTCCTGACGTGAGAAAACTTCAGGTGGACAGCGTTGCAGTTTTATTTGTTTTCATTTGCTTTTCGTTTCTAGTTAACTTTTAATTAGGCGGAATGTCAGTGTTACTTTTAATGTTTGTGTGTAGCTCTATCATAACTAAACGTGATAAATATGTCTTCCTTGCTACTCACTGTCAGTGTTAATGATTTTAGGATTAATGTTGAATCACCAGTCTTGCCCCGAGGATGCAATCAGCAGTGAAGGACACTTTACAGGAAAAAAAAGTGGATTGATCGTGTCACATCCTGTGACTCTCAAGACACTTAGACTGAACAGTTAATGTGGAACGTACGTAGTTGTTCACCACTGAAGCCACTCCCTGGAGAACCTAATTTATTGGAAACTTTAGTTGTTTAAAACTTTGAAAAACGTAATTGGAAGCTTGAAAAAAAAGTTTTAGTGGATCAGCGTTAAGTGATTTTTTTTATTTATTTATTAAATTTTGAATTTACAGTGAATTCGTAAGTCAATGGAACTGACATATGAACGTAAATAGGACGGATTTAGTGTTAGTTTGTGGAGATATTGAAGAACGGAAGAAACTGCTCGTTGCAGTGTGTAGGAACGTTGCTATGTCGAGATTTGAGGACGAAAACGGAACAGCTTTGAAGCCATGATACGGTCACCCTTCAATGGTTAGGGAGGAAGTATTGAGGCACGTGGTGGTGGTGTTGTTGAACCACTACCGCCAGAGAGGGCTGGTGACGGTGACGGAGGTGAGGCTGGCCATGACCTGCCTTCTGGCCCTCGGTCTCTTCGACGACAGCACCCATACCCAGCACTTGATCCTTCAGGAACCTGACGATAATGCCAGCCACCTCCCTTCTGAGAATCTGGGGCAACGAGAATCTGCATCACATCAGCAGGAGCAGGACATGGAAAGACGCGTGGAGCAACAGCAGCCAGAGAACCTGGACCAGCCTGACATGTGGGTCCCAGACCAGCAGGGACCCACGTACTTGCAGCAGCAGGAATCTGGGGACCTGCAGCAGCACGAATCTCAGAACCTGCAGCAGCAGGAACCGAAGTACCTGCAGCAGCGGGAACCCAAGTACCTGCAGCAGCAGGAATCCGGGTACCTACAGCAGCAGGAATCCAAGGACCTGCAGCAGCAGGAACCCGAGTACCTGCAGTGGCAGGAACCCGAGGACCTGGACCATCAGGAACGAGCAGACCTGAACGACCAGGAACTCCTGCACCTGATAAACAAGCAGGATCCAGAAGATCAATACCAGCAGGGTACGGACGACCTGTACCAGCAGGTCATGAGCAACGAATTCAGTCATGAGGAAAAACTGACGAAAGACCTGGATCAGCAGGACATGAGAAACCTGGACCAGCAAGAGCCGGAGGACTTCTGGCACCAGGACCTGGAGTGCCAGGACTCCGGGAACCTGGACTTGGAGCATAAGGACTCTGAGGATCACCTTCATCAGTATCCTGATGACCTGAAGAAAGAAAACATCTATCTTTCCTCTAACCAATACATGCATGAGTCTTCCGTTTCTGATACCGAAGAACTGACGGAGGAAGTGGAAGATGACTTCGAAGAGGGGGAAGAGGAAGAGGAGGAGAGTTACAGAACTGCCCAAGAAAATTGGACAGGGAGTGATACTTGTGGGGATGATGATGATAGCGTGGAAGAACAATTAGAGGTGAGTATCGTTTATGAAGAGGAAGAGGAAGATAGTGGGGAAGAGAACGATGATAATGTGAGCAGCGAGGAGCGCTTGGTTATTGATGACGATAGTGAAGAAAGCGAGACACGGGAAGCTGGAGCCATGAAAACAGATGGCAACTTGCTTGAAGAAGGTCTTGAAAGTAAATTCGAGCCCGAGCGTGGCAAGGGAGATAGCGATCATTCAGTCACTCCTACGATAGAGGAATATGATAGAGAATGGAAAAGCGAAAGAAAACGGAGTATGGACCCAGCAGGGGAACTATTGTGCGATGAGGAAGGTAACTGGGAAAACCTGAACATTATTGACTTTAGAGAAGATGTTTTTCATAGTACATTTTATGATGAATCGATGTTGGGCGATTATAATGATGCTATTGACAGGGAAAGAACAGTTCACCCTCGAGAAGTACCTAGTGAAATTAGGAATGTGAAATGTGATTATAGTGATGAAAAAGAGAATCAGTCGCTAGTAGTGTGTGCTGTTGACTGTACACACAATGTTGAAGCTGAAGTTGGAAATGATATTAGAACAAAATCTGAAAGTGATTCATTTTTCGAAGCCTGGGAGAGTGAGCATGATAGCCACAAAAGAAGGGAAGGGGGATGCAGTGATAAAACAGAGAAAGAGGGATTAAAACAAACTACTTTGACTACGACAGTGGAAATGAAGAGTGACGAGGTAGTGGTTCCAGGTAGCAAGTGGGTCCTGGACGTCCCACCGCCTCTTCCAGGCCCCAGATGTACTTGTGAGACACAAGGGACACCTCCATGGAAGCTGGCTTCTCCTCCACCTGCGGCCCTCGAGTACGTATCTAAGAGACCTCCTTCATTTACTGGGATACCTGGTTCCTTTACCGAGTTAACCGAATCGTTCACCGGGTTACCAGAGTCGTTTACAGGGATACTAGAATCGTTAGCCGAGTTATCCGAGTCGGTTATTGGATTACTTGAGTCTGAGTCTGGGTTACCTGAGCCTCTTTCGGGAGTACCCGAGTCTGTTAAAGGGATATGCGAGTCTGTTCCTGGGTTAATGGATGCTCTACCTGCACTACACGAGTGTGGGTTACCGGATACTGCCGCAGACGTACTCGAGTCCGCTCCTGCGCAACATGATCCTGCAAGTCAGCCACCCGAACCTGCAGCAGCAGCTGTCACCATCAACGTCACTTCAGCCGACCAGCAGGTGGTGACAGTTGAACGTGGCCGGCTCCGAAGTGCTGACATCACCTCCGAAGTAGTACTGAGGCAAGGAGAAGAGGTTGCTGATCGTAAGGATGTTTTACTTCGAAGTAGCAAAGAAAACTGTTCTCACAGGGACTGTCTTTATAAGGCGAGAGAGTGTTTTCGGAATAGAGGAGACACCAATGAAGGAGCGAGACAAAGTGATGTAATTTCGTCTCCCGAGGAACCTGCCGCAGTAATGAGATCAAACTCGAAATACTTGAAGGACAAGCGGCGGATTTTTCGATCATGGAGTTTCTTTGGTGCAAAATCTTCCCCGGATGACTTTACAAAGTCACTATGTGCATCTCCTACCTCATCGTCTACTAACTCCTCGACATCGTCAATGTCCTCGCCGTTATGTAGTACAGACACTTTCACTACATTCTCCACTCCGAGACGCTGGTCTCGCCTTGTAGAGGAGAAGAGGAGGAGCCTCCAGTCTTCCATCTTCCCAGAAGCTTTCTCTTTTCTGTCCGTCAGCGGGAAATTATCCTCTAGGGTGAATTCTGAGCCCAACGTGACGCCGAAGAAGTGCAATAGGAGTCACGAGCAAGTCACTGCTAGCCCACAGAAGCTGTCGAAGAACTTCGAGAAACGTAAATCCGTCGCATCTTGTATCTTCTCCGAGACGGTGAACGAAGACTTCACACCATACGTCTTGGCCGATACAAGACCCACTTATAATACTGCGTCTAGGTTCAAAGCTGGAAACCCTGAACCGCCGAAGAGAAGACCGGATTTGAAGCTTAGGAAATTTTCCTTGAATGGGAATATACAGGAAAGGCGTGAGAGTGCTGTAAGGGATTCTTGTCTAGCAAGATTGGAGAGTGCATCTTCCGAGTCGAAAATCACAAACTTAGCAGCACAGTTAACGAAATGTAACTTCCAGCCGGCGGGATTAGAACCACGAGTGAGAAAGCATTTACCACGTCGTGTGAGACCCAAGTCTTTAATCATAATCCCCGAGTTACAAGTGGAAAAAAGTAAACGAAATGTGAAAAGTGATGGAAAAGTCACGAAACCTGAAGCAGCAGTGTTGAGAAAGTCAGAGTCACTATCTCTCTCCAAGGGTGTCAGGATCTCCACAAGGGACCAGAAAGTGACTCCTCATCAAACGTCACAGATCAGTAGTGAGTCTAGGAGTCAGAGTCATGATAACCTCACCATGAGGGATCCTGTGGATGGACCTGACTATATGCGTTGTCATAGGGACACCTGGGACGAACCTGACTCCATGCACCGCCAGAAAGATCCCGTGGACTGGCGCAACTACTTGCGCCTCCAGAGTGAGTCCTCTCTCTTTGAGAGTCACAACTCTGCCTTCAGAACACCAGGACTGGCTCTAAGAGAACGCAGAAAGAGCTCACGGTCTTGGTCATATTGTACCAGGATGGTGACGGGACCGACGGGGAAAGGCAGGGAAGCATGCCTGACGGAGGGAAGTCCCCGTAAGTCAGAAAAAAAGGCCCTGCGCACCTTCAGAGCACGCACCCTCTTTCCCAGAGAGACTACGCCATACACCATCGATGCTCTCAGGCCATGTAAACTGTTCTCCAGAGACGGGACGCCAGGAATCATCGACACTTCTACCTGGTAAGTAACATCGTGGATTTTTGTTATCTGTAGCCTTTTCAAAGGGGGGGAAGGGATGTAGAGTGCCTTGATCTAAGGAATTGTAACTACCTGCCTCTTTCTTAGATCAGGACTGATTTACACCTCTCCCTATTCAGCACCTGAGCTCAGTGTTCAGGCGTTGCTTGAACCTTGAGTTTAGCGCTTCTCCTTGATTTTATTACTAGTAATGTTGAGTAAAACACATGTGCAACAGTTAGCTTTATTTCTGAAACGTTTCGCCTATACAGGAGGATTCTTCAGTCGAATACAGAGGTGACTAAATCAAGAGACAGCAGAGGCAGTGGAGAGGTAAAGATGTAGTCACTTCATCAGCCTTGAAGAAGCCTACTATGTAGGCGAAACGTTTCAGAATGAAGATGCTTATGTTGCACTCGTCTCGCTCATTTACTTGTCTGTACTTTATACACTTAATATAACGAATATCAATGTTGATGTGTTTACCCTTTCTTCTGCCCTGTTCCCTTCCTTCTTTCCTTCCTTCTTTCCTTCCTTCCATTTCTTCTGACGTTAGGTCGCCTCTTCACGTTGGTGGTGGTAGGATTCCAAGGACGGTGCTGTTTGACTATTGTCTTCCAGACATTGTCCTTGAACTGTGGGTGACAGTTGTCTTCCAGATACCGTCCTTGAACTGTAGGTGACAGTTGTCTTCCAGATACCGTCCTTGAACTGTGGGTGACAGTTGTCTTCCAGATACCGTCCTTGAACTGTGGGTGACAGTTGTCTCCCAGATACCGTCCTTGAACTGTGGGTGACAGTTGTCTTCCAGATACCGTCCTTGAACTGTGGGTGACAGTTGTCTCCCAGATACCGGCCTTGAACTGTGGGTGACAGTTGTCTCCAATACCGTCCTTGAACTGTGGGTGACAGTTGTCTTCCAGATACCGTCCTTGAACTGTGGGTGACAGTTGTCTTCCAGATACCATCCTTGAACTGTGGGTGACAGTTGTCTCCCAGATACCGTCCTTGAACTGTGGGTTACAGTTGTCTCCCAGATACCGTCCTTGAACTGTGGGTGACAGTTGTTTTCCAGATACCGTCCGTGGACTCAATACAACGCAGCTTCAAGAGTCAGCATGACAAGGTCCAAGAGATAAAGAAAAGGTGCAAAGAAAGATTAAGATCCCTTAAACTAATCTTACGTCCTTATGCTGGTTAAAGTAGTCTTGCAAGTGGGGGTCAGGAGCTGAGTCTCAATCCCCCGCAAACAAGAGATGAGTGTGAGTATTAACCCTGAGAACACTGAGAATTTCAGCCTGTCACTTGCCGTCACATGTAGCACTCGACTTTCTGTCTATCTGTGCCTCACTGATAGAAACATATCTTTCTCTTTTTATCGCAAACTCTGATAGAGCCAAGTAGAGCTTTTCCCCTCTTAAGACTCTCCAGCTCTGTTTTATCTCTCACTTTCAAATAGCAATAGCCAGAGTGCATTACGTTTGCTGTTGGTAACTGCAGTACTGCAAGATCTTGTCCATGACAGTGAATGTCTGGCCCATGACAGTGAAGATCTGGTTCATGATACTAGTGAGGAGTTCAGAAGCTCCCTTGATGTGTCTTATCGTGTAACTGTGCATGTGTTTTAGTTTAAGCGTTTGGGAGTGCATCTTGGTAAAAGTGTCTGGTGGATGTGTGAATGTTTGGTGTAGCCTGAGCATAGGTGGATCGTGGTAGTGGATTTGAGAGGTGGCTGGATTTGAGTGGATTTGCATTATTAGGGTTATCAAAAGCTTATTCCTTGGGTGGGTTGGGCGAATATTTTTTAGTGGGTTTGGTTTTGACAAGGCCCATCTTATGTTCTTATGAATCATGGTGGTGGATCACCCGAGGCAGGGGAACCACAACCAAGCCACCGTCAGCTCGGCATTTCCTTCTGAGGTGTTTCCTGCTATTGTCAGGGGTCACCGGATGTCTTCTTGGTATCCTCTTTTTTAACACCCTCCCTCCATCTTACGACGGAGGACGGTATGAATGGGGGGAGCGGGAAGGAAGGAGCTAGGAAGGATGGGAGAAGACAAGTTTGAGAGTCAAGGAACTAGGGAGGGAGAGATCCCCGAGAGCGACAGTTGTTTTTAGTATATATTAAATTAAGTTGTAATCCCTTGTAAGTTATTCAATACAAGGTGTGATGGGTGGCTCGATCCTCCGTTCGACAATCGATCGCCAGTCATTCATTTTTCCGTTTCTCTCTCTCCCCTCATATATATATATATATATATATATATTTTTATATATATATAATATATATATATTATATATATATATATATATATAAATATATATATTATATATATATATGCAAAACAACCACTCTGAAAGAATAGAGAAATTCCAAGCGCTTTCGTGACTACTCACATTTCAAGGAACTATGAAAGTAAAGCATCCAAGGAAGCTATATAAGGGGTCTGGCCACACCTCACTATCAGATCCCACAACGGGTTTAAAAACGGACGCGCGGCGACCCAACTTGGATAGGTCCTTTGCACAACTCACCCACAAACTTCTACCAAGAAAATTTAAAAATTTATTGTTTCCCGTGTATTATTAAATTCTTCCCAAATTCTATTAATTATAAATGGATCTAATTTATATAAACCAAAGGAAATATTCATATTATTGTCAAAACTGCTTTTTATGAAACAAGATTCAATTAATTCCTGTCGACCATGGACTTGCTTGATACTACTTTCTCAACTTTTTGAAATCAATTGGATGGTTAAAATCTCTTCATGAATAAAATAGAGCATTGGAATCTTGTCCAGTTCTAATGCTATATTTTATGTTGTTTTTAATCTTAGTTCGAGATTTTACCAGTTTGACCCTAATAAACTTTATCGCAAATTTTACAAGGAAACTTATAGACACTCCATCAGCATTTTGGGGCAATTCTTTATCAAAAGTTTTTTTACTGTATCAAGATTTTTGAATACAACTTTAATATTAAAAGTCTTAAGAAGAGAAGGCATATCAACCAAGTTTTCATGGTAAGGGAGAACCAACATATTTTTAGTTGAATAAGGCTGGTTGTCCCCTTTTTGGATTATAAAAAATTTTTTCTAGCAACTTTAAAAGATTTATCAATTACATTTCTTGGTATTTTAAATCATTTACCCATTTTCATAAATTTTGGATAACCTCATCTATGAACTCAGGACTACAAATTCGTAAAGCTCTCAAAAACCCATCCAAGTGGGTCGGGCGCGCGTCACGTGTTTAACCGTTTGGATCATAGTGAGGTGCTGCCAAACCCCTTATATAGATTTTGGATCTTTTCTTTCATGTTCCTTGAAATGTAGTATCCGAAAGCGCTTGGAATTTTCTTATTTTTCAAGTGGTTGTTTTGCATATTTTGAAATCCCTTTTACTGTGATCTTATTGCATATATAATATATATATAAAATATATATATATATATATATATATATATAATATATAAATATAATTAAAATAATATATATAATAATATATATATGTTGTGTGTGTGTGTGTGTGTGTGTGTATATAATATATAATATATATTTTATTTTATATATAAATATATATATATATTTTGTGTTTTTTATATAATTTTTTTTATTATATAATATAAATATTTTTATAATAATATATATATAAATATATTATAATATATATATTAAATATAATAATATATTCGTCCGAATAGGCAGACTTGCGATCCTTGGCTTAATAAACAAACGCTCATCTTGCATATAAGACAAGTAAAATTGTGTATGCAAAATTTCGCCAAATCCTTCTGAACCTAACTAAAAAAATTAATTTGATTGTGTTTGTTAGTATTAAATTAAATTGTAAACGTTTAAAATATATTTGTTGGGTTAGGCTAAAATAAATTGTTCTTGTTATAATAAGGTTAGGTAATTTTCTAAATTCTTTGTGCAAAATTAAAAATTTTTACATTAACATTAATGAAAAAAATATACTTTTTAAAAGTTAAAGAAAAATTTCAGAAAGGGCTTATTTTAAATGAGTTCTTGCTAAATTGACGTTTTTACATATCGGGACATAATATATATATATATATATATATAATATATTTTATATATATATATTATATATATATATATATATATATATATATATATATATATTATATATATATAAAGGATGTGCCAAATATTTGTATCGTCATTTTATTGTATCGATCGTTTAAAGGAAAAAGTCCGATACAAGCCTGTACTTTCTAAAATATTAATATCTCTTGGTGTATATACACTGAAAATACACACCTCTCGGTGTATATACACACACATATACAACCTTGTCAAATAATGTATTTTCTTATTTAGAAAAATCTACAAATAGTTTCACAAGTATTAATGTAAAAATTGTAGAATAGTCCTGAAGGTGAGGTGTTGTAGACACACACATGTAGTGATTACGTAGATCTGGCTTAGGATGACTCAAGAGTCTCAAAACGGGTTCAATCCCGGCCGGGGGTATGGTTGGTTTTTTTGGCTTAGGATGAGCGATGAAGTCAGTGCGACTTATTACACAAATAACCCGTCTTAGTGTGACTTGTAAATGGTCGTAAGATCTTCTCTCCTTTGTACGGGTTGTGTGTGTATTGTTACTGTCATGATACTGTGCCTTTTTCATCTTAATGTTACTTATTACTTTAAATCCTAGCTGGTAGAACGTTTTGCCCAATTCCTGCCGAGACAGGGCCACGTTTAGCGAAAGAAGTTCGCGTACATAGTATACAGAAATGTGTGTACATTGGTCTTGAGGATACACATGTGTTATGGACACGTGTGTATCCATCGTACGTGCAAGGTTTGGGAATCTTTATTGAGGAAACGTTTCGCCATCCAATGGCTTCTTCAGTCCAATATAGAGAAAAACGGTGGAAGATGGGAGGAGAATGAGGTAATTATTCCCTCAGCCAGGAATCAGTGTGTTCAGTCTGTCAAGGTTAATTGATTGAACACATCGACTCTATTATTAGGGTCTCATCATCTCATTCTCCTCATCTTTCACCGTTCTTCAATATATTGGACCGAAGAAGCCACTGGCTGGCGAAACGTTTCCTCAATAAAGTGTCCCAAATGCTGCACAAGTGTCTTATTCTTAAACTTGTCGGTTTTCTAAACCACTACATCTCATTTGCGTTGTTCCAGTCAGGGTATTGTGCTTTCTAATGCACACTAGACTATCTGTATTAACGCTACATAAAGTTAAACATTATGACTTATTTTCGCTGTGGTTTACAACTGTAGGAAATGCAGATCAAGAACGGAAATGATCCGTGGATCATCGCTCCCACGGGCTGATCCAGGACCTGACCCTAGACGTGGGAACCCAAGATTACCTTGTAAGAAAGCACTTCCTTCAAGACGCCAGGCTGAGCACAGCTGCACGGGCTAACGTCTCTTTAGCTTGGTTTTTTGCGTTACTTGTACAGCACACACAACAACGGGTTTCTGTTGAGAGCGCCCGCAACACAGCTGGCCACAGTTCTTCCTGAAGACCCGCATCACAGCTGGCCACAGTTCTTCCTGAAGACTCCGCATACACTGGCCACATTTCTTCCTGAAGACCCGCAATACGCGGGCCGCAGTTCTTCCTGAAGACCCGCAACACAGCTGGCCACAGTTCTTCCTGAAGACCCGCAACACAGCTGGCCACAGTTCTTCCTGAAGACCCGCAATACAGCTGGCCACAGTTCTTCCTAAGACCCGTATATACAGCTGGCCACATTCTTCTGAAGACCGCAACACAGCTGGCCACTTTCTTCCGAAGACCCGCAATACATCTGGCCACAGTTCTCCTGAAGAACCCCAATACAGCGGGCCCAAACAGTTCTTCCTGAAAGACCCCAACACAGCTGGCCACATTCTTCCTAAGACCCGCAACACAGTGCCATCAGTTCTTCCTGAAGACCCGCAATACACTCACAGTTCTTCCTGAAGCCCGCAACCAGCGGCCACAGTTTTCTGAGACCCGCACACAGCTGCCACAGTTCTTCCTGAAACCCGCAACACTGCAAGTCTTCCTGAAGACCCCAACACAGCTGGCCACAGTTCTTCCTGAAGACCCGCAACAACAGCTGGCCATGTCCTTCCTGAAGACCCGCAACACAGCTGGCCAATCCTTCATGAAGACTCCGCAGCACAGCGCCACATCCTTCATGAGACCCGCAACACAGCTGGCCACAGTCCTTCCGGGAAGACCCACACAGCTGGCCACAGTCCTTCTGAAGACCCGCAACACAACTGGCCACAGTCCTCCTGAAGACCCGCAACACAGCTGGCCACAGTCCTTCCTGAAGACCCGCAACACAGCTGGCCACAGTTCTTCCTGAAGACCTGCACACAGCGGCCACAGCCTTCTGAAAACCCGCAACACAGCTGGCCACAGTCCTTCCTGAAGACCCACAACACAGCTGGCCACAGTTCCTTCCTGAAGACCCGCAACACAGCTGGCCACAGTCCTCCCTGAAGACCCGCAACACAGCTGGCCACAGTCCTTCATGAACACCCGTAACACAGCTGGCCACAGTCCTTCCTGAAGACCCGCAACACAGCTGGCCACAGTTCTTCCTGAAGACCCGCAATACAGCTGGCCACAGTTCTTCCTGAAGACCCGCAACACAGCTGGCCACAGTTCTTCCTGAAGACCCGCAATACAGCTGGCCGCAGTTCTTCCTGAAGACCCGCAACACAGCTGGCCACAGTTCTTCCTGAAGACCCGCAACACAGCTGGCCACAGTTCTTCCTGAAGACCCGCAACACAGCTGGCCACAGTTCTTCCTGAAGACCCGCAATACAGCTGGCCACAGTTCTTCCTGAAGACCCGCAACACAGCTGGCCACAGTTCTTCCTGAAGACCCGCAATACAGCTGGCCACAGTTCTTCCTGAAGACCCGCAACACTGGCCACAGTTCTTCCTGAAGACCCGCAACACAGCTGGCCACAGTTCTTCCTGAAGACCCGCAATACAGCTGGCCACAGTTCTTCCTGAAGACCCGCAATACAGCTGGCCACAGTTCTTCCTGAAGACCCGCAACACAGCTGGCCACAGTTCTTCCTGAAGACCCGCAATACAGCTGGCCACAGTTCTTCCTGAAGACCCGCAATACAGCTGGCCACAGTTCTTCCTGAAGACCCGCAACACAGCTGGCCACAGTTCTTCCTGAAGACCCGCAACACAGCTGGCCACAGTTCTTCCTGAAGACCCGCAACACTGGCCACAGTTCTTCCTGAAGACCCGCAACACAGCTGGCCACATTCTTCCTGAAGACCCGCAACACAGCTGGCCACATTTCCCTTCCTGAAGACCCGCAACAACTGGCCACAGTTCTTCCTGAAGACCCGCAACACAGCGGGCCACATTTCCCTTCCTGAAGACCCGCAACACAGCTGGCCATAGTCCTTCCTGAAGACCCGCAACACAGCTGGCCACAGTCCTTCCTGAAGACCCGCAGCACAGCTGGCCACAGTCCTTCATGAAGACCCGCAACACAGCTGGCCACAGTCCTTCCTGAAGACCCGCAACACAGCTGGCCACAGTCCTTCCTGAAGACCCGCAACACAAAGCTGGCCACAGTCCTTCCTGAAGACCCGCAACACAGCTGGCCACAGTCCTTCCTGAAGACCCGCAACACAGCTGGCCACAGTTCTTCCTGAAGACCTGCAACACAGCTGGCCACAGTCCTTCCTGAAAACCCGCAACACAGCTGGCCACAGTCCTTCCTGAAGACCCACAACACAGCTGGCCACAGTCCTTCCTGAAGACCCGCAACACAGCTGGCCACAGTCCTCCCTGAAGACCCGCAACACAGCTGGCCACAGTCCTTCATGAACACCCGTAACACAGCTGGCCACAGTCCTTCCTGAAGACCCGCAACACAGCTGGCCACAGTCCTTCCTGAAGACCCGCAACACAAAGCTGGCCACAGTACTTCATGAAGACCCGCAACACAAAGCTGGCCACAGTTCTTCATGAAGACCCGCAACACAGCTGGCCACAGTCCTTCCTGAAGACCCGCAACACAGCTGGCCACAGTCCTTCCTGAAGACCCGCAACACAAAGCTGGCCACAGTACTTCATGAAGACCCGCAACACAAAGCTGGCCACAGTTCTTCATGAAGACCCGCAACACAGCTGGCCACAGTTCTTCCTGAAGACCCGTAACACAGCTGACCACAGTCCTTCCTGAAGACCTGCAACACAAAGCTGGCCACAGTCCTTCCTGAAGACCCGCAACACAAAGCTGGCCACCGTTCTTCATGAAGACCCGCAACACAGCTGGCCACAGTTCTTCACAAGTACCTGCAATACAGCTGACCACAGTCCTTCCTGAAGACCCGCAACACAGCTGACCACAGTCCTTCCTGAAGACCCGCAACACAAAACTGGCCAAAGCTGCTTTCATAGACAACCTGGAAGCTTTCTACAACAGATGGGAACATAAAAAGTCTGGGCTGAATGGTACTGCCCTTGATACTGGCCATGTAGTCAGAAACTGTAAGGTTGGAGGTGATGTCCTGGTAGTCAGTAAATGTGGGGCTGATAGTGCTGTCCTGGGAGACAGTAATGGTGAAGCTGGAGGTGCTGTCCTGGGAGACAGTAATGGGGAAGCTGGAGGTGCTGTCCGGGGAGACAGTAATGGTGAAGCTGGAGGTGCTGTCCTGGGAGACAGTAATGGTGAAGCTGGAGGTGCTGTCCTAGGAGACAGTAATGGTGAAGCTGGAGGTGCTGTCCTAGGAGACAGTAATGGTGAAGCTGGAGGTGCTGTCCTGGGGGACAGTAATGGTGAAGCTGGAGATTTTGTCCAGGGAGTCGGGAATTATACGCAGAAGGAATACATATAAATGACCTCATAGGGGACAGGAGCCGTAGTGGGGAAACAAGTGTAGTTAAAGATTAGATAAAACCAATATTGCAAACTAGAAATACCACAGGAAATAGCAAACAAGAGGACTCCACTAGCAATAGTGAGGATATATTACCAAAAACAACTGGTGGGAGCTCCATTGTGGTGCTAGGGAGGATAGGAATAAGACAGGGAAACATGCACCAACAGGGAATACAGTCACAGAAACCCAAGGCAAACGGAAACCAAGCCTGTGCACATACTATGCACTTGGTATCTGCAGACATGGGAAATCTGGAAAAACAGACGGGACGTGCAACTATGACCACCCTAGAAAATGCCATGCCCATATGACAACAGGAAAATGCAAACTCCCTTCCTGTAAGCTTTTTCACCCTGAAATATGTCCCTCTTCAGTACAGGAAAGACTGTGCTGTAACTTAAATTGACAGGCACACCATCTAAAGGGACAAAAAGATACAAAACATCCAGGCCATGGGAAAACCTGGGTAGCCACAGCCACTCAAGAGGGAGAGGTTTTTTAGTGCCAGGAAGGAAAAAAAACTGGCAGGAAATGGAAGAAATCGTACACCAAATCCAGTCATTCCTGAGTGGAACCACAGTCGATGGCCTCCACTCCAAACCAACAGATACAGATACTAATGCCGGAAAAAAAATCCCCCCCCCCAGTACCAACAATACCACCAGTCCGATGACATTCTTCTTTGCAAATATACAGGTCTAAAGCCAGCAACAAACAAAATACCTTTCATCCGTGACTGCTTGCAGAGGCAAAGGCAATGTTCGCGGCTTTCACTGAGACCCACATAAAGGATCACTTGGACAACGAAATATGGATCCCAGGTTACAACCTATACAGATGTGACAGAGTAAACAGGCAAAAGGGGGGGGGGTTGACCTGTACATTGCAGAGTCACTTGTTTGCACAGAACTGCTAAATGCCTCAAATGATATAGTGGGAAATTTTAGCAGTAAAGGTCGAGAACCAAAACCTAGTCATTGTGGTAGTCTACAAGCCTCCGGATGCAACATCCCAGCAATTCCAGGAACAGCTGTTAAAAATTGACCACTGTCTGGAAATCTTCCAGCTCCTGCACCCAACATCTTGCTCCTGGGGGATTTCAACTTAAGGCACCTAAAATGGAAGAATATAGCAAATAATATTGTTGCAGTAATAACACCAGGGGGCAGCTCTGATGAAAACTCACACTCACACGAGCTTTTAAATCTCTGCACAAAATTCAATTTAAACCAGCAAATAATAGAGCCTACTAGACTGGAGAATACACTAGACCTCATCTTCACTAACAATGATGATCTGATAAGAAATGTCACCATATCAAAAACAATATACTCAGATCACAACATAAGTGAGGTTCAGACATGTAGCGTGGAGCCCCAGACCGACATAATGAGACTAGTCACGAGGAGCATTCACCAAATTCAACTTCAATAACAAAAACATAAAGTGGGACCAAGTAAACCAAGTCCTAACCGATATAAGCTGGGAAGATATACTAAGCAACACTGACCCCAACTTATGCCTAGAACAGATTAACTTGGTGGCACTCGATGTATGCACAAGGCTTATTCCTCTAAGAAAAAGGAGGAGTAGATGTAAAATAGAAAGAGACAGGCGCTCCCTTTACAGGCGACGGAAAAGAATAACAGAGCGGCTAAAAGACGTCAATATATCTGAAATGCGTAGGGAGACACTTATCAGAGAAATAGCAAGCATCGAACTTAAGCTAAAGGAATCTTATAGGAGTCAGGAATCGCGGGAAGAACTAAAAGCCATAAATGAAATCGAAAGAAACCCAAAGTTTTTCTTCTCCTATGCCAAATCAAAGTCGAGAACAACGTCCAGTATTGGGCCCCTACTTAAACAAGATGGGTCCTACACAGATGACAGCAAGGAAATGAGTGAGCTACTCAAGTCCCAATATGACTCAGTTTTTAGCAAGCCGCTAACCAGGCTGAGAGTCGAAGATCAAAATTATTTTTTTATGAGAGAGCCACAAAATTTGGTTAACAAAAGCCTATCCGATGTTATCCTGACGCCAAATGACTTCGAACAGGCGATAAATGACATGCCCATGCACTCTGCCCCAGGGCCAGACTCATGGAACTCCGTGTTCATCAAGAACTGCAAGAAGCCCCTATCACGAGCCTTTACCATCCTATGGAGAGGGAGCATGGACACGGGGGTCGTCCCACAGTTACTAAAAACAACAGACATAGCCCCACTCCACAAAGGGGGCAGTAAAGCAACAGCAAAGAACTACAGACCGATAGCACTAACATCCCATATCATAAAAATCTTTGAAAGGGTCCTAAGAAGCAAGATCACCACCCATCTAGAAACCCATCAGTTACACAACCCAGGGCAACATGGGTTTAGAACAGGTCGCTCCTGTCTGTCTCAACTATTGGATCACTACGACAAGGTCCTACATGCACTAGAAGACAAAAAGAATGCAGATGTAATGTATACAGACTTTGCAAAAGCCTTCGACAAGTGTGACCATGGCGTAATAGCGCACAAAATGCGTGCTAAAGGAATAACAGGAAAAGTCGGTCGATGGATCTATAATTTCCTCACTAACAGAACACAGAGAGTAGTAGTCAACAGAGTAAAGTCCGAGGCAGCTACGGTGAAAAGCTCTGTTCCACTCCACCAGGCACAGTACTCGCTCCCATCTTGTTCCTCATCCTCATATCTGACATAGACAAGGATGTCAGCCACATCACCGTGTCTTCCTCTGCAGATGACACCCGAATCTGCATGACAGTGTCTTCCATTGCAGACACTGCAAGGCTCCAGGCGGACATCAACCGAATCTTTCAGTGGGCTGCAGAAAACAATATGAAGTTCAACGATGAGAAATTTCAATTACTCAGATATGGTAAACACGAGGAAATTAAATCTTCATCAGAGTACAAAACAAATTCTGGGCACAAAATAGAGCGAAACACCAACGTCAAAGACCTGGGAGTGATCATGTCGGAGGATCTCACCTTCAAGGACCATAACATTGTATCAATCGCATCTGCTAGAAAAATGACAGGATGGATAATGAGAATCTTCAAAACTAGGGAGGCCAAGCTCATGATGACACTCTTCAGGTCACTTGTTCTATCTAGGCTGGAATATTGCTGCACACTAACAGCACCTTTCAAGGCAGGTGAAATTGCTGACCTAGAAAATGTACAGAGAACCTTCACGGCGCGCATAACGGAGATAAAACACCTCAATTACTGGGAGCGCTTGAGGTTCCTAAAACTGTATTTCCTGGAACGCAGGCGGGAGAGATACATGATTATATACACCTGGAAAATCCTAGAGGGACTAGTACCGAACTTGCACACGAAAATCACTCACTACGAAAGCAAAAGACTTGGCAGACGATGCAACATCCCCCAATGAAAAGCAGGGGTGTCACTAGCACGTTAAGAGACCATACAATAAGTGTCAGGGGCCCGAGACTGTTCAACTGCCTCCCAGCATACATAAGGGGGATTACCAACAGACCCCTGGCAGTCTTCAAGCTGGCACTGGACAAGCACCTAAAGTCAGTTCCTGATCAGCCGGGCTGTGGCTCGTACGTTGGTTTGCGTGCAGCCAGCAGCAACAGCCTGGTTGATCAGGCTCTGATCCACCAGGCGGCCTGGTCACAGACCGGGCCGCGGGGGCGTTGACCCCCGGAACTCTCTCCAGGTAAACTCCAGTTCTTCATGAAGACCCGCAACACAGAACTGGCCACAGTTCTTCATGAAGACCCACAACACAGAACTGGCCACAGTTATTCATGAAGACCCACAACACAGAACTGGCCACAGTTCTTCATGAAGACCCGCAACACAGAACTGGCCACAGTTCTTCATGAAGACCCACAACACAGAACTGGCCACAGTTCTTCATGAAGACCCACAACACAGAACTGGCCACAGTTCTTCATGAAGACCCACAACACAGAACTGGCCACAGTCCTTCGTGAAGACCCACAACACAGAACTGGCCACAGTTCTTCCTGAAGACCCGCAACACAGAACTGGCCACAGTTCTTCATGAGGACCTACCAGACAGAGTTGGCAACCGTTCTCCCTTCCGCGTCAACCACCCGGCTCCACCCACCGAGTTTTGGACTTGCATTACCTCCCACTAAGGATGGTGTTGAAGCAAGTATCTTCTGCTTCTATCAACTTTTCTGTACTCGACTGAAGAAGTCTACTGTGTAGGCGAAACGTTTCGAAATAAAGATACCTAACTGTTGCATATGTGTCTTACCTTACAAGGATGGTGTTACCTGCGTGCAGGAGCTGTAAGGTTACTCCTGATAGGGTGACGACGCGGACCTTGGGGACAGTTGGTGGGCACTTGTCTTGCTCAGGAAAACATTTCACTGTAATATTAACCTCAGGGATGAGGACAAATTATGCGGGTTATTATACCCCTGAGGGTTAATAACCCAGGATAAATAAGAAAGCCAGTGTGGCTTATTTCCATTGAGGTCCATGTGTCCTTCCCCAGCCTGCCACCCCTGTCGACTAAGTTTATATATTTACAGGTACACATAAATACAGTTTCACAAGTTATCATACATAGTAACGTGTGTAAATTACCCACCAGGATAACCCCCCCCCCCCAAAAAAAAAAAAGTCAGTCACTTATTTCCATGGGGTTCTTGTAGACTAACTGCTAGGTATCTAGTTATTGTACATAATTGGTTCTGAAAACCGACAGTTTGAGGTAATCAGTCCCTCAGCCTGGAGTCTTCTACTATTCTTCTCTGTGGATGATAGGAGACACCACCGGACACGTCCCTGGATACGACTCTGGACACGACCCTGGCCACACGACCCTGGTCACACGACCCTGGACACGACCCTGGCCACACGACCCTGGACACGACCCTGGACACGACCCTGGACACGACCCTGGACACAACCCTGGACACAACCCTGGACACAACCCTGGACACAACCCTGGACACAACCCTGGACACAACCCTGGACACGTCCCTGGACACGAGCCTTAGAGACTGGTCACAGGTACATCCCGGCTGTGACACGCCCCTTCACCCTGCGCACAAAAATCGAAAACAAAAATGCCTAAAAGACGTTTGTCAGACAGGAAGGGAAGGACTGAAGGGAAGGAGGGAGGGGGCACAAGGAAAGGAAGAAGGGTGTTCGGGAGGGAGGGAAGGAAGGAGGGAGCGAGAAAGGGAGGAGTTAGGAACACAGGGAAGGGCTACGACCGTCTGACCAGGCCAGTACCTCACAGTGTGTGCAGTAAGCAACAGGTTGGCCGCCCTTCCTCCATTTTTCTCTCTCTACCTCCCCCTTCCCTCCTTCAGCCTATTCACCATCCCATCCTATCCACCCTCCTTCCTTTCGGTGTTTCCAACGATGTGAACAAATTAAAATAGAATCGACTTTTGTGCATTATATAACGGGTTCAGTGTGACAGACACCTTTGTGTGATATGATGACCTTTTATAAGTGATGTGATGACCTTTTGTAAGTGATGTGATGACCTTTTATAAGTGATGTGATGACCTTTTATATGTGATGACCTTTTATAAGTGATGTGATGACCTTTTATATGTGATGTGATGACCTTTTATAAGTGATGTGATGACCTTTTATAAGTGATGTGATGACCTTTTATAAGTGATGTGATGATTATTATAAGTGATGTGATTACCTTTTATAAGTGATGTGATGGCCTTTTATAAATTAGGTAATGACCTTTTATATATGTGATGGCCTTTTATAAGTGATGTGATGAGCTTTGGTTAGCGATGTGATACGATGACCTTTTGTAAGTGACAAGACACAGTGACCTTTTACAAGTGATGTGATGACCTTCATAACTGTGTGATGTGTTAAGAAAAAATCAAGAGGCAAAACAAGAAGTCAATTTTGGCTATGAAAAAAAAAAAACAAAGAGAAAAAAATCAGTTTTGGCTATGGGAAAAAAACGATGAAAAACTCACATTATTAACGGTGAAAATAACATTAGATTACTACGTTATAACTGATTAAGTTTATTAAAAGTTTATTCAGGTTCTTAATTGGTTAAAGCGGAAGATAAAGGGGATCCTGGTGTTTATTATAGCGGACGTTGGTTAAAACGAATCGCGTAACATGACAGTCAACAGACTAACTTCTTCAGTCAGATACAGAGGCAGTAGGTGTAGTAGTGAAATAAAGATGATGTAATCAGTCCATCAACCTTGGAGAAAAGGTATTTGAGGTGGTCAGTCCCTCAACCCGTTGTAGAGGTCTGAACAAAGCTCACACCTCTATAACACAATTATCATCAAAGATTTGTTAAGTTTTATAATGAATTAAGGAAAGATCCTGGACTTCACCTTGCGAAACAGCAAATCAAATGTGATAGTAATTATGGACAAGGTAGATTATAGGGGGAAAATGAACGTGTTAATAGAAGACGGGGGAACTTACGCGCCTCTTAAAACTCTCATTCTGGGGGGGGGGGGGGAAACAGAGAAACTTTATGGCACACCTGCCTCCTCTTAGTCCTTCTAGACAATAGAACTTCCCGTTGTCTCGGGCTTCGAGCTTATTGTCCGCCTCGTGGAGTGATACATTTAATACCATGGTTTAAAAAGACATGGTGTCATGGTGCCGCAGTGGTCTGGGGCGTCGAGGGTTTAGCTAGCTTCCCATGATGCTGCCTAGACGAGTCAGGTTCAAATCCTGGCCAGTCGCAGCATGTTCTTGGCTATGGTCAGAAGTCGTCAAAGTCTCAGGATCGTAAAGTTTGCTAGTAAATATTTTCAAGTGTTATCGTGCCATCTTTTAAGTCACTTTTTCAGGGGTTGCCAACCTTCTGAGTGCCCGGCACCCCTGGGCACCCAGTACAGTATTTGTAGTGCCATCTCGCACCCACTGGGGTGCATACACACCCCTGGGCACCCAGTACAGTATTTGTAGTGCCATCTCGCACCCACTGGGGTGCATACACACCCCTGGGCACCCAGTACAGTATTTGTAGTGCCATCTCGCACCCACTGGGTGCATACACACCCCTGGGCACCCAGTACAGTATTTGTAGTGCCATCTCGCACCCACTGGGGTGCATACACACCCCTGGGCACCCAGTACAGTATTTGTAGTGCCATCTCGCACCCACTGGGGTGCATACACACCCCTGGGCACCCAGTACAGTATTGTAGTGCCATTCGCACTCACTGGGGTGCATACACACCCCTGGAACCCAATACAGTAATTGCAGTGCTATCTCGCACTACTACTATTACTACTGCTGCTGCTGCTGCTGCTGCTGCTGCTGATACCACTACTACTACTACTACTACTACTACTACTACTAGTAATAATCGTTTTCTAGATAGTCTTACCACGTTATTTACCGTTTATTAGTTTTTCGTTATTTACCGTTATTCTACAGTTATTTACCGTTATTCTACAGTTATTTACCGTTATTCTACAGTTATTGTTATTTTGCTGTTATTGTGGTCATAATGTTAGGAGGAAAAAGTTGCGTAATTTAAAACGAGATTAAGAAGAGAAAGAGAGACGCTGAAAATAAAGAAGAACCAGGAGCAAAATGAGAAGAAAATAAGAAGAAACGGGATGACAGTGAGAAGAAACGGGAAGAAGATGAAGACAGGAGAATAAAGGATGAAAGAAAGAAGAGGAAATGGAAAAGAGGTAACAGGCGGAAAATGGAGAAGAAAAAAGAGAAACAGGAAGGGAGAGGAGGAAAAAGAAAAGGAATCAAGAAGGGGTAGAGAGAGAGAGAGAAAAGGAAGCAGGAGAAAAAGAATGAAAGTGGAAAACAGGGAACAGCAATATTAGGATTAACAACAACAGCAGCAGCAGCGGTAGTAGTAACAGCAGCAGTATTAGAAACAGCAGCAGCAACAATAGCAGCAGTAGTAGCAACAGCACCAACAGCAACAGCAGCAGCAACAGTAGCAACAACAGCAGTAGCAACAGCAGCAGCAGTAGTAGCACTAGCAACAGTAGCAACAACAGCAGCAACAGCATCAACAGTAGGAGCAGCAGCAACAGTAGCAACAGCATCAACAGTAGGAGCAGCAGCAACAGTAGCAGCAGCAGCAACAGTAGCACCAGCAGCATTAGGGGCAGTAACAACAACAGCAGCAGCAGTTGTAGCAGCAGCAACAGTAGCAGCAGCAGCATTAGGGGCAGCAACAACAGTAACAACAACAGCAGTAGCAACAGCAGCAGCAGTAGTAGCAGCAGCAACAGTAGCAGCAACAGCATCAGCGGAAACAATACTAACAAAAGCAGCAACCAACAGAAGAAGAATAATAATAATAATAATAATAATAATAATAATAATAATAATAATAATAATAATAATAATAATAATACTGTATATTAGGAAGAAGACCGGGTGAGGCTGGAAGGAGACAAGTCACTTTCTTGTGTAAACTTTTAAGAGGAACTTGTAGCAGCAAAACATTGTGTGTGTGTGTGTGTGTGTGTGGTGTGTGTGTGTGTGTGTGTGTGTGTGTGTGTGTGTGTGTGTTTGTGTGTGTGTGTGTGTGTGTGTGTGTGGTGTGTGTTGTGTGTGTGTGGTGTGGTGTGTGTTTGTGTGTGTGTGTGTGTGTGTGTGTGTGTGTGTGTGAGTGTGTTGTGTGTGTGTGTGTGTGTGTGTGTGTGTGTTTGTGTGTGTGTGTGTGTGTGTGTGTGTGTGTGTGTGTGTGTGTGTGTGTGTGTGTGTACTCACCTATTTGTGGTTGCAGGGGTCGAGTCTTAGCTCCTGGCCCCGCCTCTTCACCGGTTGCTACTG
This sequence comes from Cherax quadricarinatus, assembly GCF_026875155.1. Classification (NCBI taxonomy): domain Eukaryota; kingdom Metazoa; phylum Arthropoda; class Malacostraca; order Decapoda; family Parastacidae; genus Cherax; species Cherax quadricarinatus. Next base: position 77,175,285 of record NC_069402.1, read on the forward strand.
GGCCCTCTCTCTCCCCGCTCCATGAGCTTTATCAAACCTCGTCTTAAAACTGTGTATGGTTCCTGCCTCCACTACGTCATTTTCTAGGCTATTCCACTGCCTTACAACTCTATGACTGAAGAAATACTTCCTAGTATCTCTCTGACTCATTTGTGTCTTCAACTTCCAATTGTGGCCTCTTGTTTCTGTGTCCCCTCCCTGGAACATCCTGTCTTTGTCCACCTTGTCTATTCCACGCAGTATTTTATATGTCGTTATCATGTCTCCCCTGACCCTCCTGTCCTCCAGTGTCGTCAGGCCGATTTCCCTTAATCTTTCTTCATAGGACATTCCCCTTAGCTCTGGAACTAACCTTGTCGCAAACCTTTGTACTTTCTCTAGTTTCTTGACGTGCTTTATCAAGTGCGGGTTCCAAACAGGTGCTGCATACTCCAGTATGGGCCTGACATACACGGTGTACAGTGTCTTGAACGATTCCTTACTAAGGTATCGGAATGCTGTTCTCAGGTTTGCCAGGCGCCCATATGCTGCAGCAGTTATCTGATTGATGTGTGCTTCCGGAGACATGCTCGGTGTTATACTCACCCCAAGATCTTTCTCCTTGAGTGAGGTTTGCAGTCTTTGGCCACCTAGCCTATACTCTGTCTGTGTCTTCTGTGCCCTTCCCCTATCTTCATGACTTTGCATTTGGCAGGATTAAATTCGAGAAGCCATTTGCTGGACCAGGTGTCCAGTCTGTCCAGGTCTCTTTGAAGTCCTGCCTGGTCCTCATCAGATTTAATTCTCCTCATTAACTTCACATCATCTGCAAACAGGGACACTTCTGAGTCTAACCCTTCCGTCATGTCGTTCACATATACCAAAAATAGCACTGGTCCTAGGACCGACCCCTGTGGGACCCCGCTCGTCACAGGTGCCCACTGTGATACATCATTACGTACCATGACTCGTTGTTGCCTCCCTGTCAGGTATTCTCTGATCCATTGCAGTGCCCTTCCTGTTATATGCGCCTGATGCTCTAGCTTCTGCACTAGTCGCTTGTGAGGAACTGTGTCAAAGGCCTTCTTGCAGTCCAAGAAGATGCAATCAACCCACCCCTCTCTCTCGTGTCTTACTTCTGTTATTTTATCATAAAACTCCAGAAGGTTTGTGACACAGGATTTCCCTTCCATGAATCCGTGCTGGTTGGCATTTATACTCTTGTTCCGTTCCAGGTGCTCCACCACTGTCCTCCTGATAATCTTCTCCATAACTTTGCATACTATACACGTCAATGACACAGGTCTATAGTTTAGTGCCTCTTTTCTGTCTCCTTTTTAAAAATGGGAACTACATTTGCTGTCTTCCATACCTCAGGTAGTTGCCCAGTTTCCAGGGACGTGTTGAAGATTGTGGTAAGTGGCACGCACAACATATCTGCTCTCTCTCTAAGGACCCACGGGGACATGTTGTCCGGTCCCATTGCCTTTGAGGTATCGATGTCCCTTAGCAGTTTCTTCACCTTCTCCTCATCTGTATGTATGTCGTCCAACACTTGTTGGTGTATTCCTTGCTGGTGTCCCCATCTGGTCTGTCCCCCCAGAGTCCTTCCTGTCTCTACTGTAAATACTTCCTTAAATCTTGTGTTGAGCTCCTCGCATACTTCTTGATCGTTTCTTGTGAGTTCTCCACCTTCTTTCCTCAGCCTTATCACCTGGTCCTTGACTGTTGTCTTCCTCCTAATATGGCTATACAGCAGTTTCGGGTCAGATTTGACTTTCGATGCTATGTCGTTTTCATACTGTCGCTGGGCCTCCCTCCTTATCTGTGCATACTCGTTTCTGGCTCTTCTACTAATCTCCTTGTTTTCCTGGGTCCTATGCCTCCTGTACCTTTTCCATTCTCTGTTGCACTTAGTTTTTGCCTCCCTACACCTTCGGTTAAACCAAGGACTCGTTTTGGTCTTCCTATTATTTCTGTTTCCCTTGGGAACAAACCTTTCCTCTGCCTCCTTGCACTTTGTTGCCACATATTCCATCATCTCGTTTACTGATTTTCCTACCATTTCTCTGTCCCACTGAACCTCCTGCAGGAAGTTTCTCATACCTGTGTAGTCCCCTCTTTTATAGTTTGGCCTGTCCCCTTCAGTTCCTGTTACCTTCTCCACTTGTAACTCCACTATATAATCAAAACTCAACCACGTGATCGCTAGCTCCAAGGGGCCTCTCGTAAGTGATGTCCTCAATGTCTGAACTGCTCAGGGTGAACACAAGATCCAGTCTTGCTGGCTCATCCTCCCCTCTCTCTCTGGTTGTGTCCCTGACATGTTGATGCATGAGGTTTTCAAGTACCACATCCATCATCTTGGCTCTCCATGTTTCGGGACCCCCATGTGGCTCCAGGTTTTCCCAGTCGATCTCCCTGTGGTTGAAATCGCCCATTACCAGTAACTTTGTTCTGCTCGAGTGAGCTCTTCTTGCCACCTCAGCCAGTGTGTCCACCATCACCCTGTTGTTTTCTTCGTACTCCTCTCTTGGCCTCCTGCAGTTCTGTGGTGGGTTATACATCACTCCAATGACTACTTTTATGTTCTCCGGACTGAATTATACCTACAATGTAGTCTCTTTCTCCAATCATGTCCATGCCTTCCATTTCCTCAAATCCCCATCGGTGTTTTATGAACAGTGCAACCCCTCCTCCCCCCTCTACTCCTTCTATCTTTCCTCAGGATCTGATATCCCGTTGGGAAGATTGTGTCTGTTATTGTCTCAGCGAGTTTTGTTTCTGTGACTGCTATGATGTCTGGGGATTTTTCACTGATTCTTTCGTTCCACTCCTCATGTTTATTCGTTATTCCATCCGCGTTTGTGTACCAAACTTTCAGTTTCTTTTCTATCATTGTGGTCATGCAAGAATATTGGGGTTGGGGGAGCGAGAGCCTTGGTGGGGGCCTATATGGGGCTGTGGTGTAGGTGGGGTTTGTGATGATGGGGGTGGGGTCAGAATGCCCATAAGGGACAGCTGTTGGGGTGAGGTTTGTGATGTGTGTGTGTGCGTTTGTGTGTGTGTGGTGTGTGTGTGTGTGTGTGTGTGTGGGGTGTGTGTGTGTTTGTGTGTTTGTGTGTGTGTGTGTGTGGGAGAACAACAGCTGGACCAGAACACGTCCACAGGCACACGTCACACATGCACGCTAACCTCCCCCCCCCACACACACACGGAGCAGGGAGAGAGGACCTAGTAGCGTTCAGTGAAGAGGCGGGGGCCAGGAGCTGAGTCTCGACCCCTGCAACTACAATTAGGTGAGTATAATTAGGTGAGTACACACACACACACACACACACACACACACACACACACACACACACACACACACACACACACACACACACATACACATACACATACACATACACACACACACATACACACACACACTACACACTACACACACTAGGCGAGTACACATACAGTGAAGAGGCGGGGCCAGGAACTTGGACTCGACCCCTGCAACCTCAATTAGGTGAGTACAACACACACACACACACACACACACACACACACTGTTCCCTCTGCCACCAACCCCCATATCACAAACCTCACCCCAACAGCTGTCCCTTATGGGCATTCTGACCCCACCCCCATCAACACAAACCCCACCTACACCACAGCCCCATATAGGCCCCCACCAAGGCTCTCGCTCCCCCAACCCCAATATACTTGCATGACCACAATGATAGAAAAGAAACTAAAGGTTTGGTACACAAACGCGGATGGAATAACGAATAAACATGAGGAGTGGAATGAAAGAATCAGTGAAAAATCCCCAGACATCATAGCAGTCACAGAAACAAAAACTCGCTGAGACAATAACAGACACAATCTTCCCAACAGGATATCAGATCCTGAGGAAAGATAAAGGAGTAGAGGGGGAGGAGGGGTTGCACTGCTCATAAAACACCAATGGGGATTTGAGGAAATGGAAGGCATGGACATGATTGGAGAAAGAGACTACATTGTAGGTACAATTCAGTCCGAGAACATAAAGTAGTCATTGGAGTGATGTATAACCCACCACAGAACTGCAGGAGGCCAAGAGAGGAGTACGAAGAAAACAACAGGGTGATGGTGGACACACTGGCTGAGGTGGCAAGAAGAGCTCACTCGAGCAGAGCAAAGTTACTGGTAATGGGCGATTTCAACCACAGGGAGATCGACTGGGAAAACCTGGAGCCACATGGGGGTCCCGAAACATGGAGAGCCAAGATGATGGATGTGGTACTTGAAAACCTCATGCATCAACATGTCAGGGGACACAACCAGAGAGAGAGGGGAGGATGAGCAGCAAGACTGGATCTTGTGTTCACCCTGAGCAGTTCAGACATTGAGGACATCACTTACGAGAGGCCCCTTGGAGCTAGCGATCATGTGGTTCTGAGTTTTGACTATATAGTAGAGTTACAAGTGGAGAAGGTAACAGGAACTGAAGGGGACAGGCCAAACTATAAAAGGGGGACTACACAGGTATGAGAAACTTCCTGCAGGAGGTTCAGTGGGACAGAGAAATGGTAGGAAAATCAGTAAACGAGATGATGGAATATGTGGCAACAAAGTGCAAGGAGGCAGAGGAAAGTTTTGTTCCCAAGGGAAACAGAAATAATAGGAAGACCAAAACGAGTCCTTGGTTTACCCGAAGGTGTAGGGAGGCAAAACTAAGTGCAACAGAGAATGGAAAAGGTACAGGAGGCATAGGACCCAGGAAAACAAGGAGATTAGTAGAAGAGCCAGAAACGAGTATGCGCAGATAAGGAGGGAGGCCCAGCGACAGTATGAAAACGACATAGCATCGAAGTCAAATCTGACCCGAAACTGCTGTATAGCCACATTAGGGGAAGACAACAGTCAAGGACCAGGTGATAAGGCTGAGGAAAGAAGGTGGAGAACTCACAAGAAACGATCAAGAGTATGTGAGGAGCTCAACACGAGATTAAGAAGTATTTACAGTAGAGACAGGAAGGACTCTGGGGGGACAGACCAGATGGGGACACCAGCAAGGAATACACCAACAAGTGTTGGACGACATACATACAGATGAGGAGGAGGTGAAGAAACTGCTAAGGGACATCGATACCTCAAAGGCAATGGGACCGGACAACATCTCTCCATGGGTCCTTAGAGAGGGAGCAGATATGTTGTGCGTACCACTTACCACAATCTTCAACACATCCCTGGAAACTGGGCAACTACCTGAGGTATGGAAGACAGCAAATGTAGTTCCCATTTTCAAAAAAGGAGACAGAAAAGAGGCACTAAACTATAGACCTGTGTCATTGACGTGTATAGTATGCAAAATTATGGAGAAGATTATCAGGAGGAGAGTGGTGGAGCACCTGGAACGGAACAGGAGTATAAATGCCAACCAGCACGGATTCACGGAAGGCAAATCCTGTGTCACAAACCTTCTGGAGTTTTATGATAAAATAACAGAAGTAAGACAAGAGAGAGAGGGTGGGTTGATTGCATCTTCTTGGACTGCAAGAAGGCCTTTGACACAGTTCCTCACAAGAGATTAGTGCAGAAGCTAGAGCATCAGCGCATATAACAGGAAGGGCACTGCAATGGATCAGAGAATACCTGACAGGGAGGCAACAACGAGTCATGGTACGTAATGATGTATCACAGTGGGCACCTGTGACGAGCGGGGTCCCACAGGGGTCGGTCCTAGGACCAGTGCTATTTTTGGTATATGTGAACGACATGACGGAAGGGTTAGACTCAGAAGTGTCCCTGTTTGCAGATGATGTGAAGTTAATGAGGAGAATTAAATCTGATGAGGACCAGCAGGACTTCAAAGAGACCTGGACAGACTGGACACCTGGTCCAGCAAATGGCTTCTCGAATTTAATCCTGCCAAATGCAAAGTCATGAAGATAGGGGAAGGGCACAGAAGACCACAGACAGAGTATAGGCTAGGTGGCCAAAGACTGCAAACCTCACTCAAGGAGAAAGATCTTGGGGTGAGTATAACACCGAGCATGTCTCCGGAAGCACACATCAATCAGATAACTGCTGCAGCATATGGGCGCCTGGCAAACCTGAGAACAGCATTCCGATACCTTAGTAAGGAATCATTCAAGACACTGTACACCGTGTATGTCAGGCCCATACTGGAGTATGCAGCACCTGTTTGGAACCCGCACGTGATAAAGCACGTCAAGAAACTAGAGAAAATACAAAGGTTTGCAACAAGGTTAGTTCCAGAGCTAAGGGGAATGTCCTATGAAGAAAGATTAAGGGAAATCGGCCTGACGACACTGGAGGACAGGAGGGTCAGGGGAGACATGATAACGACATATAAAATACTGCGTGGAATAGACAAGGTGGACAAGGACAGGATGTTCCAGGGAGGGGACACAGAAACAAGATGCCACAATTGGAAGTTGAAGACACAAATGAGTCAGAGAGATAGTAGGAAGTATTTCTTCAGTCATAGAGTTGTAAGGCAGTGGAATAGCCTAGAAAATGACGTAGTGGAGGCAGGAACCATACACAGTTTTAAGACGAGGTTTGATAAAGCTCATGGAGCGGGGAGAGAGAGGGCCTAGTAGCAACCGGTGAAGAGGCGGGGCCAGGAGCTAGGACTCGATCCCTGCAACCACAAATAGGTGAGTACACACACACACGGAGCTCACGGAGCGGGAAGAGTGACTGAGAAGCGGCCAGTTGAAGATGAACATGTTGACATTACAGACGATGTTTAGCCCCTCGAGGGAGGCTTCTTGACGCTGGTGAGGGGCTCTTGATCTAGGGAATTGGATCTGTGCTCCAGTTTCCTGAATTGAGCCTGAATACCTTCCGTCCCCTTCCCCCTCAGGCGCTGTGTAATCCCTGCGGGTTTAGTGCTCCCCCATGATTATAATAATACTGGCGATGTTTAGAAAAGAGTTGAGAGGCTGGAATTTGCTCTGTTGACTGCTGAACATTATGTGTGTGTAGGATGTTGAGGGATGGAGGGTGTGGGAGGTAGTGGTGTAGCAGCTGCCATAGTAGTTGTAGTAATAGTAGCAGCAGTAGCAGTACTAACAACAACAATAGCAGCAGCACCAGCAGTAGCACCAGCAGCAGCAGCACCAGCACCAGCAGTAGCACCAACAGCAGCAGCGAGGCAGCTGTGGTGTTGACATTCTGAAGGTTACATCAGCGGCCTGGCCCGCGTCTGGAGAAACTTCGCCCGGGGTGCGATAGAACCCATATTTAATTTTTAATCAAGCCCGGCGAAAGTTCTCCCGAGATATACCATAGACACAGTGCTAGGTGCCATAAGAACCGTGGCAGAGGTACGCCAGGGGCTGCGTCTGGCGAAAGTGCCTCTACCACCCAGTTAGTAACTTACTATTAATTAAGGTTTTTAGTATTTCTTCCCAGCAACACCTTCCTGACTTTCATGTTGTCGTCTTTGTCTTTTTTGTTTCCTTAGTAATAGTAGCTAGTAATAGTAGTGACAATTAGTAGTAATAAGAGTAGCTAGTAGTAGTGGTAGTAATAGAGACTAGTATTAGTGATTAGTAGTAGTAGTAATAATAGTAGTAGTGACTAGTAGTAGTAATAACTACTAGTAGTAGTAATAGCTAGTAGTAGTAGTAAGCAGCAGTAATAGCTGGTAATTGATGAATCTGTTGTTTCGTTGTTGATGTTCTTTATTGCTTTTGTAATTAAATTTTTGTTCAGGTCTGTCAAATGTATATTTTGTGTTGCTGTATATCTCTTGTGTTGCTGTATATCTCTTGTGTTGCTGTATATCTCTTGTGTTGCTGTTTATGTATTGTGTTCTATGTATCTTTCGTGTCGCTATGCATATTTCGTGTCTCTGTGTATCTTTTGTGTTGCTATGTATTTTTGTGTTGCTAGGTATATGTTGTCTATCTCAAAATACATGTATGTATACAGAGATGCTGGCATACAAGTGTCATATACAGTGGAAGGTGGAAAATGTGACCACTTGAACACACCACTGAAACACTGGTAGAAGAGCTCTGTATATGCGATTCCAGTCACAGACTCTTCAGTCACACACTTGAGTCACTGACACTCTCCAGTCATACTTAGTCCCAAACGTTCTCCAGTCACACACTCCAGTCATTGACCTTCAAAGGCAAACCCTCCACATTGTTACCACCAATCCACCCACTTTATCAACATAATTACCCACATTAAGACGGTGTGGGTCACCTCATACATCAGTGTGGGGTCACCTCATGCATCAGTGTGGGTCGAGACCTCATACATCAGTGTGGGTCACCTCATACATCAGTGTGGGTCACCTCATGCATCAGTGTGGGTCACCTCATGCATCTGTGGGTCACCTCATACATCAGTGTGGGTCACCTCATACATCAGTGTGGGTCACCTCATACATTAGTGTGGGTCACCTCATGCATCAGTGTGGGGTCACCTCATGCATCTGTGGGTCACCTCATACATCAGTGTGGGTCACCTCATACATCAGTGGGGTCACCTCATCAGTGTGGGTCACCTCATACATCAGTGTGGGTCACCTCATACATCAGTGTGGGTCACCTCATACATCAGTGGGGTCACCTCATCAGTGTGGGTCACCTCATACATCAGTGTGGGTCACCTCATACATCAGTGTGGGTCGCCTCATGCATCAGTGTGGGTCACCTCATACATCAGTATGGGTTACCTCATACATCAGTGTGGGTCACCTCATACATCAGTGTGGGTCGCCTCATGCATCAGTGTGGGTCACCTCATACATCAGTGTGGGTCACCTCATACATCAGTGTGGGGTCACCTCATACATCAGTGTGGGTCGCCTCATGCATCAGTGTGGGTCACCTCATACATCAGTGTGGGTCGCCTCATACATCAGTGTGGGTCGCCTCATACATCAGTGTGGGGTCACCTCATACATCAGTGTGGGTCACCTCATGCATCAGTGTGGGTCACCTCATACATCAGTGTGGGTCACCTCATACATCAGTGTGGGTCACCTCATACATCAGTGTGGGTCACCTCATACATCAATGTGGGTCACCTCATACATCAGTGTGGGTCACCTCATACATCAGTGTGGGTCACCTCATACATCAGTGTGGGGTCACCTCATACAACATTGTGGGTCGCCTCATGCATCAGTGTGGGTCACCTCATGCATCAGTGTGGGTCACCTCATACATCAGTGGGGTCACCTCATACATCAGTGTGGGTCCCTCATACATCAGTGTGGGTCACCTCATACATCAGTGTGGGTCACCTCATACATCAGTGTGGGTCACCTCATACATCAGTGTGGGTCACCTCATACATCAGTGTGGGTCACCTCATACATCAGTGTGGGGTCACCTCATACATCAGTGTGGGTCGCCTCATGCATCAGTGTGGGTCACCTCATGCATCAGTGTGGGTCACCTCATACATCAGTGTGGGTCACCTCATACATCAGTGTGGGTCACCTCATACATCAGTGTGGGTCACCTCATACATCAGTGTGGGGTCACCTCATACAACAGTGTGGGTCGCCTCATCATCAGTGTGGGTCACCTCATCATCAGTGTGGGTCACCTCATACATCAGTGTGGGTCACCTCATACATCAGTGTGGGTCACCTCATACATCAGTGTGGGTCCCTCATACATCAGTGTGGGTCACCTCATACATCAGTGTGGGTCACCTCATACATCAGTGTGGGTCACCTCATACATCAGTGTGGGTCACCTCATACATCAGTGTGGGTCACCTCATACATCAGTGTGGGTCACCTCATACATCAGTGTGGGTCACCTCATACATCAGTGTGGGGTCACCTCATACATCAGTGTGGGTCGCCTCATGCATCAGTGTGGGTCACCTCATACATCAGTGTGGGTAGCCTCATACATCAGTGGGGTCACCTCATACATCAGTGTGGGGTCACCTCATACATCAGTGTGGGTCACCTCATGCATCAGTGTGGGGTCACCTCATACATCAGTGTGGGTCACCTCATACATCAGTGTGGGGTCACCTCATACATCAGTGTGGGGTCACCTCATACATCAGTGTGGGGTCGCCTCATACATCAGTGTGGGTCGCCTCATACATCAGTGTGGGGTCACCTCATACATCAGTGTGGGGTCACCTCATACATCAGTGTGGGGTCGCCTCATACATCAGTGTGGGGTCACCTCATACATCAGTGTGGGGTCACCTCATACATCAGTGTGGGGTCGCCTCATACATCAGTGTGGGTCGCCTCATACATCAGTGTGGGGTCACCTCATACATCAGTGTGGGGTCGCCTCATACATCAGTGTGGGGTCGCCTCATACATCAGTGTGGGGTCACCTCATACATCAGTGTGGGGTCACCTCATACATCAGTGTGGGTCACCTCATGCATCAGTGTGGGTCACCTCATTCATCACCCTCCTGATTTCTCACCTCACCAGCCAGACTTTTTTGTACTACCTCGGTCGTCACGCGTATTGTGTGAATTGTGTTCCTTATCGTCTTCGCCCGTCAGGGAGGTAAAGGGCTCTTGATCCCAGGAATTGGATCAGGCTTGAGTACTGCTGATTGCTGCAGTTACTCAATATTATGTTCGAAATAAAGGGTTCAAAATAAACTTGTGTTTATACAAATGTTTGTGTTTATATTTGTGTTTAGTCGAGTATTTGTGTTTATATTCGTCTTATACTCGTGCTTGTGTTTGTATTTGTGTTTTGTGTTTAAGTGTTTGTGCTTGTGTTTATACTCGTGTTTGTATTTATATTTCCGTTTATATTTGTGTTTATACAGCGTGCTTGTGTTTACATTAGTGTTCATACCAGGTGCCTGTGGTTTATGTTAGTGTTTATACGAGTGAGTATATCTCGGTATGTTAAGCTTTGTTTAGTGGTGGCGGAGAGTGTATTAAAACTGCCTTATTTTGTGATCACAGCGAAGACTTATAGAAAACGCGAATATATTTGTGGATAAAATGTTGAAGAATAATGGAGTGTATTGTGTGTGTTGAACTGTGAGAGATGGGAAGATTACTAGGCTGTGAGGTGAGTGTGGGTGCTGCTGTGTGCTGATGCAGGGGTGACATCTGTAGTGATGGGGACAGGTGATCACACCTGAGTCTGGGCAGTGAAGGCACACGGCACCCTAGACACGACACCACCTCTGTAAGCCTCTCCACCACGAGGAAGAAGAGAAGGAGAAGGTGGAAGAGGCAAGGAGTAGCCAGCCTCCTTCCCGATGCAGGTGGAAACTTGCGTCTTGGTGACCTGGTGTGGGAGTGGTGACCCTGATAGTCACGGTCACCACCATACTAACCACTCCCATCTCAACCACTACCACCACCATCACCACCACCGTCACCATTTTCACCACCTCCACCACCGTCACCACCACACACTCAGCAGGCAGCAGCAGCTGGGCCAGCAGGTACAACAACCACTGCTGCAGCAGCAGAAGCGGCGACGGCTGCAACGTCACCAACGGGCCCTTGCCAGGATCGGTGCCATCCAGAGGTGCGTCTTAGGCACATGGCAGGATGAAAAGGGAATGTACAGGTGGGAGGTATAGGTAGGAAATAATCAGGGCAACGTGGAAAAAAAAAGATGAGCTTTTTCTTTAGATTTGTGCAGAGGAGCAAGTGACGTTATTGTCACACATTCTGTGAGTGGTCACACCCTCATAACAGCACCTCGCACTTCAATAGACTCCTCATTGTCACTACAGTCGTGTCTGCTCAACATTAAGGTGCATCATTGTCACATCAGTCTTGTCTGCTTAATATTCAGGTACATCATTGTCACATCAGTCTTGTCTGCTTAACATTCAGGTACATCATTGTCACATCAGTCTTGTCTGCTCAACATTCAGGTACATCATTGTCACATCAGCCTTGTCTGCTTAACATTCAGGTACATCATTGTCACTACAGTCGTGTCTGCTCAACATTTAGGTACATCATTGTCACATCAGTGTTGTCTGCTCAACATTCAGGTGCATCATTGTCACATCAATGTTGTCTGCTCAACATTCAGGTACATCATTGTCACATCAGTCTTGTCTGCTCAACATTCAGGTACATCATTGTCACATCAATGTTGTCTGCTCAACATTCAGGTACATCATTGTCACATCAATGTTGTCTGCTCAACATTCAGGTACATCATTGTCACATCAATGTTGTCTGCTCAACATTCAGGTACATCATTGTCACATCAATGTTGCCTGCTCAACATTCAGGTACATCATTGTCACATCAATGTTGTCTGCTCAACATTCAGGTACATCATTGTCACATCAATGTTGTCTGCTCAACATTCAGGTACATCATTGTGACATCAATGTTGTCTGCTCAACATTCAGGTACATCATTGTGACATCAATGTTGTCTGCTCAACATTCAGGTACATCAATGTCACTCAATGTTGTCTGCTCAAATCAGACAGTTACAGGTTACATCATTGTCACATCAAATGTTGTCTGCTCAACATTCAGGTACATCATTGTGACATCAATGTTGTCTGCTCAACATTCAGGTACATCATTTGACATCAATGTTGTCTGCTCAACATTCAGGTACATCATTGTACATCAATGTTGTCTGCTCAACATTCAGGTACATCATTGATCACGTCATGTCTGTCTGCTCAACATTCAGGTACATCATTGTGACATCAATGTTGTCTGCTCAACATTCAGGTACATCATTATCACATCAATGTTGTCTGCTCAACATTCAGGTACATCATTGTCACATCAATGTTGCCTGCTCAACATTCAGGTACATCCTTATCACATCAATGTTGCCTGCTCAACATTCAGGTACATCATTGTCACATCAATGTTGTCTGCTCAACATTCAGGTACATCATTATCACATCATGTTGTCTGCTCAACATTCAGGTACATCATTGTCACATCAATGTTCTGCTCAACATTCAGGTACATCATTGTCACATCAATGTTGTCTGCTCAACATTCAGGTACATCATTGTCACATCAATGTTGCCTGCTCAACATTCAGGTACATCATTGTCACATCAATGTTGTCTGCTCAACATTCAGGTACATCATTGTCACATCAATGTTGTCTGCTCAACATTCAGGTACATCATTGTCACATCAATGCTGTCTGCTCAACATTCAGGTACATCATTGTCACATCAATGTTGTCTGCTCAACATTCAGGTACATCATTGTCACATCAATGTTGCCTGCTCAACATTCAGGTATGGTCATTGTACACAATTTGTCGCTAACAATCAGGTACATCATTGCTACATCAATGTTGGTCCTGCTCAACATTCAGGTACATCTTTGACACATTGCTGTTGCTCAACATTCAGGATACATCATTGTCACTAAGTTTCCTCAACATTCAGGTACATCATTGTCACTCATGTTGCTGCTCACATTCAGTACATCATTGTCACATCAATGTTGTCGTCACATTAGGTATCATTGTCACATCAATGTTGTCTGCCAACATTAGTATCATTGTGACATCAATGTCTGTCAACATTCAGTACATCATGTCACATCACATGTTGCTGCTCAACATTCAGGTACATCATTGTCACATCAAAGTTGTCTCTCAACATCAGTAACATCATTGTCACATCAGATGTGTCTGCTAACATTCAGTACATCATGTGAATCAAGCTGTTGCTCAACATTCAGTACTCATTGCACATCAATGTTGCCTGCTCAACATTCGGTACATCATGTGACATCAGTTGCCTGCTGCAACATTCAGGATAAGATACAATTATACACATCAATGTTGTCTGCTCACATTCAGGTACATCATGTGACATCAATGTTCCTGCTCACTTCAGGTACATATTACTACACACAACTTGTCTGCTCAAAACCTATCTACAGGTAATCTTGTCACATCATGTTGTGCCTGCTCAACATTCTGTACATCTATATTACAATACAAGTGTTGCTACCAACATTCAGGTACATCTGTGACATCAATGTGACTGCTCAACATTCAGGTACATCATTATCACTATCAATGTTTCCTGCTCAACAGTTCAGTCATCATTGTCACATCTATGTTCCTCTAAAATTCAGGTACATCGTTGTCACATCAGTGCTGCTCACATTAGGCATCATTGTACATCAATGTTGCTCTCAACATCAGGTAACAATTTAATCAATGTATGCTGCCAACATGTCAGTACTCATTGAGTACATCAATTTGTCTCTCAACATTCAGTAATCATTGTCACAAACAATGCTGTTGTCAACATTCAGGTAAATCATTTCACATCAATTTCTGCTAAATTCAGGTACATCATTGTCACATTCAATGTGCCTGCTCAACATCCGGTAGGGTACCTTTAAAAGCAGAAAAAGTCATAATCTACTTACAGTTGGTCCTGCATATTGTTATTTTTCTTACACACTTGCGTGTTTATATTGCATATAAGTATTTAGTATTAATAATTGTAGTCATGTACCTGTTTATTCTAAGATATAGTGGCGGAGTGTGGTGTTTATCTTGCTGAATATGATAAGGGATACAATACTGACAAGTTGATACGTAAGACACATGTGCAACAGTTAGGTATCTTTATTCCGAAACGTTTCACCTACACAGCAGACTTCTTCAGTGAGGAGGCAGCAGAAACAGTAGAAGTGGAAAGATGATGTAATCAGTCTGCTATCTCTATTGCTCCTGCTGCCTCCTCTGTACTCGACTGATGAAGCCTGCCTGCGTAGGCGAAACGTTTCGGAATAATGATACCTAACTGATAACATAATTATCTTGCTTTCTACACTACAGTATGTTGTTACCTCTCTTGTAGTACTACACCAGCCTACCATATAAACACGTAGTCTACAGTAATCTCTTCTATTCTCGTCTTTGTTGCCGTGCACTACCAGACATCTGACACTATATGTTACAAAAAACGCGATTCTAAAAGCTTAGAGATCTCCAGTGAATACTAGAAAGGACTGCCCTTCTAGCATCCAGCCTGTTACTGGGTTTTCGTAACAAGTAGTCAGTATCCTTGTCCAATTATCCATTAAAATTCAGTATGGTTTAATAGTGCTTTAGGATTACAACTGGTAGGCTACTAACTAGAGAAATTAAAATTTAATAAATTTATTAAGCAGTAAGTTGTCTAGAGGTATATTATCAAATTAAATTAAATCACAGCAATCAAAATAAAATCAATCTCTCGAGTTCAATATTATTGTGCTGAAAGCACATATCACATTTATAATTCTTAAGTACCGTCAGGTACATTAACATTTAATAAGATATTACAAATATGTACAAGTGTGTGTATGCGTGTAAGTGCTCTTAAGTAGTTAGCTATGTCTCAAGACTCGAATAAGACTTAAACAAGTGACTGACAAAGTCCTCAAATAAACTAACTTCTTGACCGACTGGCAACCCGAACAGTCTGCTTGAACAACAAAGAATGCTAAGCCCAAAAGCAATGCAATATCAAGCGACTGCGACACAGAATCAGGAACAAGGAGATAATATAACGACACTAAGTAGGGACCATCTGCAGATCCTCCACAAAAGTTACCAAACTCCCATAATACTGAATCTATGTTCAGCATAGGAAAAACTGTGACTGTGACAATACACAGGAACCAGTACAAAATTAGGTCAGAAGCTATAGCTAAGGACCTGAGATACTCAGAGTGTCTATGTGACACACAACCTCAGTACAACGTCGAAAATCACTAAGTCTATACAATGTTCTGTGAACAAAGTTCTACAGAACTAACAAGAATAATGAGACAGACAATCTGTCCAACCACCAAGCGAGTCTCCAGCAGACTGAAAACTTCACGAGAGGTGAGGACACCCCCCCCCCCTCGATCACGTGATAGCTACGTGGACAACTGCAGCTCAGAAACCAGCAGTATAACGAGCGACAAGCGATAATTACAGTAGTTTGACAATCAAGACTAACTGAGCACATTTTATATACATCCTAACAACATAAGCTAAATAACAATATAACAGTCAAATAATAATATAAAGTCATACATTTACGATTTAGCTATTATCGCAAATATAAGCAATATAAAATTATATGAAAAGATAATATACATTATATATACATAATAATCATTGTAACCCATTCAGGGGTTGCAACACTATACACACTTATGTAGGGTTATATACCTTTGAAGAGTTTCGTGAGTTAATCTGCTATCTGAGCCCGGCCATGGGCCAGACTCGTCTGGTGCTTGCCTGGTCAACCAGGCTGTTGCTGCTGGAGGCCCGCTGCCCCATATATCCATCACAGCCTGGTTGATCTGGTACCTGGTTCACGATAATTATTAAAGGGAACGTTTTGTTAATTTAATGTCCTTAAAAAAGTGTCTTATTCAACGTGTCCATATCACCAGAGAGAGAGAGAGAGAGAGAGAGAGAGAGAGAGAGAAAGAGAGAGAGATCATTGATTCTCAGGATGACTCGAGTTTGGAACATTTTCGTAAAGCATAATTGTATCAGCGAAATAAAGTTAGTTGATCAAATTGCTGGCCCACAGATGGCTCCAACTTCGTCCTGTTCCATATTTGTATCTTTCATAACAATTGAGAGGCTTTCAAATAAGCTGATGTAGGTAACAGGGAGCTCTTAGCTTGTAAATATAGTTTGGAATCCTTAACCTAACCTTGTAAAACCCTGTGTAACAGAGAGAGCATAGAGTAATACAGGAGACACGAGAAGAAATCGACAACAAGACGAAGAGAGAAACAAGGAGTCGTAGTGTGAAAAGGACTCAGCCTTCCCTAACATATGAGCTAAAAAGAAATGATAATTTATCATTTATCTGCCCTTTTCGTGTATTTTGTTTTCTTTCTGCTTAATCGTGATTTTCTTCTACACATTTTCTTCGCCCCTCTTATAATTCTCCTGCATTTCCTAGTACTCCTTTGGTTCGCTCGGGAAAATCGTACCACCAAGAAGGCAAATAACGTAGGGTAGCGGAGACAATGTGTAGCCAGGGGTCAGTCTCTCTCTTACTCACTTGTACTTAAAAGATGACCAAGAAATTTAACAGAATATCCTCTCTATCAAGATACCGTATCTTATCATAAATGCTATTTATTACAGATAAGTTGATGTGCAAGACACGTGTGCAGCACTAGATGATGATGTACAGTTGGACCGTGGTAATCTGTTTAGTGTAGGCCTGTAGGGAAATGTACGTAGTTGGATGTGTGATTTCTTGAGTACTCGTTCCTCTGGCTGCTGCTCCTCACTTCTTATCTTGACTTTGTCTTAACTAGATAGCTAGTGAGCCAGTAAGGGTGTTGAGACCCAGTAAGAGTACTAAGAGCCAGCGAAAGGTATAAGAGCCACCTCTGATAGTGACAGTTAATGTGGGGGCTGTTGAACTCTTATTCACGTTAAGACTCCTAGGTAAATATACGTGAGCCAGATGGTGATACATTCTCTCTCTCTCTCTCTCTCTCTCTCTCTCTCTCTCTCTCTCTCTCTCACCACACAAACCCAGTCATCTTTCTTAGTGAGATGGTGAAATAACCAGAGGAAGATATCTATATATATATATATATATAAAATATATATATATATATATATATATATATATATATATATATATTTATTATCACACTGGCCGATTCCCACCAAGGCAGGGTGGCCCGAAAAAGAAAAACTTTCACCATCATTCACTCCATCACTGTCTTGCCAGAAGGGTGCTTTACACTACAGTTTTTAAACTGCAACATTAACACCCTCCTTCAGAGTGCAGGCACTGTACTTCCCATCTCCAGGACTCAAGTCCGGCCTGCCGGTTTCCTGAACCCCTTCATAAATGTTACTTTGCTCACACTCCAACAGCACGTCATGTATTAAAAACCATTTGTCTCCATTCACTCCTATCAAACACGCTCACGCATGCCTGCTGGAAGTCCAAGCCCCTCGCACACAAAACCTCCTTTACCCCCCCCCCCCAACCTTTTCCCAGGCCGACCCCTACCCCCGCCCCCTTCCATCGAGATACATCTTGAAATTATTCGTTTCGCTCCATTCTCTCCACATGCCCAAAACCCCAACCTCAAAAAACCCTCCTCAGCCCTTGGACAACAGTTTTGGAAATCCCGCACCTCCTCAAACTTCCAAAAAAAACGAATTCTGGGATTTTTTTCACACCAACATTGCCCTCAGACATGACATCTCCACTGCCTCCAGCCTTCTCCTCGCTGCAACATTCATCACCCATGCTTCACACAACCCATATAAGAGCTTTGGTAAATACTTTTACTCTCATACATTCCCCTCTTTGCCTCCAAGGACAAAGTTTTTGTCTCCACAGACTCCTAAGTGCACCACTCACTCTTTTTCCCTCATCAATTCTATGATTCACCCATCTTTCATAGACCCATCCGCTGACACGTCCACTCCCAAATATCTAATACATTCACCTCCTCCATACTCTCTCCCTCCAATCTGATATTCAATCTTTCATCACCTAATCTTTTTGTTATCCTCATAACCTTACTCTTTCCTGTATTCACCTTTAATTTTCTTCTTTTGCACACCCTACCAAATTCTCCACCAATCTCTGCAACTTCTCTTCAGAATCTCCTAAGAGCACAGTGTCATCAGCAAAGAGCAGCTGTGACAACTCCCACTTTGTGTGTGATTCTTTATCTTTTAACTCCACGCCTCTTGTCAAGG
Source organism: Cherax quadricarinatus (assembly GCF_026875155.1). NCBI lineage: Eukaryota > Metazoa > Arthropoda > Malacostraca > Decapoda > Parastacidae > Cherax > Cherax quadricarinatus. The sequence continues at coordinate 77,193,957 of NC_069402.1, forward strand.
ACCCTCGCATTTACTTCTCTTACAACCCCATCTATAAAATATATTAAACAACCACGGTGACATCACACATCCTTGTCTAAGGCCTACTTTTACTGGGAAATAATTTCCCTCTTTCCTACATACTCTAACTTGAGCCTCACTATCCTCGTAAAAACTCTTCACTGCTTTCAGTAACCTACCTCCTACACCATACACTTGCAACATCTGCCACATTGCCCCCCTATCCACCCTGTCATACGCCTTTTCCAAATCCATAAATGCCACAAAGACCTCTTTAGCCTTATCTAAATACTGTTCACTTATATGTTTCACTGTAAACACCTGGTCCACACACCCCCTACCTTTCCTAAAGCCTCCTTGTTCATCTGCTATCCTATTCTCCGTCTTACTCTTAATTCTTTCAATAATAATTCTACCATACACTTTACCAGGTATACTCAGCAGACTTATCCCCCTATAATTTTTTGCACTCTCTTTTATCCCCTTTGCCTTTATACAAAGGAACTAGCATGCTCTCTGCCAATCCCTAGGTACCTTACCCTCTTCCATACATTTATTAAATAATTGCACCAACCACTCCAAAACTATATCCCCACCTGCTTTTAACATTTCTATCTTTATCCCATCAATCCGGCTGCCTTACCCCCTTTCATTTTACCCTACTGCCTCACGAACTTCCCCCACACTCACAACTGGCTCTTCCTCACTCCTACAAGATGTTATATATATAATATATATATTATATATATATATATATATATATATATATATATATATATATATATATAAATATATATATATATATATACATATATGTAGGTAGTAGGTTGGTAGACAGCAACCGCCCAGGGAGGTACTACCGTCCTGCCAAGTGAGTGTAAAACGAAAGCCTGTAATTGTTTTACATGATGGTAGGATTGCTGGTGTCTTTTGTCTGTCTCAATAAATATGCAAGATTACAGGTAAGTCTTGCTACTTCTACTTACACTTAGGTCACACTACACATACATGTACAAGCATATATATACACACCCCTCTGGGTTTTCTTCTATTTTCTTTCTAATTCTTGTTCTTGTTTATTTCCTCTTATCTCCATGGGGAAGTGGAACAGAATTCTTCCTCTGTAAGCCATGCGTGTCGTAAGAGGCGACTAAAATGCCGGGAGCAAGGGGCTAGTAACCCCTTCTCCTGTATATATTACTAAATTTAAAAGGAGAAACTTCAGTTTTTTCTTTTGGGCCACCCCCACCTCAGTGGGATACGGCTGGTACGTTGAAAGAAGATATATATATATATATATATATATATATATATATATATATATATATATATATATATGTGTGTGTGTGTGTGTGTGTGTGTGTGTGTGTGTGTGGTGTGTGTGTGTGTGTGTGTGTGTGTGTGTGTGTGTGTGTGTGTGTGTGTGTACTCTGTATACTACGTCTCGCCGTACCGTATCTGTGCCCCCCCACCCCCATTTACATTATTTCTTTATTACGGTAAATACGTTCATTTCCGTTAACTTAACGTTAAAATGGCATATACAGAACACAAAAATTTCTCTACATAGGGCTGATATTGACAAAAAAATTATTATTCGAGTCGAGGTTTTTTAAAAACATGCTGACCTTTCGGGCTTTGTTTTTGGGGAGCTAATTCCCTTTTCCCCCTCCCCCCCCTGTGCCCCTGTAACTTTAGTTTTCACATTGTTTACAATTGGTACGTGATTTACAGGGGTCTTGGTGGGGGTCCATCAGCACCCCTTCCCTTCAGTAAGTTCCCCTAAGGTTTACAGTTACAGAGGCTTTTACACACTTGTTTTAAATACTAAAATTTGGTGTGTGTGTTGTGTGTGTGTACTCCCCATTGAGGTTTTGCGGGGATCGGTCCTAGCTCCGGGCCCCCCTCTTCACCTGATCGCTATTTAGGTCACTCTCCCTAAACCCGTGAGTTTTATCAACCTCTCTTAAAGCTATTTTGCATCCGCCCCCCACTACATCGTTTTCCCAAACTTTTCCCTTCCTGCCACCTGTGGTGGGTGTGCGTGTTGTGGTGTGTGTGGTTTTTGGTGTGGTTACCACCATTTGTACTCACCATTTGTGGTTGCAGGGGTCGGTCCTACTCCTGGCCCCCCCCTCTTCCCGTTGCTACTAGACCCCTCCCCCTCCCCGCTCCAAGCTTTATAAAACCTCGTCTTAAAACGTGTAGGGGTTCCTGCCTCCCTACGTCTTTTTTCTAGGCTATTCCACTCCTTTACAAACTCTTTTACTGAAGAAATACTTCCTACTATCTCCTGTCATTTGGTTTCAACTTCCAATTGGGGCCTCTTGTTTCTTTTTCCCCTCCCGGAAACTCCTGTCCTTTTCCACCTTGTCTATTCCACGCATTTTTTAAGTCGTTACAGTCTCCCTGACCTCCTGTCCCCAGTGTGCAGGCCGTTTTCCCCTTAAAATCTTTCTTCATAGGAACCCCCCTTAGCTCTGGAACTAACCTTTGTGCAAACCCTTTTTTGTACTTTCTCTATTTTTGACGTGTTTATCAAGTGGGGGTTCCAAACAGGTCTGCATACCCAAGGGCCTGACTACACGGTGTACAGTGTTTGAATGTTCCCTTATAAGGTTGGGAATCTGTTTCAGGTTTGCCGGCGCCCATATGCTGCAGCGTTATCTGATTGATGTTTCTTGGGAGAATGGGGTGTTAAACTCCCCCAAGATCTTTCTCCTTGGTGGGGTTTGCAGTCTTTGGCCACCTAGCCTATACTCTTCTGTGGTCTCTGTCCCCTTTTCCCCCTATCTTCATGACTTTGCTTTTGGGGATTAAATTCGAGAAGCCATTTGTGGACCAGGTGTCCATCGTCCAGGTCTTTTTAAAAGTCCTGCCTGTCCTCATCAGATTAATTTCCTCATTACTTCACAAATCTGAAAACAGGGACACTTTGATCTAACCCCTTTCCCGTCATGTCGTTCCATTCCCAAAAAAATAGCAGGGTCCTAGGACCGACCCCGTGGGACCCCGCTCGTCACAGGTGCCCACTGTGATACATCATTACGTACCATGACTCGTTTTGCCTCCCTTCAGGTATTTTTCTGATCCATTGCAGTGCCCCTTCCCCGTTTATCCCTCATGCTCTACTTCTGCACTAATCTTTTGAGGAACTGTGTCAAAAAGGCCCTTTTTGCAGTCCAAAAAGATGCAAACAACCCCCCCCTCTCCCCTTTGTCTTTCTTTTGTGTGTGTGTGGTGGTGTGTGTGTGTGTGTGTGTGTGTGTTGTGTTGTGGTGTTGGTTGGTGTTTTGTGTGTGTTGTGTGGTTGATAAAAAAAAAATTTTTCAACTTCGTAACACAGGTAATCACACAGGGAAAACCCCACAAGTAACCCAACACAGGATAATTAACGGGTCCCAAAAACTTTGGTACTTTTGGAGGTCAGGTTCCCCCTAGCAAAGAAATGGTCAAAAAAACAGCCAGATGACGGTATGTGTTGGTTGTGTGTGTGTGTGTGTGGTTGTTGTGTTGTACTCACCTATTTTTACCACCTATTTGTGGTTTCAGGGGGCGAGTCTAGCTCCGGCCCCGCCCTTCGCTGATTGCTACGGTCCTCTCTCCCCTTCCCATACTTTATCTACCTCGCCCTTTAAAAATATGTATGGTTTTTCCCGCCTCCACTACTACTTTCTAGGCTATTTTACGGCCTGACTACTCTAAGACTGAAAAATACTTCCTAACACCCTTTTATTCATCTGAGTCTTCAACTTTCCCAATGTGACCTCTGTGTCGTGTCCCTTCCTGGGAAAATCCCGTCTTGTCCACCTTGCAATCCCCCGCAGTATTTTATATGTCGTTATCATGTCTCCCCTGCCCTCCTTTCCCCCCAGTGTCGCGGCCGATTTCCCTCAACCTTTCTTTGAGGACAATCCCCCTAGCTCTGGACTATCTTGTTGCAAACCCTTTTTCACTTTCTCTAATTTCTTGACGTGCTTGATAGGTGGGTTCCAAACTGGTGCGGCATACCCATATGGCCTGACGAAATGGTATAAAGTCTTTAAAAGAATCCTTACAGAGGTATGGAACGCTATCCGTAGGTTTGCCCCGGGGCCCCTATGCTGCAGCATTACGTTGAGTGTGCCCCAGGAGATTGGGTTATACTCACCCCCGGTCTTTTTTTTTGAGTGAGGTTTGCAGTCTTTGGCCATCTAAACTAATTGTGTCTGGGTCTTCTTTGCCCCTTTCCCCAATCTTCATATTTGCTTTGGAGGGTTAAATTCAAGGAGCCAGTTTCTGGACCAGGCTTTTAGCCTGTCCAGGTCTCTTTGTAGTCCTGCCTGATCCTCATCCGATTTGATTCTTCTCAATTAATTCGCATTCATCTGCGAAGTGTGTGTGTGTGTGTGTGTGTGTGTGTGTGTGTGGGGTGTGTGTGTGTGTGTGTGTGTGTTGGTGTGTGTGTTGTTGTGTGTGTGTGTGTGTGTGTGTGTGTGGTTTTGTTTTGTGTGTGGTTGCTGGCGGCCCTGACGGCCCACACAAGGAGGACCTGTTAATACTGGTGGACCCAAAAATGGCACCTGGACCAAGTTTTGGAATAGTGTTGTACCACCGAGTTTATGTTGTGTCCCCCCCCTCTCTCTCTCTTCCTCTCCTCCTCTCTCTCTTTTCTCTCCTCTTTCTTCTCTCTCTCTCTACTCTCTTCCTCTCTCTCTTCCTCTCTCTCCCCCTCTCTCTCTCCCCTCTCTCTCTCTCTTTTTTGCTGTTCTGCTTTCCCGGTTTTCTTCCACTTATTCACACACTAGTATTCTCATTCCTAAACAAAAGAGATTATTATTAATAATAATAATATTATTATTATTGTTATTATTATTATCATTTATTATTATTAGTTATTATTATTATTATTATTATTATTATTATTATTATTATTATTATTATTATTATTATTATTATTATTGAAAAGCGGTAAGTTGCAGGAGTCTTGGCCGTCCATCTTGTTGCCAGCCTCCCCCCGCCTCCAGCTAGACACTGGTTGTTTACAACGTTATCTCATAATAGAGTAGCGAAGGAGGTGTTCATTAAGGAGTTCCAGTACATCGTCTCTGAGTTCTGTTGCGTCTTGGCAGACCTTCGGTGGTGAAAACCAAACACATATGCCTAGGGTTAATTATCACAGCAGGGTTAGGATAATTACTTAGGATCATTAAACATAGCAGGGCCAGGGTAATAAAAGGTACTCGGGATTTTATTTCTTTTGGAAATATGAGCCACAGTGTAAGTAGGGTCATTGTAGTAGCATTCTGTCTATCTCTGTCTCCTTAACTACCAACTAGACACACGACAGTCATTAATCTGGGAAGTAGATAGTTCTCATTAGATAGCCTTGGTGTGGACTTGCAAGTTCACTGTTGTCTGTCTTGCCCATGGTCTCTCTCTCTCTACTCTCTCTCTCTCTCTCTCTCTCTCTCTCTCTCTCTCCTCTTCTCCCCTCTCCTCTCTCTCTCTCTCTCTCTCTCTCTCTCTCTCTCTCTCACTCTCTGTAGAGAGAGGGAGAGAGAGAGGTTGGGAGAGGAGCCTGGGGCTGTTCTCTTGGTTCTAGCGGTCAGGGTCACCTTCACCACTACCACCAACCAACCTCCATGTTCCTCTACCTGCTGTCGCTGCTGCTGCTGCTGTTGCTGTTGCTGCTGTCACTTCTGCTGCTTCTGTAATTTGTACTGCTTTCTCTGATGCTGCTACTATTTTCAAGGACCGCAATGGTAATAAGTAGCTTTGACTTTATTGGGTTATCCGGGTGGGTAATTTACACTGTATAATTGTACTTTTATGTACTGTGTCTTAATAGACTTACTGCTACTTTCACTGATGCTACTGCTACTTTCACTGATGCTACTGCTACTTTCACTGATGCTTCTGGTACTTTCACTGATGGTGCTACTATCACTGATGCTACTACTGTCACTGATGCTACTACTATCACTGATGCTACTACTACTTTCACTGATGGTAGCTACTCACTGATTTCTACTAATATTACTGATGCTACAAAACTTTCACTGATTGTGCTGCTACTTTCACTGATGCACACTACTTTCACTGATGTACTACTACTTTTTTCACTGATGCATACTACTTTTTCACTTAAAGTCTACTACTACTTTCACTGATGCTACTACTACTTTCACTGATGCTACTACTACTTTCACTGATGCTACTACTTTCACTGATGCTACTACTACTTTCACTGATGCTACTACTTCTTTCACTGATGTACTTTCTACTTTCACTGACCTTGCTTTCTACTACTTTCACTGATGCTACTACTATTTCACTGATGCTGCTACTACTTTCACTGATGCTACTACTACTACTTTCACTGATGCTACTACTACTTTCACTGAGCTCTATTACTACTTTCACTGATGCTACTACTACTACTTTACTTCACTGATGCTACTACTATGCTTTCCCCTGATGGCTACTACTTTCACTGATGTACTACTACTACTTTCAAATGATGCTACACTATTTCCCCTGAGCTGCTACTACTACTTTCACTGATTTCTACTATACTACTCACTGATTTCTACTACCTACTTTCACTGATGCTACTAACTAACTTCACTGATGCTACTAATACTTTTCATGATGCTTAAATACTATTTACTGATGCTCTCTACTACTTTCATAATGCTTTCTACTAATTTCACTGATGCTACTACTTTCACTGATGCTACTATACTACTTCACTGATGCTACTAAATAATTTCACTGATGCTGCTACTTCTACTTCCCCTGATGCCTACTACTACTTTTACTGATGCTGCTACTACTATATTTCACTGATGCTACTACTACTACTTTCACTGATGCTACTACTAAATACTCCACTGATGCCTACTACTACTTTCCACTGATGCGTAAATACTAACTTTCACTGATGCTCTAACTACTACTTTCACTAATGCTCTACTACTACTTTCACTGATGCTACTACTACTTTTCATGATGTACTACTACTACTTTCCCCTGATTTACTACTACTTTCCCTGATGCTAACTACTACTTTCCACTGATGGCTCTACTACTATTTCACTGAAAGCTACCCCACTTTCACTGATGCGTACTATACTACTTTCACTGATGCCCACTACTACTACTTTCACTGATGCTTACTACTTACTTTTCCTGATGCTACTACTACTTCACTGATGCTCTACTACTACTTTTACTGATGTTCTACTGACTTTCACTGATGTACTACAACTACTTTCACTGATTTCTACTACTACTTTTCACTGATGCTACTACTTTCCTTCACTGATGCTACTACTACTACTCACCTGATGGCTCTACTACTTTCACTGTGCTTACTACTTTTACTACTTTTAACTGTTTCTAACTACCTACTTTCACTGATGCTACTACTACTTTCACTGATGCTACTACTACTACTTTCACTGATGCTACTACTACTTTCACTGATGCTACTACTACTTTCACTGATGCTACTACTACTTTCACTGATGCTGCTACTACTACTTTCACTGATGCTACTACTACTACTTTCACTGAGCTCTACTATACTTTCACTGATGCTACTTCTCACTTTCACTGATTTCTGCTACTACTACTTTCACTGATGCTACTACTACTACTTTCACTGATGCTTACTACTACTTTCACTGATGCTACTACTACTTTCACTGATGCTACTACTACTACTTTCACTGATGCTACTACTACTACTTTCACTGAATGTAACTACTACTTTCACTGATGCTACTACTACTTTCACTGATGCTACTTACTACTTTCACTGATGCTACTTACTACTTTCACTGATGCTGCTACTACTACTTTCACTGATGCTACTACTACTACTTTCACTGATGCTACTACTACTACTTTCACTGATGCTACTACTATACTTTTCACTGATGCTTTCACACTTTCATGATGCTCTACTTTACTTTTTACTGATGCTACTACTACTTTCACTGATGTATACTACTTTCTTTCACTGAGTCTACTATACTTTCACTGATGCTCACTACTACTTTCACTGATACTACTACTACTTTCACTGATGCTACTACTACTTTTCACTGATGCCTACTACTACTTTCACTGATGCTACTACTACCTTCACTGATGCTACTACTACTACTTTCACTGATGCTTCCCATTTCTTTCACTGATGTTACTACTACATCTCACTGATGCTACTACTACTACTTTCACTGATTTCTACTATACTTTCATGATGCTACTACTACTTTTCACTGATGTTTCTTTCTACTTCACTGATGTTACTCTACTTTCACTGATGCTTACTACTACTTTCACTGATCTAAATATACTTTCACTGATGCTACTACTACTACTTTCACTGATGTTACTAATACTTTCACTGATGCTTTCTCTCTTTCACGATTTTCTACTTTCCTTCACTGATGCTACTACTACTTTCACTGATGCTGCTACTACTACTTTCACTGATGCTACTGCTACTTTCACTGATATCTACTACTTTCACTGATGCTACTACTACTTTCACTGATGCTACTGCTACTACTTTCACTGATGCTTTTGCTACTACTTTCACTGATGCTACTCTACTGAAAATTTCACCCGATGCTACTACTACTTTCACTGATGCTCTACTACTTTCCCCTGACACTACTACTTTCAAATGATGCTACTCTACTTTCCCTGATACTACTAACTTTCACTGATGTACTCTACCTTCAACCTGATGCTACTACTACTTTCATGATGCTATGCTACAACCTTCACGATGCTACTACTACTTTCACCCGATGCTATGCTATACTTACATGATTGCCTACCTACTACATTTCCCCTGATGCAACTACTCTTTCACTGATGCTATATACCTTCATGATTGTGTTTATTTCACTATTTACAACTTTCATTTATGGTTGTCCTCACTGATGCTATTTCATTTTCATTTATTGTGGTCTACTTTCACTGATGTTAACTATTTTATTATTTGTTCTTTCACTGATGCTAACACTACTTTCACTGATGGTGTTATTACTTTCATTGATGATACTATTACTTTCAGTGATGCTGCTACTGATTTCACTGATGGTACTATTTCTTTCACTGATGGTGCTACTATTTTCACTGCCTATTCCAATATTTTAACTGCTAACGTTGCTGTTAGTTTCTTATTCTTTCACCTGCCGAGGATTTGATCCAAGAACGTGGATAATGAGAGCTGTGACTCTCACCACCAGGCTGTTTCGCCAGTGTCTGGCTGCCCTCTTCTGTCTGTGTTATATTGTGGAGATAGAAGCTGGCTATGTTATATGTCATTATTCAACATAGGTTGTGGTTGACTGTAATGATTATGGTGGTTGAGGGTGATGGTTGTGGTTGAAGGTGATGGTTGTGGTGGTTGAGGGTGATGGTTGTGGTGGTTGACGGTAATGGTTATGGTGGTTGACGGTAATGGTTGTGGCGGTTGAGGGTGATGGTTGTGGTGGTTGAGGGTGATGGTTGTGGTTGAGGGTGATGGTTGTGGTGGTTGAGGGTGATGGTTGTGGTTGAGGGTGATGGTTGTGGTTGAGGGTGATGGTTGTGGTGGTTGAGGGTGTTGGTTGTGGTGGTTGAGGGTGATGGTTGTGGTTGAGGGTGATGGTTTTGGTGGTTGAGAGTGATGGTTGTGGTGGTTGAGGGTGATAGTTGTGGTGATTGAAGGTGATGGTTGTGGTGGTTGAGGGTGATGGTTGTGGTGGTTGACGGTAATAGTTGTTGTGGTTGTGGGTGATGGTTGTGATGGTTGAGGGTGATGGTTGTGGTGGTTTGACAGTAATGGTTGTGGTGGTTGAGGGTGATGGTTGTGGTGGTTGACAGTAATGGTTGTGGTGGTTGAGGGTGATAGTTGTGATGGTTGAAGGTGATGGTTGTGGTGGTTGAGGGTGATGGTTGTGGTGGTTGAAAGTGTGGGGTGGTGGTTGAGGGGGGTGGTTGTGGTGGTTGGGGTGTTGGTTGGGTGGTTGGGGGGGGATGATTTTGGTGGTTGAGGGGTGGTTTTTGGTGGTTTGGGGGGATGATTGTGGTGGTTTAAGGGGTGTTGTGGTGGTTCGGGGGATGGTTGTGGTGGTTTGGGTGATGGTTATGGGATTGAGGGTGGTGGTTGGAGTGGTGATTTGGGCGGTGGGTTTATGGTGGTGGTTGGGGTTGTGGTTGAGGGTGGTGGGGTTAGGGCGGTGGTTAATGGTGGGGTTTAGGATGGTGGGGGAGGGTGGTGGTTGGGGGGGTGGTTGAGGGGGGTGGTTGAGGGTGGTGGTTGGGGGGTGGGTTTAGGGCGGCGGTTGGGGTGGTTGTTGAGGGCGGTGGTTGGGGGTGGTGGTTTTGGGGGGGTGGTTTTAGGGCGGTGGGTTGAGGGGGGTGGTTGGGGCGGGGTGAGGGGGTGGTTTGGGGGGGTGGTGGGGTGGGGTTGAGGGCGGTGGGTTTTAGGGTGGTGGGATTTTGAAAAAGTTGGGGTGTTGCCAATCTAAGCAAGGTAATTTTCTTGTTGTGGTGGGGAGTCCCCACGTGTTTAGCTCCCCTTTTCCCCCCAGTTCTAATCCTTTTTCTCCCCGTGTCTAGCTCCCTTGTCCCCCCACGTGTTAATCCCCTTGTTCTCCAGTGTTGCTCTCTTGTCCTCCCAGTGTTAATCCCTTGTTCTCCCCCGTGTCTAGCTCCCCCTTTTCTCCCACGTGTCTAATCCCCTTGTTTTCCCCCTGTTTAGTCCCTTGTCCTCCCCCGGTCTAATCCCCTTTTTCTCCCCGTGTCTAGCTCTCTTGTCCCCCAGGTTAATCCCCTTGTTCTCCCCCGTGTCTGCTCCCCTTGTCCTCCCATGTGGTTAAACCCCCTTTTTCTCCCCCTGTCTAGCTCCCCGTGACCCACGTGTCTAGCTCCCTTGTGACCCCACGTGTCCACTCTCATAGCGTTTGCCAGCATACAGCCCAAATTGTAATCACTTGTATTCCTGACTCGTGTGTTAGAATGTTGACGTCAGCACGTTCCCGAAGTTAAGTGATAAAAGCATCGCCAGTCGGCTGTGGTGCATGCTGCATGGGCTGGCACCAACACCCTGCTCGATGACCCGGCCGCTGGGGCGCCAGGTATGCAGGAGACAGCTTTTAGTCTAAATGTAACACAAAAAAAGTGTAGCAACTAGAAAACCGTAGGTAAGAGGCTTGGGGTAAGAAGGTCAGGGAAGAGGCTAGATGTGAAGACGGTCAGGTTTAAGAGGCTAAAAGGTGTGAAGACAGGCAGGTGAAGAGGCTGATGTGAAGACAGGTCAGGTGAAAGGCTAAGAGGTGTGAAGACAGGGGGTGAAAAAGGGTAAGAGGTGTGAAGTGGTCAGGTGAAGGGCTAGGGGGTGAAAACAGGTCAGGTGAAGAGGTAGGTGTGAAGAAGGTAGGTGAAGGGCAGGGGTGAAGAAGGTCGGTGAAAAGGCTAGATGTGAAGACATGTAGGGGAAGAGGTAAGAGGTGTGAAGAAGGGCAGGTGAAAAGCGGGGTGAAGACAGGTCGGTGAAGAGGCTAGATGTGAAGACAGGTCAGGTGAAGAGGTAAGAGGTGTGAAAAAAGGTCAGGGGAAGAGGTAGGTGTGAAGACAGGTCAGGTGAAAAGGGCTAGGGGAAGACGGTAGGGTTTAAGAGGCTAGATGGAAGACAGGGCAGGTGAAGAGGCTAAGGGTGGAAGAAGGTCAGGTGAAAAGGGTAGGTGGAAGACAGGTAGGTGAAGAGGGTAGGGGTGAAGAAGGTAGGTGAAAGGTAGGGGTGAAAAACAGGGCAGGTGAAAAGGCTAGGAGGGTGAAAACAGGTCAGGTGAAGGGCTGGAGGTGTGAAGAAGGTCAGGGGGGACTAGGGGTGAAGAAGGGCAGGGAAAAGGCTAGGAGGTGGGAAGACAGGTCAGGGAAAAGGCTAGGTGTGAAGACAGGTCAGGTGAAGAGGCTAGGAGGTGTGAAGACAGGTCATGTGAAGAGGCTAGGAGGTGTGTAGACAGGTCAGATGAAAAGGCTAGGTGTGAAGACAGGTCAGGTGAAGAGGCTAGGAGGTGTGAAGACAGGTCAGGTGAAGAGGCTAGGAGGTGTGTAGACAGGTCAGGTGAAGAGGCTAGAGGTGTGTAGACAGGTCAGGTGAAGAGGCTAAGAGGTGTGAGACAGGTCAGGTGAAGAGGCTAAGAGGTGTGTAGACAGGTCAGGTGAAGAGGCTAGGAGGTGTGTAGACAGGTCAGGTGAAGAGGCTAAGAGGTGTGTAGACAGGTCAGGTGAAGAGGCTAAGAGGTGTGTAGACAGGTCAGGTGAAGAGGCTAAGAGGTGTGTAGACAGGTCAGGTGAAGAGCTAGAGGTGTGAAGACAGGTCAGGTGAAGAGGCTAGGTGTGAAGACAGGTCAGTGAAGAGCTAGGAGGTGTGAAGACAGGTCAGGTGAAGAGGCTAGGAGTGTGAAGACAGGTCAGGTGAAGAGGCTAGGAGGTTGAAGACAGGTCAGGTGAAGAGACTAGGAGGTGTGAAGACAGGTCAGGTGAAGAGGCTAGGAGGTGTGAAGACAGGTCAGGTGAAGAGGCTAGGAGGTATGAAGACAGGTCAGGTGAAGAGCTAGGAGGTGAAGACAGGTCAGGTGAAGAGGCTAGGAGGTGTGAAGACAGGTCAGGTGAAGAGGCTAGGTGTGAAGACAGGTCAGGTGAAAAGGCTAGGTGTGAAGACAGGTCAGGTGAAGAGGCTAGGAGGTGTGAAGACAGGTCAGGTGAAGAGGCTAGGTGTGAAGACAGGTCAGGTGAAGAGGCTAGGTGTGAAGACAGGTCAGGTGAAGAGGCTAAGAGGTGTGAAGACAGGTCAGGTGAAGAGACTAGGAGGTGTGAAGACAGGTCAGGTGAAGAGCTAGGTGTGAAGACAGGTCAGGTGAAGAGGCTAGGAGGTGTGAAGACAGGTCAGGTGAAGAGACTAGGAGGTGTGAAGACAGGTCAGGTGAAGAGGCTAGGTGTGAAGACAGGTCAGGTGAAGAGACTAGGAGGTATGAAGACAGGTCAGGTGAAGAGGCTAGGAGGTGTGTAGACAGGTCAGGTGAAAGAGGCTAGGAGGTGTGAAGACAGGTCAGGTGAAGAGGCTAAGAGGTGTGAAGACAGGTCAGGTGAAGAGGCTAAGAGGTGTGAAGACAGGTCAGGTGAAGAGGCTAGGAGTATGAAGACAGGTCAGGTGAAGAGGACTAGAGGTGTGAAGACAGGTCAGGTGAAGAGGCTAAGAGGTGTGAAGACAGGTCAGGTGAAGAGACTAGGAGGTGTGAAGACAGGTCAGGTGAAGAGACTAGGAGGTGTGAAGACAGGTCAGGTGAAGAGGCTAGGAGGTGTGAAGACAGGTCAGGTGAAGAGGACTAGAGTGTGAAAACAGGTCAGGTGAAGAGGCTAGGAGGTGTGAAGACAGGTCAGGTGAAGAGGCTAGGAGGTGTGAAGACAGGTCAGGTGAAGAGCTAGGAGGTGTGAAGACAGGTCAGGTGAAGAGGCTAGGAGGTGTGAAGACAGGTCAGGTGAAGAGGCTAGGAGGTATGAAGACAGGTCAGGTGAAGAGACTAGGAGGTATGAAGACAGGTCAGGTGAAGAGGCTAGGAGGTATGAAGACAGGTCAGGTGAAGAGGCTAGGAGGTGTGAAGACAGGTCAGGTGAAGAGGCTAGGAGGTATGAAGACAGGTCAGGTGAAGAGGCTAGGAGGTGTTTACCTGGAGTTTACCTGGAGAGAGTTTCGGGGGTCAACGCCCCCGCGGCCCGGTCTGTGACCAGGCCTCCTGGTGGATCAGCGCCTGATCAACCAGGCTGTTGCTGCTGGGTGCACGCAAACCAACGTACGAGCCACTGCCCGGCTGATCAGGAACTGACTTTAGGTGCTTGTCCAGTGCCAGCTTGAAGACTGCCAGGGGTCTGTTGGTAATCCCCCTTATGTGTGCTGGGAGGCAGTTGAACAGTCTCGGGCCCCTGACACTTATTGTATGGTCTCTTAACGTGCTAGTGACACCCCTGCTTTTCATTGGGGGGATGGTGCATCGTCTGCCAAGTCTTTTGCTTTCGTAGTGAGTGATTTTCGTGTGCAAGTTCGGTACTAGTCCCTTTAGGATTTTCCAGGTCTATATAATCATGTATCTCTCCCTCCTGCGTTCCAGGGAATACAGGTTTAGAAACCTCAAGCGCTCCCAGTAATTGAGGTGTTTTATCTCCGTTATGCGCGCCGTGAAAGTTCTCTGTACATTTTCTAGGTCGGCAATTTCACCTGCCTTGAAAGGTGCTGTTAGTGTGCAGCAATATTCCAGCCTAGATAGAACAAGTGACCTGAAGAGTGTCATCATGGGCTTGGCCTCCCTAGTTTTGAAGGTTCTCATTATCCATCCTGTCATTTTTCTAGCAGATGCGATTGATACAATGTTATGGTCCTTGAAGGTGAGATCCTCCGACATAATCACTCCCAGGTCTTTGCCGTTGGTGTTTCGCTCTATTTTGTGGCCAGAATTTGTTTTGTACTCTGATGAAGATTTAATTTCCTCATGTTTACCATATCTGAGTAATTGAAATTTCTCATCGTTGAACTTCATATTGTTTTCTGCAGCCACTGAAAGATTTGGTTGATGTCCGCCTGGAGCCTTGCAGTGTCTGCAATGGAAGACACTGTCATGCAGATTCGGGTGTCATCTGCAAAGGAAGACACGGTGCTGTGGCTGACATCCTTGTCTATGTCGGATATGAGGATGAGGAACAAGATGGGAGCTAGTACTGTGCCTTGTGGAACAGAGCTTTTCACCGTAGCTGCCTCGGACTTTACTCTGTTGACGACTACTCTCTGTGTTCTGTTAGTGAGGAAATTATAGATCCATCGACCGACTTTTCCTGTTATTCCTTTAGCGCGCATTTTGTGCGCTATTACGCCATGGTCACACTTGTCGAAGGCTTTTGCAAAGTCTGTATATATATTACATCTGCATTCTTTTTGTCTTCTAGTGCATTTAGGACCTTGTCGTAGTGATCCAGTAGTTGAGACAGACTGGAGCGACCTGTTCTAAACCCATGTTGCCCTGGGTTGTGTAACTGATGGGTTTCTAGATGGGTGGTGATCTTGCTTCTTAGGACCCTTTCAAAGATTTTTATGATATGGGATGTTAGTGCTATTGGTCTGTAGTTCTTTGCTGTTGCTTTACTGCCCCCTTTGTGGAGTTGTGTGAAGACAGGTCAGGTAAAGAGGCTAGGAGGTGTGAAGACAGGTCAGGTGAAAAGGCTAGGAGGTGTGAAGACAGGTCAGGTGAAGAGGCTAGGAGGTGTGAAGACAGGTCAGGTGAAGAGGCTAGGTGTGAAGACAGGTCAGGTGAAGAGGCTAGGAGGTGTGAAGACAGGTCAGGTGAAGAGGCTAGGTGTGAAGACAGGTCAGGTGAAGAGGCTAGGAGGTGTGAAGACAGGTCAGGTGAAGCTAGATATATCAAGTTAAAGAGGACCTAAACCTCGCTTCTAGATTCCTCTCTACATTATAATTTAACAGCAAATTATTCCAGACACGATACTGTGACGTCTTGAAGTACTTGCACTGTGTTGATGGCTTACTGCAGCACACTGTCGCCCCTGGGGAGTGGCAGACATTCGGTTTCTACCCAAGGAAAGTGTGTGTAGCTCCAAGAGCTCTTTAAGAGCTCTCCAAGAGCCCTCCAAGACTTCTCCAAGAACCCTCCAAGTGCTTTCCAAGAGCTGTCTAAGAGGTATGCAAGAGCTCTAAAAGGTATCCAAGAGTTCTGCAGGAGCCCTCCAAGAACTCTCTAAGAGCCCCCAAGAGCTCTCTAAGAGCCCTCCAAGAGCTCTCCAAGAGCCCTCCAAGAGCTCTTCAAGAGCTCTCTAAGAGTCCTTCAGGAATATGAATTATGTTCTTAATAGAGACGAAATTGTAATTACTACAGTTGGTACCTCCAGGTCCTGACTGCTGCAGTTGGTACTTCCAGGCACTGATTGCTGCGTGGTACACCCAATTTTATGACTGCTGTATTGGGTACTTTCAATAACTGACTGCTATTTGGGGGATTTCCGGGGACTGACAAGCGGGCCTTACAGTATTGTTGTAAATAGCCTGATAAGGCGTTGTTACCAGCTGAGCCCAGTTTTTCCCCCATGTTGTCCATCAGTCAGGGGGGTCTTGCACCACCTACTTTGTTTTCAAGGGTCGAGAACGGCTTCGGGTTCAACCTTTTTGATTTGACGATTTCTGGCCCTCTAGGACCCCGATCGAGCTACTCTTAAGCGGTAGGGGTTTCCCCTTCCACAACTCTTCACCCAGTACATTTCCATACCATTCCAAGACTTGCAAAAAAGAATCCTGAATTTCCCTGTGGCTAATCTTCCCCTTTCCCCTGGTTCCCCTCTAAACCCCCGGGGTCCCTGTCCATTCGCCCAGGGACTGGAAAAGTGGCTGGGACAAAAAGAACACAGTATTGCCCAATATTTAAATTTAAAAGTTTGACAAGACTCACATTCAGTCAGGGAGAGGCGCAAGGGGAAATATTGAACATTGAGGATACGTATTTAAAAAATCAGCACTGTATTGAAATTTTGAACACTGTTTAATACTGAGGATCTGATTGAACATTCAGGATGTTCAATAGTAAAATAACTAGACACATTATTACCCGTTGTTACCTTGTAACAAAAAGAACATAACGCCAAAGTTTTTCCTCCGTAACAATTTTAAATTTCTCTGTTATATTACGTTTTTGCATTTTTTAATTCAAATATTTTTCCCCTTTTGAATGTGTTTGTTCTCTTACGTGTGTCTTTCCTGGCGGGCGAGGTGAAAACGTAACTCAGGTCGAGTAGCCCCCCTCTCCGTACAACAACAGCAATCACCGGGTTCCACGTGCCACACCAATCAAGAACCCGCCCTCTGCCAAGAATCCACCAAGCGCTGTGGGTGGCAAGTGACCCTAAAAAGCAAAGGGATGGTCGTGTTATGTATAGTCACTATACGAATGGAAAATTCACAACTGTCCAGGTACCCTGGCTGGAACATTTCACAACTAACCCACAATACCTTGGCTGGAGCAGCTCATACACAACCCACACTCTTCAAAGGAGACTTCATTCGACATTTCGATCCGTCCTAGACCTGATAATGGCTCAAGACGGACCGAAACGTCGTCTGATGTTTATCCCACAGACTTTCGAGTTATTTCTGTTTACACTATCATATTTTTCAATACGCAGTTATGTAATTCATTAGCTAAGCAGT
Organism: Cherax quadricarinatus; assembly: GCF_026875155.1. Lineage (NCBI taxonomy): Eukaryota > Metazoa > Arthropoda > Malacostraca > Decapoda > Parastacidae > Cherax > Cherax quadricarinatus. Next base: position 77,211,208 of record NC_069402.1, read on the forward strand.
TTGTTATCTTACTCTATATGATAGTTACGTAGTGGGAACAAGAGCTAGTTTTCCCTGTCATACTCACACGGGATGAATTTCATATATGGAGTCATGAAATCTGTCGGCATGATTTGAGAGATATCATGGGATCTTGTTCCAGCTGTTTTAGAGTTGCCGAGGGATAACATTTCTGAGAGTGGGTTATCCCACTTAGGAGAGATGGGAGAGTTTGTTTTGATGTCGTTATATCTTGAAATTATAGATGGAGAGGGGGAGGGGAGAGTACGCATACAGCTGTATGCCTCACAGGTGTACCGTCTAAGATGTGCCTGTTGATGAGACCTCAGGTGTACCTGTTGATGAGGTCCGTCCGATCAGATGTACAACACCATCACTGTTGACCTAACCGGACTTACAGTATGCAGTGTGGGTTGGAGATCCATCACTTGTACTCATGGTTTGTACTCATTGCCCTAACTCACTGCTTGTACTTTTGTGTAGTACCTTTGTAAGGTCTGTATGTGTAAACATTGGTTTGTGAAGCTGTTGGTTAGAGACAAGGTCTGTTAAGACGGGACATACAATGTCGCCTTTGTTTACCACATGAGCAAATGGGCTGATGAGGAAGAAATGGAAGATTCTGGAGGGACTGGTCCCTAATATGCACACAGCAATCACTCCATACGAAAGCAAAAGACTTGGCAGGCGATGCAACATACCCCCAGTGAAAAGTAGGGGCGTCACTGGTACACTAAGAGAAAACACAATAAGCGTTCGGGGCCCAAGACTGTTCAACAGCCTCCCACCAGCAATAAGGGACATTACGGGAAGACCCCTGGTTGTCTTCAAGAGGGAGCCGGACAGATGCCTAAAGACGGTGCCGGATCAGCCGGGCTGTGGTTCGTACGTTGGATTACGTGCGGCCAGCAGTAACAGCCTCGTTGATCAGGCCCTGATCCACCGGGAGGCCTGGTCGTGGACCGGGCCGCGGGGACGTTGATCCCCGGAATTCCCTCCAGGTAGACTCCAGGTAGGTAGGTAAACTCCATATGCAGTGTTAGTAGGTATAATAGTGCCCAAGATACCAGGGACCAGTAACGCAGGTCGATTGTAGGTAAATAGGCAGGGCCAGTAACTGAGACTCGTACCTGTAAACACATCCTGTTGAGTTACGCTGGCATGTAGTTGCGTTGATTAGTGTTGACTGAGGTAATGTAGTTATCTGGGTCGCACGTCATCTTCAGCACCAGTCCATAAACTGAATCACCTGTAAGAAAGGCATCAGTCAGGATGTAAACAAAGGCTTGACCTACCTTGCGTGAAATGAAAGTGCGTGTCACTGCTGGTCTTGGCTCAGGTCGCGTCCTCTAGTAGGAGGAGGAGAGGGGAAAGCTGGTATGGCCCAGCAGGTATTACTGGAATGTTGGTAAAGGAAGGACGTTTGTTTGTACAGTGTGTATGTGCTTGTGTGTAAAATCTAACTTGAAGTCTTTTCATAACTTCCTTTTGGCTCGTCTCTGTTCCTAGTATTCTCGCTTACTTCATCCCATTCCTCGCGTGTCACTGTCTATCCAGTCAGTTCTTTTCAGTATCCTCTACGTCTTAGTCATGTCGTATGCCTGACAAATTCTCTTTTAAAGTGGATCACAAAAGACCAATAAAGACGAATTGATTTACTTCTGCTCGAACCATAATACCAAGATTTATACTGGTGTTGGTATGTGTTTCTTTGAGTACACAGTCCTGAGTGACGAGTGTACATGTACACAGTCCTGAGTGACGAGTGTACATGTACACAGTCCTGAGTGACGAGTGTACATGTACACACTAAACTTCACTTCGCCCCTCCACACACACACACACATACACACACACACACACACACACAACACACACACACACACACATAACACACACACACACATACACACACACACACCACCACACACACACACACACACACACACACACACTGACGGCAGAACGTGTGCGCTTGGTATCAACAGCTCAGCTAGGCAAGACAGTTCCACGGGAAGCTTTATCATTTTCCTCAAGAATAACATTACAACTGTATTAATATTGGTAGAATTACCGACAATATGTTAAGTAAAAGGACAGAAATGCAACTAATGTGACATTTTATTGTGGCAACGTTTCGCTCTCCGGGAGGTTTTTCAAACCGGCTTGAAAAACCTCCTGGAGAGCGAAACGTTGCCACAAGAAAATGTCGTAATTAGTTGCATTTCTGTCCGTTAACTTAAAGATTATAACTGATGTAGCTTGTTCACCTAACACCCGTACATAGGAGAGGAACTTTGAGTCGAGGTTACGGTCTGTCTTGCACCATCATCAGTGTAATCTGTGTAGTGTCCACATGCAAGTCTAGAGTCCCGGTGAACACTGACACTCAGATTAAAGATTTTAACAGCAAAGAAACCCACAAATCAACGCGAAACTAATGCCGGGGTTCATGTGATTGCCTGTGGGAGGAGGCGAGACTGTGTGTGTGTGGGAAGACCTCATGGAACTTGTCGCCCCACGCTGTCTCATTGTGTGGAGCGATGCCTCAGCATTAACAAGAGAATTTGCAGAAATAAAGATGCTTGCAGTATGTGGTGATCATTACTTCAGATACAGTCATACAGTTATTGTACAAGCGGTTTAGAAAACCTACAGGAGGAGCAGGCCTACTGGCCTATGTTAGACAAGTAGATTCGTCTATCTTTCACCTGTGATCTCTTGTTGCCTAACATTATTTCTCCCTGCTTTTATTTGTGGACCGCTGTTGTGGTACACTATTAAATGTCTTCTTACAGTCCAGGAATGTGAGGTCCACCCGTCTCTCTCTCTCTCTCTCTCTCTCTCTCTCTCTCTCTCTCTCTCTCTCTCTCTCTCTCTCTCTCTCTCTCTCTTTCTCGCTGTTTTGTGTCTGTCAACAAAAACAGAATCATTTTTTAACCTTCTGGCTCTCCTTAATAAAGACAATTCTCTCCAGGTTAAGTAAACATTTGAATACTGGTAACAAACAACTGAGTAGCCTCATTGAAGCTTACTTGAGTATGACCTGCCTAGCATGGGCCAGTAGACCTCGCACCAAACAAGTTTCATTACTACCTCTCTCACTAAACAGTCTTTATAAATTGTTCCAATGTTATGTGAAACTCCAGAACTGCGCACGCTGGTGCGGCGTGTGTATATCCGGAGGGGGGGGGGGTCAGCAGAGTTCAAGGAAAGTTGCCGGGGGTGGTGTATGGTGGGGTCCTGAGCTGTGTGTGGTGGGGTTCTGAGCTGTGTATGGTGGGGTCCTGAGCTGTGTATGGTGGGTGTGGCATGCAAAGAGTACGTAACCTTTATTCGGCGCATGTACACACCCTCATTTACAGGCTATCTCCCCCAACCAGCGAACCAGGTTGCTAAGAGTTGATGATGGGGCCCCGTCGTTCAACTAGTGACCAGGTTCTAGCCAATAAGAAAATGGTTTTGGCAATCGCAGAGGTTATGTGGGTACCGCTCTCCTGTCTGCCCTTGTCATTCCCATTCTAGAGCTGGTTGAAGCACGGTCTGCTATCTTGTGGCTTCTATTTCTGCCTTGCTTACCGTGGAGTGCACTATACTTATCACTGTACATAGTGTACATATTGCTGTTCTAAATTGGTGAAGGATAATATAAGTCTAAACTTTTTCTGCTGTGTTTATTTTGCTCCCATTACACCCGGGGTAACAGGCCATTTGGAATCCTGGATTGTAATAGTGGGGTCCTGAGCTGTGTATGGTGGGGTTCTGAGCAGTGTGTGGTGGGGTTCTGAGCTGTGTATGGTGGGTCCTTGGCTGTGTATGGTGGGTTTGAGCTGTTATATGGGGTTCTGACTGTGTATGGTGGGGTCCTGAGCTGTGTATGGTGGGGTTCTGAGCAGTGTGTGGTGGGGTCCTGAGCTGTGTATGGTGGGGTCCTGGGCTGTGTATGGTGGGGTTCTGAGCTGTGTATGATGGGGTTCTGAGCTGTGTATGGTGGGGTCCTGAGCTGTGTATGGTGGGGTTCTGAGCAGTGTGTGGTGGGGTCCTGAGCTGTGTATGGTGGGGTTCTGAGCTGTGTATGGTGGGGTTCTGAGCAGTGTATGGTGGGGTTCTGAGCTGCGTATGGTGGGTTCTGAGCAGTGTGTGGTGGGGTCCTGAGCTGTGTATGGTGGGGTCCTGGGCTGTGTATGGTGGGGTTCTGAGCTGTGTATGGTGGGGTTCTGAGCAGTGTGTGGTGGGGTTCTGAGGCTGTGTATGGTGGGTTCTGAGCAGTGTGTGGTGGGGTCCTGAGCTGTGTATGGTTGGGTTCTGAGCTGTGTATGGTGGGGTTCTGAGCAGTGTATGGTGGGGTTCTGAGCTGCATATGGTGGGGTTCTGAGCAGTGTGTGGTGGGGTCCTGAGCTGTGTATGGTGGGGTCCTGAGCATGTGTGGGGGTCTGAGCTGTGTATGGTGGGTTCTGAGCTGTGTATGGTGGGGTTCTGAGCTGTGTATGGTGGGGTTCTGAGCTGTGTATGGTGGGGTTCTGAGCTGTGTATGGTGGGGTCCTGAGCTGTGTATGGTTATCGTAGGGGTTCTTAAATGGAGATATCGAGGGTTGAAGGTAGACACACTTGTTGGATGGTAACGATATATATATTGTCAGACTGTGATGATGAGAAATGGAGCCCAGCCTCTGCCTGTCTAGGTCTACACGCCGACTGAGAGGGAGGCAGAGGTATGACCGTACACATGCGCATCCCGTGATGTCACACAAAGTCACAGGCCTAAAAGGGATCTCCTATCTAAAGCACATGGATGATACTAATATGCTATACAACACAGGGATCAGCAACTATACTGACAGCTCGGTCATGTTACGTATGTCGTCTCGACATACACTACTATCTATAGGCTGAACAGGCAGGTGGTTCTGGGCTGATTCTATACAATAACAAATTCATATATAACTTAGAATTAATGGATGGTATCATACTGGATGTTAACAAAATGAGTCAAAGTACAATAATAAAAATTATTACACACACTGGAAAAGAAATATATCAAGGAATGAACACTTTAACTCTTAACTGCACTCAAGCAACACTTAACAAGCAAAAGAACAATTTACTCTAAAAGAAGAACTTAAAAATTGCACTAAGAGTGAATTTGTTCAATGAAACATGAAAAAATTAATAGTTGCTAAAACACAGAACAAAAAGTTTGAACACTTACAGTGATGCAGAACACAACACTTACAGTGATGCAGAACACAACACATCAACATAAACACAATACTAAAATTTTCTTGCAGTGAAACTTGATGTGTGAAAATTTTTGTAAAAAATTATTTCTTGCTTGCACAAAATAATGGCGCTATTGTCTGTGGAAATAAGACAAATTAGACACTGGCTAAATGAAAGAATATGAACACAAGAATGTTCAACACACAGGGAACAAAACAAGAATGCACAAATGCTGGGAAGAAAAAAATATATATAACTGAGACAACACTGAGTTGTGATGCTGAATATAAGGTGAAAAATTACTGAAATACTTCACTGGAATACTGAGAACACAAGGTGATTCTGAAGTGTAAACACAAGTTCTATACTGCTCATATGTTGCACACACAACAAAGGAAAAACACTAAGTACAACAGAACATAAGATAAAGCACGAAAATTAACACTGAATTAAGGAGATTAAATAAAAGATTATTGCAAAACAAACACGAGTCTGATCGAGAGTCACTGAATGTCACTAAGAAAATCACTGGAAACACAAAAGAATTGTCTCAACACTCGCAAATGTCTCTATGAAAAAAAATATTAACACTGTAACGACTTGGTGTAGAATGAGGTAGATGGTAGTGGAGAGTAGAGGATTGTTTATGTCGTCTTGCTGCTGTCCTCTGCACACGTGATCGTAGAATTGCACTTGCATCGACGATGAACTCACACAGGAGGCTTTCAACGGTGGCGCGAAACACACTCTAGCTCTTGACCCCCTATGTGGTCCTTAAAATATGCTGCTGGAACCCTTAGTAGTGCGCCAAAACACTGGTAGAGGTTGGGTGAGTACCACAACACAGTGAGAGTGGTTGGGTTTGTGGGCATAACAGGGCTAAGGCGTCTGAGACAGCGTGGTGAGGCACACATGGTGAGTGGGTGGTTGGGCCTATGGGTTGAACGGCGTAAGCCTCACTGAGAACAGCCACACTGCCGCGAAGATATTCTAAGCTGGCTAGCTTAAAATACACCCACGAAATACCACAACACCACAAGGATGAAAAAGAGCACTCAGGATTGCTTGGAGCTTGAATCACAAGCGATGAAGACTACTCACGTGGCTTGCTTGAGTACTGGGGTAAGACACCTGGGTTAGTTGCTAGCTGGCTTATCTTAACCCTTCACACAGAATAGATGAGCACAGCAGGGGTGGAAGCTGGCTTGGCAGGCAACAGAATTGGATGAAGTAGACTAGGCTGGACTGAGCTCCCTCACCACAGACTGGAAGCTGACTCATTTTGCAATAATTCTTGTGCAAATATTGTGTTGCCATTAAAGTTTTTCTTGCAGAGATTTTATGCAGTGTTGTGCAATACTTTTTAATTAGCAATTGTCAATTGCAATATTGCTACAGTTTATTTCAGTGCAGTTTTTTATGCTCTGTTCTGTGCATATGTTATTCTTTCTGTGCCATTTTATTTTATTCAAGCTTTATTGAGTCCATTTTATCATTTTATTGTGTGTTTCCCTATTGCATTGAAAGTAAAGACAACTCACTGTGCCATTTATTCAATTTAAAGTAAAAGTTGAGCAAATCAGATTTGAGTAAAGTACAAGTTCTCTTGATTTTCAAAGTGTTGTTCATTCAGTTGAGTATTTTTCTTGTGTGAGTTCTTTGCTTACTGTGTGACCTGTCAATTTTTAATTACTTATGCAGAATAGTTAAGCATTTTTTTCCCCATATAAGTTCATTGTGTTGTGTGTTCCTCAGCTACATTTTCTTTTGTTTTTCTAAATTCTTGTTTTACATTTTTGCAAATATGTCTCAAGTTTTCTCAAGCGATGCCTCAGCACATGCTGCTAGTACAACCATTAATGCGTCAGCCCAAAATTCGAGTAACTCCTTATCAAACAATAGATATATTCAGACTTCTAGCCTGCGTAATTTCAGTCGTGATCCGTATGATGCTATGCCATTGTTCAATGGTAATCCAGACAACCTTGAAGGTGGGTTTACCGCAGTTAGAGCCAGAGCTGATGCTTCAGTTGATGGTCTTCCATCTGAGAGTTGTTTGATCAGTATCGGAAAGGAGAGTCTAGCCCGTTCTCCAGCAGCCTCACATGTATTTAACTTAATTCGTATGAAGGACTTCCAAGATCTAACCAGGTGGCAAGATTATGAACAGTTAATTCGCAATTATCTTGAACCGGTGCGAGAAACTGATCCGTTCGTTGTTCTCAAAGAATTAGTTTTCACAGCTCCGAGACCAGAAGAGTCATTAGATGAGTTTGCTCTTCGTCTTAATAACCTGATGTCCTCATTCGTTAAAGCAGGTCAAAATTCCAAGTACCTTAAAGATAACGATAAACCAGCCCTTGAAGGGTTTGCCAAATTAGCTGCATTTGGAGTTATTAAACAATGCCACCGACATCTATGTATGTATACAATTCAAGTCCGCTAGATGCTACTATGGGACCGCTTGCAGCTCTTATCCATGTATGAAATTTGTGTCCCGAGGGAACCTTCCCTTATCGTAAGTCTATGCCAAACACCTTGTCCACTCCTGTACTTCCTCTAGTTTGTGCTACTACCAAAACTCCCAACATTAATCACTCATGTCCATCATCCAAAGCAAGTTTTAAGAGCCATCATTCCCGTAGCACTCGTAGTATGTACAGTACCCACAGTCAAAGAATTTGCTACAATTGTGGTTACTGTGGCCATATTGCTATTGATTGTCATGATAGTCACCCTAAGAAGCATCGTACTGATGATGAGTACCAGTCAGATCTTCCCTACTGTACTTATCATAGAATTCATGGACATGACACATCTGAGTGCAACGCTCTCTACAACCTGCAGTACTCTAGATCTTTCTGTGGCCGTTCCAACCGAAGAGCCAGGAGAGGAAACAGACGTCGTGGTTCACAAACTAACCAGAACCAGGCTCATTCTTCCAATTCGGGGGAATCCAAGTGCCCAAGTCTACTCGTCCAGTCGTGACAGTAGTAGGTGATAACGAGTACACCATCCCAGTCCAAAATTCCTATGAAGCCTTAGTCAGCCTTGAGAATGACAACCCTGCTGTTGATGCTGCTTCACATGTCTCTGACGTAGAGGAATTTGGGGATGAAGTAGAAAACGCCTTCTCCGATGACAACCCACCTTTCTGTTTGCATATAACTCCTAACGAAACGATTGGTCCTTTAGTACAAGCTTCTGTCCATAATGCGCCTGTTCATGTGTTCATGGACTCTGGTGCGCAACTTAATATCATTAGGTCTAGCTTGTTTAAAGAGAAGCAGTTACGATGTGTCCTCCTCATTGAACCAACTACTGAAACCTCCCTTAGTGGAGTAGCTGGTTCTCTTCTGCGAATCCGAGGTCAGTCTTCGCTCACCTTTACTATCCAAGGCAGAGACTTTACTGCTGCTTTTCTTGTTGTCGACCAGATTACTTTCCCTGGTGACCTTCTACTGGGATTTGCTTCCATGCGAGACTTACGCATTGTGCTCGACCCGTACCGATGGCATGCCCAAATTGACGACTTGATCGTTCCATTCTGGGGTTACCAGCTTGGATCAGAAATCTGTCATACTGCTGCAGAGTATGATGTACGCATTAAGCCCTTACAAGCCAATGCATTCTCCAATAGTGTACCCAAGCGGTCAGGCACTGGTAATTCTGTCACTCCCATCTGTGTTCCACCTACACCTTCAGACTTGCAGGATAGTGTTCCGTTGCCTCAAGTGTCCGAGGACACTCAGACTGCCTTGAGTGCACAGCCTATCCCTGCAATGACTGCTAGTTCGAGTAGTAGTTTCTCCACAGGGGATGCCTTGTCAGAAAACGATTACTTGAAACTAGTAATGCCATCTCTTGCTGATGTCACATGCCATCTGCAGAAAGACGTCTCTGTTGGGGCTAGTGCTCTCACTAGAGTGTCTGTTGTTGTTCCTAATGTTCCAGATGGTGATAACGTCCTAGTTGACAGTGATTCCTGCAAGGTCAAGGGTTTATTTGTTGAACCTTCCTTACATGTTGTAAGAGACAGTAAGATCCATTTACTCCTTGCTAACACTTCGGGTCACAGTGTTCGTCTCAGAGCAAATACCAACCTTGTTGACCTAGTTCACTATCCTTACCCTGTTCAAGTACAGGATGACGTGCCACCTGACCAGTGGGTCGGTGCTATTTCAACAGTGGAGACCTCATCCACTCCGCTGGATCAATCTATCCCACCGCTGCCACCATTTATCGTAGGGGTTCTTAAATAGAGATATCGAGGGTTGAAGGTAGACACACTTGTTGGATGGTAACGATATATATATTGTCAGACTGTGATGATGAGAAATGGAGCCCAGCCTCTGCCTGTCTTAGCCTGTCTAGGTCTACAAGCCGACTGAGAGGGAGGCAGAGGTACGACCGTACACATGCGCATCCTGTGACGTCACACAAAGTCACAGGCCTAAAAGGGATCTCCTATCTAAAGCACATGGATGATACTAATATGCTATACAACACAGGGATCAGCAACTATGCTGACATGGTGGGGTCCTGAGCTGTGTATGGGGGGGGGTTCTGAGCTGTGTATGGTGGGGTTCTGAGCTGTGTATGGTTGGGTTCCTGAGCTGTGTATGGTGGGGTTCTGAGCTGTGTATGGTGGGGATCTGAGCTGTGTATGGTGGGATTCTGAGCTGTGTATGGTGGGGTTCTGAGCTGTGTATGGTGGGGTTCTGAGCTGTATATGGTGGGGTTCTGAGCTGTGTATGGTGGGGTTCTGAGCTATGTATGGTGGGGTTCTGAGCTGTGTATGGTGGGGTCCTGAGCTGTGTATGGTGGGGTTCTGAGCTGCATATGGTGGGGTTCTGAGCAGTGTGTGGTGGGGTTCTGAGCTGTGCATGGTGGGGTTCTGAGCAGTGTGTGGTGGGGTCCTGAGCTGTGTATGGTGGGGTTCTGAGCAGTGTGTGGTGGGTCCTGAGCTGTGTATGGTGGGGTTCTGAGCAGTGTGTGGTGGGTCCTGAGCTGTGTATGGTGGGGTTCTGAGGAGTGTGTGGTGGGGTGCTGAACTGTGTATGGTGGGGTTCTGAGCAGTGTATGGTGGGGTCCTGAGCTGTGTATGGTGGGGTTCTGAGCAGTGTGTGGTGGGGTTCTGAGCAGTGTGTGGTGGGGTCCTGAGCTGTGTATGGTGGGGTCCTGAGCAGTGTGTGGTGGGGTTCTGAGCAGTGTGTGGTGGGGTTCTGAGCAGTGTGTGGTGGGGTTCTGAGCAGTGTATGGTGGGGTTCAGAGCTGTGTATGGTGGGGTCCTGAGCTGTGTATGGTGGGGTCCTGAGCAGTGTGTGGTGGGGTTCTGAGCAGTGTGTGGTGGGGTTCTGAGCAGTGTATGGTGGGGTTCTGAGCTGTGTATGGTGGGGTCCTGAGCTATGTATGGTGGGGTCCTGAGCAGTGTGTGGTGGGGTTCTGAGCAGTGTGTGGTGGGATTCTGAGCTGTGTATGGTGGGGTTCTGAGCAGTGTGGTGAGGTTCTGAGCTGTGTGTGGTGGGGTTCTGAGCAGTGTATGGTGGGGTCCTGAGCTGTTTTGTGGTGGGGTTCTGAGCAGTGTATGGTGGGGTTCTGAGCTGTGTGTGGTGGGGTTCTGAGCAGTGTGATGAGGTTCTTGAGCTGTGTGTGGTGGGGTTCTGAGCAGTGTATGGTGGGGTTCTGAGCTGTGTGTGGTGGGGTTCTGAGCAGTGTATGGTGGGGTTCTGAGCTGTGTGTGGTGGGGTCCTGAGCTGTGTATGGTGGGGTTCTGAGCAGTGTATGGTGGGGTTCTGAGCTGTGTATGGTGGGGTTCTGAGCAGTGTGGTGAGGTTCTGAGCTGTGTGTGGTGGGGTTCTGAGCAGTGTATGGTGGGGTTCTGAGCTGTGTGTGGTGGGGTTCTGATCAGTGTATGGTGGGGTTCTGAGCTTGTGTGTGGTGGGGTCCTGAGCTGTGTATGGTGGGGTTCTGAGCAGTGTATGGTGGGGTTCTGAGCTGTGTGTGGTGGGGTTCTGAGCAGTGTATTGTGGGGTTCTGAGCTGTGTGTGGTGGGGTTCTGAGCAGTGTGTGGTGGGGTCCTGAGCTGTGTATGGTGGGGTTCTGAGCATGTGTGGTGGGGTTTCCCGAGCAGTGTATGGTGGGGTTCTGAGCTGTGTGGTGGGGTTCTGAGCAGTGTATGGTGGGGTTCTGAGCCGTGTGTGGTGGATTCTGAGCAGTGTATGGTGGGGTTCTGAGCTGTGTGGTGGGGTCCTGAGCAGTGTATGGTGGGGTTCTGAGCTGTGTGTGGTGGGGTTCTGAGCAGTGTATGGTGGGGTCCTGAGCTGTGTTGGTGGGGTCTGAGCAGTGTATGGTGGGGTTCCCGAGCTGTGTATGGTGGGGTTCTGAGCAGTGTTGGTGGGGTCTGAGCAGTGTATGGTGGGTTTCTGAGCAGTGTGTGGTGGGGTCCTGAGCTGTGTATGGTAGGGTTCTGAGCTGTGTGGGTGGTGGTGGTTCCCGAGCAGTGTATGGTGGGTTATTTTGGCGTGCGTGGTGTGGGTTATGAGCTGTGTGTGGTGGGTTCTGAGCTGTGTATGGTGGGGTCCTGAGCTGTGTGTTGGTGGGGTCCCTTTTATTTGGCACGTGTATGTGGGTCCTGAGCTGTGTATGGTGGGGTTCTGAGCAGTGTGTGGTGGGTTATGAGGTGGGTTTTGGGGGTGGTGGGGTTCTGAGCAGTGTTGGTGGGGTCTGAGCTGGGGTGATTGGAGTTGGGGTCTGAGCAGTGTATGGTGGCAGGTCGTGAGGCTGAGTATGGTGGGGTTCTGAACTTGTATGGTGGGGTTCTGAGCAGTGTGTGGTGGGGTTCTGAGCAGTGTATGGTGGGGTTTTGAGCAGTGTGTGGTGGGGTTCTGAGCAGTGTATGGTGGGGTTCAGAGCAGTGTGTGGTGGGGTTCAGAGCAGTGTGTGGTGAGGTTCTGAGCAGTGTATGGTGGGGTTCTGAGCAGTGTATGGTGGGGTTCTGAGCTGTGTGTGGTGGGATTCTGAACAGTGTATGGTGGGGTTCTGAGCAGTGTGTGGTGGGGTTCTGAGCAGTGTATGGTGGGGTTTTGAGCAGTGTGTGGTGGGGTTCTGAGCAGTGTATGGTGGGGTTCAGAGCAGTGTATGGTGGGGCAAAAGCAGTATGTGGTTTGAAATGTATGTTAGAGAGTGTATGGTGGGGTTCTGAGCAGTGTATGGTGGGGTTCAGAGCAGTGTATGGTGGGTTCTGACAGTGTTGGTGGGGTTCTGAGCAGTTTTTGGTGGGGTTCTGAGCAGTGTGTGTGGGGTTTTGAGCAGTGTATGGTGGGGTTGAGCAGTGTATGGTGGGGTTCAGAGCAGTGTATGGTGGGGTTCTAAACAGTGTATGGTGGGGTTCTGAGGAGTGTATTGTGGGGTTCTGAACAGTGTATGGTGGGGTTCAGAGCAGTGTTTGGTGGTGTTCTGAGCAGTGTATGGCGGGGTTCAGAGCAGTGTATGGTTGGGGTTCTGAGCAGTGTATGGTGGGGTTCAGAGCCGTGTATGGTGGGTTCTGAGCAGTGTATTGTGGGGTTCAGAGCAGTGTATGGTGGGGCTCTGAGCAATGTATGGTGGGGTTCTGAGCAGTGTATGGTGGGGTTCAGAGCAGTGTATGCTGGGGCTCTGAGCAATGTTGGTGGTTTCTGGAACAGGGATGGTGGGTTCTGACAGTGTATGGTGGGGTTCTGAGCAGTGTATGGTGGGGTTCAGAGCAGTGTATGCTGGGGCTCTGAGCAATGTATGGTGGGGTTCTGAACAGTGTAAGGGTGGGTTCTGGACAGTGTATGGTGGGGTTCTGAGCAGTGTATGGTGGGATTCTGAACAGTGTATGGTGAGGTTCTGAGCAGTGTATGGTGGGTTTCTGAGCAGTGTATGGTGAGGGGTTCTGGCAGTGTATGGTGAGTTCTGACAATGTTTGGTGGGGGTTCTGAGCAGTGTATGGTGGGGTTCTGAGCAGTGTATGGTGAGGTTCTGAGCAGTGTATGGTGAGTGGTTCTGAACAGTGTATGGTGAGGTTCTGAGCAGTGTATGGTGGGGTTCTGAGCAGTGTATGGTGAGGTTCTGAGCAGTGTATGGTGGGGTTCTGAGCAGTGTATGGTGAGGTTCTGAGGGCCATGTATGGTGAGGTTCTGACATGTATTTGGGGAGGTTCTGAGCAGTGTATGGTGAGGGGTTTTGAGCAGTGTATGGTGGGGAGCTATTCTATGAAAGCATCTGTATGCTATGCTTCTGCCTCCTATGGTTGTGTTCTTCCTCCTGCTTTTTCGTCCTCCCTTCACTCTTTGCCAGTGTATGGTTGTGGTTTGAGCAATGTTTTGGTGCCGTATTGAAATGATGTGACATGGTGAGGATGTGACACAGGTGGTGAGGTGATGTGCCCAGGGGGTAGGTGATGTTTGACAGGGGGTAGGTGAGGTTGAACAGTGGTAGGTGAGTACCAGGTGGTGAGGTGATGGTGCCAGGTGGTGGGTGATGGTGAACAGTTAATATGTGCACGGTGGTGAGGTTATGGTGACACAGGTGGTAGTGAGGGGACACAGTGTGGTATGTGAAGTGGTGATGATGGTGCCAGGTGTAGGTATGTGACACAGGTGTGAGGTGATGGTGCAATGGTGAGATGTATGGTGACACAGGTGTGAGTGATGTGACACAGTGGTATGGTGCCCGGTGTGAGTGATGGTGACACAGGTGGTGAGGTGGTGGTGATGTGACACAGGTGGTGAGGTTGGTTGACACAGTGTGTGAGGTGACACAGTGTAGGTAGAGGGTGGTGGTGATGGTGACCCAGGTGGTGAGGTGATGGTGACACAGGTGTGAGGTGAAGGTGACACAGGTGGTGAGGTGATGGTTGACCAGGTGGTGAGGTGAGTGACCCCGGGGGTTTGACACAGGTGGTGAGGTTTTATGGTGACACAGGTGGTGAGGTGATGTGAATGCACAGGTGGTGAGGTGATGGTGACACAGGTGTAGGTGATGTGAATGGTGGATGGTGACACAGGTGGTGAGGTGATGGTGAATGGTGAGTGATACCCAGGTGGTGAGGGGTGAATGGTGATGGTGACACAGGTGAGGGGATGGTGACCCATGTGATGAGGTGATGTGACACAGGTGGTGAGGTGGTGATGGTGACACAGGTGGTGAGGTGATGGTGACACAGGTGGTGAGGTGATGGTGACCCAGGTGGTGAGGTGATGGTGACACAGGTGGTGAGGTGATGGTGACACAGGTGGTGAGGGTGATGTGATGGGTGGGCACAGGTGGTGAGGGTGACCAGGTGTAGATGGTGACACAGTGGTGAGGATGGTGACCCAGGTGGTGAGGTGATGGTGGGCCCCAGGTGGTGAGGTTGATGGTGACACAGGTGGTGAGGTGATGATGACACAGGTGGGTGTAAGGTGAGGTGATGGTGACACAGGTGGTGATGGTGATGGTGACCGGGAGGTGGGGACACAGGTGGTGATGGTGACCCAGGTGGTGAGGTGATGGTGACACACGTGGTGAGGTGGGAAAATGGATGATGGTGACCCAGGTGGTTTAGTGTATGGTGACACAGGTGGTGAGGTGATGGTGACACAGGTGGTGAGGTGATGGTGACACAGGTGGTGAGGTGATGGTGACCCAGGTGGTGAGGTGATGGTGACACAGGTGGTGAGGTGATGGTGACACAGGTGGTGAGGTGAGGGTGATGATGGTGACACAGGTGGTGAGGTGGTGATGGTGGACACAGGTGGTGAGGTGGTGATGGCGACACATGGTGGTTTAGGTGAAAATGGTGGGGTGTGATGGACACAGGTGGTGAGGTGATGATGTGACACAGGTGGTGAGGTGGTGATGGTGACACAGGTGGTGAGGTGGTGATGGTGACACAGGTGGTGAGGTGATGGTGACACAGGTGGTGAGGTGATGATGGTGACACAGGTGGTGAGGTGGTGATGGCGACACAGGTGGTGAGGTGTGATGGTGACACAGGTGGTGAGGTGATGGTGACACAGGTGGTGAGGTGGTGATGGTGACACAGGTGGTGAGGTGGGATGGTGACACAGGTGGTGAGGTGGTGATGGTGACACAGGTGGTGAGGTGGTGATGGCGACACAGGTGGTGAGGTGGTGGATGGGACACAGGTGGTGAGTGGATGGTGCACAGGTGGAGGTGTGGTGATGGTGACACAGGTGTGGTGGTGATGGCGACACAGGTGGTGAGGTGGGTGGTGACCCAGGTTAGTGTGATGGTGAGTGTGATGGGTGGCACAGGTGTGAGGTTTATGGTGACACAGGTGGTGAGGTGATGATGGGGGACCAGGTGGTGAGTGGGGATGGTGACACAGGTGGTGAGGTGATGGTGACACAGGTGGTGAGGGGTATGGACACAGGTGGTGAGAGTGTGACTGGTGATGGGTGGACACAGGTGGTGAGGTGGGTGGATGGCGACACAGGTGGTGAGGTGGTGATGGTGACACAGGTGGTGAGGTGATGGTGACACAGGTGGTGAGGTGGTGATGGCGACACAGGTGGTGAGGGTGATGATGGTGACACAGGTGGTGAGGTGATGGTGATGGTGACACAGGTGGTGAGGTATGATGGTGACACAGGTGGTGAGGGGGTGAGGTGACACAGGGGGTGAGTGATGATGTGACCCAGGGTGAGGTGAGGTGATGGTGACACAGGTGGTGGTGGTGTGGGAAAATTGGGTGATGATGACACAGGTGGTGAGGTGATGATGGTGACACAGGTGGTGAGGTGATTGATGGTGACACAGGTGGTGAGGTGGTGATGGTGACACAGGTGGTGAGGTGGGTGATGGTGACACAGGTGGTGAGGTGATGGTGATGGTGACACAGGTGGTGAGGTAGGATGATGTGACACAGGTGGTGAGGTGTGATGGTGACACAGTGGTGGGTGAGGTGATGGCGACACAGGTGGTGAGGTGATGGTGACACAGGTGGTGAGGTGGGTGATGGGGACACAGGTGGTGAGGTTGGACCGTGTGATGGTGTGACACAGGGTGGGGGAGGTGACGGTGATGGTGACTACAGGTGGTGAGGTGACTGTGATGGTGACACAGGTGGTGAGGTGATGGTGATGTGACACAGGTGGTGAGTTGGGGGACCGGTGATGGGGTGACACAGGTGGTGAGGTGGTGATGGTGACCCCAGGTGGTGAGGTGATGGTGATGGTGCACAGATGGTGAGGTGATGGTGACACGGTGGAGTGTGATGGGACACAGGTGGTGAGGTGGACCGGTGATGGTGACACAGGTAGGGGGAGGTGACCGGAGGGGTGGTGACACAGGTGGTGAGGTGACCGGTGATGGTGACACAGGTGGTGAGGTGACCGGTGATGGTGACACAGGTGGTGAGGTGACCGGTGATGGTGACACAGGTGAGGTGGTGACCGGGGGATTGATGGTGACACAGGTGGTGAGGTGGTGATGGTGACACATGGTGGGGGATGGTGACCAGGGGGGGATGGTATGACACAGGTGGGGAGGTGATGGTGAGCGGTGACACAGGTGGTGATGGTGACCGGGTGGGATGGTGACACAGGTGGTGAGGTGGTCAGTGAGGTGACACAGGTGGTACGATGGTGACTGTGATGTGTGACACCCGGTGAGTGATGTGACACGGTGGGGGTGGTGACCCCAGTGGTAGGTGATGGTGATGGTTGACACAGGTGGTAAGTTATGACCAAGTTAGTGATGGTGGCACAGGTGGTGAGGGGACTTGATGGTACACAGGTGTGACTTTATTGACACAGAGGTGAGGTGAGGTGAACATGTGTGAATGGAGTGACAAGTGGTGAGTGTGATGGGACACAGGTGGGAGGTGGTGACACAGGTGATGAGGTGGTGATGGTACACAGGGGGTGAGGTGAGACCGGGTGATGGAGTTGACACAGGTGGTGAGTGTGGGTTGATTTATGGTGATGGTGACACAGGAGGTAGGGTGATTGTGACGCAGGTGGATGTGAGGTGACACAGGTGGTGAGGATTGACACAGGTTTTGAGGTGTAAGTGGGACTTGAGGAATTAACAGGTGGTGAGGTGACTGTTGGTGACACAGGTGGTGAGGTTGACACAGGTGGAGGTGGTGACACAGTGTGAGGTGAGGTTATGGGGACCTGGATGATTGATGCCACAGGGTGAGGGGATGTGGGGACATAGTGTGAGTATGGTGACACAGGTGGTAGTGAGGTGAACCGGGGATGATGGTGGCACAGGTGGTGAGGTTTACTGTTTGATGGTGACACAGGTGGTGAGTGGGCCGGTGATGGTGACAACAGTGGTGAGGTGACTGGTGATGGACACAGGTGGTGAGGTGATGGGACACAGTGTAGGTGTTGATGATGGGACACAGTGGTGAGTGGTGAGATGGGGACACAGTGGAGAGGTGGTGATGATGGGGACACAGGTGGTGAGGTGATGGTGACACAGGTGGTGATGTGATGGGGACACAGGTGGTGAGGTGACTGGTGATGGTGACACAGGTAGTGAGGTGACTGGTGATGGTGACACAGGTGGTGGTGGTGTGACTGGTGATGGTGACACAGGTAGTGAGGTGACCGGTGATGGTGACACAGGGTGTGAGACTGGATGGTGACACAGGGGTGAGGTGACCGTGATGTGACACAGTGGTGAGGTAACCGGTATAATGACACAGGTGGGGGAGTACCATGATGGTGACACAGGGTGAGGTAACCTTTATAAAGACACAGGTGGGGATGTGACCGTGATGGTGAACAGTGGTAGGTGACCGGTATGGTGACACAGGTGGTGAGGTGACCGGTGATGGTGACACAGGTGGTGAGGTGACCGGTGATGGTGACACAGGTGGTGAGGTGACCGGTGATGGTGACACAGGTGGTGAGGTGACCGGTGATGGTGACACAGGGTAGTGACCAGTGATGGTGACTCACAGTGTGAGGGGACCGTGATGGTGACACAGTGTGGTGACCGGGGAGGTGACACAGGTGTGAGGTAACCGTGATAAAGGGCACAGGTGGGAGGGGACCGGGGGATGGTACACGGGGGGGGGGGAGGTGAAACCCTGATGGACACAGGTGGGAGGTGACCGGTGGGTGTGCACAGGTGGTGAGGTACCGGGATGGGACACATGGTTGGGTGAAACAGAGTGACCACAACAAATGCTCATCTATCTTCACACCAGACCACACATTCCTCCTCACCTTCCTCATACCTCCTCGCTACACATTCCTCATTATCTTTGGAGCAAGGTGTCATACCGTCAAGTTAGTGACCAAGACACACAGGCAACACCTGGGTATCTTCAGGGCAGAGTTTTGCTCGTACACAGCTGCATCATTCTTACACGAGCATCAGGGGGGAGGCTTGATAATGGGAAACCCTGGAAAAAGTGGAAAAAAGATGCAACATGGAAGACTGGGTTTTGGAAGACTGTTTTAAAGGAGTTTTCGCAGTCCTTGACAAAAGGCGTCCCACCTCTGGGCCCCCAGGGGAAGTGTGTGGGGATGCTTTTTTGCGGAGGTTAGGGGTTTTTTTCGAAATTTTGGAGATAAAAATGCATTTGGGTTTCACCTTAGTCTGATAAGGGTTTGCTAATTAACCGAGACTTAGAAATTAAAAAAATAAAACATTTTCTCTTGTTCCAATTTAAATTCATTCTGCTGGGGTTGTTTTTTTCTCACGATTGTGGGGTTTTTTACCCCTGGTGCCTTTTTAGACAGTACACGGGGAAATTTTGTGCCTTAAAATTTTTTATGGAAAAAAATTCTAGGGGGCAGAACATGTGCCTTTAATCAGGAGTTTATTGCATGTTTGAGTTGGTCAGATCTGCACATCTCATTCGTTGCTTCCAGATTTTCCATGTTCCCAGACACGCCAGGATACACTGTACATAAGTCAGCTTTCTGTGTGATGTGACTTGTGGGGGCAGTTCTCAGCTGGTGTAGTTACTGGAGCTGTACAGCGCCATCTTCGCAACCATCAGCAACAGCTGGAGAGAGAGAGAGAGAGAGAGAGAGAGAGAGGAGGGGGGGGGGGGGAGCAGGCTTCTGGATACTTGTGCACACAGCTAATTGCTGCTCCGTTTATACTGCTGTGTTTTCTGGGCGTTGTGCACGCGACAGGTGGGCTGAGGTGTGCACTTTCCTCTGTACTCTCTCTTTGGTATGCAGGACTGGTTTCTGGCTGGGAGTTTCCTCTTGCCTTGTACGGTGTTCCCTGAAACTCCCTCCCCTCCTAAGTGCTCACCTCTTGGTTCCTCTTGCCGTTTAGTGTGTGTGTATGTACTCACCTAGTAGTGGTTGCAGGGGTCGAGACTTAGCTCCTGGCCCCGCCTCTTCACTGATCACTACTAGGTCCTCTCTCTGCTTCCTGTGCTTTGTCATACCTCGTCTTAAAGCTATGTATGGTTCCTGCCTCCACTACATCACTTAATAGGCTATTCCACTTCCTGACGACTCTATGACTGAAGAAATACTTCCTAACATCCCTCTGACTCGTCCGAGTCTTCAGCTTCCAATTGTGACCCCTTGTTTCTGTGTTCCCTCTCTAGAACAACCTCTCTCTCTCTACCTTATCTATTCCACGCAGTATTTTGTATGTCGTTATCATGTCTCCCCTGACGCTTCTCTCCTCCAATGTCGTCAGTCCGATGTCCCTTAACCTTTCTTCGTAGGACATACCCCTGAGCTCCGGAACTATTGTTGCAAACCTTTGCACTTTCTCTAACTTCTTGACGTGCTTGACCAGGTTTGGTTTCCAAACTGGTGCTGCATACTCCAGTATGGGCCTGATGTACATAGTGTACAATGTCTTGAACGATTTCTTACTAAGGTATCGGAACGCTGTTCTCAGGTTTGCCAGGCGCCCATTTGCTGCAGCATCTACCTGGTTGATGTGTGCCTCCGGAGACATGCTCGGTGTTATGGTCACCCCAAGATCTTTCTCCTTGAGCGAGGTTTGCAGTCATTGGCCACCTAGTCTATACTCTGTCTGCGGTCTTCTTTGCCCTTCTCCGATCTTCATGACTTTGCATTTGGCAGGATTGAATTCAAAAAGCCAGTTGCTGGACCACGTGTCCAGTCTGTCCAGGTCTCTTTGAAGTCCTACCTGATCCTCATCTGATTTAATTCTCCTCATTAACTTAACATCATTTGCGTACAGGAACACTTCTGAGTCTATCCCTTCCATCATGTCATTCACATATACCAAAAATAGCACTGGTCCTAGGACCGACCCCTGTGGGTCCCCGCTCGTCACAGGTGCCCACTGTGATACCTCATCCCGTACATGACTCGTTGTTGCCTCCCTGTCAGGTGTTCTCTGATCTATTGCAGTGCCCTTCCTGTTATACGCGCCTGATCCTCTAGTTTCTGCACTAGTCGCTTGTGAGGAACTGTGTCGAAGGCCTTGCAGTCCAAGAAAATGTGTGTGTGTGTGTGTGTGTGTGTGTGTGTGGTGGCATGTGTTTTTGTGTATGTGTCCTTATGTATTTATATGTGGTTACAAGGGTATCTTCTGGCCCCATGTATACTTGTATGTGTTTGTGCATGAGGTATGTGCCTGTGTGTTTGTGTGGTATGTGCTTGTGTGTGAGATATATGCCTTTGTGTGTGTGGCATGTGCATTATGTGTGTGGCATTGCTTATGTGTGTGGTATGTGCATATGTGTGTGGCAAGTGTGCTTTATGGGTTTGGCATGTGCTTTTGTGTGTGGTATGTGCTTATGTGTGTGGTATGTGCTTATGTGTGTGGTATGTGTTATGATGTGTGGTATGTGCTTATGTGCTGTTGGTATGTGCTTATGTGTGTGGTATGTGATTATGGTGTGTGGATATGTGCTTATATGTGTGTGGTCCATGTGCTTGTGTGTGGTATGTGCTTGTGTGTGTATGTGCTTCAATGATGGTGTATGTGCTTATGTGTGTGGTATGTGCTTATGTGTGTTGTATGTGCTTATGTGTGTGGCTAATCGTTTCTGCTTGTGTGTGTCATATGAGTTGTCGTGTGGTTATGTTCTTTCATGGTGCTGTTAGATGTGTGCGGAAAACTCTTATTACCAGACTTCTCCCAGCACTGTCTTTAAGACATCTTTGTTCCTCATCAACCGGACTGCTATACGTCGGACTGCTTGCGGCAGCACCATCAGTTCAGGTTGTTCAGATCATCCACATGCTAAGGTTGGTCCACGGGGGCGTTGATCCCCTTCCCCAGATACCGTCTTAAGGAAAACCCTTAACATTTCTTGCCTCCCGCTTGTTGATGTGGTATCTCTCTCTCTCTCTCTCTCTCTCTCTCTCTCTCTCTCTCTCTCTCTCTCTCTCTCTCTACTCCTCTCTCTATCTCTCTCTCTTCTTCTCTCTCCTTTGCAATTTTTAATTTTCGTCCTCCCTTCCTTTCTCTGTCCTCTAAGGAGTGTGGGGCGATCCCTCAGGGCAGGGAGGTCAACAAGGGTTGGGTGAAGGCAGTTGTGGAGCAGCTTTCACTGGATGACCACTGTTTAAGGTAGCAGCAGCAACAGCAACAACAGAAGCAGCAGTAGCAGTGAGGAAAGGCAGAGGGTGGAACTTTCTATTCACTACAATGGTAACTTGCCCACCTGTCTCCTCACTACTGTGGTAGCTTACATACCTCTCTCCTCACTCCGCTGGTAACTTGCCCACCTGTCTTCTCACTACAGTGGTAACTTACCTCTCTCCTCACTCCAATGGTAACTTGCCCACCTGTCTCCTCACTACAGTGGTAACTTCACACCTCTCTCTTCACTACAGTGGGATCTTTACCTTTCTCCTCCACTACAGTGGTAACTTACCGTGGGTATGGTGGTTCATAATTTAACTACAGTATTAGACTACCTGTACATGAGCGGTATATAATACCGACAAGATAAAGAATTAGACGCGTGTGCAACAATTGGTTATCTTTGTTTGTAGACGTTTCTCCATATAGTGGCTTTATAAGTGCCATACAAAAGACATTAACGTGAAGTAGCACGACGGGGAGGCGAGGGAGCGTCGAGTCTAGCCTGGTAAGTCCAGAGTACGTTACAACGGGGAGAGGAGGAGGTCAGAGTCTCGCAGCTGGTGCGACCACAGAGTACGTGCACACGGAAAGAGGGAGGGTGGGTCTCAGCCTGGTAGTCCAGAGTAGTACAACGAAGAGGACGGGGTTAAGTTCTCAGCTGGTGAGGTTCAGACGTACGTTACACACGGGGAGGGTGAGGGGGATCGAGTCTCAGTAGAACGTACGCACGGGGAGAGAGGGGGTCGAGTCTCAGCCTGGTAGTCTCAGAGTACGTACACACGGGGAGGGAGGGGGTCGAGTCTCAGCCTGGTAGTCTCAGAGTACGTACACACGGGGAGGGAGGGGGGTCGAGTTTCGATCTGGTTTAGTACCAGAGTAGTACAACGGGGAGGGAGGGAGGGGGTCGAGTCTCAGCTGGTAGTCTCAGAGTACTTACACACGGGGAGGAGAGGGGGTTCGAATCTCAGCCTGGTAGTCCCAAGAGTACGTACACCACGAGAGGGCAGGGTAGGTCGAGTATGCTCAGGTGGTCCCCAGAGTACGTACCACGAGAGGGAGGGGGACGAGGTCTCAGCCGGTCGGGCCAAGAGTAGGTACACACGAGGGAGGGGGGTCGAGTCTCAGCCTGGTAGGTCAGAGTAGTCCCACGGGGAAGGAGGGGGTCGGGTCTCAGCCTGGGTAGTCCCAGAGTAAGTACTCACGAGATGGAGGGGTCGAGTCTCAGCTAGCTAGTCCCAGGAGTACCTTACACAGAGAGGGAGGGGGGTTCGAGTCTCTGCCTGGGGGGGCCAGAGTAGGTACACACGAGAGGGAGGGAGGCAGGGTCGAGTCTCAAGCTGGTAGTTCCCGAGTACGTAACAGGGGGAAGGAGGGGGTCGGGTATCAGCCTGGCTAGTCCCAGAGTACGTAGACACATCGAGAGGGCAGGGGGGTTCGAGTCTCAGCCTAGGTAGTCTCAGAGTAACGGACATACGGGGAGAGACAGGGGGTCGAGATCAGGCTGGGTAGTCTAGAGTACGTACAAACGTTGGAAGAGCGGGGGTTCGAGTCTCAGCCTGGTAGGTCTCAGTGTACGTACACTACGGAGGAGGGAGGGGGTTTTTCGAGTCTCTGGCTGATATAGTCTCAGAGTAACGTACACAAACGGGCGAGGGAGGGGTCGAGTCTCAGCTAATTAGTTCAGAGTAAGTACACACGGAGGGAGGGAGGGGGTCGAGTCTCAGCCTGGTAGTCTAGAGTTACCGTACAGGACGGGGCAGGGAGGGGGGTCGAGGTCTCAGCTGGTTGTATCAGAGAGGATCGTGCGTAGTACGTGGCCACGGGAGGGAGGGGGTCGAAGTCTTCACAGCCTGGTAGTCTCAGAGTACGTCATGGGAAGGGCGGCGGGTCGAGTCTCAGAGTACGTACACACGGAGGGTGAGGGTTCGAATCTCAGGCTGGTAGTCTCAGAGTACGTACACACGGGGAGGGAGGGGGGGGTCGAGTCTCTGGCGGTAGTTCCAGAGTACGGACTCCGGGGAGGAGGGGTGTCGAGTCTCAGCCTGGTAGTCTCAGAGCTTACAGTACCAAACGGGGATGGGAGGTGGGGGTCGAGTCTCAGCTGGTAGTCTAAGAGTAAGTACACACGGGAGGGAGGGGGTCGTGTCTCAGTGGTAGGTCTCAGAGTACGTACACAACGGGGGGGAGGGGAGCGTTCGGAGTCTCAGCCTGGATAGTCCCAGAGTACGGACACACGGGGAGGGAGGGGGTCGAGTCTCAGCCTGATAGTCCGAGAGTACGGACACACCGAGGCAGTATCATGCCCAGTAACAGTGGTCAACAGGTGTCACGGTAGATCACACATTCCACTGGTAATTTCCTGCCTCTTGTAGGAGTAATGTTATCAACGAATGATGAGTTTTTACACCACCGGGAAGACACGCCAACGCTTCCCTGCTCATGAAAAACCTTATGTATTATTCAGTGAATACCAAGAATATGTAGTGATTTTTTTTATGGTGTATTCAATGATCACACAGAACTATTATATATATTTTTACGAAATATACCCTGAACTATTAGTGATTTTTCAATGTATTTCTTTCACCACAATAATAATAATAATAATAATAATAATAATAATAATAATAATAATAATAATAATAATAATAATAATAATAATAACAATAATCTTTATTTCTACAAGTACATGTATAAGGTATACAGACCATAGCTGACATCAGTGACATAATACTATATAGAAAGCCGCTTGTTATGCAGGGCATGTCGGGCAAATTAGGTCAGTTTTATCCCCAGGATGCTACCCACACCTCTCGACCTATTTTACTGCTAGGTGAACATGGACAGGATAGGACAAGAAGTGTTGGAGGGAGTACGGTCCTTCACTTTCATCGTTAAGCTTCGTTGTATCCGTACGTACATACGTACATAATGCTGGAATTGCTCTGGTTTAAGTTGAAGAATGCTACGCTTGTGCAACACTTGGGAATTTTTATTGAGGAAACGTTTCGCCAGCCAGTGGCTTCTTCAGTCCAATACAGAGAAAAACGGTGAAAGATAAGAAGAATGAGGTAGTCAGTCCCTCAGCCTGGAGTCGGTGTATTAAAGTCATCAGTCATGATTGTTGGACTGAAGACATCGACCCCAGGCTAAGGGACTGATTACCTCATTCTC
Source organism: Cherax quadricarinatus (assembly GCF_026875155.1). NCBI lineage: Eukaryota > Metazoa > Arthropoda > Malacostraca > Decapoda > Parastacidae > Cherax > Cherax quadricarinatus. Next base: position 77,236,135 of record NC_069402.1, read on the forward strand.
CTCCTTATCTTTCACTGTTTTTCTCTGTCTTGGACTAAAGAAGTCACTGGCTGGCGAAACGTTTCCTTAATAAAGACTCCCCAAATGTTGCACAAGTGTCTCATTCTTCAACTTGCCAGTTTTCTAAGCCATTACGTCACAACAGGTTTAAGACACACAAGCGCAACCTGTCGTCAATAAAGTGTCTAAGTCGTCACGTGAGGTCACAGACCCTGAGCTGCTTTGGGGATTAGCGTGGACGGTTACAAAGCATGGCTTGCTTCTGCAGTGTTTTAAAAACTGAGTTTGGAGAGTTGAAGGAGGAGGTCTTGCTTCTCCAGGAGGAGATTAGGAGGCTGAAGGTCCACCTCAATGGGCCTGGGAGAGAGTGTGAGGTGGTTGGAGATGTGGGGAATGAGGCTTCTAGCAGTGAGGTGCAGTCTGTCTCTCACTGTGAGGAGGCTGTAGGTGGGGAGGTAGCAACGGGTACCAGCAGTGAGGTGCAGCCCAGCACCTGCTACAAGTGGCGAGTTGTTCACAGTAATGGGAGGCGCATCATAGTAAGGAAAATTAAGAGTGAAGATCTGAAGGTAGGAAATCGCTTCTCTGTTCTCCAGGATGAATGTACTTCAGTGGCCAGTGAAGGTAAGGGTACTACTGCCCTGCTAATGAAGGTAAGCGCATTTTGTGGTTGGTGACTCTCAGGTAAGATATGTTGACCGTGCTTTTTGTAATAGGAATAAGAGATGAGAGATAGAGTGTGCTTCCCTGGAGCTGGTGTTGGGGACATTGTCAACAGGCTGGATAATATCATGTCAGGTAATGGGAACAAGCCCATTATCTGTCTCAGTGCTGGTGGAAATGATATTGGGAAGGGTAGGAGAGAAGAGCTGCTAGATAAGTACAGGTCAGCTATAGATTTCATTAAGTCTAAGGGAGGGATCCCAATCATATGTAGCATCTTGCCTAGAAGGGGAGTAGGAAATGAATGGTTGTCTAGGGCAATTGGTGTAAATTGCTGGCTAGACAGATTACTGCAAGGAACTTGCAATCCCATTCATTGACAACTGGAACAACTTTTATGGCAAACATGATATGTATGCAAGGGATGGGGTTCATCTCTCTGGGGCTGGGGTGGTAGCACTTGCAGACTCGATTGAGAAGGCCATTGGTGAAATGCCTATGATTTTAAACTGATGAAGATAGAGGTATGGGTGTGTGTGGGAAACAAGCAGGTTGCAACACTAGGGTTGGAAACAGTAAATGTATAAAAGGCATTCAGCATGAAGTTATAAATAAGACAATAGAACAGGTCAGAAAACAAAGGGGGACAGCAGAGGGCAGCAAGGGACTAGCTCCCTTAAGGTTTACTATACTAATAGCAGGAGTGTTAGAAATAAGATAGATGAGCTAAGATTAATTGCAAGTGCAGGAAACATAGATATTATTGCTATAACAGAGACCTGGCTCAATCTGAAAGATAGAGAGATGCCATCTGAATGTCACATACAAGGCTATAAATTATTCCACACGGGACAGGGTCAACAGGAAAGGTGGTGGAGTAGCGATGTATGTCAGAGGACAATTTAAATTGTTGTGTTAGACAAGATATTAAATTAGAAGCGTCAGCCACTGAATCTGTTTGGTTACAGCTTCTCGAGGGCCCAGAAAAACTAATTTTGGGTGTGATTTTTCAGGGCCCCAAATCTTGATAGGGAGTGCAGTAAAATTCTATGGGACGAAATTCGTAAGGCATCTACATACGAAAATGTTGTGCTAATGGGAGATTTCAACTATAGACAGATTGACTGGAGCAATTTGACAGGAAATTTAGAGTCGGGTGACTTTCTTGATACGATCCAGGATTGTTTTTTAAAAACAGTTTGTGACAGAGCCAAAATAGGGGAAATAACCTCCTTGACTTGGTTCTTGCCAGTAGGGAAACACTAATTAATAATCTTGAGGTTAATGATGAGCTTGGGGAGAGTGATCACAAATCACTCAGTTTTAACATATCATGGAATTCCCCTAATAATGGCAATTTAAGTCTCCGTCCCTGACTTTCGCTTGGCTGATTTCATAGGACTGAAAAATTACTTAGGTGGGCTGAACTGGAATGACCTGACTAGGGGTCAGGTAGGTGGTGATGGTTGCCGATATGATGCTTTCCAGGGCATAGTTCTAGCTGCTCAGTCAAATTATGTTCCAAATAGGGAAATCAGATCAAAAAAAAAATGATCCTAAATGGATGAACAATAGATTAAAAATATCTGATTGGTCAAAAGAGAGGCATATATAGGCAAATCAAAAGAGGAGAGGGGCAATTAAGAAATCGATATATATTCAGTTAAAGAGAGAAATAAAAAAGGGAATTAGAAAAGCAAAAAGAGATTATGAGGTTAAAGTTGCAAGAGAATCGAAGACTAACCCAAAAGGATTCTTTCAGGTATACAGAAGTAAGATCAGGGACAAGATAGGCCCACTCAAAAGTTCCTCGGGTCAGCTCACTGACAGTGATAAGGAAATGTGTTTGAATTTTTAACACATACTTCCTCTCAGTTTTTTACACAGGAGGATACCAGTGATATTCCAGTAATGATAAATTATGTAGAACAGGACGATAATAAACTGTGCACTATTAGGGTCACAAGTGACATGGTCCTTAGGCAAATAGATAAATTAAAACCTAACAAATCCCCAGGCCCTGATGAAAATGTATGCAAGGTTCTAAAGGAATGTAAAGAGGAGCTTAGCACACCTTTGGCTAATCTTTTCAACATATCACTACAAACTGGCATGGTGCCAGATAAGTGGAAAATGGCAAATGTGATACCTATTTTCAAAACAGGTGACAGGTCCTTAGCTTCGAACTATAGACAATAAGCCTAACCTCCATAGTGGGAAAATTTATGGAATCAAAAATTGCCGAGGCAGTTCGTAGCCACCTTGAAAAGCATAAATTAATCAACGAATCTCAGCATGGTTTTACAAAGGGACGTTCCTGCCTTACGAATTTATTAACTTTTTTCACTAAGGTATTTGAGGAGGTAGATCATTGGTAACGAATATGATATTGTGTATATGGACTTCAGTAAGGCTTTTGACAGGGTCCCACATCAGAGACTATTGAGGAAAATTAAAGCACATGGAATAGGAGGAGAAAATTTTTCCTGGATAGAGGCATGGTTGACAAAGAGGCAGCAGAGAGTTTGCATAAATGGGGAGAAATCAGAGTGGGGAAGCGTCACGAGCGTGTTCCACAGGGGTCAGTGTTGGGCCCCCTGCTGTTCACAATCTACATAAACGACATAGATGAGGGCATAAAGAGCGACATCGGCAAGTTTGCGATGACACCAAAATAGGCCGTCGAATTCATTCTGACGAGGGACATTCGAGCACTCCAGGAAGATTTGAATAGACTGATGCAGTGGTCGGAGAAGTGGCAGATGCAGTTTAATATAGACAAATGCAAAGTTCTAAATGTTGGACAGGACAATAACCATGCCACATATAAACTAAATAATGTAGATCTTAATATTACGGATTGCGAAAAAGATTTAGGAAGTTCTGGTTAGCAGTAATCTGAAACCAAGACAACAGTGCATAAGTGTTCGCAATAAAGCTAATAGAATCCTTGGCTTCATATCAAGAAGCATAAATAATAGGAGTCCTCAGGTTGTTCTTCAACTCTATACATCCTTGGTTAGGCCTCATTTAGATTATGCTGCACAGTTTTGGTCACCGTATTACAGAATGATATAAATTCTCTGGAAAATGTACAAAGGAGGATGACAAAGATGATCCATGTATCAGAAACCTTCCCTATGAGGATAGACTAAGGGCCCTGAAACTGCACTCTCTAGAAAGAGATAGAATTAGGGGGGATATGATTGAGGTTATAAGTGGAAGACAGGAATAAATAAAGGGGATGTAAATAGTGTGCTGAAAATATCTAGCTAGACAGGACTCGCAGCAATGGTTTTAAGTTGGAAAAATTCAGATTCAGGAGGGATATAGGAAAGTACTGGTTTGGTAATAGAGTTGTGGATGAGTGGAACAAACTCCCAAGTACCGTTATAGAGGCAGAACGTTGTGTAGCTTTAAAAATAGGTTGGATAAATACATGAGTAGATGTGGGTGGGTGTGAGTTAGACCTGATAGCTTGTGCTAACAGGTCGGTTGCCGTGTTCCTCCCTTAAGTCAATGTGACCTGACCTGACTAGGTTGGGTGCATTGGCTTAAGCCGGTAGGGACTTGGACCTGCCTCGCATGGGCCAGTAGGCCTTCTGCAGTGTTCCTTCGTTCTTATGTTCTTATGTTCTTATATGAAAATAAACAATAGCGACAGGTTAACAAGTAGGGAGACTTAAAGTTCAAAACTCCGTCTTCACATCTTTACTGCTTGTGCTAACTCTTCTGTACTCGACTGAAGAAGCCTACTCTGTAGGCGAAACGTTTCGTCTAATAAATGTCCTGAACTGTACATAAGTGTCTTTTTTCCACAGCGTTTATTCTGTTAGTGAGTTGGATTTGTGAAAGACCTGCCTAGTATGGGCCAGCAGGTCTACTGCAGTGTTCCTCCTCTCTTAATAAATATCTCTAACTGTTGCACATATGTCTTATGAAACAGTCCAGATGTTACACCTGCGTCTTACTCACTAATTTGTGGGTATTATAGATTCTAAATAATAAGATTCAGTTGTGAGTCTCAGTAATCCTGGGAGAGGCAGATTGTAGTTACATCCTGAACCTTGCTGGAGTCACTTGCTCACTGCCAGCTCGTGCAATACTCGCGGATAATGTTACGTGTCTGCTGGAGTCCTGATGACACTTGTGTGTACGTGTCACCGGGAAGATCAAGACGTAGACGAGGAGGAGCAGGACTGTAAATAGGAAGAATTAGAAGGCTTGGCAGGGGGATAGGTGCAGGGGTGGCAGCAGCAGGGGTGGCAGCAGTAGGGCTGGGGAAGGGGCACTGACAGTGCTTGCTGAATTAAAATCTTTAATAAGAGTGTTATTTTTTAGGAAGATTTTGGACAGTAGTGAAAAACCCAATGATAATAGTGATTAATATTGGTGATAATTCATGTGATGATGATAATAATAATAATAATAATAATAATAATAATAATAATAATAATAATAATAATAATAATAATGCAGATAATAATAATAATAATAATCATAATAATAATAATAGTAATAATAATAATAATAATAATAATAATAATAATAATAATAATAATAATAATAATGCATAATAATAATAATAATAATAATAATGCAGTAATAAATAATAAAATAATAATAATAATAAATAATGCAGTAATAATAATAATAATAATAATAATAATAATAATAATAATAGAGTAATAATAATAATAATAAGCAGTAATAATAAATAATAATAAATAATAATAATAATAATGCAGTAATAATAATAATAATAATAATAAATAATAATAATAATAATAATAATAATAATAATATAATAATAATATAAAAATAATAATATAGATAATAATAATAATATGAATAATAAAATTAATATTATAACAGTAATAATAATTTTAGTTGAAATAATAATAAGTGAATAAATGATGAATATTAATAGAAATGAGAACATTGTTCTATTAAATAGTAATATTTTAAGTTGCTGGTGGGTCTTGAAGGAGGCTTCCTGCACGCTGGTGAAGGAGGCTTCCTGCACGCTGGTGAAGGAGGCTTCCTGCACGCTGGTGAAGGAGGCTTCCTGCCTTGAAGGAGGCTTCCTGCACGCTGGTGAAGGAGGCTTCCTGCACGCTGGTGAAGGAGGCTTCCTGCACGCTGGTGAAGGAGGCTTCCTGCACGCTGGTGAAGGAGGCTTCCTGCACGCTGGTGAAGGAGGCTTCCTGCACGCTGGTGAAGGAGGCTTCCTGCACGCTGGTGAAGGAGGCTTCCTGCACGCTGGTGAAGGAGGCTTCCTGCACGCTGGTGAAGGAGGCTTCCTGCACGCTGGTGAAGGAGGCTTCCTGCACGCTGGTGAAGGAGGCTTCCTGCACGCTGACGAATGAGGCTTCCTGCACGCTGGCGAAGGAGGCTTCCTGCACGTTGGCGAAGGAGGCTTCCTGCACGGTGACGAAGGAGGCTTCCTGCACGCTGACGATGGAGGCTTCCTGCACGCTGACGAAGGAGGCTTCCTGCACGTTGGCGAAGGAGGCTTCCTGCACGTTGGCGAAGGAGGCTTCCTGCACGTTGGCGAAGGAGGCTTCCTGCACGTTGGCGAAGGAGGCTTCCTGCACGCTGGCGAAGGAGGCTTCCTGCACGCTGACGAAGGAGGCTTCCTGCACGCTGGCGAAGGAGGCTTCCTGCACGCTGGCGAAGGAGGCTTCCTGCACGCTGGCGAAGGAGGCTTCCTGCACGCTGGCGAAGGAGGCTTCCTGCACATTGGCGAAGGAGGCTTCCTGCACGCTGACGAAGGAGGCTTCCTGCACGCTGACGAAGGAGGCTTCCTGCACGCTGACGAAGGAGGCTTCCTGCACGCTGACGAAGGAGGCTTCCTGCACGCTGACGAAGGAGGCTTCCTGCACGCTGACGAAGGAGGCTTCCTGCACGCTGATGAAGGAGGCTTCCTGCACACTGACGAAGGAGGCTTCCTGCACGCTGACGAAGGAGGCTTCCTGCACGCTGGCGAAGGAGGCTTCCTGCACGCTGGCGAAGGAGGCTTCCTGCACGCTGACGAAGGAGGCTTCCTACACGTTGGCGAAGGAGGCTTCCTGCACGTTGGCGAAGGAGGCTTCCTGCACGCTGACGAAGGAGGCTTCCTGCACGCTGACGAAGGAGGCTTCCTGCACGCTGGTGAAGGAGGCTTCCTGCACGCTAGCGAAGGAGGCTTCCTGCACTCTTGCAAAGGAGGCTTCCTGCACGTTGGCGAAGGAGGCTTCCTGCACGCTGGCGAAGGAGGCTTCCTGCACGCTAACGAAGGAGGCTTCCTGCACGCTGACGAAGGAGGCTTCCTGCACGCTGACGAAGGAGGCTTCCTGCACGTTGGCGAAGGAGGCTTCCTGCACGCTAACGAAGGAGGCTTCCTGCACGCTGGCGAAGGAGGCTTCCTGCACGTTGGCGAAGGAGTCTTCCTGCACGCTGACGAAGGAGGCTTCCTGCACGCTGACGAAGGAGGCTTCCTGCACGTTGGCGAAGGAGGCTTCCTGCACGCTCACGAAGGAGGCTTCCTGCACGCTGGCGAAGGAGGCTTCCTGCACGCTCACGAAGGAGGCTTCCTGCACGCTGGCGAAGGAGGCTTCCTGCACGCTGGCGAAGGAGGCTTCCTGCACGCTGACGAAGGAGGCTTCCTGCACGCTGGCGAAGGAGGCTTCCTGCACGTTGGCGAAGGAGGCTTCCTGCACGCTGACGAAGGAGGCTTCCTGCACGCTGGCGAAGGAGGCTTCCTGCACGCTGGCGAAGGAGGCTTCCTGCACGCCGGCGAAGGAGTCTTTCTGCACGCTGACGAAGGAAGCTTCCTGCACGCTGGCGAATTAGGCTTCCTGCACGCTGGCGAAGGAGGCTTCCTGCACGCTGGCGAAGGAAGCTTCCTGCACGCTGGCGAAGGAAGCTTCCTGCACGCTGGCGAAGGAGGCTTCCTGCACGCTGACGAAGGAGGCTTCCTGCACGCTGGCGAAGGAGGCTTCCTGCACGCTGGCGAAGGAGTTTCCTGAGCGCTGACGAAGGAGGCTTCCTGCACGCTGGCGAAGGAGGCTTCCTGCACGCTGGCGAAGGAGGCTTTCTGCACGCTGGCGAAGGAGGCTTCCTGCACGCTGGCGAAGGAGTTTCCTGCACCCTGGCGAAGGAGGCTTCCTGCACGCTGACGAAGGAGGTTTCCTGCACGTTGGCGAAGGAGGCTTCCTGCACGCTGACGAAGGAGGCTTCCTGCGCGCTAACGAAGGAGGCTTTCTGCACGTTGGCGAAGGAGGCTTCCTGCACGCTGACGAAGGAGGCTTCCTGCACGCTGACGAAGGAGGCTTCCTGCACGCTGACGAAGGAAGCTTCCTGCACTCTGACGAAGGAGGCTTCCTGCACGCTGACGAAGGGCTCATAATCCCAGGAATTAGAAGTATCCTTCCTTTCCTTAGATCGAGTCTTGATTACTTGAAGTGAAGTCCAAGGACCGAAACGTGTTCATTAACTTCTGACCACAGTGCACTGCTGACATGTCAACGTTTCTCTCGTGGCGAAGCAAGACTGGCAGGCATAATCGTCTTGGAGATGAGGAGAATGTCGTGTTAGGAGAGAATAGATGTGGTGAATCTAACGAACTTAGAGGAGGACCAGGGGAGACATGGTTACGCCGTGTAAGATACTCAGTGTTGATGATGACTGAACCGCGAGATGGTGGATCATATATGAAAGTAGATGTTCATACGAGCCAAACAGACACACGAAACACATGTGAAGACACACACTGCAGAACAAGGTTTTACTAAGCCGATGTTTCGCCCCATTAACGTCTCTGCAATAAAAACTTTTTTCGGAAAATTGTCTTTTCATAACTGATGTTGGCAGTAGATCATTCATAAACTCTTCCTCGTCTTAAAGTTATAGGAAGGTGGTAGAAGTCACATGAGATACGTGAAGGCAAACTTCGTACGCAGTTTCAAGATTAGGTATGACCAGAACTCAACACTGGATGGCGAAACGTCTACAATAAAGATACCCAGATGTTGCACATGTGTCTCAATTTCATCTTGTCGGTATTGTATACCATTCTTGTACAGTATGGGTTCAAGAGGTGAAGGACCAGGAGCTTTGAGTACACTCGAGACACACACACACACACACGCACACACACACACACACACACACACCACACACACACACCACACACACACACACACGCACACACACACACACACACACACACACACACACACACACACACACACACACACACACGCACACACACACACACACACATACACACACACACACACAGTAGCAATCAGCGAAGAGGCGGGGCCAGGAGCTGTGAATCGACCCCTGCAACCACAAATAGGTGAGTACAAATAGGTGAGTACACACACACACACACACACACACACAACACATTCTTACGTTTAAACACGTTTTTCAAGACTTCTACTGGGAGTTTAATCTCGTGTTTTATCTCATTTGGGTGAGAATGGTGCCACTGAGAGTGGTGCTGAGTGAGGCTCCCCCACGGGGTGAGCAACGCTTCTTGAAGCTCTCCTGCAGGATGCAAGTTGCAAATTTGTTTCCTGTGGCTCCTGCCGTACCGAGAGTCGTGAGACGTGAATGTTTGTTGTTGTATGGTTAGTGGGAGATGGTGGTTGTGCTGGTGGGAGGAATGGTGGTATTAAGGGGAAGGCGTTGTGGTAGTGCTGGTAGGAGGTATGGTGGTGGTAGCAGGGGTGGTTGTGGTAGTAGGGGGGTTGTGGTAGTAGGGGGGTTGTGGTATTGAGGGGGTGGTGGCAGCTGGCGTGGGGGTGAGATTCGTTATAGAGGCGGTGACTCTGTTGGTGGTTGTGGTGTTGGTGGTTGTGGTGTTTGTGGTTGTGACGGTTGTGGTTGTGGCGGGTTGGGGGAGATGATAGTAGCACTGATTGTGGCAGTTTCAGTGGCTTTATAAGTTTCTGAAGATAATTGTAACATTGCAACTCACTCTGATTCCAGCTGGAAATTACTGAGAATGGCGGCAGCTTGTTGGTACCAAATGACACAATTTTAGCTGACGCGAGTCCTGGTTATGTGAAGATCAGCCCAGTGAGGTTTGTGACCACTTGACTGAAGCCTTCCCTGACTTAACCTTGGCTTACCTTGGCTTACCACTCCTAGCAGCCAAAAATACGATGGAAACTGATCAAGGTCGTTAATCCACTTCTGTCTAGATGTCCACTTATCCGCCTGTCCATTTATAAACCCGTCCCCTTATCCACCTGGCCACTTATCCACCTGTCCACTCCCCCATCTGAGCTGAGTGAGCGTTGTCTGGTCAGTGAGACGCCTATAACCATGCTTCCTGGTATAATTACGTATAAATAGGCTTCCTGCTGTAATTACTGCATCCGCAGTGAGAGGCAACAGTACTGATGAAGCTGTTTTTATTGTACTCTTTTGTTTGTGGTGCGTTTGTATACACTGTCTCTAGCGAGACGGAGGATCGAACCAAAACCACGCCTCGTAGACGTGACGTGGGCGTGGGTGGGTGTGTTCCTAGGCCTGAGCGCCTGTGGGCGTGGGTGCGTTTGTGGTCGTTGGTAGGTGTCTTTTTGGGAGTGTGGGCGTGGGTCTGGGGGATGGGCGTGGGCGCAGTTATGCACCAGGAACATCAACGCCCATCCTACACATGGTGCTCTACACCCGCAGGGGGCAAAAAGTGCCATTTTCTGCCGCTTAGTCGATTGTGACGAACGTGGAGAGAGAGAGAGAGAGAGAGAGAGAGAGAGAGAGAGAGAGAGAGAGAGAGAGAGAGAGAGAGAGAGAGGAGAGAGAGAGAGAGAGAGGGGAAAGGGGAAGAGAGAGAGAATTTCTATAATAATGACACGGTGAATACACAAATGCACTACAATACAATCATTTATTAACAACGTATCGCCCACACAGTGGGCTTTATCAAGACTTGATAAATTTAGCGCACTGTGTGGGCGAAACGTTGTCAGTAAGGTTCGTATTATACTGCATTTGTCTTTGTCGAACACGACAGAAAGAGAGAGAGAGAGAGAAGAGAGAGAGATAGAGAGAGAGAGGAGAGAGAGAGAGGGGAGGAGAGATAGAAGAGAGAGGAGAGAGAGAGAGAGAGGAAGGGGTAGAAAGAGAGAGGGAAGGGGAAGAGGGAGAGAGTAGGAGGCTGGGGGGGGGGTTGTACAGGACTGGTGGAGCACACAACAGCTTATAAAGGAGAAGAGTCCTCACTGCCTCGGTGCTGCCAGCACTTGTCTGCCAGGCTGCCAGCACTTGTCTGCCAGGCTGCCAGCACTTGTCTGCCAGGCTGCCAGCACTTGTCTGCCAGGCTGCCAGCACTTGTCTGCCAGGCTGCCAGCACTTGTCTGCCAGGCTGCCAGCACTTGTCTGCCAGGGTGCAGCACTTGTCTGCCAGACTGCCAGCACTTGTCTGCCAGGCTGCCAGCACTTGTCTGCCAGGCTGCCAGCACTTGTCTGCCAGGCCGCCAGCACTTGTCTGCCAGGCCGCCAGCACTTGTCTGCCAGGCCGCCAGCACTTGTCTGCCAGGCTGCCAGCACTTGTCTGCCAGGCCGCCAGCACTTGTCTGCCAGGCCGCCAGCACTTGTCTGCCAGGCCGCCAGCACTTGTCTGCCAGGCCGCCAGCACTTGTCTGCCAGGCTGCCAGCACTTGTCTGCCAGGCTGCCAGCACTTGTCTGCCAGGCCGCCAGCACTTGTCTGCCAGGCCGCCAGCACTTGTCTGCCAGGCTGCCAGCACTTGTCTGCCAGGCCGCCAGCACTTGTCTGCCAGGCTGCCAGCACTTGTCTGCCAGGCCGCCAGCACTTGTCTGCCAGGCTGCCAGCACTTCTCTGCCAGGCCGCCAGCACTTGTCTGCCAGGCCGCCAACACTTGTCTGCCAGGCTGCCAGCACTTGTCTGCCAGGCCGCCAGCACTTGTCTGCCAGGCTGCCAGCACTTGTCTGCCAGGCTGCCAGCACTTGTCTGCCAGGCTGCCAGCACTTGTCTGCCAGGCTGCCAGCACTTGTCTACCAGGCTGCCAGCACTTGTCTACCAGGCTGCCAGCACTTGTCTACCAGGCTGCCAGCACTTGTCTGCCAGGCCGCCAGCACTTGTCTGCCAGGCTGCCAGCACTTGTCTGCCAGGCTGCCAGCACTTGTCTGCCAGGCTGCCAGCACTTGTCTGCCAGGCTGCCAGCACTTGTCTGCCAGGCTGCCAGCACTTGTCTGCCAGGCCGCCAGTACTTGTCTGCCAGGCTGCCAGCACTTGTCTACCAGGCTGCCAGCACTTGTCTACCAGGCTGCCAGCACTTGTCTGCCAGGCTGCCAGCACTTGTCTGCCAGGCTGCCAGCACTTGTCTGCCAGGCTGCCAGCACTTGTCTGCCAGGCTGCCAGCACTTGTCTGCCAGGCTGCCAGCACTTGTCTACCAGGCTGCCCAGCACTTGTCTGCCAGGCTGCCAGCACTTGTCTGCCAGGCTGCCAGCACTTGTCTGCCAGGCTGCCAGCACTTGTCTGCCAGGCCGCCAGCACTTGTCTGCCAGGCTGCCAGCACTTGTCTACCAGGCTGCCAGCACTTGTCTACCAGGCTGCCAGCACTTGTCTGCCAGGCTGCCAGCACTTGTCTGCCAGGCCGCCAGCACTTGTCTGCCAGGCTGCCAGCACTTGTCTGCCAGACTGCCAGCACTTGTCTACCAGGCTGCCAGCACTTGTCTGCCAGGCTGCCAGCACTTGTCTGCCAGGCCGCCAGCACTTGTCTACCAGGCTGCCAGCACTTGTCTGCCAGGCTGCCAGCACTTGTCTACCAGGCTGCCAGCACTTGTCTACCAGGCTGCCAGCACTTGTCTGACAGGCTGCAGCACTTGTCTGCCAGGCTGCCGCACTTGTCTACCAGGCTGCCAGCACTTGTCTACCAGGCTGCCAGCACTTGTCTACCAGGCTGCCAGCACTTGTCTACCAGGCTGCCAGCACTTGTCTGCCAGGCTGCCAGCACTTGTCTGCCAGACTGCCAGCACTTGTCTGCCAGGCTGCCAGCACTTGTCTACCAGGCTGCCAGCACTTGTCTGCCAGGCTGCCAGCACTTGTCTGCCAGGCCGCCAGCACTTGTCTGCCAGGCTGCCAGCACTTGTCTACCAGGCTGCCAGCACTTGTCTACCAGGCTGCCAGCACTTGTCTTGCCAGGCTGCCAGCACTTGTCTGCCAGGCCGCCAGCACTTGTCTGCCAGGCTGCCAGCACTTGTCTGCCAGACTGCCAGCACTTGTCTGCCAGGCTGCCAGCACTTGTCTGCCAGACTGCCAGCACTTGTCTGCCAGGCTGCCAGCACTTGTCTGCCAGACTGCCAGCACTTGTCTGCTAGGCTGCCAGCACTTGTTTGCCAGGCTGCCAGCACTTGTCTGCCAGGCTGCCAGCACTTGTCTGCCAGACTGCCAGCACTTGTCTGCCAGGCTGCCAGCACTTGTCTGCCAGACTGCCAGCACTTGTCTGCCAGGCTGCCAGCACTTGTCTGCCAGGCTGCCAGCACTTGTCTGCCAGGCTGCCAGCACTTGTCTGCCAGGCTGCCAGCACTTGTCTGCCAGGCTGCCAGCACTTGTCTGCCAGGCTGCCAGCACTTGTCTGCTAGGCTGCCAGCACTTGTCTGCCAGGCTGCCAGCACTTGTCTGCCAGGCTGCCAGCACTTGTCTGCCAGGCTGCCAGCACTTGTCTGCCAGGCTGCCAGCACTTGTCTGCCAGACTGCCAGCACTTGTCTGCCAGGCTGCCAGCACTTGTCTGCCAGGCTGCCAGCACTTGTCTGCCAGGCTGCCAGCACTTGTCTGCCAGGCTGCCAGCACTTGTCTGCCAGGCTGCTAGCACTTGTCTGCCAGGCTGCCAGCACTTGTCTGCTAGGCTGCAGCACTTGTCTGCCAGGCTGCCAGCACTTGTCTGCCAGGCTGCCAGCACTTGTCTGCCAGGCTGCCAGCACTTGTCTGCCAGGCTGCCAGCACTTGTCTGCCAAGCTGCAGCACTTGTCTACCAGGCTGCCAGCACTTGTCTGCCAAGCTGCAGCACTTGTCTACCAGGCCGCCAGCACTTGTCTGCCAGGCTGCCAGCACTTGTCTGCCAGGCTGCCAGCACTTGCCTGCCAAGCTGCAGCACTTGTCTACCAGGCCGCCAGCACTTGTCTGCCAGGCTGCCAGCACTTGTCTGCTAGGCTGCCAGCACTTGTCTGCTAGGCTGCCAGCACTTGTCTGCCAGGCTGCCAGCACTTGTCTGCCAAGCCGCAGCACTTGTCTGCTAGGCTGCCAGCACTTGTCTGCCAGGCTGCCAGCACTTGTCTGCTAGTCTGCCAGCACTTGTCTGCCAGGCTGCCAGCACTTTTCTGATAGGCTGCCAGCACTTGTCTGCCAGGCTGCCAGCACTTGTCTGCTAGGCTGCCAGCACTTGTCTGTCAGGCTGCCAGCACTTGTCTGTTAGGCTGCCAGCACTTGTCTGCCAGGCTGCCAGCACTTGTCTGCCAGGCTGCCAGCACTTGTCTACCAGGCTGCCAGCACTTGTATGCCAGGCAGCCAGCACTTGTCTGCCAAGCTGCAGCACTTGTCTACCTGTCTGCCAGCACTTGTCTGCTAGGCTGCCAGCACTTGTCTGCCAGGCTGCCAACACTTGTCTGCCAGGCTGCAGCACTTGTCTGCCAGGCTGCCAGCACTTGTCTGCCAGGCTGCCAGCGCTTGTCTGCCAGGCTGCCAGCACTTGTCTGCCAGGCTGCCAGCACTTGTCTGCTTGGCTGCCAGCACTTGTCTGCCAGGCTGCCAGCACTTGTCTGCCAGGCTGCCAGCACTTGTCTGCCAGGCTGCAGCACTTGTCTGCTAGGCTGCCAGCACTTGTCTGCTAGGCTGCCAGCACTTGTCTGCCAGGCTGCCAGCACTTGTCTGCCAGGCTGCCAGCACTTGTCTGCCAGGCTGCCAGCACTTGTCTGCCAGGCTGCAGCACTTGTCTGCTAGGCTGCCAGCACTTGTCTGCCAGGCTGCCAGCACTTGTCTGTCAGGCTGCCAGCACTTGTCTGTTAGGCTGCCAGCACTTGTCTGCCAGGCTGCCAGCACTTGTCTGCCAGGCTGCCAGGCTGCCAGCACTTGTCTACCAGGCTGCCAGCACTTGTATGCCAGGCAGCCAGCACTTGTCTGCCAAGCTGCAGCACTTGTCTACCAGTCTGCCAGCACTTGTCTGCTAAGCTGCCAGCACTTGTCTGCCTGGCTGCCAGCACTTGTCTGCTAGGCTGCCAGCACTTCTCTGCCAGGCTGCCAGCACTTGTCTGCCAGGCTGCCAGCACTTGTCTGCCAGGCTGCCAATACTTGTCTGCCAGGCTGCAGCACTTGTCTGCCAGGCTGCCAGCACTTGTCTGCCAGGCTGCCAGCGCTTGTCTGCCAGGCTGCCAGCACTTGTCTGCCAGGCTGCCAGCACTTGTCTGCTAGGCTGCCAGCACTTGTCTGCCAGGCTGCCAGCACTTGTCTGCCAGGATGCCAACACTTGTCTGCCAGGCTGCAGCACTTGTCTGCTAGGCTGCCAGCACTTGTCTGCTAGGCTGCCAGCACTTGTCTGCCAGGCTGCCAGCACTTGTCTGCCAGGCTGCCAGCACTTGTCTGACAGGCTGCAGCACTTGTCTGCTAGGCTGCCAGCACTTGTCTGCCAGGCTGCCAGCACTTGTCTGCCAGGCTGCCCGCACTTGTCTGTTAGACTGCCAGCACTTGTTTGCCAGGCTGGCAACACTTGTCTGACAGGCTGCAGCACTTGTCTGCTAGGCTGCCAGCACTTGTCTGTTAGGCTGCCAGCACTTGTCTGCCAGGCTGCCAGCACTTGTCTGCCAGGCTGCCAACACTTGTCTGGCAGGCTGCAGCACTTGTCTGCTAGGCTGCCAGCACTTGTCTGCCAGGCTGCCAGCACTTGTCTGCCAGGCTGTCATAGTCAGTTCACTTTATGTACTGATCGCCTTACCACCGCTGGCTATAACTCAAATGCACAAAGAACCCGCACACTTGGACCATTTTAGTGTGACTTTGTAAATGGTTCAAGTCGGACCGGAATGTCGTCGTAAGTTCCTCTCTCCCATGTGCGGGTTATTTGTGTATTGTTCCAGTCACGGTATTGTGCCTTTTTGTTATTTATAACTCATATGTACACGCCACACGCACATGTACACGCCACACGCGCATGTACACGCCACACGCGCATGTACATGCCACACGCGCATGTACACACGCATGTACATCCACGTAAGCATGGAATACGCACCTAAGTAAAAAAAGTGAAGATCCAAAGATTGGCAGTGAGAGCAGTGCTAGAGGGCTAGGGGGCACGTGATCATGACGTACCAGATACCCAGAGAACTAGCTGGATTAAACAAGGGAAAGTGAGACGCGAGGAAAGTGAACCAGAAGATACAGGCATAAACCTGTCTTCAAGTCTTCTTTTCACTTTTAAGGTGATGAGTTTAAGAGGTAGTTTAGGCCAAAACACTGAACAGTTTTAGGGGTAGGTATGATCGGGTCTTGGAAACCAGGAATCGATAAAGCCAGTTACTAAGAGAAGACGCAGCTAGAACACATACGCACTTACGAATGAAAAAACACTTATTTTCATTTTTTTCTCTGGCTAATTTAACACGTCCGACTCTGTAATTGTCTCGACATTATAGTTTGCTGGATAAGTCTGGTGAGGAGGGCGTGGCTGTAGGCGTGATCATGGGCGTTGCTGTGGGCGTTGCTCTGGGCGTGGGGATGGTGAGCTGGAGACGTCAGCAACACAACGAGAATGTTGACCACTCCACTGTGGGTTAATTAACCATGAGAGCTTATCAACGTTTCCCTCCAGAAGAGCTGGAGTTACTATTACGTGCGATTTACCATCTCTTAGGCTAGCCTGTCTTGTGCTCAGGGGGGTAATGGAGGAAAGGAGGCTAGGAGGCATTTTGAGATAAGTGGATAGCTGGGAGTCAGATACAGTAGGTGTAGGGGGGGAGAGACAGGTAATGTGCGACTGGGATTGCAGGTGAGACAGCATATAATGAACAGCAAGGTTAGGTAGCATGTAGGGAATAGCAAAGTTAAACAGCGTATAGGGAACAACAAGGTTAGACAACATGTAGGGAACAGGAAGGTTAAACAGCATGTAGGGAGCATCAAGATTAAACTGATTTCTTTTATTAAACGATATTCGACCCCCGAGCAAGTGCAGTTACATTGACCAGGAAAGCCTGGTCCGGGGGGACAGGGGTGACCTCCGGAATTGACTGCAGGTAGAGTACAAGTAAGTTGAAAAACACGATGTAACCTTTGTGATTTCCATGTGGGGTACGATTCTCACTTCTTCTGTACCATGATGCCATTGTGTTGCAGTGTCTGACAGAGTGAATATCAAAATGGTATACAATACCGACAGGATGGTAGGTAAGACACATGGGCAACAGTTACCTGGAGGTTACCTGGAGGTTATTCCGGGGATCAACGCCCCCGCGGCCCGGTCCATGACCAGGCCTCCCGATGGATCAGGGCCTGATCAACTAGGCTGTTACTGCTGGCCGCACGCAGTCCAACGTACGAGCCACAGCCCGGCTGATCCGGCACTGACTTTAGGTATCTGTCCAGCTCTCTCTTGAAGGCAGCCAGGGGTTTATTGGCAATTCTCCTAATGCTTGATGGGAGGCTGTTGAACAGTTTTGGGCCCCGGACACTTATGGTGTTTTCTCTTAGTGTACCAATGGCGCCCCTACTTTTTATTGGCGGCATTTTACATCGCCTGCCCAGTCTTTTACTTTCGTAGGGAGTGATTTCTGTGTGCAGATTTGGGACCATTCCTTCCAAGATTTTCCAAGTGTAGATTATGATATATCTCTCCCTCCTGCGTTCCAACGAGTACAAGTCAAGTGCTTCCAAGCGTTCCCATAGTGTTAAGGTGCTTGACAGAACTTATACGTGCAGTAAAGGATCTCTGTACACTCTCTAGATCTGCGATTTCACCTGCTTTGAATGGAGATGTTAATGTACAGCAGTATTCCAGCCTAGAGAGAACAAGTGATTTGAAAAGGATCATCATGGGCTTGGCATCTCTCGTTTTGAAAGTTCTCATTATCCATCCTATCATTTTCTTTGCACGTGCGATCGTGGCACTGTTGTGATCCTTGAAAGTGAGATCCTCAGACATTACTACTCCCAGGTCCCTTACATTATTTTTCCGCTCTATTGTATGGCCGGAGTCAGTAGTATACTCTGTTCTAGTTATTATCTCCTCCAGTTTTCCATAACGGAGTAGTTGGAATTTGTCCTCATTGAACATCATATTGTTTACCGTTGCCCACTGGAAAACTGTTAGGCAGCTTTATTCCGAAACGTTTCGCCCACACAGTAGGCTTCTTCAGTCGAGTACAGAAAGTAGGCAGGAGCAGTGCTCCTCTTTCTTATGTTATATGGCTTTATTTACCTTATTTGAACATGTAAGTGTTATTTGCCTGAAGAGAGATCTCTAGTTAGACCGCAAAATAATTGTAATATCTCCTACTTCGTGCATTATAATGTGGATTATGACGTGGTTATTTGTGGTGTTGCAGGATGGTGTGTGGTGGAGAGGACGAGCCAGCATCCCCAAGACCACCAGGACAGAGAAGGCCTCCAGCTCCCCAGTCTTCAGGAGAGCATCGCTCAGCCACTCAGAGTGGGACATCAGAAGGTATCCACGTCCCACTCCTTGTTATGAAATATAATAAGGCTGTGCTATTTGTTTATCGGGGGAAAATGTAAAAAATTCTGACGGGGGGACGTAATCATGTGATGACCTACACAGTAAAGAGTCTGGATGCCGAGAGCCGACGCTGGGTGACCTTTTGAATAAACATAATACTGGACGGCGACTCGAACTGGTCCATGCATAAAGCAGCCCCACCGCTGTAACCACTTAGCACGTAGCCACGAAACGTACAACCAGCACAAATGTGACTTGGTTGTATCACCTGGTTGCATCACCTGCTGTCTTATCTCACAGCCCAAGCAGCTTTCATGGTACGCCTATTCCCATACCACCTCTAAAAGCCAGTAGTCCATAAACCAAAGTTAAGTCGTCATTTATGACTCAGTGAATAAGCAGAACACTAGACCGGGACTCTTGGGTTTATGGACTCTCTGACTTTGAGGAGTATGAGAGCTTCTAGGGGTATGAAAGACAGTAAGGGCGCAGTGGCACCGCTTATGCAACCCAGTCACAGTTATGCTGGTTGTAAAATCACCTCACTGTAAGCTTCGTGACTTAATGCTTACAGCGTTGGACCTGCTGTATGCAAGGACCACAGCTACAGTCGCCGTTCAGTACTCTGTTTATTCACTGATAGTAGTTTGTTACGAGCTGCGTTGGGTTTCAGAGACCTTTTTTGAAGAGTGGGTAAAGATGGAAATTGAAAGTGAACGCAGAAAAGAGCATGAAAGGAAATGAGTGTATTTAGATATTTAGAAGCGAGCGTGTCGACTAATGGGTCTATGAAAGACGAGGTAAACCATAGAATAGGTGAAGGAAGAAAAAGATAGGTAGAGTATTGAAGCACGGTGCCCCGTGGTCTGGTGGCAAAAGCTCTCGCTTTACACGGTGAGGGTCCGGGTTCGATTCCCGACGAAGGGGTGGAAACATCTGATGTGTTTCCTTACACCGGTTGTCTGTGTTTATCCATCAGTAAAATGGGTACCTGGGTGTTAGTCGACTGGTGTGGGTCGCATCCTGGGACAAAACAGACCTAAGTTGCCCGAAATGCTCAGCATAACAAGCGGCTTTCTATATAGTAGTATGTCACTGATGTAAGTTAGGCCTGTACATGTACTTGTAGTAAATAAATATATTATTATTGTCTGTGGAGAAAAAGAGGTTTATCTATGGAGGTAAAAAGAGGAGTGTGCCAGAGTACATGTACTTGAAATGTACTCTGACAGGTTCAAAGGAAAGGAAAGACCTGAAAAGGGCGCTCAAATACTGGGCTCAAGTCACTTCGATAAGACTAAAGAAATTAGACGACTGCAGTAACTCAAATGAAATCACTAAAACAGTAAAGAAACCAAATAACTTCTCTAATAAACGAGCAGATCTAGCCAGCAGTATTTTAAACCCTTGATAGTTACCCAAACTTTATGTATTTCTACGAGTCTAACTTTTCCCCATTAAAGAAATGCCATCAACTTGCAAGCCTAAATATGTTTTTTGTTATCTTTTAGTTATCCCTTGATTGTGCGATATCGTTTTCTTTAGAACTAGAAGCCCTTCATAGAAAACGTGCCCATGAATCTTTATGGATTAACTTCGACAAATTATACAGATATGATAAAATGGAGGATTTTATCCGGACTATTAACCCAGAGGGTTAGTAACCCTGGATAACCCAATAAAGTCCGTGCGTCATCGGGGACTGTCAGTCTTGTGATCCAGAATAATTGACAAACACCTTGGTACCTATTTACTGCTGGGTGAACAGGGACAGCAGGTGTATGGCAAACATGCTCATCGTGTCACCCGTACCGGGGAGCGATCACCGGTCCTTCAGGGTGCGAGCTGTGGATGCTACCAACTGAGTTTCATGTACCCAGTTTAATTAAGAAAATTACTGCGGCTGCTGTTGCTACAGTAATTAAAACAATAAATGATAGTAAATAATTTACGTACATATATTAATTGTTTGTATGCAGACTTATCGTATCAGGTCTTATCATATCTTATCCCTTTTTATCTTATCTCTTTATCTTATCAGGCCGTGGTCACACGTGTACAGTGAACGAGAGGCTGCCAAGCTGAGTCATTCAGTGTGTAGGCTGTCTGTGACGTCAGGGGAGGATGGAGGGGTGACCACCGTGGAGGTTGTGGAGGAGGGAGTGGAGGGAGGACCTAGGTCCCTCCCTCACATGCCCTCCACCGTCACTACTTCTTCAGGTAAGTTATGTATAAGAAAATTAAATTAGGATCACTGCATCGATGCCCTGCCTAGCATTGGCATGAACAGTTATTTTGGATCAACACAAGTGGAGCCTAGTTTTCTCACTCATGTGTTTTATGTCATTATAAGAATAGTGTATACGAGGAATGACCTTCCAGGATGTTCAGGGGGTAAACGCCCCCACGACCCGGTGCAATACTTGTCGGTATTTTATGCTAGTACTGTAATGATACTTATGTGATACTAGCATGTTAGGAAATGGGTAGTGTCGTAAACTTACTTGCCTATTCTCGTATCAGTAGTTTTGGCAGCAGTAGCAGTTCCAGTACTAGTAGTAATTCTAGTATTAGTAGCTTTAGTAATAGTTCTAGTATTAGTAGTTTTATTAGTAGTTGTAGTATTAATAATAGAAATGGTAGTTTTAGTATTAGTAATAGAAATAGTAGTAGTATTGCCACTACCATAGTTAGATGTTCATCAGCTGCTGGTGCAGCTTCCAGATATTCGTAGCCTAAATAACAAAAAAAAAAGGCACAATACCGTGACTGGAACGATACATAAATGACCCGCACATAGAAGAGAGGAGCTTACGACGACGTTTCTTTCCGACTTGGACCATTTACAAAGTCATACATTTACAAAGTCGTAAGCTCCTCTCTTCTATGTGCGGGTTATTTGTGTATTCGTAGCCTAGTTGAAGTAGGGCGGGAGTAGCGTAGATGAAGCTGCCGGTTTTCTTGGATGACCCATAGACATGTGACTCATCTTTCATACCTGGAGGGTGTTTCGGGGGTCAACTGCCCTAAGGCCCGGTCCATGACCAGGCCTCGCCCATAGCATGAACCATAGACATGTGGCTCATCTTTCATAACAGCATGAGCCATAGACATGTGACTCATCGTTCATAGCATGAAACAGACATGTGGCTTAACTTTCATAGCGTCATGGTAGTAACTGACTGGGGGGGGGGCGTCATGGTAGTAACTGACTGGAGGGGGGGTCAGTATTGTTCCGTCTCAGATCCAGAAAATTCTCTTGAAAGTTATTTGTATATTATTGTAGCCGCCAGGCTGCTGGGGAACCACTAGCGTCATTGAGACCGTGTTAATAGGCTAACTTCAAGGCTGGATTTTTATATATATTGTATTTATCATTCTCTTTGTTTCCCTTTCTCTTGCCCTCCCTTTTTCTATTCCCCTAAACTTTCCTACAGTTCTCCCTCCCTTTTCCTTGACCTTTCTCTCTCTCTTTCCGTTAATTCTTCTCATCCTCTCTTTTTCGTAATTTTAAGTTATTTTGATTTCGTTCTTAAAAACACGTTTCAGAATTTTCATGATATAAAAGTTTCATTTTTTGCTTGTGAAACGCGTGTTTTATGTCAATTTTTTTTTTCGTTTTGCTTGCAGAAGGCATGTTCCAAAAATTTAAGAAGTCACTGTCGCTGCGGCTGGCTAAGAGAGGCAGTCGAAGCGAGTCTCTAGGCTCGTGTGGGTCTCAGTCAGCGCCCGTAGGTCACACCTCGGTGCAGCCCAGCCTTCAGGAGGCCTACACCTCTGCCCATCCTAGCCTACTGGAGGCCTACTCCCCAGCCCACCCTAGCCTACTGGAAACCCAGACGCTGCCCAGGAGGCGGAGCTCGGTAGGCCGAGACGACGACACCAGGAACACTGGGTTTCTGTAAGTACTTTTTGTTAGACGTCTTCACTCCTTTCATTTGTTTTTGTTGTAGAAAGATGTAGTGAATTTGTCTTGTCTTGACAGTGTTCCAGGAGGGAGCGAAACATTGTCATGAGGTTCCCATCATAAGTTCAGGTTTTTAGGTGAATTGTTCCCGTCACGATATTTTGACTTTTATTGTTCCAGCCACGATATTGTGATTTATTGTTCCAGCCAATGTACTGTGACTTATTGTTCCAGTCATGGTATTGTGACTTTATTGTTGCACATGTGTCTTGCCTATCAACTTGTCGGGATTGTATACCATTATTATATCCATAAGTGTCCGGGGCCCAAGACTATTCAACAGCCTCCCACCAGCCATAAGGGGCATTACCAGTAGACCCCTGGTTGTCTTCAAGATGGAGCTGGACAGATACCTAAAGTCGGTGTCGGATCAGCCGGGCTGTGGTTCGTACGTTGGACTGCGTGCGGCCAGCAGTAACAGCCTCGTTGATCAGGCCCTGATCCACCGGGAGGCCTGGTCGTGGACCAGGCCGCGGGGGATGCCCTCCAGGTAGACAAGCATGACAAGTGACAGTAACAACAGGGATAAACATGACAGGTGACAGTAACAGGGATAAACATGACAGGTGACAGTAACAACAGGGATTAACATGACAGGTGACAGTAACAACAGGGATTAACATGACAGGTGACAGTAACAACAGGGATTAACATGACAGGTGACAGTAACAACAGGGATTAACATGACAGGTGACAGTAACAACAGGGATTAACATGACAGGTGACAGTAACAACAGGGATAAACATAACAGGTAACAGTAACAACAAGAGTTAACATAGGGTAGATGGTTACAACAGAGAGAAGCTGGATATGTCTCTAGCGATAAAAACACGAGTGTTATCAGAAAAAAAATACAAGGTCCGTTACTGGACAAGTTGTTTTGTAGGTTCACAACTATTGTTCAACCAGTTCTTTAACGACGCTCATATTCTGGCGATGTTCACAACGTCAGTTTCTGTATAAACTCAGTTTTTTTTATTGTAATTTAAATTTGGTAAAGTTAGGGTAAGGAAGATTACAGGCACCAGTGAAACGTTTATTGAACCATAAACAAGCAAGTTACGAAACCGGCCGTGGTATAGAGAGAGAGAGAGAGAGAGAGAGAATATATGTACGCTAGTGGGGATACACTGTTCAGCATATTGAAGAGTCTGGGAGCATGTACGTCAACACTGGGAACTTGCCGGCAGTCAAGGACGATCCTCATGACCATATTAGTGTAGCTCAGGACCCCCGTGCATGAACTGCCCCCGTCCAAACACTTGTATGACTGCTGCCAACACTTGTGTGGGAGTGAGGGTCAGTGTGGGAGGGTGACGGAGTGATGGAGAGAGAGAGAGTATTGATTAACTCTTCCTCGCTCACTTGCTTCCTGGATGTAATTTCATAAACCCTGAGGACACAGGAGTCCTCAAGACATGTTGTCTTGTCACGACTTTCACACTTCAATGTGTATAAATCTATACTAATGTTTTTCTTAAGAGTTGTGTGTAGGTGTAGAAGATTAGTGAACCGAAACTGGAATGTATATTAGGAGGTAGAGGATGGGGCTTATTGAAGAGGAAAGGACTGAATCTGGAGGCTTGGTTAGTGTTTCTCTGTTCTCCACGTTAATTACATAGTGGGAACAAAAGGTAACTCTTCTCGTAGCATTTTGCACCACACGGGAATGGAATGTGTCAGCCTGAGGTGGGAGACGTCACGAGGGTAATGAGAATATAAGCCAACATTCCACTTTAGCTTCAGCAGCTACGAGAGTTTCGAAGGTTTTACTTCCAGTAGAGCTGGAGTTACTGTTACTCAGGAATTACCATCTCTCAGGATAATAACTGTATTATTTTTGCTACCTCTCTTTTTTGTAATGTATTATTATTATTATTATTATTATTATTATTATTATTATTATTATTATTATTATTAGTAGTAGTAGTAGTAGTAGTAGTAGTAGTAATAGTAACTTGTTCCGTGTCCCACCAAGGCAGGGTGACCCGAGAAAAGAAGAAAAACTTTCATCATCATTCACTCCATCACTGTCTTACCAGAGACGGACCTACACATATATTGCAGTTTTATAACAATGCATACTTAAAATTGTGCCACTCAGTAACCTGTGTCTGATCTTAAGTAGTCTGTAACCATGAGGATCAGTCAGCCAGAAATACACAGTATGTTATTGACTTTCTTTTGTACTTAACATATTTTATTACATGTAAACTACACTTTTTAAACTGCACAAAGATATAATTTGTTTGGCCTGTAGGATGGAGGAATGGGCGTACAACACCTGGGTTAATACATCCCTCGAAAACAGCACGCAGGGTCAACACAGTATTTGGCGTCAAAACAATACCTGGAATCAACACAACACTTGAAGTCATAATGAAATCTTAGGTATGTGGTCAAATTTGATGGATGTGGCGAGGTGGGGTGGGTGTTGTGAGTGGGGGGGGGGTGACGAGAGGGGTGTGTGTGTGCTTGTTGTAGGGAGGGAAGGAGGTGATGAGTGAGTGCCAGAGTCAAGTGGCAGAGGTGTCTGCTGAGTGCCACGATGTTGCTGCTGTTGCCATGCCATCACTGATAAGCTTGTCTCTCTCCTTCGTCAAATACGATAACACAACTAGGATCCGTGGATACACGGATCCTGGATTACATACCAAGACTCCCTCCAGAACCCTAGAACATGTAACAGGTGTGTCAAGCGTGACATGGCCTCTTATATATATTATAGAGTCTAGAGCTTGTAGTGTCCTTTAAACGTTGTAGAGAGTTTTGGGCTTGTAGTGTCCTCTTGAAGTGTTCATGTTCCTCTTGTTCATCCAGATTGTTCGTCTGTTTTAGCTCATCTGTTCATCCTGGTGTCGGCGGGTCATTAACGCTACATATAACATGTTCACCACCTGCCATGAATGCTTTATTCCCTAAAAGAGAGAATAATGTAAGTTTTTGGTGTATATACACCGAGAGATGCCCACCTTTGTGTATATGTACTCAGAGATACACACCACTTGACGTATATACATCGAGAGACAACTCTCAGAGAGAAGAGAGATGCAAACCTCTTGTTATCTGTAAATTGAGAGATATACAACTTTAGGCGTATATGCACACTGAGAGGTACACACCTTTTGGGTGTATATATCCTTGTATGTGTTGCGGATACACAGGTTCTTTAAAGCCAATTACTGAGGCGAGTTGGTGTAATTACAAGACTCCTCGGGTAATTTCTTACATCCCTGGGAGAGAGACACACACACACAGAGAAAGAGAGAGACAGAGACAGACAGACAGAGACAGACAGAGACAGACAGACCGAGACAGACAGGCCCTGGTCCGTACCCTCTCCGCTGATAGGCTTGACCCAATTCCTTGCAATTACTAATGGTACCTATTACTCTCGGCGCCAATTTGCAAGCCAATTACACTCTCAGCTGTGAGGTCATTCGTTAGTTTAATTAGTAGTTATGGGGTGTAATTAGTGGAAGCTATTATCCAATTTGCAGATATTTTTAGACATTTGTTACGTTGGTTTACTTATTTGTCGACTTTCAAAGAGGCCTAGCTAGATGCTGATCAATAATAATAATTTAATAATAATAATAATTTTTAATATACTATAGCATAATTAATTACATAATAGAGAGACTTAATATGAGCGTGCTGGTCACTAGCAGCAACAGCCTGGTTGACCACGAGTGTCTCGTGTTGTAAGTGCTGCTTTATTGTTTCCTGGTCCCTTGACTCAGGTAAGTGTTTTTATTTAATAAATGTGTGATATAATTTTAATACTATTGCCATTGACGTAATTAAGGGTTTAGTTAAGGAAGGGGGAGGGATTTCTGTTTTAAAGGAGGGGGGGGGAGGTTAGTTACGTCTTTAAGAAGGGTTTTAAGGGAGAGAATAGTAAAGTCTTTAAGAAGGGAGGGGGTGGGGGACGGGTAGTTGGTACTGCAAGTTCCTGTATAATTTTGTAAGCCTGGTCACAGACCGGGCCGCGGGGGCATTGACCCCCGAAACCCTCTCTAGGTATACAGTAATTAACACTCCGAGTAAGTGTTGTCGTTATATCTTCTAATCTCAGTACTGTATCATTGTTAGCTAAATCCACCTCATTACCACTCAGACGCTCGGTCTAACCCAGTACCTTGATGTTCAACACACACACAGTACCTTGATGTTCAACACACACACCACTTGATGTTCAACACACACCACCTTGATGTTCAAGACACACAGTATCTTGATGTTCAGCACACACCACCTTGATGTTTAAGACACAGTACCTTGATGTTCAAGACAGTACTTTTATGTTCATGACACAGTACCTTAATGTTCAAGACACACAGTACCTTAATGTTCAACGCACACTACCTTGATGTTCAAGACACACAGTACCTTGATGTTCAAGACACACCACCTTGATGTTTAAGACAGTATCTTGATGTTCAAGACTACTTTTATGTTCATGACACAGTACCTTGATGTTCAAGACACACAGTACCTTAATGTTCAAGACACACTACCTTGATGTTCAACACACTACCTTGATGTTCAAGACACAACACCTAGATGTTCAAGACAGTACCTTGATGTTCAGCACACACAATACCTTGATGTTCAGTACACACTACCTTGATGTTCAAGACACACTACCTTGATGTTCAAGACAACACCTTGATGTTCAAGACAGTACCTTGATGTCCAGCACACAATACCTTGATGTTCAGCACACACAATACCTTGATGTTCAAGACAAACAGTACCTTGATGTTCGACACACAATACCTTGATGTTCAAGACACACAACACCTTGATGTTCAAGACAGTACCTTGATGTTCAGCACACAATACCTTGATGTTCAGCACACACAATACCTTGATGTTCAAGACAAACAGTACCTTGATGTTCGACACACAATACCTTGATGTTCAAGACACACAAAACCTTGATGTTCAACACACAATACCTTGATGTTCAGCACACACAATACCTTGATGTTCAAGACAGTACCTTGATGTTCAGCACACAATACCTTGATGTTCAGCACACACAATACCTTGATGTTCAAGACAGTACCTTGATGTTCAACACACACAATACCTTGATGTTCAAGACACACAATACTTTACACACTGAACACTTAACTCACTCACACTACATACTTTACACATACACTTTACACATTATACACTTTACACTTTACACACTTTACAGCTATATAGTGAGAGTGAAGAGCAGTGTTCGGGTGTTGAGAGAAGCACTGAGGGGAAAGATGAAATATTTGATAATAAAAATGAAGAGAGAGAGAGAGAGAGAGATGATAAATGTAGAGATAACGTCACAATAATGAATGTGAGAGAAGGAAGGTGGTGGAGGAACACTGTGATGGAGTGTACCAGGGACACACACACACACACACACACACACACACACACACACACACACACACACACACACACACACACACACACACACACACACACAACAGTCAAGGACCAGGTAATCAGACTGAGGAAGGGTGATGGGGAATTCACTAGAAACGACCGGGAGGTATGTCAGGAGCTCAACACGAGATTTAAAGAAGTATTTACAGTGGAAACCAGTAGGACTCCAGGAAATCAGAACAGGGGGGTGCACCAGCAAGTGCTGGATGAGGTACATATAACCAAGGAGGAGGTGAAGAAGCTGCTATGCGAACTTGACACCTCAAAGGCGGTGGGACCAGACAACATCTCTCCGTGGGTCCTTAAAGAGGGAGCAGAGATATTGTGTGTACCATTAACAAAGATCTTCAACACATCATTTGAAACTGGGCAACTCCCCGAGGTATGGAAGATGGCAAATGTAGTCCCAATTTTTAAAAAGGGAGACAGACATGAGGCACTAAACTACAGACCTGTATCACTAACGTGTATAGTATGCAAAGTCATGGAGAAGATCATCAGGAGGAGAGTGGTGGAGCACCTGGAAAGAAACAAGTGTATAATTGGCAACCAGCATGGTTTCAGGGAGGGAAAATCCTGTGTCACAAACCTACTAGAGTTTTATGACAAGGTGACAGAAGTAAGACAAGAGAGAGAGGGGTGGATCGACTGCATTTTTTTGGACTGCAAGAAGGCCTTCGACACAGTTCCTTACAAGAGGTTACTGCAAAAGCTAGAGGATCAGGCACACATAACAGGAAAGGCACTGCAATGGATCAGAGAATACCTGACAGGGAGGCAACAACGAGTCATGGTACGTGACGAGGTGTCAGAGTTGGCGCCTGTGACAAGCGGGGTTCCACAGGGGTCAGTCCTAGGACCTGTGCTGTTCTTGGTATATGTGAATGACATAACGGAAGGGATAGACTCAGAAGTGTCCGTGTTTGCGGATGATGTGAAGTTAATGAGAAGAATCAAATCGGATGAGGATCAGGCAGGACTACAAAGAGACCTGGACAGGCTACAAGCCTTGTCCAGCAACTGGCTTCTTGAGTTTAACCCTGCCAAATGCAAAGTCATGAAGATTGGGGAAGGGCAAAGAAGACCGCAGACACAATATAGTTTAGATGGCCAAAGTCTGCAAACCTCACTCAAGGAAAAAGATCTGGGGGTGAGTATAACACCGAGCATATCTCCTGAGGCGCACATCAATCAGATAACTGCTGCAGCATACGGCAAACCTACGGATAGCGTTCCGATACCTCAGTAAGGATTCGTTCAAGACTCTGTATACCATTTACGTAAGGCCCATACTGGAGTATGCAGCACCAGTTTGGAATCCACTCCTTGTCAAGCACGTCAAGAAATTAGAGAAAGTGCTAAGGTTTGCAACAAGAGTAGTCCCAGAGCTACGGGGATTGTCCTACGAAGAAAGGTTGAGGGAAATGGGCCTGACGACACTGGAGGACAGGAGGGTCAGGGGAGACATGATAACGACATATAAAAATACTGCGCGGAATAGACGAGGTGGACAAAGACGGGATGTTCCAGAGATGGGACACAGACACAAGAGGTCACAATTGGAAGTTGAAGACTCAGATGAATCAAAGGGATGTTAGGAAATATTTCTTCAGTCATAGAGTAGTCAAGCCGTGGAATAGCCTAGAAAGTGACGTAGTGGAGGCGGGAACCATACATAGTTTTAAGGCGAGGTATGATAAAGCTCATGGAGCAGGGAGAGAGAGGACCTAGTAGCAATCAGTGAAGAGGCGGGGCCAGGAGCTGTGAATCGACCCCTGCAACCACAAATAGGTGAGTACACACACACGCACACGAAAGGCAAAGTGCTAATGACAACCGATAACTAACACATCTTCCTCAGGTCTGCTGTAGTTCTCTCCTCAGGTCTGCCGTAGTTCTCTCCTCAGGTCTGCTGTAGTTCTCTCCTCAGGTCTGCTGTAGTTCTCTCCTCAGGTCTGCCGTAGTTCTCTCCTCAGGTCTGCTGTAGTTCTGCTCCTCAGGTCTGCCGTAGTTCTTCCTCAGGTCTGCTGTAGTTCTCCCTCAGGTCTGCTGTAGTTCTCTCCTCAGGTCTGCCGTAGTTCTCATCTCAGGTCTGCTGTAGTTCTCCCTAAGTCTGCTGTAGTTCTCTCCTCAGGTCTGCTGTAGTTCTCTCCTCAGGTCTGCCGTAGTTCTCTCCTCAGGTCTGCTGTAGTTCTCTCCTCAGGTCTGCTGCAGTTCTCTCCCCAGGTCTGCTGCAGTTCTCTCCTCAGGTCTGCTGTAGTTCTCTCCTCAGGTCTGCTGTAGTTCTCTCCTCAGGTCTGCCGTAGTTCTCTCCTCAGGTCTGCTGTAGTTCTCCTCTCAGGTCTGCTGCAGTTCTCTCCTCAGGTCTGCTGCAGTTCTCTCCTCAGGTCTGCTGCAGTTCTCTCCACAGGTCTGCTGCAGTTCTCTCCCCAGGTCTGCTGCCATCTTCCTAGCCTGCATATCTGCATTTGTTTTTTGCTACAATTTCTGCTATCATGTTTTGGTGGCGTTGGAGTTTCTTGCTGCTTGTTAGTTAGTTGTAAGGTCGGCGTGGAGCAGTGGCTAGCGCACTGGCCTGCGAGTTTTAATACTCGCTTGTCATGGGTTCGAGTCCTTCCCGTTCCGTGAGTTACTTGTTTATGTTGTATTTCCTTGAGTTGTACCTCAGTGTGTAGTTACACCATGATGGACGAGTTGTATACCTCAGTGTGTAGTTACACCATGATGGACGAGTTGTATACCTCAGTGTGTAGTTACACCAGATGGACGAGTGTATACTCAGTGTGTAGTTACACCATGATGGACGAGTTGTATACCTCAGTGTGTAGTTACACCATGATGGACGAGTTGTATACCTCAGTGTGTAGTTACACCATGATGGACGAGTTGTATACCTCAGTGTGTAGTTACACCATGATGGACGAGTTGTATACCTCAGTGTGTAGTTACACCATGATGGACGAGTTGTATACCTCAGTGTGTAGTTACACCATGATGGACGAGTTGTATACCTCAGTGTGTAGTTACCCATGATGGACGAGTTGTATACCTCAGTGTGTAGTTACACCATGATGGATGACGAGGTTGCCTGAGATGATAAGGATGTTGTCAGTATGAAGGAGAGTGAACTTCAGTGTCATGTTACTTGTGAATTACCACTGGAATGTTATCTTTACCCAGGCATATCTCTCTCTCTCTCTCTCTCTCTCTCTCTCCTCTTCTCTTATCTCTCTTCTCTCTCTCTCCTCTCTCTCTCTCTCTCTCTCTCTCTCTCTCAAGTGACCACTGATGCTTACGTTCTATATCACAGCGTAAAATACTA
This sequence comes from Cherax quadricarinatus, assembly GCF_026875155.1. NCBI lineage: Eukaryota > Metazoa > Arthropoda > Malacostraca > Decapoda > Parastacidae > Cherax > Cherax quadricarinatus. The sequence continues at coordinate 77,267,217 of NC_069402.1, forward strand.
TAATAATAACACTGTGTGTGTGTGTCTGTGTGTGTGTGTCTGTGTGTGTGTGTGTCTGTGTGTTTGTGTGTGTGCGCACATGTGTGAACGTGCATGTGTGCAGGGAGAAGCGTGTATGAATCTCCCACTTTCCTGCCACGTCTCAGCTCACCACCGCTTGTATGTAATCCCGTTGTTGTACACTGTGTGAACATCACTGGTGTACACTGTGTGAACATCACTGGTGTACACTGTGTGAACATCACTGGTGAACACTGTGTGAACATCACTGGTGAACATTGTGTGAACATCACTGGTGAACATTGTGTGAACATCACTGGTGTACACTGTGTGAACATCACTGGTGAACATTGTGTGAACATCACTGGTGTACACTGTGTGAACATCACTGGTGAACATTGTGTGAACATCACTGGTTTACACTGTGTGAACATCACTGGTGAACATTGTGTGAACATCACTGGTGTACACTGTGTGAACATCACTGGTGAACATTGTGTGAACATCACTGGTGAAAAAATTTTTGTGAACATCAATGGTGTACACTGTGAACCCTTTACTGGTGTACATTGTGTAACATCACTGGTGAACATTGTTTTGGGAAAATCACTGGTGTACATTGTGTGGGAAAATCACTGGTGAAAATTTGTGCATCCCCTGGTGTTTCACCCTTTTGAAACTCACTGGGGGTGTACACTGGGGAACCCTTTACTTTTGGGCAATGTTTTGAACATCACGGGGGTAAACTGTGTGAACCAAACACTGGTGAAAAATTGTGTGAAAACGGGTTTGGGGTAACAAATGTTTTGAGCATCATGGGTTTTACTTGTAATGAAAATCACTGGTTTAAAATTGTGTGAACATCACGGTGTAACTGTTTTGAACATAACTGGGGTTCCCCCTGGGTGAACATCACTGGGTACACTGGTTTTAACATCACTTGGTTTAACAAATGTGTGAACCCTCACTGGGGAACATTGTGTGAACATCACTGGGGTTTCAAATTGGGGTGAACAACTGGTGTTCACTGTGGGGAACATCACTGGTGAAACGTGTGAAAAAATCAAAGGTGTACATTGTGTAAACTTTACGGTTTACATGGGGAACATTTACCCGGTGTACCAAATGTGGGGAACATCACTGGTGTAAAACCCGTGTGAGCTTTATGGGGGTACACTGTGTGGGGCATCACTGGTGTACACTGGTGTGAGCATCACTGGTGTACATTGTTTTGAAAAATCACCCGGGTACATTTTGGAAAAATCACTGGTGAAAATCACTGGTGTAATTGTGTGAACATCACTGGGTTTCATTGTGGGAACATCACGGTGGGGCATTTGGGGGGGAACATCCACTGGGGGGGAACCCTGGGGGGGGGTGGGGGGGGCCCCCCCCTCATGGGGAACACTGTTGTGAGCATCATTTTTTGTACCCCCTTTGTGAGCAAAACACTGGTTTTAAAACCCGTTTTGAGCATCACTGGTGAACAAACAATTTCTGTACACTGGTTTTTGAGCATCACTTTGGGGTTCTTTTGTGAGCATCACTTTGGTTACCATTTTGTGAAAAATCACCCGGTGTACACTGTGTGAGCACACTGGTGAACCCTTTACTGGTTTGGGGGAAAATTGTTTTGGAAAAATCCTTGGGGAAAATTGTTTGTGAAAAAATCACTTGGGGTTTCATTGTTTTAAATCCCCGGTGAACTTTTTGTGAACCCCACTGGGGTACCACTGTGGGGAAAAACACTGGTGTACACTGTGAAACCTTTACTGGGTGGAACAAAAGTGTGAACAACACTGGTGTTAATTTAAAATGTGTGAAAAATCACGGTGGGAAAATTTTGTGAAACACGCTGGGTAACCCGTGTGGGGCATCACGGTGTACAAATTTTGGGAAAACCTTTTTGAAGGCATTTGGGGAACTCATTGGGTTTTAAACTTTGAAATTATGGTGTACAATGTGGGAACTTGGGGGGGTTTTGTGTTTTAACATCACTGGGGAACCTTGGGGGGGGTGAAAAAAGGGGCATTGGGGGTGAACATCAATGGGTTTCATTTTGTGAAATCAATGGTGTACAATGTGTGAACACAAGGTGAACACTGTTTTAACATTTTACTGGTGTACATTGTGTGAACATCCCGGTTTTACCTGTGAACATCCCCTGGTGTAAACTGTTTTGAACTTTCCCGGTGTACACTGTTTTGAGCATCACTGGTGTTCACTGTGTGAGCATCACTGGTGTCCTGTGTGAACCCTCACTGGGGTTTAACACTGTTTTTGAACATCCTGGTGAACATTGTTTGAACATCACTGGGGGACCCCTTGTGTGAACTCACGGTGGGACACTGTGTGAACATCCCCCTGGGGAAAAACTGTGGGGAACATCACTGGTGGTTCAAATTTTGTTGGAAAAAACAAATGGTGTAAAAACTGGAAAAATCATGGTGTAAAACCCGTGTGAACTTTTACTGGTGTACACTGTGTGAGCATCACTGGGGTTTCAATTTTGGGGAAGCAAACACTGGTGTACACTGTGTGAGGACATGGGGTTTCATTGGGTAAAATCACTGGTGTACATTGTGTAATATTTACTGGGGAACTCACTGGTGTACAATTTTGTGAACATCACTGGTGTACATTGTGTGAAAAATCACTTGGGGTTAAAAATTGTGTGAACTTTACTGGTGTACACTGTGTGACATCACTGGTGAACACTGTGTTTAGCATCATGGGGTACACGTGTGGGGCATCACGGGTTTTCACTGGGGGGGGAGCATCATGGGAAACCCCTCACTGCTGTACACTGTGTGAGCATCACTGGTGTACATTGGGTGGCATCACTGGTGTACATTGTTTGAAAACCCCTGGTGTACACTGTGTTTGGGATCACGGGTGAACATCAAAAGGTGTACATTGTTGAACAAACATTGGTGTACATTTTGTGAGAATCACTGGGGAACACTGTTTTTGAACACACGGTGTTTCCTTTTGTGAGCATCATTGTGAAAAATCACTGGGGTACATTGTGTGTAAAATCCTGGTGTGCACTGTGTGAAACATCACTGGGTACCCCTGTGTTTAAACTCACTGGTGTACACTGTGTGAGCATCACTGGGGGGAAAACTGTGTGAGCATCACTGGGGTACACTGTTTTTGAACATCACTGGGAACACTGTGTGAGGGATCACTGGTGAACCCTGTGTGAGCATCACTTTTGAACCCCTGTGTGAGCATCACTTGAAATCAAATTTGGGTACATTGTGTGAACATCACCCGGTGTACATGTGTGAACTCAATGGGGTACCTGTGTGAGCATCACTGGGTGGGACTTTGTGGATCAATGGTGTTCCCCTGTGGGAGCATCACTGGGTTTCAAAGGGGTGAGGGATCACTGGGGACACTGTGTGGGGAAAAAAACATTTTGGTTTTAAACTGTTGAAAATCACTGGTGTACTTGTGTAACATCACTTTTGTACACTTTTGTGGGGCATCACTGGGGTACACTGGGTGAGCAATTTACTGGTGTCAAATGTGTGAGCATTTCCCGGTGTACACTGTGGAGCATCACTGGTGTACACTGGGGGTGAGCATTTACTGGGGTTTCACTGTGTGAACTTGGGGGGAACACTGTGGGGGGCATCACTGGTGAAAAACTGTGTGGCATCAATGGTTTTACACTGTGTGAGCATCACTGGTGACACTGTGTACATCACTGGTGTACAATTTTGTGAACATCACTGGGGGGTACACTGTGTGAACATCACTGGGGAAAAATGTGTGGCATCACTGTTTTTTCACTGTGGGGGAGCCCTCCTGGGGAACACTGGTGTGAGCATACTGGTGAACCCCTGTGGGGAGCTCACTGGGGAACACTGTGTGAAAAACTGGGGGAACACTTTTGTGAGCATCACGGTGAACATGGTGGGAAACACTGGTTAACACTGTGTGAGCATCCCCTGGTGAACACTGTTTTTGGGAAAATCACTGGTGTACACTGTGGAAACACTGGGGAACACTGTGTGACATTTACTGGGGGAAAACTGTGGAAACTTTCCCGGTGAAACCCGTGGGAGGGATCACTGGGGAACACTGTTTTTGGCTCACTGGTGAAAACTGTGTGGGAAAATCATGGGGTACACTGTGTGAGCATCACTGGTGAACACTGTTTTGGGGATCACTGGTAAAAATGTGTGAGCATCACTTTTTTGAAACCCCTGTTTTGAGGGATCATGGGGGTACAAATGTGTGAGCATCACTGGTGAACCCCTGTGTGACATCACTGGGGGAACCCCAACCCTTTTTTTGGGTGAGCATCACTGGTGAAAAAACTTTTTTAGCAAACACTGGTGTTTTACCCGTGTGAGATCACTGGTGAACAGTGGGGTGAGTATCACTGGTTAAAAAACTGTGTGAGCATCACTGGTGAACAAATTTTGGGGCATCACTGGGTGTACACTGTTTTGAGCCCTTTAGGGGGAACACTGGTTTTGAGCATCCGGTGAACCCCTGTGTGAGCATCACTGGTTTTACAATGTGTGGCATCACTTGGGGAACCCCTGGGGGTGACAAACACTGGGGGAAAAACTGTTTTGAGCATCACTGGTGAACACTGTGTGAGCATCACTGGTGTACACTGTGTGAGCATCACTGGTGAACACTGTGTGAGCATCACTGGTGAACACTGTGTGAGCATCACTGGTGAACACTGTGTGAGCATCACTGGTGAACACTGTGTGAGCATCACTGGTGAACACTGTGTGAGCACCCACTGGTGAACACTGTGTGAGCATAAATGGTGAAACACTGTGTGAACATCACTGGTGAACACTGTGTGAGCATCACTGGTGAACACTGTGTGAGCATCACTGGTGAACACTGTGTGAGCATCACTGGTGAACACTGTGTGAACATCACTGGTGAACACTGTGTGAGCAGCAGACAATGGAGTGTCCATGGCTTTGTTTACGTTTTTGTGACGGTGGATCAGAATCCGGATTATTTTTTAAATGCGTGAAATAACAGACAACACTAAAATAAATATAAATGAAGTTATCATTTATAACTTTTAAACTAAAATCACCTTCGTATCAGTGAAAATTTGTCTCTTACATTTTCAGATTTTTTTCTTCTCCATTACGAATGCTGATTTGTGCATATATTTCTGTATTTATACAAAAAACACACAATTCTTTTATAAAATTACCCAGATAATGGTGTAATGGTCAGAGTGTTTAAGAAAATTATCTACCATATTCTTCCAGTACAAACCATACCACGGATGGGGTTTGAACTCGCGGTCAGAGTGTCTCAAAACTCCAGACCATCGCGTTAGTACAATACGTGGAACAGAAATTTTTATTCCGGGAGATGAGACCTTAATAAGTTTATTCAGGTTCTGGTACATAAATACAGTTACTTAAATTATCATACTTAGTAATGTGCGTTAATTACCTTGTTTCCATTGGGATTATAAGACTGGAAGCGTGTTGTATGAGTCCTGGTCTGGGACCGGCTCGTGGGGGCCATAACCTGGTAATCTATAACACAAATCTCCGTTATTACAAGAAGGAAATAGAGTTAGAGTGGCATTTTTAAGAGTTAATGTCCTCCCAGAAGACCCCCACATACACCAGGATTCTTATGTCCTTACGACCCCGACGTCGGTCTCTAGGTAGCTGTTGTCTGGAAACAGGACAAGTGTTTCCTGACACGGGTTTTACTCATGTGATGACCCGCAGCTGGAGGTTTTGGTCATCTGACTGAGGCTTTCCGCAGGCTTACCCCTCCACCCCGTTTAAAAATTATGGTTATGATTCGAATCAATAAATAATAACTATATAATTATTGGTTTCTAGTTACGTGAATAATGATATGAATTTATCAGCTTTCTAATGGCAAAACTTAAGTTGTCCGGGACCTGTCTAGGGGAACGGATGACGGACTTGAGTCTCAGTGGTCCGGGACCTGTCTCTTAAACAAGGGATCAGTCATGGAGGATGTGAAGACGTGGTGACGGATCTGGCGACAAGTCGCCGGATTTGGTAAAACTGCTTGCTCACCGTGAAGCTAACAAGGTCTCTCCCCGGCCTGTTACCAGCCTGGCAACACTGATGGGGGGAGGGGGTTGTGGTGTGTGTGTGTGTGTGTGTGTGTGTGTGTGTGTGTGTGTTGTGTGTGTGTGTGTGTGTGTACTCACCTATTTGTACTCACCTATTTGTGGTTGCAGGGGTCGATTCATAGCTCCTGGCCCCGCCTCTTCACTGATTGCTACTAGGTCCTCTCTCTTCCTGTCCCATGAGCTTTATCATACCTCGCCTTAAAACTATGTATGGTTCCCGCCTCCACTACTTCACTTTCTAGGCCATTCCACGGCCTGACCACTCTATGGCTGAAGAAATACTTCCTAACATCCCTTTGATTCATCTGAGTCTTCAACTTCCAATTGTGACCTCTTGTCTCTGTGTCCCATCTCTGGAACATCCCGTCTTTGTCCACCTCGTCTATTCCGCGCAGTATTTTATATGTCGTTATCATGTCTCCCCTGACCCTCCTGTCCTCCAGTGTCGTCAGGCCCATTTCCCTCAACCTTTCTTCGTAGGACAATCCCCGTGTGTGTGTGTGTGTGTTAGTTACCATTCTGTCCTAGGCACATGTCGATTAGACACTTGGCCTGTTGTATATAAGTGTGTGAGTGCATGCGTGCATGCATGCGTGCGTGCGTGCATGCGTGTGTGTGTGTGTGTGTGTACTCACCTAATTGTACTCACCTAATTGTGGTTGCAGGGGTCGAGACTCAGCTCCTGGCCCCGCCTCTTCACTGATCGCTACTGGATCCTCTCTCTCTCTGCTTCCTGAGCTTTGTCATACCTCTTCTTAAAACTATGTATGATTCCTGCCTCCACTACTTCACTTGCTAGGCTATTCCACTTGCTGACAACTCTATGACTGAAGAAATACTTCCTAACGTCCCTGTGACTCGTCTGAGTCTTCAGCTTCCAGTTGTGACCCCTTGTCCCTGTGTCCCCTCTCTGGAACATCCTATCTCTGTCCACCTTGTCTATTCCCTGCAGTATCTTGTATGTCGTTATCATGTCTCCCCTGACCCTGCGTGTGTGTGTGTGTGCGTAGGTGTGTGTGTGCGTGTGCGTAGGTGTGTGTGTGTGTGTGTAGGTGTGTGTGTGTGTAGGTGTGTGTGTGTGTGTGTGTGTTGTAGGTGGTGTGTTGTGTGCGTAGGTGTGTGTGTGTAGGTGTGTGTGTGTGTGTAGGTGTGTGTGTGTGTGTAGGTGTGTGTGTGTGTGTGTGTGTATGTCTGTGTGTGTCTGTGTCTTGTGTATGTGTGTGTCTGTGTATGTGTGTGTCTGTGTATGTGTGTGTCTGTGAATGTGTGTGTCTGTGTATGTGTGTCTGTGGAGGGTATGTGTTAAGGGATGGGTCTGTGTTAAGGGAGGGGTTTGTGTTAGGGGAGGGGTCTGTGTTAAGGGATGGGTCTGTGTTAAGGGATGGGTCTGTGTTAAGGGATGGGTCTGTGTTAAGAGATGGGTCTGTGTTAAGGGATGGGTCTGCGTTAAGGGAGGGGTTTGTGTTAGGGGAGGGGTCTGTGTTAAGGGATGGGTCTGTGTTAAGGGAGGGATCTGTGTTAGGGGAGGGGCCTGTGTTAGGGGAGGGGTCTGTGTTAGGGGATGGGTCTGTGTTAAGGGATGGGTCTGTATTAAGGGATTGGGTCTGTGTTGAGGATGGGTCTGTGTTAGGGGAGGGGTCTGTGTTAGGGGAGGGGGTCTGTGTTAGGGGATGGGTATGTGTTAAGGGATGGGTCTGTGTTGAGGATGGGTCTGTGTTGGAGAGGGGTCTGTGTTAGGGGAGGGGTCTGTGTTAGGGGATGGGTCTGTGTTAAGGGATGGGTCTGTGTTGAGGATGGGTCTGTGCTAGGGAAGGGGTCTGTGTTAGGGGAGGGGTGTGTGTTTGGGAAGGGGTCTGTGTTAGGGGAGGGGTCTGTGTTAGAGGATGGGTCTGTGTTAAGGGATGGGTCTGTGTTGAGGATGGGTCCTGTGCTAGGGAAGGGGTCTGTGTTAGGGGAGGGGTGTGTGTTTGGGAAGGGGTCTGTGTTAGGGGAGGGGTCTGTGTTAGAGGATGGGGTCTGTGTTAAGGGATGGGTCTGTGTTGAGGATGGGTCTGTGTTAGGGAAGGGGTCTGTGTTAGGGATGGGGTCTGTGTTAGGGGAGGGGTCTGTGTTAGGGGATGGGTCTGTGTTAAGGGATGGGTCTGTGTTGAGGATGGGTCTATGTTAGGAAAGGGGTCTGTGTTAGGGAAGGGGTCTGTGTTAAGGGAGGGGTCTGTCTTAAGGGATGGGTCTGTGTTAAGGGATGGGTCTGTGTTGAGGATGGGTCTGTGTTTGGGGAGGGGTCTGTGTTAGGGGAGGGGTCTGTGTTAGGGGATGGGGCTGTGTTAGGGATGGGTCTGTGTTGAGGATGGGTCTGTGTTAGGGGAGGGGTCTGTGTTAGGGGAGGGGTCTGTGTTAGGGGAGGAGTCTGTGTTAGGGGATGGGTCTGTGTTAAGGGATGGGTCTGTGTTGAGGATGGGTCTGTTAGGGAAGGGGTCTGTGTTAGGGGAGGGGGTCTGTGTTAGGGGAGGGATCTGTGTTAGGGGAGGGGTCTGTGTTTGGGAAGGGGTTGGTGTTAGGGAAGGGTCTGTGTTAGGGGAGGGGTCTGTGTTAGAGGATGGGTCTGTGTTAAGGGATGGGTCTGTGTGTTGAGGATGGGTCTGTGTTAGGGAAGGGGTCTGTGTTAGGGTAGGGGTCTGTGTTAGGGGAGGGGTCTGTGTTAGGGGATGGGTCTGTGTTAAGGGATGGGGTCTGTGTTAGGGAAGGGGTCTGTGTTAGAGGAGGGTCTGTGTTAGGGGAGGGGTCTATTTTAAGGGATGGGTCTGTGTTAAGGGATGGGTCTGTGTTGAGGATGGGTCTGTGTTAGGGAAGGGGTCTGTGTTAGAGGAGGGGTCTGTGTTAGGGGAGGGGTCTATTTTAAGGGATGGGTCTGTGTTAAGGGATGGGTCTGTGTTGAGGATGGGTCTTGTGTTTGGGGAGGGGTCTGTGTTAGGGGAGGGGTCTGTGTTAGGGGATGGGTCTGTGTTAAGGGGTGGGTCTGTGTTGAGGATGGGTCTGTGTTAGGGAAGGGGTCTATGTTAAGGGAGGGGTCTGTGTTGGGGAGGGGTCTGTGTTAAGGGATGGGTCTGTATTAAGGGATGGGTCTGTGTTGAGGATGGGTCTGTGTTAGGGGAGGGGGTCTGTGTTAGGGAGGGGTCTGTGTTAGGGGAGGGGTCTGTGTTAGGGGAGGGGTCTGTGTTAAGGGATGGGTCTGTGTTAAGTAATGGGTCTGTGTTGAGGATGGGTCTGTGTTTGTGGAGGGGTCTGTGTTAGGGGAGGGGTCTGTGTTAGGGGATGGGTCTTTATTAAGAGATGGGTCTGTGTTGAGGATGGGTTGTGTTAGGGGAGGGGTCTGTATTAGGGGAGGGGTCTGTGTTAGGGGAGGGGTCTGTGTTAGGGGATGGGTCTGTGTTAAGGGATGGGTCTGTGTTGAGGATGGGTCTGTGTTAGGGGGAGAGGTCTGTGTTAGGGGAGGGTCTGTGTTAGGGGATGGGTCTGTGTTGAGGATGGGTCTGTGTTAGGGAAGGGGTCTGTGTTAGGGGAGGGGTCTGTGTTAAGGGATGGGTCTGTGTTAAGGGATGGGTCTGTGTTGAGGATGGGTCTGTGTTTGGGGAGGGGTCTGTGTTAGGGGAGGGTCTGTGTTAGGGGAGGGGTCTGTGTTAGGGGATGGGTCTGTGTTAAGGGATGGGTCTGTGTTGAGGATGGGTCTGTGTTAGGGGAGGGGTCTGTGTTAGGGGAGGGTCTGTGTTAGGGGATGGGTCTGGGTTAAGGGATGGGTCTGTGTTGAGTATGGGTCTGTGTTAGGGGATGGGTCTGTGTTGAGGATGGGTCTGTGTTAGGGGAGGGGTCTGTGTTAGGGGAGGGGTCTGTGTTAAGGGATGGGTCTGTGTTAAGGGATGGGTCTGTGTTGAGGAGGGGTCTGTGTTTGGGGAGGGGTCTGTGTTAGGGGAGGGGTCTGTGTTAGGGGATGGGTCTGTGTTAAGGGATGGGTCTGTGTTGAGGATGGGTCTGTGTTAGGGGAGGGGGCTGTGTTAGGGAAGGGGTCTGTGTTAGGGGAGGGGTCTGTGTTACGGGAGGAGTCTGTGTTAATGGATGGGTCTGTGTTAAGGGATGGGTCTGTGTTGAGGAGGGGTCTGTGTTTTTGGGAGGGGTCTGTGTTAGGGGATGGGTCTGTGTTAAGGGATGGGTCTGTGTTGAGGATTGGTCTGTGTTAGGGGAGGGTCTGTGTTAGGGAAGGGGTCTGTGTTAGGGGGGGTCTGTGTTAGGGGAGGGGTCTGTGTTAGGGGAGTGGTCTGTGTTGAGGATGGGTCTGTGTTACGGGATGGGTCTGTGTTAGGGGAGGGGTCTGTGTTAGGGGAGGGTCTGTGTTGAGGATGGGTCTGTGTTAAGCGATGGGTCTGTGTTGAGGATGGGTCTGTGTTAGGGGAGGGGTCTGTGTTAGGGGAGGGGTCTGTGTTGAGGATGGGTCTGTGTTTAGGGGATGGGTCTGTGTTAGGGGAGGGGTCTGTGTTAGGGGAGGGGTCTGGGTTGTTAGGGGAGGGGTCTGTGTTGAGGATGGGTCTGTGTTAGGGGATGGGTCTGTGTTAGGGGAGGGGTCTGTGTTAGGGGAGGGGTCTGTTGTTGAGGATGGATCTGTGTTAAGGGATGGGTCTGTGTTGAGGATGGGTCTGTGTTAGGGGAGGGGTCTGTGTTAGGGGAGGGGTCTGTGTTTGGGGAGGGGTCTGTGTTAGGGGAGGGGTCTGTGTTTGGGGAGGGGTCTGTGTTAGGGGAGGGGTCTGTGTTAGGGGAGGGGTCTGTGTTAGGGGAGGGGTCTGTGTTAGGGGATGGGTCTGTGTTAAGGGATGGGTCTGTGTTGAGGATGGGTCTGTGTTAGGGAGGGGTCTGTGTTAGGGGAGGGGTCTGTGTTGAGGATGGGTTCTGTGTTAGGGGAGGGGTCTGTGTTAGGGGAGGGTCTGTGTTTGGGGAGGGGTCTGTGTTAGGGGAGGGGTCTGTGTTAGGGGAGGGGTCTGTGTTAGGGGATGGGGTCTGTGTTAGGGGAGGGGTCTGTGTTGAGGATGGATCTGTGTTAAGGGATGGGTCTGTGTTGAGGATGGGTCTGTGTTAGGGGAGGGGTCTGTGTAAGGGATGGGTCTGTGTTAAGGGAAGGGGTCTGTGTTAGGGGAGGGGTCTGTGTTAGGGGAGGGGTCTGTGTTGAGGATGGGTCTGTGTTAGGGAGGGGTCTGTGTTAGGGGAGGGGTCTGTGTTAGGGGAGGGGTCTGTGTTTTTGGGGAGGGGTCTGTGTTAGGGGAGGGGTCTGTGTTGAGGAGGGGTCTGTGTTGAGGAGGGGTCTGTGTTTGGGGATGGGTCTGTGTTGGGGGAGGGGTCTGTGTTTAGGGGAGGGGTCTGTGTTAGGGGAGGGGTCTGTGTTAGGGGAGGGGTCTGTGTTGAGGATGGGTCTGTGTTAGGGGAGGGGTCTGTGTTAGGGGAGGGGTCTGTGTTAGGGGAGGGGTCTGTGTTTGGGGAGGGCGTCTGTGTTAGGGGAGGGGTCTGTGTTAGGGGAGGGGTCTGTGTTGAGGATGGGTCTGTGTTAGGGGAGGGGTCTGTGTTTGGGGAGGGGTCTGTGTTAGGGGAGGGGTCTGTGTTAGGGGAGGGGTCTGTGTTGAGGATGGGTCTGTGTTAGGGAGGGGGTCTGTGTTTGGGGAGGGGTCTGTGTTAGGGGAGGGGTCTGTGTTGAGGATGGGTCTGTGTTAGGGGAGGGGTCTGTGTTTGGGGAGGGGTCTGTGTTAGGGGAGGGGTCTGTGTTGAGGAGGGGTCTGTGTTAGGGGAGGGGTCTGTGTTGAGGATGGGTCTGTGTTAGGGGAGGGTGTCTGTGTTTGGGGAGGGGTCTGTGTTAGGGGAGGGGTCTGTGTTGAGGAGGGGTCTGTGTTAGGGGAGGGGTTGTGTTGAGGAGGGGTCTGTGTTGAGGAGAGGTCTGTGTTTGGGGATGGGTCTGTGTTAGGGGAGGGGTCTGTGTTAGGGGAGGGGTCTGTGTTAGGGGGGGGGTCTGTGTTAGGGGAGGGGTCTGTGTTAGGGGAGGGGTCTGTGTTAGGGGAGGGGTCTGTGTTAGGGGAGGGTCTGTGTTAGGGGAGGGGTCTGTGTTAGGGGAGCGGTCTGTGTTAGGGGAGGGGTCTGTGTTGAGGAGGGGTCTGTGTTTGGGGATGGGTCTGTGTTAGGGGAGGGGTCTGTGTTAGGGGAGGGGTCTGTGTTGAGGAGGGGTCTGTGTTTGAGGATGGGTCTGTGTTAGGGGGGGGTCTGTGTTAGGGGAGGGGTCTGTGTTAGGGGAGGGGTCTGTGTTAGGGGAGGGGGTCTGTGTTAGGGGAGGGGTCTGTGTTAGGGGAGGGGTCTGTGTTAGGGAGGGGGTCTGTGTTAGGGGAGGGGTCTGTGTTAGGGGAGGGGTCTGTGTTAGGGGAGGGGTCTGTGTTTTTAGCCACCATTCCCCAGCTTCCCTCTGGTGTGTCTTATGGTCATTTTCTTGAGTACTGTTTTATTATACATTTATTAAGGAATATACAGACAGACAGTATAATAACCTCTGTGATATGTCAAAGTATATTATTTATAAAAATAAGCTGCCAGACATATTTAGTAAATATCTTAAATTTCATTGAAACACATAAGTGTATTGTGTATCCATATGTTCCTGCGCTACCAGACACACGATGGAGGTGAGGTGCCTAATAAACTACCCACTTTGGTGACAGAATCTAAAATATAAAGATTCCCTTCCCTTCTCCCTTGCCCTGGGAACTTATCCCTCACCCTGGGAACTTATCCCTCACCCTGGGAACTTATCCCTCACCCTGGGAACTTATCACTCACCCTGGGAACTTATCACTCACCCTGGGAACTTATCACTCACCCTGGGAACTTATCCCTCACCCTGGGAACTTATCCCTCACCCTGGGAACTTATCCCTCACCCTGGGAACTTATCCCTCACCCTGGGAACTTATCCCTCACCCTGGAAACTTATCCCTCACCCTGGGAACTTATCCCTCACCCTGGAAACTTATCCCTCACCCTGGGAACTTATCCCTCACCCTGGAAACTTATCCCTCACCCTGGGATTTTTCCATCACCCTGGGAACTTCTCCCTTACCCTGGAAACTTATCACTTACCCTGGAAACTTCTCCCTCATTCAGGCTAGGTTCCTCAGTATTCCTAGTTTCTTTGTCTAGCTTACCGTAATACTGGGTGCCTTATGGCACTGTCTCGACGCCCGGGTGAAGTTGCCAAGTTGTATTGGTATGTGGCAGACATAGGCAGTGCTAGAGCGGCGATGCCAGTCCCCTACGTGAAGGGTCACCTGCGGGGATCAGTGCCCCCAGTGGGAGGGGTCAGTACTCTCCTCCCTTGTGGGAGGGGGTCAGTGCCCTTTAGTGGGAGGGGGGTCAGTGCCCCCAGTGGGAGGGGTCTACTCTCCTCCCTTGTAGGAGGGGGCCAGTGCCCTTTAGTGGGAAGGGAGTCAGTGCCCCCCGGTGGTAGTGGCCAGTACCCTCTTTCCTTGTGGGAGGGAGTCAGTGCCCTTTAGTGGGAGGGGGGTCAGTGCCCTCCGGTGGGAGGGGTCAGTGCCCTCCGGTGGGAGGGGTCAGTACTCTCCTCCCTTGTGGGAGGGGGTCAGTGCCCCTGGTGGGAGGGGTCAGTACTCTCTTCCCTTGTGAGAAGGGGTCAATGCCCCCGGTGGGAGGGGTCAGTTCTCTCTTCCCTTGTGGGATGGGGTCAGTGGAGATATGTATATAGCAATACACTGTTCGCTGACTCTCTCTCTCTCTCTCTCTCTCTCTCTCTCTCTCTCTCTCTCTCTCTCTCTCTCTCTCTCTCTCTCTCTCTCTCTCTCTCTGACACACTATACTCGTAGCCTTGCAAAGATGCAGGAATTATCACTTTACATCTTCTTCCTGTTCCTCCTCATCCTCCCCTTGTATTCTCTCCTCTCTTCTCTTCCCGTCTTCTCCTGTCCTCACGTCTTTACTTGCCAGTTCTGTTTTCTGTTATTATTGTCATTATTTCCGCGTTCCTGATGAAGTTCAACTTCCTTAGTAACGTGATGGTATTAGCAGGGGAAGGAGGGAGAGAGGGAGGGAACGAGGGAGGGAGGGAAGGAGGGAGGGAGGGAAGGAGGGAGAGAGGGAGGGAACGAGGGAGGGAGTGGCGTAGTAGTGAGATAAAAGGCATAGATGCCGGGGGGGGGGAGAGTAAAGAAGGGGTAGTAGGGTGAGGTAGAAGGAAATGGAGAGGAAGGGAAGTAAGTGTTTAAGTTACACCAGTGGTAAGTTACACAAGTGGTAAGTTACACAAGTGGTAAGTTACACAAGTGGTAAGTTACACAAGTGGTAAGTTACACCAGTGGTAAGTTACACAAGTGGTAAGTTACACAAGTGGTAAGTTAACCAGTGGTAAGTTACACAAGTGGTAAGTTACACAAGTGGTAAGTTACACCAGTGGTAAGTTACACAAGTGGTAAGTTACACAAGTGGTAAGTTACACAAGTGGTAAATTACACAAGTGGTAAGTTACACAAGTGGTAAGTTACACAAGTGGTAAGTTACACAAGTGGTAAGTTACACAAGTGGTAAGTTACACCAGTGGTAAGTTACACAGTGGTAAGTTACACAAGTGGTAAGTTACACAAGTGGTAGTTACACCAGTGGTAAGTTACACCAGTGGTAAGTTACACAAGTGGTAAGTTACACCAGTGGTAAGTTACACAAGTGGTAAGTTACACAAGTGGTAAGTTACACAAGTGGTAAGTTACACAAGTGGTAAGTTACACCAGTGGTAAGTTACACAAGTGGTAAGTTACACAAGTGGTAAGTTACACCAGTGGTAAGTTACACAAGTGGTAAGTTACACAAGTGGTAAGTTACACCAGTGGTAAGTTACACAAGTGGTAAGTTACACAAGTGGTAAGTTACACAAGTGGTAAATTACACAAGTGGTAAGTTACACAAGTGGTAAGTTTCACAAGTGGTAAGTTACACAAGTGGTAAGTTACACAAGTGGTAAGTTACACCAGTGGTAAGTTACACCAGTGGTAAGTTACACAAGTGGTAAGTTACACAAGTGGTAAGTTACACCAGTGGTAAGTTACACAAGTGGTAAGTTACACCAGTGGTAAGTTACACCAGTGGTAAGTTACACAAGTGGTAAGTTACACAAGTGGTAAGTTACACAAGTGGTAAGTTACACCAGTGGTAAGTTACACAAGTGGTAAGTTACACAAGTGGTAAGTTACACCAGTGGTAAGTTACACAAGTGGTAAGTTACACAAGTGGTAAGTTACACAAGTGGTAAGTTACACCAGTGGTAAGTTACACAAGTGGTAAGTTACACAAGTGGTAAGTTACACCAGTGGTAAGTTACACAAGTGGTATATAAGTTAACAAGTGGTGTATAAGTGGTGCTCTCTTGATTTTCAAGATTTTTGTAAACACTTCTTGAGTGGACTGAAATGTTACATTTTACGACGTTAAACATGCGACGTTAAACATGCGACGTTAAACATGCGGCGTTAAACATGCGACGTTAAACATGCGACGTTAAACATGCGACGTTAAACATGCGACGTTAAACATGCGACGTTAAACATGCGACGTTAAACATGCTACGTTAAACATGCGACGTTAAACATGCGACGTTAAACATGCGACGTTAAACATGCGGCGTTAAACATGCGACGTTAAACATGTGACGTTAAACATGCGACGTTAAACATGCGGCGTTAAACATGTGACGTTAAACATGCGGCGTTAAACATGTGACGTTAAACATGCGACGTTAGACTACAAGAGGTGTTTAGGAGGGTACGTTAAAGAAGAAAGTTTTAGTGAACAACGGAAATGAAGAAGGTGAGATGAGAGTAAAATGATGTCTGTGACGTGAAAGATTGAACAGCAGATAGAAATGAAGGCTGAAGGAAGTGAATATATGTAGGCACTTGGGAGAGAATGTGTGTATAGCCAGACGGATGTACGAAAGATTACAATAATAATAATAATAATAATAATAATAATATAATAATAATAATAATAATTATAATAATAATAATAATAATTATAATAATAATAATAATAAATAATAATAATATTATAATAATAATAATATATAATAATAATAATAATAATAATAATAATAATAATAATAAAAATAATAATAATAATAATAATAATTATAATAATAATAATAATTATAATCTTTATTTTTACAAGTACAGGGTATATAGATCATAGCTGACATCAATGACATATTACTATATAGAAAGCCGCCTTGTTATGCAGAGCATTTCGGGCAAATTAGGTCAGTTTTTTTCACAGGATGCGACCCACACCAGTCGATTAACACCCACGAACTTATTATACTGCTAGGTGAACAGAAACAGCAAGTGCCTAAAGGAAACACGTCCTAATGTTTCCACTCGTACCGGGGATCAACCCCCGGACCTCAGTGTGTGAGCTGAGCTACGGGACACCAAGAAGGTAGCTGGTGTTTGCAAGAGTCTTTGGAAAGAGAGAGGTTTGTCAGTGGCTGTGAAAGGAATAATATATTATGTTGGTAGAATTACCGATAATATGTAACGGCTTGACAAAGCTGCTGGAGAGCGAAACGTTGCCACAATAAAAATGTCGCATTGGTTGCACTAGTGTCCTTTTACCTAACATGTTATTGTAGTTTAATATTTTTCTTTGGGTGTGAGACAGAGGCTGGTGACTGGAGGCTGGTGACTGGAGGCTGGTGACTGGAGACTGGTGACTGGAGGCTGGTGGCTGGAGGCTGGTGACTGGAGGCTGGTGACTGGTGGCTGGTGACTGGAGGCTGGTGACTGGAGGCTGGTGACTGGAGGCTGGTGACTGGAGGCTGGTGACTGGAGGCTGGTGACTGGAGGCTGGTGACTGGAGGCTGGTGGCTGGAGGCTGGTGACTGGTGGCTGGTGACTGGTGGCTGGTGACTGGAGGCTGGTGACTGGTGGCTGGTGACTGGAGGCTGGTGACTGGTGGCTGGTGACTGGAGGCTGGTGACTGGTGGCTGGTGACTGGAGGCTGGTGACTGGAGGCTGGTGACTGGAGGCTGGAGACTGGAGGCTGGTGACTGGAGGCTGGTGACTGGAGGCTGGTGACTGGAGGCTGGAGACTGGAGGCTGGTGACTGGAGGCTGGAGACTGGAGGCTGGTGACTGGAGGCTGGTGACTGGAGGCTGGAGACTGGAGGCTGGTGACTGGAGGCTGGTGTGACTGGATGGAGGCTGGTGACTGGAGGCTGGTGACTGGAGGCTGGATGGAGGCGGGACTGGAGGCTGGAGAGCTGGAGGCTGGTGACTGGAGGCTGGTGATGAGTGGAGGCTGGTGACTGGAGGCTGGTGACTGGAGACTGGAGGTGCTGGTGACTGGAGGCTGGGACTGGAGGCTGGATGACTGTAGGCTGGTGACTGGAGGCTGGTGACTGGAGGCTGGTGACTGGAGGCTAGGGGTGGACTGGAGGCTGGTGACTGGAGGCTGGTGACTGGAGGCTGGTGACTGGGGGAGGCTGGAGGCTGGGTGGGCTGTGGAGGCTGGTGACTGGAGGCTGGGAGAGGGTGACTGGAGGCTGGTGACTGGAGGCTGGAGACTGGAGGCTGGTGACTGGAGGCTGGTGACTGGAGGCTGGAGACTGGAGGCTGGGGGGGCTGTGACTGGAGGCTGGAGACTGGAGGCTGGAGACTGGAGGCTGGTGACTGGAGGCTGGTGACTGGTAGGCTGGGACTGGAGGCTGGTGACTGGAGGCTGGTGACTGGAGGCTGGTGACTGGAGGCTGGTGGCTGGAGGCTGGTGACTGGAGGCTGGTGACTGGAGGCTGGGGTGACTGAGGCTGTGAGGAGGCTGGTGACTGGAGGCTGGTGACTGGAGGCTGGTGGCTGGAGGCTGGTGACTGGAGGCTGGTGACTGGAGGGCTGGTGACTGGAGGCTGGGTGGAGCTGGGATGGAGGCTGGTGACTGGAGGGGCTGGGTGACTGGAGGCTGGTGACTGGAGGCTGGTGACTGGAGGCTGGGCTGGAGCTGGTGAGCTGGTGGCGGACTGGAGGCTGGTGACTGGAGGCTGGTGACTGGAGGCTGGTGACTGGAGGCTGGAGACTGGAGGCTGGTGACTGGAGGCTGGTGACTGGAGGCTGGAGACTGGTAGGCTGGTGACTGGAGGCTGGATGACTGGAGGCTGGTGACTGGAGGCTGGAGACTGGAGGCTGGATGACTGGAGGCTGGTGACTGGAGGTGCTGGAGACTGGAGGCTGGTGACTGGAGGCTGGTGACTGGTGGCTGGAGACTGGAGGCTGGTGACTGGAGGCTGGTGACTGGAGGCTGGTGACTGGAGGCTGGTGACTGGAGGCTGGTGACTGGAGGCTGGTGACTGGAGGCTGGAGACTGGAGGCTGGAGACTGGAGGCTGGTGACTGGAGGCTGGTGACTGTGAGGCTGGTGACTGGAGGCTGGTGACTGGAGGCTGGTGACTGGAGGCTGGTGACTGGAGGCTGGAGACTGGAGGCTGGTGACTGGAGGCTGGTGACTGGAGGCTGGAGACTGGAGGCTGGTGACTGGAGGCTGGTGACTGGAGGCTGGTGACTGGAGGCTGGTGACTGGAGGCTGGTGACTGGAGGCTGGTGACTGGAGGCTGGGCTGGAGGCTGGTGACTGGAGGCTGGTGACTGGAGGCTGGGACTGGAGGCTGGTGACTGGAGGCTGGTGACTGGAGGCTGGTGACTGGAGGCTGGTGACTGAGGCTGGAGACTGGAGGGCGTGAGGTTGACTGGAGGCTGGGGACTGGAGGCTGGTGACTGGAGGCTGGTGACTGGAGGCTGGGACTGGAGGCTGGAGAGCTGGAGGCTGGTGACTGGAGGTGGGCTGGAGGTGGACTGGAGGCTGGGACGGAGGCTGGTGATGGGCTGGTGACTGGAGGCTGGAGACTGGAGGCTGGTGACTGGAGGCTGGAGACTGGAGGCTGGAGACTGGAGGCTGGTGACTGGAGGCTGGAGACTGGAGGCTGTGGTGACTGGAGGCTGGTGACTGGTGGCTGGATGACTGGAGGCTGGTGACTGGATGGAGGCTGGTGACTGGAGGCTGGTGACTGGAGGCTGGTGACTGGAGGCTGGTGACTGGTGGGCTGTGGGGAGACTGGTAGGCTGGTGACTGGAGGACTGGTGACTGGAGGCTGGTGACTGGAGGCTGGAGACTGGAGGCTGGTGACTGGAGTGCTGTGGAGAGCTGGAGACTGAGGTGACTGGAGGGGCTGGAGCTGGACTGGAGGCTGGTGACTGAGGCTGGTGACTGGAGGCTGGAGACTGGAGGCTGGAGACTGGAGGCTGGTGACTGGAGGCTGGTGAGTGGAGGCTGGAGACTGGAGGCTGGTGACTGGAGACTGGAGGCTGGAGACTGTAGGCTGGTGACTGGAGGCTGGGGACTGGAGGCTGGTGACTGGAGCCTGGTGACTGTAGGCTGGTGACTGGAGGCTGGTGACTGGAGGCTGGTGACTGGAGGCTGGTGACTGGAGGCTGGTGACTGTAGGCTGGTGACTGGAGGCTGGATTCTGTAGGCTGGTGACTGAAGGCTGGTGACTGGAGGCTGGTGACTGTAGGCTGGTGACTGGAGGCTGGAGACTGTAGGCTGGTGACTGGAGGCTGGTGACTGGAGGCTTGAGACTGGAGGCTGGAGATCTGGAGGCTGGTGACTGGAGAGGCTGGTGACTGGAGGCTGGGACTGGTAGGCTGGTGACTGGTAGGCTGTGACGGAGGCTGGAGACTGTAGGCTGGGACTGGAGGCTGGTGACTGGAGGCTGGGTGACTGAGGCTGGAGACTGGAGGCTGGTGACTGAGGCTGGTGACTGGAGCTGGACTGGAGGCTGGAGACTGGAGGTTGAGTGAACTGGAGGCTGGTGACTGGAGGCTGGTGACTGGAGGCTGGAGACTGGAGGCTGGTGACTGGAGCTGGTGACTGGAGGCTGGAGACTGGCAGGCTGGGACTGGAGGCTGTGACTGTAGCTGGTGACTGTAGGCTGGTGACTGGAGCTGGAGACTGTAGGCTGGTGACTGGAGGCTAGGTCGACTGGAGGCTGGTGACTGAGCTAGGTGACTGGAGACTGGAGGCTGGTGACTGAGGCTGAGACTGGAGGCTTGGGGTGACTGGAGGCTGGAGACTGGAGGCTGGTGACTGGAGGCGTGGAGACTGGAGACTTGGAGACTAGATGCTGGAGACTGGAGACTGGAGAACATGAAGACTGGAGGCTGGAGCACTGGAGACTAAGGCAGGAGACGGAGACTAAGACTGGAGACTGGAGTCGAGACGGAGGCGGAGACTGAGACTAGAGTAGAGACTGAGACAGCTAACTGGAGACTTAGAGGCTGGTAGACTGGAACTGGAGGCTGAGACTGGAGACTAGAGGCTTGAGACAGTGAGGACTGGAGATAGAGGCCGGAGTACAGAGACTGAAGGCTGGAGACTGGAGACTAGAGGCGTGGAGCTAGACTGGAGGCTGAGAGCTGGTAGACTAAGGCTGAGAGATGGAGTGCTGGAGACTGGAGACTGGAGGCTGGAGACTGGAGGCAGTGGAGATGCGTATAAGTATTATACAAAGACTAAGGAGTGTAAAAATTAACATGGTACCATGATTGATGCAGTACATAGGTAACAGTTAGGTATCTTTATTTCGCCTACACGACGGGCTTCTTCAGTCGAATGCAGAGGAGCCAGCAAAAGAAGTAGAGATTTAAAGACGACGTAATCAGTCCATCACCTTTGAAGACTTAGTTTTGAGGTGATCAGTCCCTTAACCAGGACTAACCTAGTCAGCACTGGCCAGGTTAGGCCAGTGAGTCAGCACTGGCCAGGTTAGAGGCCAGTGAATCAGCACTGACCAGGTTAGAGGCCAGTGAGTCAGCACTGGCCAGGTTAGAGGCCAGTGAGTCAGCACTGGCCAGGTTAGAGGCCAGTGAGTCAGCACTGGCCAGGTTAGAGGCCAGTGAGTCAGCACTGGCCAGGTTAGAGGCCAGTGAGTCAGCACTGACCAGGTTAGAGGCCAGTGAGTCAGCACTGGCCAGGTTAGAGGCCAGTGAGTCAGCACTGGCCAGGTTAGAGGCCAGTGAGTCAGCACTGGCCAGGTTAGAGGCCAGTGAGTCAGCACTGGCCAGGTTAGAGGCCAGTGAGTCAGCACTGGCCAGGTTAGAGGCCAGTGAGTCAGCACTGGCCAGGTTAGAGGCCAGTGAGTCAGCACTGGGCAGGTTAGAGGCCAGTGAGTCAGCACTGGGCAGGTTAGAGGCCAGTGAGTCAGCACTGGCCAGGTTAGAGGCCAGTGAGTCAGCACTGGCCAGGTTAGAGGCCAGTGAGTCAGCACTGGGCAGGTTAGAGGCCAGTGAGTCAGCACTGGGCAGGTTAGAGGCCAGTGAGTCAGCACTGGCCAGGTTAGAGGCCAGTGAGTCAGCACTGGCCAGGTTAGAGGCCAGTGAGTGTGAGTTGAGTGCTGATCATATCTCTTGCAACACTGAACACAGGTTATATCTGGCTCTTGTCCAGCATATGTTTTCTGCCAGGGTTCAGCTCTTGGGCCATAGACAAGTGGTTCAGAGAAACAACAAGATGATAAATTAGATACATGTGCAACACTTGAGTATCTTTGAGGAAATGTCTCACCACACAGTGGCTTCATCAGTCCATATAAGAAGAATGGTGAAGATCAGTCCCTCAGCCTGGAGTCGATGCAATCAATCCATTAATTCTGTCAAGATTGATCACATCGACTCCAGGCTGAGGGACTGACTACCTTAAACTCCTCCTGATCTTCACCATTCATCTCTGTACTGGACTGATGAAGCCACTGTGTGGCGAAACGTTTCCACAATAAAGATACCCGAGTGTTGCAACTGTGTCTAATTTATCAGCTCCTGGGCCACACCACAGGTTATCTTGCGGACAGCAGCATCGTTAGTCATTCCAGGGATCTCTTGTCCCTCCTCCTTCACCTCACGTCCCCCCCTCGTCAGCTTCCTCCACGCTGTGACATCTGTATACACTTCCCAGACACTTGTAGTGAAAGGCCACTTCCAGCAGAGAAATGTCTTATTAATACGACGTTTTGCCCAATATTATCACTGTCTATCATTATATTGCTTAGTATTATCACTGTATATCTTTATATTGCTCAATAATGTCACCGTCTGTCTCTGTATACCTTAATATTGCCACTGTCTGTTTTTATATTGCTCAGTATTGTCACTGTTTGTGTCTATATTGCTCAATAAGCAGACAAAATGTCAACACGAGAACATTTCTTGATTGAGAGAGAGAGAGAGAGAGAGAGAGCAAGAGCGAACGAGGGAGTCTTTCTGGTGCCTCCGAGAGCCGTGCTGCTGCTGCTGCAGGTGTTGTGCAGGTGGTGGAGGGCGGGGCGGGGCAGGGCGGGGCAGGGCGCCACATATTGAAGTGCAGGTCAGGCAGGCTGCTCCAGCCTACATGCTCACTGTACTTACTACCTGCACCAGCCTCATGACCCACCTGGCACACTGATGCTGCTCTCGCTGTTTCTGCTGTTTTTAATATCGTTTTTTTCTTGTTATTACTGTTTGTTGCCCTTGTAGTAAATTCTGTTACTATTAATATCAGTTATTGTTTGTATTGTTTGTGTTGTTCTTATAGAGGAGAATGAATAATAACGTTATTAAGTACAAACCTTATACCAAACACTTCAATACTTCCAGCAGGTGTTGTACCTCTTACATATAACTGTAGTGTTGTGTTACACAGGATGTAAGAGGATGTAACATTACAGCAGGACTGTAGTGTTGTCTTACACAGTATGTAACATTACAGCAGGACTGTAGTGTTGTCTTACACAGTATGTAACATTACAGCAGGACTGTAGTGTTGTCTTACACAGTATGTAACATTACAGCAGGACTGTAGTGTTGTCTTACACAGTATGTAACATTACAGCAGGACTGTAGTGTTGTCTTACACAGTATGTAACATTACACAGGACTGTAGTGTTGTCTTACACAGTATGTAACATTACAGCAGGACTGTAGTGTTGTCTTACACAGTATGTAACATTACAGCAGGACTGTAGTGTTGTCTTACACAGTATGTAACATTACAGCAGGACTGTAGTGTTGTCTTACACAGTATGTAACATTACAGCAGGACTGTAGTGTTGTCTTACACAGTATGTAACATTACAGCAGGACTGTAGTGTTGTCTTACACAGTATGTAACATTACAGCAGGACTGTAGTGTTGTCTTACACAGTATGTATCATTACACAGCAGGACTGTAGTGTTGTCTTACACAGGATGTAACATTACACAGCAGGACTGTAGTGTTGTCTTACACAGGATGTATCATTACAGCAGGACTGTAGTGTTGTCTTACACAGGATGTAACATTACACAGCAGGACTGTAGTGTTGTCTTACACAGGATGTATCATTACAGCAGGACTGTAGTGTTGTCTTACACAGTATGTAACATTACACAGCAGGACTGTAGTGTTGTCTTACACAGGATGTATCATTACAGCAGGACTGTAGTGTTGTCTTACACAGTATGTAACATTACAGCAGGACTGTAGTGTTGTCTTACACAGGATGTAACATTACACAGCAGGACTGTAGTGTTGTCTTACACAGTATGTATCATTACACAGCAGGACTGTAGTGTTGTCTTACACAGTATGTAACATTACAGCAGGACTGTAGTGTTGTCTTACACAGGATGTAACATTACAGCAGGACTGTAGTGTTGTCTTACACAGGATGTAACATTACACAGCAGGACTGTAGTGTTGTCTTACACAGGATGTATCATTACAGCAGGACTGTAGTGTTTGTCTTACACAGGATGTAACATTACACAGCAGGACTGTAGTGTTGTCTTACACAGGATGTATCATTACAGCAGGACTGTAGTGTTGTCTTACACAGTATGTAACATTACACAGCAGGACTGTAGTGTTGTCTTACACAGGATGTATCATTACAGCAGGACTGTAGTGTTGTGTTACACAGTATGTAACATTACAGCAGGACTGTAGTGTTGTCTTACACAGTATGTAACATTACAGCAGGACTGTAGTGTTGTCTTACACAGTATGTAACATTACAGCAGGACTGTAGTGTTGTCTTACACAGTATGTAACATTACAGCAGGACTGTAGTGTTGTCTTACACAGGATGTAACATTACAGCAGGACTGTAGTGTTGTCTTACACAGGATGTAACATTACACAGCAGGACTGTAGTGTTGTCTTACACAGGATGTATCATTACAGCAGGACTGTAGTGTTGTCTTACACAGGATGTAACATTACACAGCAGGACTGTAGTGTTGTCTTACACAGGATGTATCATTACAGCAGGACTGTAGTGTTGTCTTACACAGTATGTAACATTACACAGCAGGACTGTAGTGTTGTCTTACACAGGATGTATCATTACAGCAGGACTGTAGTGTTGTCTTACACAGTATGTAACATTACAGCAGGACTGTAGTGTTGTCTTACACAGTATGTAACATTACAGCAGGACTGTAGTGTTGTCTTACACAGTATGTAACATTACAGCAGGACTGTAGTGTTGTCTTACACAGTATGTAACATTACAGCAGGACTGTAGTGTTGTCTTACACAGTATGTAACATTACAGCAGGACTGTAGTGTTGTCTTACACAGTATGTAACATTACAGCAGGACTGTAGTGTTGTCTTACACAGGATGTATCATTACAGCAGGACTGTAGTGTTGTCTTACACAGTATGTAACATTACACAGCAGGACTGTAGTGTTGTCTTACACAGGATGTATCATTACAGCAGGACTGTAGTGTTGTCTTACACAGGATGTATCATTACACAGCAGGACTGTAGTGTTGTCTTACACAGGATGTAACATTACAGCAGGACTGTAGTGTTGTCTTACACAGGATGTAACATTACAGCAGGACTGTAGTGTTGTCTTACACAGGATGTAACATTACAGCAGGACTGTAGTGTTGTCTTACACAGGATGTAACATTACAGCAGGACTGTAGTGTTGTCTTACACAGGATGTATCATTACACAGCAGGACTGTAGTGTTGTCTTACACAGGATGTATCATTACACAGCAGGACTGTAGTGTTGTCTTACACAGGATGTATCATTACACAGCAGGACTGTAGTGTTGTCTTACACAGGATGTAACATTACAGCAGGACTGTAGTGTTGTCTTACACAGGATGTATCATTACAGCAGGACTGTAGTGTTGTCTTACACAGGATGTATCATTACACAGCAGGACTGTAGTGTTGTCTTACACAGGATGTAACATTACAGCAGGACTGTAGTGTTGTCTTACACAGGATGTATCATTACACAGCAGGACTGTAGTGTTGTCTTACACAGGATGTATCATTACACAGCAGGACTGTAGTGTTGTCTTACACAGGATGTATCATTACACAGCAGGACTGTAGTGTTGTCTTACACAGGATGTAACATTACAGCAGGACTGTAGTGTTGTCTTACACAGGATGTATCATTACACAGCAGGACTTGAGTTTTCCATCACATTTTTCCCCAAGATTCTAAACATAACAGTCGCCTAACACACGGGTACCTAATTTTACTGCTAGATGTGCAGAAGCAGCAACAGCAGCAGTGCAAGGAAACTTGCCCAGATGTTCCTCCATGCCAGGGAATCGAACCCTGGACCCTGTTGTTCTGAATCGAGTTACGCAGCACCGCTGACAGGGAAGGAAGAATGTGAGTAAGGAGGATAAGGCAAAGGTAGTAGTGGGAGGTTGTTGAGTCAGGTGGGTGCGTCTCCCTGGCTGCAGGTGCTGGTGCTGCTGCTGTTGGTGGTGGTGCTGTTATTGCTGGTGCTACTAGTGTTGGTGCTATTAATGTTGGTGTTGTTGTCTCATGAATACACATGAGGTTCTCTGGCTTCCCGTCATCATTACCGGGTTTTACTTCGCTGATCTTATATACTTTTCCTCTTACCATGTCCCGTGCGTTCCTTCCTGTGTCCTTCGTCACCCTCACGTTTTCGCCTAACAACCTCTGAGTCTCCCTCTATCCTGTATCTTAAAGTTACCTTGTTTCCACGCTAGTGTGACCTCGATCCAGGACGCTGACCTCCTCTCGCCACCTTCATGACCAGCTTCGTGTCTCACGTGATCTCTTCGTTGTGCTCTGGTGGTGTTTGAAAAAATTACGTGGTTCCTTGTTTTCTTGACGGTCATAGAGGTGAAAGTCGACACTGAAGCTTGGTAGTGTTTAATATTGGTTGTATAAGCAGTGCGCCGCTACCTTGCTTCGTAAAATGGTGACGCAAGGAGTGTAAGGCGGTGGATGGTGCGGTATGCTAATGCAGTGCATAAAGTGTACCCGCACTGTCGAGTACCTGGTGGGCGAAATGTTCTCACTATAAAATTCCATAACCTGCATTAGTGTATCGTATTTACATGGGACAATGTATGCCGTTAACGGTATTCTGGTACCTCATTCTACATCTTCCCACCAGCCATAAGGGGAATTACCAATAGGCCCCTGGCTGTCTTCAAGAGGGAGCTGGACAGACACCTAAAGTCAGTACCGGATCAGCCGGGCTGTGGTTCGTACGTTTGACTACGTGCGGCCAGCAGTATCATCTTCATTGATCAGGCCCTGATCCACCGGGAGGCCTGATCATGGACCGGGCCACGGGGGCGTTGATCCCCGGAATACCCTCCAGGTAGATAAATTCTAAGAAAGCATGTTGATCCTTCACACAGTCTTCACGCTGTCCTTTCCTAGAGTTGCTACACTAAGCTGCCCCATACACCTAGACCAAGTTTGGCCACCACTCTACTCTTCTAGTTTCATCGTACATACTACATGTAGATAAACACTCACAAGCGCAGTTGAAGACATTTATTACACTGGTGTATATCGTGAGTCACAAGTGGTGCCGGGAGTATGGTGGGGCCAGGCGCAGCGGTGGTGTTGAAAACATAGGTGAAACTGGAGCAGCTCATGACACTGGTGGGTCACTCAAGAGACCCAAAACATAGGTGAAACTGGAGCAGCTCATGACACTGGTGGGTCACTCAAGAGACCCAAAACATAGGTGAAACTGGAGCAGCTCATGACACTGGTGGGTCACACAAGAGACCCAAAACATAGGTGAAACTGGAGCAGCTCATGACACTGGTGGGTCACACAAGAGACCCAAAACATAGGTGAAACTGGAGCAGCTCATGACACTGGTGGGTCACTCAAGAGACCCAAAACATAGGTGAAACTGGAGCAGCTCATGACACTGGTGGGTCACTCAAGAGACCCTCATGACATGAGGGTCTCTTGAGTGACCTTGTACTGTCAAGGCCTCTTGACTTTGCACTGTCAAGGCCGCTTGACCTTGTACTGTCAAAGCCACTTAATGTCTTGGTATTTATGAAGCTTTAGTGGGTGTGGTCTGGGACCAGGCCGAGGGGGCGATGACCGACTCTCACAACGAGGGGGGAGGGTATTACATGATCGACATTCGTTGCGTGATCTGAAGCTGATAAACTAACAAGGAACCCTGACTCGAAGTACCCACAGGCACGCCAGGTGAGTACATCCTTCACCCTGCCTCTACCCACACTCGCTCCCTTCCTTCCACTTCCTTGTTACCCTTCCTTCCTCTCCTCCAACCTTTTCTTGTGTGTTTTGAATGCTGTAACTGTCAACTGAACGTTGCTGGTGAAATGATAGGATGATTGGTACTATTATCAGCCGTTGACAAGGAACCTCTCACGACTGCCCTCTTGCTCAGCCAGAGAGGCTGTGGTCGTCCTGGTGGGAGGCTGCAGCTGTCTTAGTGGGAGGCTGCGGCCGTCCAGGTGGGAGGTTGTGGCCGTCCTGCTGGGAGGCTGCGGCCCTCCAAATCCCACCTTCATAGCATTTCCTCGGCTACTTGGCCGCCAGGTATAATTCACATGTCCCATTTGGTATTTCGTCAGATTTTCCTACCTTTTCTGTTATATCAGACTTTTCTTGCCACAAATCACGTTTCACATCACACCGTATTGTTCTTGTTCTTCATATCGCAGTGTTCTGTGTTCTTCGTCCGTATTCTTTATTGATCTCTGTTAATCTAAAGCATTAATCTCTCCTACGTTATTGTGTACTTTTTTCTGACTTCAGTCTTCTTTGTTGTTCATTTGTATTGTGTTCATCTGTGTTTTGTTGTTTTTTTGTATGGTTTCTTTTGTTGTTCCTTGTCCTTTGTTCTTCACTGGTGGAGAAGGGGGTTTTTGGGGGCGTTTTAGGGTTGAAAGTTGTTGTCTGCTGCTGCGCAACTCTCCCGTTTTTGGGCACAGTCTTTACCTGTGAAGGCTGGTGTTTGTTGCAGTGTGCTGAATAGGCTTTGTGGCTACAGGTCTTCTATTCTGGGGTGCTAGGTGTTTTGAACAGGCTACGTAAGTATAGATCATCGTGGCTACAAGTGTACATGGGGGGCGGTAGTGTGTACTGCATTTCTAAAGAAAGACCAACAACAGTAACTATTAGTACACACAAACGCAAAAAACACTCGGGTTAAAGGGTCGGCGTCAATGACTTGATGCTACACTACTCTACTACTACACACTACTACTATTTACTACCCCGGGCTTCCCAGAGCTGTGAATCGGCCCCTCAACCACATATGGGGGGATACATATAGGGTGGTAACACACACACACAGTCATAGAGTCTCGGGGAAGGGGAAGGGCCTAGATGAAGTAGGGGGGCGGGAACCATACTATTTTAAGAAGAGGTAGACAAAACTCAGGAACAGAAGGGAGGGGACCTAGTACAAATCATAAAGAGGCGGGGCCAGGATGAGTCCGACCCCTGAAACCACAATTAGGAGTACAAAGGGTGGAACACCGCAACTTCTACGTGTGAACCTCCCCACCCCCATCCTGTGTGTGTGTGGTGTGTGTGTGTGGAGGGCGTGGGGGGGGTAGGGGGCGGGGTGTGGGTTTGGTCAAAATAACGTGTGGGTAGGGAAACCCAGTCTTCGCTGCACCAACATGAAACACTAATGGTCACCCGGGTCCCTGCCTGCTGACGCATATTTCCCCACCCTGAAAACCTTCCTGCTTAGTCCCTGCTTGTTATCGTTACCTTCAGCGTCAATGTTTGAACAAATGCGTGGGGGTACAGGGGTTTGGGCCACCTTGGGGTACAGGGTCGGACCCCCTTTGAAAGACTGCACAGGGGTCTGGGGCCCCTTGTGTGAGGTACAGGGGTTTTGGCCACCCTGTGTGAGGAGGTGTCTGGACCACCCTGTGTAGTGACGGTGTCTGACCACCTTGTGTGAGTGTACAGGTGTCTGGACCCCCCCGTTGGGGTATACAGGTGCGGACCCCCTGTTGAGTATACATGTGTCTGGACCACCCGTGTGAGTTACAGGTTTTTTTGGACCCCCCTGTGTGTTTTACATGTCTGGACCCCCCTTTGAGTATCAGGGTTTGGACCACCCCCGTGTAGTGTACAGGTGTTTGACCAACCTGGTATGAAGGTGCCTGGGCCCCCCTTTTGTTATAAGGGGTTTTTGGGCCCCCCTGTTAGTGTACAGGGGTCTGGACCCCTTGTTGAGTATACGGTGTTTTTTGGAACACCCTGTTGAGTGAAGGGGTTTTGGACCACCCTGTGTGAGTGTACAGGTGTCTGGGCCACCTTGGTTATATCAGGGGGTTTGGCCACCCTGTGTGAGTGTACAGGTGTTCGGTCCACCCTGTGAGAAACAGTGTCGGACCACCCTGTGGATGACGGGGCTGGACCACCCGTGTAGTGTACAGGGGTTTTTGGGCCCCCTGTTGATGTACAGGGGTTCGGGACCACCTTGGTTTTATGTCAGGTGTTTTTGGGCCACCCGTGTGAGTGTACAGGGTTTTTGGTCCCCCCCTGTTGGGGGTATACAGGGGTTCGACCCCCCTGGTTTAGGTACAGGGTCTACCACCCTGGGAGTGTACAGGTGTTTGGGGCCACCCTGTGTGAGTGTACAGGTTCGGGCCACCCTGTTGAGTATACGGTGCGGACCACCCTGTGTGGTTTTCGGGTTCGGGCCCCCCTTTTTGGTGTACAGTGTCTGGCCACCCTTGGGGAGGTTACAGGTGTTTGACCAACCCCGTGTGAGTGTACGGTGTTCGGGGCCACCTGTGTGGTTACAGGTTTGGACTGCGTAATGAGGGGAAATACAAGGGGGGGGGAAACTGTTTGTCCCGGAAAACTCGGACAAAAATGTATTGTGTTATAAGCTAGCGAATGAGTGTGTGGGGCTGAGGCACAGTTTTCGGGAGTGAAAGGTGGAGGTGGCGGGGGCTGTGGGGGTGATGGTGGTGGAGTTAGAGGAGAGGTGTGTGGTGGTGCTGTGGGAATGATGGTGGAGTTAGAGGAGAGGTGTGCGGTGGTGATGGAGTGAATGTAATGGTAAATCACTCTCAACCACTCATACTCTTCTCGGAAAGTGAATATATGAAGGATAAAGTGAATATGACGTGAAGGATAAAGTGAATATGACATGAAGCATAAAGTGAATATGACGTGAAGGATAAAGTGAATATGACATGAAGTATAAAGTGAATATGACGTGAAGGATAAAGTGAATATGACATGAAGTATAAAGTGAATATGACTTGAAGGATCAAATGAATATGACGTGAAGGAGATAATGAACATGGCGTTCGTGAAAAATAAAGTGAATATGATGTGAAGGATAAATTGAATATGACGTGAATAAAGTGAATCTGTGAAAGAGACAGTGAATATGTTGAAAATGAGTGCTATAAATCAAGAGAACGACTTTTATTGAAAGTGAGCGTGGTTACAATTTATGATGTGAGTGATAATGAAAGTGACCAATAAAAAGGAACATGAAATAAGTGATAGTAATTAGGAAAATGACAAAATAGAACCTGAAGTGAGTGAAAATGATGAAAATGACATAAAACGGTGTATACCAGTGGTAACAGTGGTGCCTTGGACTTAAAGCTATAGGACCCGGGCGCAACCCCGAGGACGGGTGGAAACGTATGGGCCACTTACACTTCACACTCGACTGTGATGGGTGGCATCCTGGGAAGGGGGGAGTACTGTACAGTAGAGGCCTAGGCTTTCAGCTGAAGTAGGCTGACAGCTATTAACCTGTATATGAGCTGAGGTGGGCTGATAGCTATTATCCTCTAAAGGAACCTGGGATTTACCTTGTAATGTCGTACTAGTGACCTGTTGGGATTTTTAGGGTCTCTCTCTCTCTCTCTCTCTCTCTCTCTCTCTCTCTCTCTCTCTCTCTCTCTCTCTCTCTCTCTCTCTCTCTCTCTCTCTCTCTCTTCTCTCTATCTCTCTCTCTCTCTCTCTCTCTCTCTCTCTCTCTCTCTCTCTCTCTCTCTCTCTCTCTCTCTCTCTCTCTCTCTCTCTCTCTCTCTCTCTCTTCTCTCTCTAAACATGTCATTTTGTTTTCATACTATTATTCGCGTCACTTTATTTTCCTCTTTCTATATCTTTTATTTCCCTCTTTATTTTCCTTCCTCTCCTTTTTTTTGCCTTCCTTGCCTCTCACTTGCTTCCTCTTCCCTTCCTTCCTCCCATCCATCTCCTCCTCTCTCCCTCCCTCCCTTCCCTCCTTCTCACGTTCTCCTTCTTGTAGTGCTTCACTGGTGATTGTTCCCCCGCTTAATCTCTCTCTCTCTCTCTCTCTCTCTCTCTCTCTCTCTCTCTCTCTCTCTCTCTCTCTCCCAGTTGATCCTCAATAAACAACAGTAGTGACAAGCTAATAATAATAACAACTGCAGTATCAGCAAACACCAACAACATCAACCACCACCACTTCTACCACCCCTCCCCCATCCTCTGGCTGGTTAGGTAAGGTTCGTCAGGAAACAGGACAAGGTGTTTCCTGACGCGGGTCTTAGTCATAGGATGACCCTCCACCCCCTTTAAGAAGATAAGGCACATGAAGGAAGATAAGTAAGACACATGAAGTAAGATACACGACGATAAGATACACTTACAAACCTTCATGATAGAGCTTGGCCAGAATGTTAAACAGAGAGAACGGGAAATTCTTCCCTAATCTCAAGGTGGTTAAGAAGCGGAATAACCAGGAGGAGGAAGTGATAGAGGCGGACTTGGTAAGCAGGTTAGGACCCAGCAAGCAAGGACCCTGGCTGCTAGGACCCAGCAGGCTAGGACCCAGCAGGCAAGGACCCAGCAGACTAGGACCCTGGCTGCTAGGACCCACCAGGCCAGGACCCAGCATGCCAGGACCCCCAGGCTAGGACCCAGCAGGCTAGGACCCACCAGGCTAGGACCCACCAGGCAAGGGCCCTGACAGCTAGGACCCAGCAGGCAAGGGCCCTGGCAGCTAGGACCCAGCAGGCAAGGGCCCTGGCGGCTAGGACCCAGCAGGCTAGGACCAAGCAGGTTAGGACCCAGCAGGTCAGGACCCAGCAGGCTAGGAATGTGTGAAACCAGTCGATACTGCTGAAGAGCAGGGGAGCAGGAGCTGTGGTACGACCCTGGCAGACACAGCTTGGTGGGTAGGGACACAAACACACAGGAAAGATCTCTAATTAAGGTAACAAAGAAAACTGTTGTTTCCTTGTAGGGTTGAGTCAGAGGTTGCTTACTGATGTGGTAAGTGAGGCCAGGCTGACAGCCTGCCAGGATGGCTGACACAGGCTGACAGCCTGCCAGGATGACTGACACACAGGCTGACAACCTGTGTGTCATTTGCGAATTCCAGTAATCACAGTAAAGAGTCATAATAATCATAGTAAAGAGTCATAATCAAAACACAGCAGTAATAGGAGAAAAACCCACAAATGTGAGGACAGAAGTAAAGGAAGGAAGAGAGGAATAATTTAGAGAGAGAGGAGTGGTTTAGAGAGAGGGGGAGTGACATAGAGAGGAAGGGGGGGATTTAGAGCTATTTAGGCGGAAAGGGTGTGATTTAGAGAGGGAGGGAGTAATTTAGAGAGAGGGAGTGGGTGTAATTCAAATCCGCCCTTGTTGCACGTGACGCAATCTTCAGTTTTCTGTTAATGCAGAAATTGACAACACACCTCCCAACAATTCTCAACCAAAGGTGAATTTGTGAAAATATTATGCTTGGGGCATCTGTAAGCATGGAATAACAGGGGAAAAAAATGGAACATGCAACTTTGAGCATCCCAAAAAATGTAGCGACCTCCTGTCTAAAGGAGTATGTCGTTCTTCTTCCTGTACTTTCTTTCACCCAAAAATGTGCCACTCCTCGGTCCTCCAGAAGCAGTGTTACAACATCGAGTGCCCTGCATACCATCTAAAAGGGACCAGGAGGCACAGACCCCACAAGACAAACAATAGTAGCTACGACAACCCAACTCCAGGTGATTTTTTAGTGGCAGGAAACGGAAAAAGAAAATGGAAGGAAATAACAAAAATAGTCCACCACCTTGGAGCCTTGTTGGACTGGAGGCGCAGCCAGTGGCCACCCATGGCCCTCCAGAATTACAACTACTGATGCCAATAAAATCCCCCCAAGAAACACAGAATACAACCTCGTTCATATTTGCTAATATACAGGGCCTTAAGCCATCCACCAACAACAAAATATCTTTTATCAGTGGACTTCTAGAGGAGTCTAATGCAATGTTTGCAGCCTTCACAGAGACTCACACAAAAGATCACTTTGACAGTGAAATATGGATAAGTGGTTACAACCTTTTTAGATGCGACAGAAAAAACAGGCAACAAGGGGGGGTTGGCCTGTATGTCCAAAGAGTCCCTTATCTGCACGGAGTTTGCTGAACACCACAAATGAGGTAGTTGAAGTTCTATCAATAAAGATCGAGAACCAAAACCTAGTCATTGTGGTTGTATACAAGCCACCAGATGCAACCTCACAACAGTTCAAGGAACAGCTACGAAAATTGATTACTCTTTGGAAAACCTTCCAGCTCCATCCCCAAACATCTTACTGCTTGGTAATTTCAACCTAAGGCATACAAAAATGGAAGAATGTAGCAAATAATGTTATAGCTGAAACAATCCCCGGAGGTAGCGCGGATGGAAGTCACGCACACATGAGCTACTAAGTCTCTGCGAAAAACACACCTTAAGCCAGCAGATAGTGGAGCCAACAAGACTAGAAACACACTTGACCTTATCTTCACAAATAATGAGGACCTGATAAGAGACATAAGAATATAAAAAACAACTAATTCCGATCACAACCTAATCGAAGTCCAGACGTACATGCATAGGGGTTCCTGATCAGCAGAATTGCATGTACTGTGAAGGTGTCTTCACAAAATACAACTTCAACAACAAGAACATCAACTGGGACCAGGTAAACCCATGTCCTAAACGAAACATGTTGGGAAGATGTCTTAAATGACAGGACCAAAAACCATTGCCTTTGAAAGGATCAATTCCCGGGCAGCTGAAGCATGTTCTAGGCATTTTTCCCCTAAAAAAGAAAAAGGCGGAGTAAAGGAGAAAAGACCTCCCTTACAAAAAAACCGAAGAGTCGTGAGTCCTCAGGAGTGCGAAAATCTGATAAAAAAGGAGGCGCGACCAGGAAGTGGAAACTATCGAACTTTAATTTAAATGACTCTTACAGAACCAGGGGGGCGGGGGAAGTTTAAAATATTAGTGAAATTAAAAAGAAATTAAAAATATTTTTTTTCTATCCCAAAAAAAAAGGGAAAAAACCACATCTAGTATCGGGCCCCCTTACTCAGACGGATGGGACTTACACAGATGACAACAAGGAAAAGTGAAAAATTGAAATTCCAGTACGACCGGTTTTAGTGAACCACAAACGGGGAGATCGACGACCCCCAAAAGATTTTTTTTCATAATAGCGTCAAAACTCCATAAAGTATGCCGATTTCCCCACATTACCCCCAACTCCCTAGATTTGAAAAAACCATTGACAAAAATGCCTATGCACTCAGCCCCGGCCCCAATCGTGAACCTGTTTTCGTTTAAAAACTGCAAAAAACCCCCTCTCGCTGCCCTAAGTACCCATGGAGGGGGAGCTTGGACATGGGGAAATTTCCCCATACTTAAAACAAAGGGTTAGCCCCCTCCAAAAAGGGGGGGGGGGTGGGTTTTTGGGGGGGGGGGGGGGGGGGGGGGGGGGGGGGGGGGGGGGGTGGGCAGGGGGGTTTCCCCCGCCCCAAAAAATTTCTGGATCACTAGACATGGCCTTGGATGCACTGGAAGAAAATCAGAATGCAGATGTAATTACACGACTTTTTAAAAGCATTTGACAAAAGCGATCATGGGATAATAGCCCCTAAAATACGTGCTAAAGGAATAACGGGGAAAGTGGGGAGATGGATCTTCAACTTCCTAACAAACGAACACAAAGATAGGGGTCAACAGAGTTAAATCGGAGGCTTCCATAGTGAAGAGCTCTGTTCCACAAGGCACAGTACTCGCCACCATCTTATTCCTCATCCCCCTATCAGACATAGACAGAGATTACATCACAGCACCGTATCATCCTTTGCGGATGATACTAGGATCTGCATGAGGCTGTCATCTGCTGAGGACGGGGTTTAACCTCCAAGAAGATATAAACAAAGTTTTCCAGTGGGCAACGTAAACAATATGATGTTCAATGAGGACAAATTCCAACTACCTCCGTTATGGAAAACTGGAGGAGATAATAACTAGAACAGAGTACACTACCTGACTCCGGCCATACAATAGAGGGGAAAAATGATGTAAGGGACCTGGGAGTAGTAAATGTCTGAGGATCTCATTTTCAAGGATCACAACAGTGCCACGATCGCAGTGCAAAGAAAATGATAGGAGGGGAAAAATGAAATTTTCAAAACGAGAGATGCCAAGCCAATGATGATCCTTTTCAAATCACTTGTTCTCTCAGGCTGGAATACTGCTGTACATTAACATCTCCATTCAAAGCGGGTGAAATCGCAGATCTAGAGAGTGTACAGAGATCCTTTACTGCACATAAGTTCTGTTAAGCACCTTAACTACGGGGAACGCTTGGAAGCACTTGACTTGTACTCATTGGAACGCAGGAGGGAGAGATATATCATAACTAACACTTGGAAAATCTTGGAAGGAATGGTCCCAAATCTGCACACAGAAATCACTCCCTATGAAAGTAAAAGACCGGGCAGGCGATGCAAAATACCCCCAATAAAAAGTAATGGCGCCATTGGTACACTAAGGGAAAACACCATAAGTGTCCGGGGCCCAAGACTGTTCAACAGCCTCCCATCAAGCATTAGGGAAATTACCAATAAACCCCTGGCTGCCTTCAAGAGAGAGCTGGACAGATACCTAAAGTCAGTGCCGGATCAGCCGGGCTGTGGCTCGTACGTTGGACTGCGTGCTGTGGCCAGCAGTAACAGCCTAGTTGATCAAGCCCTGATCCATCGGGAGGCCTGGTCATGGACCGGGCCGCGGGGGCGTTGATCCCCGGAATAACCTCCAGGTAACCTCCAGGTAGTCAGTAAATGTCAGTCGATGGTGAGTCTGCGGATGGTTATATGGTGGTTCCATCACTTGACTGGTACTCGCTGGAACGCAGGCGAGAGAGATATATCATAACCTACACTTGGAAAATCCTAGAAAGAATGGTCCTAAATCTGCACACAGAAATCACTCCCTACGAAAGTAAGAGCCTGGGCAAGCGATGTAAAAAATACCCCCAATGAAAAGTAGGGGCGCCATTGGTACATTAAGAGAAAACACCTTAAGTGTCAGGAGTCCAAGACTGTTCGACAGCCACCATGCATAAGGGGAATTACAAATAGGCCCCTGGCTGCCTTCAAGAAGGAGCTGGACAGATACTTATAGTCGGTGCCGGATCAGCCGGGCCAGCAGCAACAACCTGGTTGATCAGGTCTTGATCCACCGGGAGGCCTGGTCGTGGACCAGGCCGCGGGGGCGTTGATCCCCGGAATGCCCTCCAGGTGTGAACGTTGTGGTGGGTTTATGGGAAGGTCCTGATGGTGTCGTGTTGCGGTATAGTTATGTGAATGTTGTGACGGGTTTGTGGGAAGGTTGTGGTTGTAAGTAGTTTACTGTGGTTTGGTTTTGGGTAGTTGGTGTTGATGTAGTTAGTGTGGAAGATGTGGTTGACTGCAGGTTGTGGTGTGGTTGTTTGAAAGTTTGTAGTGGGTGATATTGATTGTGTTGAGGTGGTGATGACAGTAGGTGATTGATATTGTATTGGTGGTTGTGTAGTAATAGTAGTAGTGGTTGTGTAGTAATAGTAGTAGTGGTTGTGTAGTAATAGTAGTAGTGGTTGTGTAGTAATAGTAGTGGTAGCTATGATGAATCTGGGTGATTACAAAGGTGGTTCAAGGTAGACTGAAATGACTCAAGAAATCGTAATGACACGATTGCAAATAAACCATACCCCCGGCCGGGATTGAACCCGCGGTCATAGAGTCTCAAAACTCCAGCCCGTCGCGTTAGCCACTAGACCAGCTAGCCACAATAAGATTCATCCAACTAGGTATATTTCTACACCATAGGAAAGTTAGCACAGGCACCTCTGTGACCACAAATGCAAGTTTTTACAGACGAATCTCCAGCTAGCGTGGCCGTGACGAACTCTAGCTCAAGTCCCTTCACTGCCGTCAACATGACTCAAGAAATCGTAATGACACGTATATCCAGATGACACCAACAATTACAGAGAGTACCAGCACTGTGCTGTGTGTGCACCACACTTCATGAAAGCATAGAATCCTCAGCTTGTCTAAGATACCCCACATGGCAGGTTTCACCATGGCATGGCAAGTGTTTCAACATGTCATACTGCACCGTCAGGTATTGAGGACCTTGACCTCTGCCACGGTGAGTCACCACGGACCATCCTGGTACCTGGTACTCCTCGCATGTTCTGGTACCTGGTACCCACAGAGACCAGTTTAAGGTGACTATTGTCTTCCCAGGCTCTAGCCCTTGGACCACCATGACTAGGCCACGTTAGTAGAGCTTCACCTGCTGTCTTGTGACATCACTGATGTTACTGATGACTCTCGTGTGATAATCCACGACACTTCGGCCGTGTACAGGCAGTGCCACACGGGTAGTACTACACGGGCAGTGCCACACGGTCTCTGACACACGGGACGGGTATTTTCACAGTTGTTATACGCAGTGCGTTGATTTCTGACCCACTCAAACGTCTGCAAAATTTATTTTTTAAGTTAGCTTAACTTGTATTACATTGTAGTTAATATTGATTCATCCACAATAACAAAATAACAAATAACATAATTGGTATGATAGCGTGATAATTGGTGTGATAATTGATGTAATAATTGGTGGTATAATTGGTAGGATAATTGAAACAAATAGCTGTGTACTTGGCTGATAATTTATGCCCATAAGACAGCTTCTAAGGATTGCGTATGTGGCCTTATTTACAGTGGCCCAAGAGCTGGACTCTAGTTACAGTGGTCCAAGAACTGGAGTCTCGAAAGATATAATTGGTAGACGATCCAGATTTGACCAGACTACAACCTCAGTGCTTGTAGAATATACTGATCTGTCCCTCAGTACTTGTGGTAGACTCCAGGCTGCTGCTGTGTACTCTGTGTCAGACCTAACATATTGTATGTGTACTCACCTGTGTGTGCGTATGTATTCTCCTAATTGTGGTTGCAGGAGTTGAGTCACAGCTCCTGGTCCTGCCTCTTCGCTGGTGTGTGTGTGTGTGTGTGTGTGGTGTGTGTGTGTGTGTGTACTCACCTAATTGTAGTTGCAGGGGTCGAGACTCAGCTCCTGGCCCCGCCTCTTCACTGAATGCTACTAGGTCCTCTCTCTCCCTGCTCCATGAGCTTTATCATACCTCATCTTAAAGCTGCGTATCGTTCCTGCCTCCACTACTTCGCTCGCCAGACTGTTCCACTTCCTGACCACTCTATGGCTAAAGAAATGCTTCCTAACATCCCTATGTCTCATCTGAGTCTTCAACTCCCAAGAGTGACCCCTTGTTTCTGTGTCCCCTCTCTGGAACATGTTGCCTCTGTCCACCCTGTCTATTCCACGCAGTATTCTGTATGTCGTTATCATGTCTCCCCTATCTCTCCGTCCTCCAGTGTGTGGGGAAACTTTCGGATTGCAATTATTGACAGGCTTGAAACCTGTCCCTCACCCTCCTCCTCCTGTTTTTTTCCTCCTCCCCTTCTCTCTTCTCTCTCCCTTTTCCCCCTTTACCCTCTCTCTCTCTTCTCTCTCCCTCTCCTTTCTTCTCTCTCTCTCCTCTCCCCCCCCCCCTCCCTCCCTCCCTCCCTCCCTCCCTCCCCCCTCCCCCCTCTTGCTTTCATTTTTGTTCTTTTTAAAAAATATTCGTTATATTATTGTTTCTTTATCACAGTTTCTGCTGTTTTACTTTCACGTTTTTGTTGTTGTTTTTTGCTACTGTTGGTGGTGATTTCTTGCAATTGCTATTGTTGTTGCTGTTGTGCTGTTCCAGAGCGGTTAATTTGTGCTGCAAAGCTTTGCTCTTGTTGGGGTTAGATGTGTTTAACGTTAAAGGGTATGAAAATAAACAATAAGCGGATTTTAAGGAAAGTTTCGCCCACTAGGGGGCTTTACCCACCCCTAAACAGCGAAATAATAATTATAAATAGGGCGAACCCTGAGGGGTGTGGGAAAAAGAAAGGTCAGGGCTTTGAGGAAATGTGTATTTCCTGGGTAGAATGCCAAGGGGTAAGGAGACCCTTTTTTACCGGGAGAAAAGGCGGGGTAAGTGAGTTTTTTCCCGGGAAAAGGCGAGGGGAATGAGTTTTTGCCTGGGAGAAAAGGGGGGTAATGATGTTTTTTCCTGGGAGAAAAGGCGAGGGTAAATGATGTTTTGCCTGGGAAAAAAGGGAGGGGGGGGTTGATGTTTTGCCTGGGAAAAAAGGGGAGGTAAGTGATGTTTTGCCTGGAGAAAATGGGGTAAGTGTGTTTTCCTGGGGAAAAGGCGAGGGTAAGTGATGTTTTGCCTGGGAGAAAAGGCGAGGGTAAGTGATGTTTTGCCTGGGAGAAAAGGCGAGGGTAAGTGATGTTTTGCCTGGGAGAAAAGGCGAGGGTAAGTGATGTTTTTCCCCGGGGAAAGGGCAGGGGAAGTGTGTTTTGCAGAAATTTATACACGTTTTTTAAGCAGAAAACATACAAATTTAAGCAAAATCATACACGTTCTAAACAGAAATCATACATGTTCTAAGCAATAATATAACGTTCTAAGCGAAAAACATCCGTTTTTTAAACAGAAATCAAACACGTTCTAAGAAAATCTACACTTTTTTAAACAGAAAACTACCGTTTAAGCAGAAATAACACGTTTTAAGCAGAAATCATACACGTTTAAGCAGAATCATACACGTTCTAAGCAGAAATCAACACGTTCTAAGCAGGAAACCCTACACGTTATTGTGTTTTCCCCTCTGTGACTCGCCAGATACACACGAAGTCCTTAATCCAAGGAAAGTTGAAAAAATAGTGTCCCCCAGCAGCAGGCTTCTTTTCACTTCTAGGGGGATTTAAAAAAACATAAGCAAGCACTGAGACAGAAAAACGTTTGGGTCCTGGGCCTAGAAGTGATCAAGGTTTTCCCGCCGAAATTTTTTAAAAATATGTGCTTGTGTTTGTTTAGGGTCTTTTAAAACATTTGTTGGTATCTTTTTAAAATCTGGCATTGTTCCATCACGGGATTGTACCTTGTTTTTTCCAGTCACGGGATTTTACCTTTTGTTTTCCCGTCCGGTATTGTACCTGTTGTTCCAGTCACGGTATTTACCTTGTTATTCCAGTCACGGTATGTACTTGTTTCCCGTGCGGATTGTACCTTTTGTTCCAGTCACGGGATTGTACCTTTTTGTTCCAGTCACGGTAATGTACCTTGTGTTCCAGTCACGGTATATGTTACCTTTTCCAGTCACGGTATTGTACCTTGCGTTCCAGTCACGGTATTGTACCTTGTTGTTCCAGTCACGGTATTGTACCTTGTTCCAGTCACGGTATTGTACCTTGTTGTTCCAGTCACGGTATTGTACCTTGTTGTTCCAGTCACGGTATTGTACCTTGTTGTTCCAGTCACGGTATTGTACCTTGTTCCAGTCACGGTATTGTACCTTGTTGTTCCAGTCACGGTATTGTACCTTGTTATTCCAGTCACGGTATTGTACCTTGTTCCAGTGACGGTATTGTACCTTGTTGTTCCAGTCACGGTATTGTACCTTATTGTTCCAGTCACGGTAATGTACCTTGTTGTTCCAGTCACGGTATTGTACCTTGTTCCAGTCACGGTATTGTACCTTGCTGTTCCAGTCACGGTATTGTACCTTGTTGTTCCAGTCACGGTATTGTACCTTGTTCCAGTCACGGTATTGTACCTTGTTGTTCCAGTCACGGTATTGTACCTTGTTGTTCCAGTCACGGTATTGTACCTTATTGTTCCAGTCACGGTATTGTACCTTGTTGTTCCAGTCACGGTATTGTACCTTGTTATTCCAGTCACGGTATTGTACCTTGTTCCAGTGACGGTATTGTACCTTGTTGTTCCAGTCACGGTATTGTACCTTATTGTTCCAGTCACGGTATTGTACCTTGTTGTTCCAGTC
Source organism: Cherax quadricarinatus (assembly GCF_026875155.1). Classification (NCBI taxonomy): domain Eukaryota; kingdom Metazoa; phylum Arthropoda; class Malacostraca; order Decapoda; family Parastacidae; genus Cherax; species Cherax quadricarinatus. Next base: position 77,308,958 of record NC_069402.1, read on the forward strand.
ACGGTATTGTACCTTGTTCCAGTCACGGTATTGTACCTTGCTGTTCCAGTCACGGTATTGTACCTTGTTCCAGTGACGGTATTGTACCTTGTTGTTCCAGTCACGGTATTGTACCTTATTGTTCCAGTCACGGTATTGTACCTTGTTCCAGTCACGGTATTGTACCTTGGTCCAGTCACGGTATTGTACCTTGCTGTTCCAGTCACGGTATTGTACCTTGTTGTTCCAGTCACGGTATTGTACCTTGTTCCAGTCACGGTATTGTACCTTGTTGTTCGTCACGGTATTGTACCTTATTGTTCCAGTCACGGTATTGTACCTTGTTGTTCCAGTCACGGTATTGTACCTTATTGTTCCAGTCACGGTATTGCACCTTATTGTTCCAGTCACGGTATTGTACCTTGTTCCAGTCACGGTATTGTACCTTGTTGTTCCAGTCACGGTATTGTACCTTATTGTTCCAGTCACGGTATTGTACCTTGTTGTTCCAGTCACGGTATTGTACCTTGTTGTTCCAGTTACGGTATTGTACCTTGTTGTTCCAATCACGGTATTGTACCTTATTGTTCCAGTCACGGTATTGTACCTTGTTGTTCCAGTCACGGTATTGTACCTTGTTATTCCAGTCACGGTATTGTACCTTGTTGTTCCAGTCACGGTATTGTACCTTGTTGTTCCAGTCACGGTATTGTACCTTGTTGTTCCAGTCACGGTATTGTACCTTATTGTTCCAGTCACGGTATTGTACCTTATTGTTCCAGTCACGGTATTGTACCTTATTGTTCCAGTCACGGTATTGTACCTTATTGTTCCAGTCACGGTATTGTACCTTGTTGTTCCAGTCACGGTATTATACCTTATTATTCCAGCCACAGTATTGTACCTTATTGTTCCAGTCACGGTATTGTACCTTGTTGTTCCAGTCACGGTATTGTACCTTGTTGTTCCAGTCACGGTATTGTACCTTGTTGTTCCAGTCACGGTATTGTACCTTGTTGTTCCAGTCACGGTATTGTATCTTGTTCCAGTCACTGTATTGTACCTTGTTCCAGTCACGGTATTGTACCTTATTGTTCCAGTCACGGTATTGTACCTTGTTCCAGTCACGGCATTGCACCTTGTTGTTCCAGTCACGGTATTGTACTTTATTGTTCCAGTCACGGTATTGTACCTTGTTGTTCCAGTCACGGTATTGCACCTTGTTGTTCCAGTCACGGTATTGCACCTTGTTGTTCCAGTCACGGTATTGTACCTTGTTGTTCCAGTCACGGTATTGCACCTTGTTGTTCCAGTCACGGTATTGTACCTTGTTGTTCCAGTCACGGTATTGTACCTTGTTCCAGTCACGGTATTGTACCTTGTTCCAGTCACTGTATTGTACCTTGTTGTTCCAGTCACGGTATTGTACCTTGTTCCAGTCACGGTATTGTACCTTGTTCCAGTCACGGTATTGTACCTTGTTGTTCCAGTCACGGTATTGTACCTTGCTGTTCCAGTCACGGTATTGTACCTTGTTCCATTCACGGTATTGTACCTTGTTGTTCCAGTCACGGTATTGTACCTTGTTGTTCCAGTCACGGTATTGTACCTTGTTCCAGTCACGGTATTGTACCTTGTTGTTCCAGTCACGGTATTGTACCTTGTTCCAGTCACGGTATTGTACTTTGTTGTTCTAGTCACGGTATTGTACCTTGTTGTTCCAGTCACGGTATTGTACCTTGTTGCTCTAGTCACGGTATTGTACCTTGTTGTTCCAGTCACGGTATTGTACCTTGTTGTTCCAGTCACGGTATTGTACCTTGTTGTTCCAGTCACGGTATTGTACCTTGTTGTTCCAGTCACGGTATTGTACCTTGTTGTTCCAGTCACGGTATTGTACCTTGTTGTTCCAGTCACGGTATTGTACCTTGTTGTTCCAGTCACGGTATTGTACCTTGTTGTTCCAGTCACGGTATTGTACCTTGTTGTTCCAGTCACGTATTGTACCTTGTTGTTCCAGTCACGGTATTGTACCTTGTTGTTCCAGTCACGGTATTGTACCTTGTTGTTCCAGTCACGGTATTGTACCTTGTTCCAGTCACGGTATTGTACCTTGTTGTTCCAGTCACGGTATTGTACCTTGTTCCAGTCACGGTATTGTACTTTGTTGTTCTAGTCACGGTATTGTACCTTGTTGTTCCAGTCACGGTATTGTACCTTGTTGCTCTAGTCACGGTATTGTACCTTGTTGTTCCAGTCACGGTATTGTACCTTGTTGTTCCAGTCACGGTATTGTACCTTGTTGTTCCAGTCACGGTATTGTACCTTGTTGTTCCAGTCACGGTATTGTACCTTGTTGTTCCAGTCACGGTATTGTACCTTGTTCCAGTCACGGTATTGTACTTTGTTGTTCTAGTCACGGTATTGTACCTTGTTGTTCCAGTCACGGTATTGTACCTTGTTGCTCTAGTCACGGTATTGTACCTTTTGTTGTTCCAGTCACGGTATTGTACCTTGTTGTTCCAGTCACGGTATTGTACCTTGTTCCAGTCACGGTATTGTACCTTGTTGTTCCAGTCACTAGGGTTAATACCACACTTCTAAGTTCTCTGTCACTGCTCCCTTGTGTCAAGGAACACAGTTACGCTTGCCAGAGGGACACTGTGCAACACCTGTGTATTACAATACCTGTGTAACACATCACCTGTGTAATACACAGGTGTTGCATTACACAGGTGTTGCACCTGTGTAATGCAACACCTGTGTAAAAAACTCCTGTGTATTACATTACCTGTGTAACATCACCTGTGTAGTACATCACCTGTATAATACAGCACCTGTGTAATATCATCACATCTGCAATACGTCACCTGTGGACACCTTTGGGTTTTCCGTAATGCCAAACTGGAACTCAGACCAAAGCAGTACACGCTGTTTAGAGTCTCCCAGTTTTTTTCTGTCATCTATGTGGTTGCAGATGTCGAGTCCTAGCTCCTGACCCCTCCTCTCAACTTGTCGCTTACCAGATTCATTCCCTCCTAGCCTCGTGCCTGATCTTAAAACTGTGCGTGAAGCTTGCATTCACCGCTTCTCCGTGGATTTCATTTCACTTCCCGACCACCCTGAGACTGACCTGGGACTGATCCTTTGTTGGGAAACTGTGATGGGGAACTAGTGTGCAGGTACCAGGAGGCGGAGGGAGTTTCTTATTTATAGAAGCTTAAAGATGGTATTGTACAACCTAAGCTTATTTGAAAGCTTTGGTATACAACCCCCTACTCCTTCTTCGTCCCATGATGCCACCGCCATCGACCGACAAACATCCAGGTGAACAGTGGGCAGTGAGATTAGGGATACACATGCGTCTCGCCCTTCCCAGGATCAAAGTAAGACCTTAGGGATACACATGCGTCTCGCCCTTCCCAGGATCAAAGTAAGACCTTACGGTTAAGAGTATAAACACCCAGAGATGTATGCTTCTCCGTTTATATACACCGAGAGGTGTAGCTGTAGCTCCTTTTTAAGGTATTAAAGTATTCTTGACTACTGATGAACAGGTTACATGCAGTCTGACCTTCGTGTGATCAGTAAGCTTTAACCTCCACTAAGTTTTCATCAGCGATCTACATGCTGAGTTACAATGTTATACTTCGAGGGGGGGAGTAAACAGGAGACAGGTGGTCCAGAGGTCTTGATGTTTTGCCCTCCTACGTTTCTAACCTCTTGACCAGTCTTGTGTTTTGTCACAGTAACTAACTCTGTTGGAAGGAAACCTTTGAATCTCTAGTAAAACACATTATTTGTCGTTATGATCGTAGTTTTAGTGTTGTCTCCTAGCGCAAGCCAACACAGTTCAACACATGATTTTGCGAAACTCAACTTCTATGATGGAATATGACGGGGAAACACACCGAAACACGCCTATCTTTTGCTCGGTTCTACGTCTAAAAGAATAGAGAGTACATAAAGTATGAGTGGGAGAGAGAGTACAGATGTAATCACCTGCCTGTACTCGCCTAATAATATCCAGTCGATATCTTAATTAATATTGACCGGATTTACTAACTCGTGGCCTCGAGGCTGAGGTATATGAGAGGGAGAGAGTTTAGAGGCGGCAGTGAGAGTTCACAAGGTTTCCAGTACGAGGTGAACGAGTTAGCTTCCAATATCACCTCAGTGCGTGACGCTATTTTATCATCTTAATATATGAGCAATGTCGGAATAAACCACACGTGTCTCAACACTCCTTAAGAGAAGCCACTATCACAGACTCTGCAATATGTATGTAAGTATATATATATATATATATATATATATATAAATATATATATATATATAATATATATATATATTATAATATATAATATATATATATATATCTTTTTTCAACACACCGGCCGTATCCCAACGAGGCAGGGTGGCCCAAAAGGAAAAAGGAAAATTTCTCCTTTTACATTTAGTAATTTATACAGGAGAAGGGGTTGCTAGCCCCTTGCTCCCAGCATTTTAGTCGCCTCTTACAACACGCATGGCTTACGGAGGAAGAATTCTGTTCCACTTCCCCATGGAGATAAGAGGAAATAAACAAGAACAAGAACTAGAAAGAAAATAGAAGAAAACCCAGAGGGGTGTGTGTATATATATGCTTGTACATGTATGTGTAGTGTGACCTAAGTGTAAGTAGAAGTAGCAAGACTTACCTGAAACCTTGCATGTTTATGAGAGAAAAATGGACACCAGTAATCCTAGCATCATGTAAAACAATTACAGGCTTTCGTTTTACACTCACTTGGCAGGACGGTAGTACCTCCCTGGGTGGTTGCTGTCTACCAACCTACTACCTAGATATATATATATATATATATATATATATATATATATATATATATATATATATATAGGTAGTAGGTTGGTAGACAGCAACCACCCAGGGAAGTACTACCGTCCTGCCAGATGACTGTGAAAACAAAAACCTGTAACTGTTTTGCATGATGGTAGGATTGCTGGTTTCTTTTTCTGTCTCATAAACACGCTAAGATAACAGGGATATCTTGCTACTCCTACTTACACTTTGGTCACACTTCACAGACACGCACATGCATATATATATATATATACATACATCTAGGTTTTTCTCCTTTTTCTAAATAGCTCTTGTTCTTTTTTATTTCTTCTATTGTCCATGGGAAGTGGAAAAGAATCTTTCCTCCGTAAGCCATGCGTGTCGTATGAGGCGACTAAAATGCCCGGGGGCAATGGGCTAGTAACCCCTTCTCCTGTATACAATTACTAAAAAGAGAAGAAGAAAAACTTTATAAAACTGGGTTGCTTAAATGTGCGTGGATGTAGTGCGGATGACAAGAAACAGATGATTGCTGATGTTATGAATGAAAAGAAGTTGGATGTCCTGGCCCTAAGCGAAACAAAGCTGAAGGGAGTAGGAGAGTTTCAGTGGGGGGAAATAAATGGGATTAAATCTGGAGTATCTGAGAGAGTTAGAGCAAAGGAAGGGTAGCAGTAATGTTAAATGATCAGTTTATGGAAGGAGAAAAGAGAATATGAATGTGTAAATTCAAGAATTATGTGGATTAAAGTAAAGGTTGGATGCGAGAAGTGGGTCATAATAAGCGTGTATGCACCTGGAGAAGAGAGGAATGCAGAGGAGAGGAGAGATTTTGGGAGATGTTAAGTGAATGTATAGGAGCCTTTGAACCAAGTGAGAGTAATTGTGGTAGGGGACTTGAATGCTAAAGTAGGAGAAACTTTTAGAGAGGGTGTGGTAGGTAAGTTTGGGGTGCCAGGTGTAAATGATAATGGGAGCCCTTTGATTGAACTTTGTATAGAAAGGGGTTTAGTTATAGGTAATACATATTTTAAGAAAAAGAGGATAAATAAGTATACACGATATGATGTAGGGCGAAATGACAGTAGTTTGTTGGATTATGTATTGGTAGATAAAAGACTGTTGAGTAGACTTCAGGATGTACATGTTTATAGAGGGGCCACAGATATATCAGATCACTTTCTAGTTGTAGCTACACTGAGAGTAAAAGGTAGATGGGATACAAGGAGAATAGAAGCATCAGGGAAGAGAGAGGTGTAAGTTTTATAAACTAAAAGAGGAGGCAGTTAGGGTAAGATATAAACAGCTATTGGAGGATAGATGGGCTAATGAGAGCATAGGCAATGGGGTCGAAGAGGTATGGGGTAGGTTTAAAAATGTAGTGTTAGAGTGTTCAGCAGAAGTTTGTGGTTACAGGAAAGTGGGTGCAGGAGGGAAGAGGAGCGATTGGTGGAATGATGATGTAAAGAGAGTAGTAAGGGAGAAAAAGTTAGCATATGGAAGTTTTTACAAGTAGAAGTGATGCAAGAAGGGAAGAGTATATGGAGAAAAAGAGAGAAGTTAAGAGAGTGGTGAAGCAATGTAAAAAGAGAGCAATGAGAGAGTGGGTGAGATGTTATCAACAAATTTTGTTGAAATAAGAAAAAGTTTTGGAGTGAGATTAACAAGTTAAGAAAGCCTAGAGAACAAATGGATTTGTCAGTTAAAAATAGGAGAGGAGAGTTATTAAATGGAGAGTTAGAGGTATTGGGAAGATGGAAGGAATATTTTTGAGGAATTGTTAAATGTTGATGAAGATAGGGAAGCTGTGATTTCGTGTATAGGCAAGGAGGAATAACATCTTGTAGGAGTGAGGAAGAGCCAGTTGTGAGTGTGGGGGAAGTTCGTGAGGCAGTAGGTAAAATGAAAAGGGGGTAAGGCAGCCGGGATTGATGGGATAAAGATAGAAATGTTAAAAGCAGGTGGGGATATAGTTTTGGAAATGGTTGGTGCAATTATTTAATAAATGTATGGAAGAGGGTAAGGTACCTAGGGATTGGGAGAGAGCATGCATAGTTCCTTTGTATAAAGGCAAAGGGATAAAAGAGAGTGCAAAAATTATAGGGGGATAAGTCTCTTGAGTGTACCTGGTAAAGTGTATGGTAGAGTTATAATTGAAAGAATTAAGAGTAAGACGGAGAATAGGATAGCAGATGAACAAGGAGGCTTTAGGAAAGGTAGGGGGTGTGTGGACCAGGTGTTTACAGTGAAACATATAAGTGAACAGTATTTAGATAAGGCTAAAGAGGTCTTTGTGGCATTTATGGATTTGGAAAAGGCGTATGACAGGGTGGATAGGGGGGCAATGTGGCAGATGTTGCAAGTGTTATGGTGTAGGAGGTAGGTTACTGAAAGCAGTGAAGAGTTTTTACGAGGATAGTGAGGCTCAAGTTAGAGTATGTAGGAAAGAGGGAAATTTTTTTCCCAGTAAAAGTAGGCCTTAGACAAGGATGTGTGATGTCACCGTGGTTGTTTAATATATTTATAGATGGGTTGTAAGAGAAGTAAATGCGAGGGTCTTGTCAAGGGCGTGGAGTTAAAAGATAAAGAATCACACACAAAGTGGAGTTGTCACAGCTGCTCTTTGCTGATGACACTGTGCTCTTGGGAGATTCTGAAGAGAAGTTGCAGAGATTGGTGGATGAATTCGGTAGGGTGTGCAAAAGAAAAAATTAAAGGTGAATACAGGAAAGAGTAAGGTTATGAGGATAACAAAAAGATTAGGTGATGAAAGATTGAATATCAGTTGGAGGGAGAGAGTATGGAGGAGGTGAACGTATTCAGATATTTGGGAGTGGACGTGTCAGCGGATGGGTCTATG
>NC_069402.1:77321639-77371639 GCF_026875155.1 Cherax quadricarinatus
GAACATCATGTAATTACTGAAACACAAGAACTGAAGGAGCTTCCTCCATGACAGTGATAGAGAGTGTGGGAGTGTGTTGCATGATTATTACAAACATGAAGAAGGGAGAGTGTGGGAGTGTGTTGCATGATTATTACTAACATGAAGAAGGGAGAGTGTGGGAGTGTGTTGCATGATTATTACTAACATGAAGAAGGGAGAGTGTGGGAGTGTGTTGCATGATTATTGCTTGCATGTCTGCATGGCTTGTACAACACAAGAATAACAGCCATATTATTCAAACAATAAAACTGGTACTCTCTTATTCTTCACCGCAGACACAAAGTAACCAAACTGGTAAGAATCTTTAGTTCCCAACGAATTATTTTTTTTATAAGTGGTCGGTGTTTGAAGCTGTCATGCCTTTGTAAAATATCTGAAGATTGTGTCCTCTCTTTCCCTCTCTCTGTCTCCCTCTCTCTCTCTGTCTCCCTCTCTCTCTGTCTCCCTCTCTCTCTCTCTCTCGAAGGGATACCATATGCCATCACATGGAAGCTAATAAACAGTTAATATAATAGAGAAATTATTAGGTAGGTATGGTAATATCAGTTACCCTTATACAAACGCAAGTTTTTTTTTCACTTTTAAGTTAGTCTGCTGTTTTTATTTTAGTGCAAAATGAATATTTGGAGCATCCGAAGTTGTGATTTATGAGAGTTGTGGTGGTGGAGGCGAGTCATCTGGTGTTGTGGTGGTGGAGGCGAGTCATCTGGTGTTGTGGTGGTGGAGGCGAGTCATCTGGTGTTGTGGTGGTGGAGGCGAGTCATCTGGTGTTGTGGTGGTGGAGGCGAGTCATCTGGTGTTGTGGTGGTGGAGGCGAGTCATCTGGTGTTGTGGTGGTGGAGGCGAGTCATCTGGTGTTGTGGTGGTGGAGGCGAGTCATCTGATGTTGTGGTGGTGGAGGCGAGTCATCTGGTGTTGTGGTGGTGGAGGCGAGTCATCTGGTGTTGTGGTGGTGGAGGCGAGTCATCTGGTGTTGTGGTGGTGGAGGCGAGTCATCTGGTGTTGTGGTGGTGGAGGCGAGTCATCTGATGTTGTGGTGGTGGAGGCGAGTCATCTGGTGTTGTGGTGGTGGAGGCGAGTCATCTGGTGTTGTGGTGGTGGAGGCGAGTCATCTGGTGTTGTGGTGGTGGAGGCGAGTCATCTGGTGTTGTGGTGGTGGAGGCGAGTCATCTGGTGTTGTGGTGGTGGAGGCGAGTCATCTGGTGTTGTGGTGGTGGAGGCGAGTCATCTGGTGTTGTGGTGGTGGAGGCGAGTCATCTGGTGTTGTGGTGGTGGAGGCGAGTCATCTGGTGTTGTGGTGGTGGAGGCGAGTCATCTGGTGTTGTGGTGGTGGAGGCGAGTCATCTGGTGTTGTGGTGGTGGAGGCGAGTCATCTGGTGTTGTGGTGGTGGAGGCGAGTCATATGGTGTTGTGGTGGTGGAGGCGAGTCATCTGGTGTTGTGGTGGTGGAGGCGAGTCATCTGGTGTTGTGGTGGTGGAGGCGAGTCATCTGGTGTTGTGGTGGTGGAGGCGAGTCATCTGGTGTTGTGGTGGTGGAGGCGAGTCATCTGGTGTTGTGGTGGTGGAGGCGAGTCATCTGGTGTTGTGGTGGTGGAGGCGAGTCATCTGGTGTTGTGGTGGTGGAGGCGAGTCATCTGGTGTTGTGGTGGTGGAGGCGAGTCATCTGGTGTTGTGGTGGTGGAGGCGAGTCATCTGGTGTTGTGGTGGTGGAGGCGAGTCATCTGGTGTTGTGGTGGTGGAGGCGAGTCATCTGGTGTTGTGGTGGTGGAGGCGAGTCATCTGGTGTTTTGGTGGTGGAGGCGAGTCATCTGGTGTTTTGGTGGTGGAGGCGAGTCATCTGGTGTTGTGGTGGTGGAGGCGAGTCATCTGGTGTTGTGGTGGTGGAGGCGAGTCATCTGGTGTTGTGGTGGTGGAGGCGAGTCATCTGGTGTTGTGGTGGTGGAGGCGAGTCATCTGGTGTTGTGGTGGTGGAGGCGAGTCATCTGATGTTGTGGTGGTGGAGGCGAGTCATCTGGTGTTGTGGTGGTGGAGGCGAGTCATCTGGTGTTGTGGTGGTGGAGGCGAGTCATCTGGTGTTTGTGGTGGTGGAGGCGAGTCATCTGGTGTTGTGGTGGTGGAGGCGAGTCATCTGGTGTTGTGGTGGTGGAGGCGAGTCATCTGGTGTTGTGGTGGTGGAGGCGAGTCATCTGGTGTTGTGGTGGTGGAGGCGAGTCATCTGGTGTTGTGGTGGTGGAGGCGAGTCATCTGGTGTTGTGGTGGTGGAGGCGAGTCATCTGGTGTTGTGGTGGTGGAGGCGAGTCATCTGGTGTTGTGGTGGTGGAGGCGAGTCATCTGGTGTTGTGGTGGTGGAGGCGAGTCATCTGGTGTTGTGGTGGGGGTGGGAGGCGAGTCATCTGGTGTTGTGGTGGTGGAGGCGAGTCATCTGGTGTTGTGGTGGTGGAGGCGAGTCATCTGGTGATGCAGTTTGTCTTGTCTTCAGCGTGTCAAAGACTCAACTATGAAACAGGTATTTCTGGAATAACTGGTCTTATTTTAGTGTCTTGATACAGTAACTCTTGAAGAGAAATATGTAAGTGAACGTGGGTGACTAGTCCTCGGAACAAGTACCTGAAGAAATTCTGTGTGCTATAATAAAATATGTAGTGACGGCTCTTGTACTGAGAGATATTACTGATGACCCTTAATTGTACTGCAGTCGATATGATTTTAAGAAATCTTGTAAGAACCGCTGCTGCAGTTATTATGCATTAATACAAAATACAAGAGTATCCCGTAGACTGTCACCACTAAATACTAAAAAGGAAACCTTAGTAGAAACCCACCCGTGTCACCAGTGCCACCAGTGCTACCAGTGAACACTAAATGACGGATGAGTGGCCTCGTTCCCTTCAGCTGCTCAGTGCTCTCAACATGGCCAGTGTTTCCGTCTTGGTGTACTGGGTCGGGGCGGCTGTCAAATCTGGATCAACCATTGGAGGATTACTGCTCTTACTCTACATCGCCATTATTCTCTACATCCTCTACAACTCGTCACTCCTGCCACCCATTCTGTGTACCTCGTAAGTTGTACCTCTTGTCTGTGCCCAAGATAATTTAGATTTTATACAATACTGTCAAGTTTATAAGACATATGTGCAACACCTAGCTATCTGTATCATCAGTATAAACACTATAATTCTTCTGGGTAAAATCGTTTTGATTATTATTTTATAATATACTTTTTAAAGGCAGTGTGAATATTTACTACAACTGTCAAAACTTTTCATGTATTTTGTTGTCATCAGTATTACTCTTGAAGTTATTAAACCAGTCATTACTTGGAACCTTATTTTCAGGGAGGTCTTCCCACCGTGTTCAGCAGTGCGATTTTCGTTCATACTGGCATTGTCATAGCACATTAACCACTCCTTATACTACTACCACTGTGAGTCCTTCAACTACTGCCACTGTGATTCCTTCAACTACTGCCACTGTGATTCCTTCCACCACCTCTACTGCCACTGTGATTCCTTCCACCACCTCTACTGCCACTGTGATTCCTTCCACTACCTCTACTGCCACTGTGATTCTTGCAGCTACTGCCACTGTGATTCCTTCCACCACCTCTACTGCCACTGTGATTCCTTCCACCATCTCTACTGCCACTATGATTCTTTCAGCTACTGTAACTGTTATTACTTCCACGGATAAACAGTTCAGCATGACAGGTGACTGGCAACTCAGGGTTACTACATTAGTCTCACAATGAAATGTCCCGGCTTCGATCCTGGGGGAGTTGAGACCTACGACAACACATCTTCCGTCTTCGTTGTCGTCTCTCCCATCTCCTCCATCGTCGTGGTCTCCCTCTCTTCCATCTTTGAGAACTTCTCCACCATAATTCCCCCTAGTGTGCGGCAGTCACCGTGGGTGCCACACTCACCACACTCTTTCAGGTCCATGATTAATGTTTTCACAGACTTTCTGTGCACATTTCGAGAAAATTTCGTATTTTAAGTTTGATTATAAAGTGGCTATGCCCCGTCGCCTCTCTGATATATTGTACTAGGTTGTGACACAGCGGTGTTGTAGATCTCTGGTTGTAATAAAGTTGTGACACATCTGTGGTAAAGATCTCTAGCTATCACAAAGTTGTGACACAGCTGTGGTAAAGATCTCTAGCTATCACAAAGTTGTGACACAGCTGTGGTAAAGATCTCTGGCTATCACAAGGTTGTGACACAGTTATGGTAAAGATTTCTGGCTATCATAAAGTTATGACACAGCTGTGGTAAAGATCTCTGGCTATCACAAGGTTGTGACACAGCCAGAGATCTTTACCACAGCTGTGTCATAACTTTATGATAGCCAGAAATCTTTACCATAACTGTGTCACAACCTTGTGATAGCCAGAGATCTTTACCACAGCTGTGTCATAACTTTATGATAGCCAGAAATCTTTACCATAACTGTGTCACAACCTTGTGATAGCCAGAGATCTTTACCACAGCTGTATCACAACCTTGTGATAGCCAGAGATCTTTACCACAGCTGTGTCACAACCTTGTGATAGCCAGAGATCTTTACCACAGCTGTGTCACAACCTTGTGATAGCCAGAGATCTTTACCACAGCTGTGTCACAACCTTGTGATAGCCAGAGATCTTTACCACAGCTGTGTCACAACCTTGTGATAGCCAGAGATCTTTACCACAGCTATCACAAGGTTGTGACACAGCTGTGGTAAAGATCTCTGGCTATCACAAGGTTGTGACACAGCTGTGGTAAAGATCTCTGGCTATCACAAGGTTGTGACACAGCTGTGGTAAAGATCTCTGGCAATCACAAGGTTGTGACACAGCTGTGGTAAAGATCTCTGGTCATCATAAAGTTGTGATACAGCTGTGGTAAAGATCTCTGGTCATCATAAAGTTGGGTCCTCTCATTCCTGCTGCTCTTACAATTAAATTGATGACAGTAAACAAACTTGAATTGGGTCATATACAGCCTGGGGACCAGCAAGTAACTACCTCCAGTTCCTGGGATCAAGAGCCCTTCGTCAACATCAGGTGTCCCTATCTTATCACTAACCCTTGATCCAGCGTATTGGAGGGACTCTCCCCTTCCTTGGATCAAACCTCATTACCACACATTCCCCAGGGTTTGTGTGGTATATAATAAGCTGGTATTTTTAGGTAATTGTAATGTCATTAGGATCGTACGGGTGATTAGGAGACACGATGACTGTCGTTATGTGAGGTGTTAGGTGACAACAGTCGTCCACAAGTACCTCCGTGTAAGGTGTTAGGTGACAACAATCCTCCACAAACACCTACGTGTAAGGTGTTAGGTGACAACAATCCTCCACAAGCACCTACGTGTAAGGTGTTAGGTGACAACAATCCTCCACAAGCACCTACGCGTAAGGTGTTAGGTGACAACAATCCTCCACAAACACCTACGTGTAAGGTGTTAGGTGACAACAATCCTCCACAAACACCTACGTGTAAGGTGTTAGGTGACAACAATCCTCCACAAGCACCTACGTGTAAGGTGTTAGGTGACAACAATCCTTCACAAGCACCTACGTGTAAGGTGTTAGGTGACAACAATCCTCCACAAGCACCTACGTGTAAGGTGTTTGGTGACAACAATCCTCCACAAGCACCTACGTGTAAGGTGTTAGGTGACAACAATCCTCCACAAACACCTACGTGTAAGGTGTTTGGTGACAACAATCCTCCACAAACACCTACGCGTAAGGTGTTAGGTGACAACAATCCTTCCACAAGCACCTACGTGTAAGGTGTTAGGTGACAACAATCCTCCACAAGCACCTACGTGTAAGGTGTTAGGTGACAACAATCCTCCACAAGCACCTACGTGTAAGGTGTTTGGTGACAACAATCCTCCACAAGCACCCTACGTGTAAGGTGTTAGGTGACAACAATCCTCCACAAGCACCTACGTGTAAGGTGTTTGGTGACAACAATCCTCCACAAGCACCTACGTGTAAGGTGTTAGGTGACAACAATCCTCCACAAGCACCTACGTGTAAGGTGTTAGGTGAGGTGACAACAATCCTCCACAAGCACCTACGTGTAAGGTGTTTGGTGACAACAATCCTCCACAAGCACCTACGTGTAAGGTGTTAGGTGACAACAATCCTCCACAAGCACCTACGTGTAAGGTGTTAGGTGACAACAATCCTCCACAAGCACCTACGTGTAAGGTGTTAGGTGACAACAATCCTCCACAAGCACCTACGTGTAAGGTGTTAGGTGACAACAATCCTCCACAAGCACCTACGTGTAAGGTGTTAGGTGACAACAATCCTCCACAAGCACCTACGTGTAAGGTGTTAGGTGACAACAATCCTCCACAAGCACCTATGTGTAAGGTGTTAGGTGACAACAATCCTCCATAAGCACCTACGTGTAAGGTGTTAGGTGACAACAATCCTCCACAAGCACCTACGTGTAAGGTGTTAGGTGACAACAATCCTCCACAAGCACCTACGTGGAAGGTGTTAGGTGACAACAATCCTCCACAAACACCTACGTGTAAGGTGTTAGGTGACAACAATCCTCCACAAACACCTACGTGTAAGGTGTTAGGTGACAACAATCCTCCACAAGCACCTACGTGTAAGGTGTTAGGTGACAATCCTCCACAAACACCTACGTGTAAGGTGTTAGGTGACAACAATCCTCCACAAGCACCTACGTGTAAGGTGTTTGGTGACAACAGTCCTCTACAAGCACCTACGTGTAAGGTGTTAGGTGACAACAATCCTCCACAAGCACCTACGTGTAAGGTGTTAGGTGACAACAATCCTCCACAAGCACCTACGTGGAAGGTGTTAGGTTACCTGGAGGTTACCTGGAGGTTATTCCGGGGATCAACGCCCCCGCGGCCCGGTCCATGACCAGGCCTCCCGATGGATCAGGGCCTGATCAACTAGGCTGTTACAGCTGGCCGCACGCAGTCCGACGTACGAGCCACAGCCCGGCTGATCCGGCACTAACTTTAGGTATCTGTCCAGCTCTCTCTTGAAGGCAGCCAGGGGTTTATTGGCAATTCCCCTAATGCTTGATGGGAGGCTGTTGAACAGTTTTGGGCCCCGGACACTTATGGTGTTTTCTCTTAGTGTACCAATGGCGCCCCTACTTTTTATTGGCGGCATTTTGCATCGCCTTCCCAGTCTTTTACTTTCGTAGGGAGTGATTTCTGTGTGCAGATTTGGGACCATTCCTTCCAAGATTTTCCAAGTGTAGATTATGATATATCTCTCCCTCCTGCGTTCCAACGAGTACAAGTCAAGTGCTTCCAAGCGTTCCCAGTAGTTAAGGTGCTTGACAGAACTTATACGTGCAGTAAAGGATCTCTGTACACTCTCTAGATCTGCGATTTCACCTGCTTTGTATGGAGATGTCAATGTACAGCAGTATTCCAGCCTAGAGAGAACAAGTGATTTGAAAAGGATCATCATGGGCTTGGCATCTCTCGTTTTGAAAGTTCTCATTATCCATCCTATCATTTTCTTTGCACGTGCGATCGTGGCAGTGTTGTGATCCTTGAAAGTGAGATCCTCAGACATTACTACTCCCAGGTCCCTTACATTATTTTTCCGCTCTATTGTATGGCCGGAGTCAGTAGTATACTCTGTTCTAGTTATTATCTCCTCCAGTTTTCCATAACGGAGTAGTTGGAATTTGTCCTCATTGAACATCATATTGTTTACCGTTGCCCACTGGAAAACTTTGTTTATATCTTCTTGGAGGTTAACCGCGTCCTCAGCAGATGACAGCCTCATGCAGATCCTAGTATCATCCGCAAAGGATGATACGGTGCTGTGGTGTATATCTCTGTTTATGTCTGATATGAGGATAAGGAATAAGATGGGGGCGAGTACTGTGCCTTGTGGAACAGAGCTCTTCACTATGGCAGCCTCCGATTTAACTCTGTTGACCACTACTCTTTGTGTTCGATTTGTTAGGAAGTTGAAGATCCATCTCCCCACTTTCCCAGTTATTCCTTTAGCACGTATTTTATGGGCTATTACGCCATGATCGCATTTTTCAAATGCTTTTGCAAAGTCTGTGTATATTACATCTGCATTCTGATTTTCTTCCAGTGCATCCAAGGCCATGTCATAGTGATCCAGTAGTTGTGAGAGGCAGGAGCGACCTGCCCTGAACCCATGTTGCCCTGGATTGTGCAGATTTGGGGAATCCAGGTGATTTGCAATCCTGCTTCTTAGCACTCTTTCAAAGATTTTTATGATGTGGGATGTCAGAGCTATTGGTCTATAGTTCTTAGCTAATGCTTTGCTGCCACCTTTATGGAGTGGGGCTATATCCGTTGTTTTAAGTGACTGTGGAATTTCACCCATGTCCAAGCTCCTCCTCCATAGTGTACTTAGGGCACGCGAGAGGGGTTTCTTGCAGGTTCTTAATGAAAACAGAGTTCCACGAGTCTGGGCCCGGGGCTGAGTGACAACAATCCTCCACAAACACCTATGTGTAAGGTGTTAGGTGACAACAATCCTCCACAAACACCTACGTGTAAGGTGTTAGGTGACAACAATCCTCCACAATCACCTACGTGTAAGGTGTTAGGTGACAACAATCCTCCACAAGCACCTACGTGTAAGGTGTTAGGTGACAACAATCCTCCACAAGCACCTACGTGTAAGGTGTTAGGTGACAACAATCCTCCACAAGCACCTACGTGTAAGGTGTTAGGTGACAACAATCCTCCACAAGCACCTACGTGTAAGGTGTTAGGTGACAACAATCCTCCACAAGCACCTACGTGGAAGGTGTTAGGTGACAACAATCCTCCACAAACACCTATGTGTAAGGTGTTAGGTGACAACAATCCTCCACAAACACCTACGTGTAAGGTGTTAGGTGACAATCCTCCACAAGCACCTACGTGTAAGGTGTTAGGTGACAATCCTCCACAAACACCTACGTGTAAGGTGTTAGGTGACAACAATCCTCCACAAGCACCTACGTGTAAGGTGTTTGGTGACAACAATCCTCCACAAGCACCTACGTGTAAGGTGTTAGGTGACAACAATCCTCCACAAGCACCTACGTGTAAGGTGTTAGGTGACAACAATCCTCCACAAGCACCTACGTGTAAGGTGTTAGGTGACAACAATCCTCCACAAGCACCTACGTGTAAGGTATTAGGTGACAATACCCAAATGCTGTTGCTAAATTCTTCTTTTAATTAAATTCCTGAGACGTATGTTACTTGGTCGGCTAATTTCTTGTCGCATGAAGTTCTTCCTTCCTTCCTTCCTTCCTTCCTCTTCCTTCCTTCCTTCTTTCATGGGGGTCGATCACAGTGGCCTGAATTAGAGTTCCAGACAATAACTGTGGTGGGTTCAGGTGGGCATTTGGGCACCTTTCTTGTTAGACCCACCTCACCTACCCCAGACAGACCACTCTACCTGTGAGGTCTTCAGACCCATCTCACCTATCCCAGACAGACCACTCTACCTCACAGTTTTCAGACCCATCTCACCTATCCCAGACAGACCACTCTACCTCACAGTCTTCAGACCCACCTCACCTACCTCAGACAGACCACTCTACCTCTCAGTCTTCAGACCCATCTCACCTACCCCAGACAGACCACTCTACCTCTCAGTCTTCAGACCCATCTCACCTACCCTAGACAGACCACTCTGCCTCACAGTCTTCAGACCCACCTCACCTACCCTAGACAGACCACTCTACCTCAGTCTTCAGACCCACCTCACCTACCTCAGACAGACCACTCTGCCTCACAGTCTTCAGACCCACCTCACCTACCTCAGATAGACCACTCTACCTCAGTCTTCAGACCCACCTCACCTACCTCAGACAGACCACTCTACCTCACAGTCTTCAGACCCACCTCACCTACCTCAGACAGACCACTCTGCCTCACAGTCTTCAGACCCACCTCACCTACCTCAGATAGACCACTCTACCTCAGTCTTCAGACCCACCTCACCTACCTCAGACAGACCACTCTACCTCACAGTCTTCAGACCCACCTCACCTACCTCAGACAGACCACTCTACCTCTCAGTCTTCAGACCCATCTCACCTACCCCAGACAGACCACTCTACCTCTCAGTCTTCAGACCCACCTCACCTACCCTAGACAGACCACTCTACCTCAGTCTTCAGACCCACCTCACCTACCTCAGACAGACCACTCTACCTCACAGTCTTCAGACCCACCTCACCTACCTCAGACAGACCACTCTACCTCACAGTCTTCAGACCCACCTCACCTACCTCAGACAGACCACTCTACCTCACAGTCTTCAGACCCACCTCACCTACCTCAGACAAACCACTCTACCTCACAGTCTTCAGACCCACCTCACCTACCTCAGACAGACCACTCTACCTCACAGTCTTCAGACCCACCTCACCTACATCAGACAGACCACTCTACCTCACAGTCTTCAGACCCACCTCACCTACCCTAGACAGACCACTCTGCCTCACAGTCTTCAGACCCACCTCACCTACCTCAGACAGACCACTCTACCTCACAGTCTTCAGACGCACCTCATCTACCTCAGACAAACCACTCTACCTCACAGTCTTCAGACCCACCTCACCTACCTCAGACAGACCACTCTACCTCACAGTCTTCAGACCCACCTCACCTACCTCAGACAGACCACTCTACCTCACAGTCTTCAGACGCACCTCATCTACCTCAGACAAACCACTCTACCTCACAGTCTTCAGACCCACCTCACCTACCTCAGACAGACCACTCTACCTCACAGTCTTCAGACCCACCTCACCTACCTCAGACAGACCACTCTATCTCACCTTCCTGAGAGTATCTCACCAACCTCAGTCTTGTATTACCCATCATTCCCTCAATCATCGTTCTCTGGTAGCTCCTGTCACCGTCATACTCTCCATCGTGATCATCACCACCACCATCATAGTCATCTCCGTAACCTTCTTATCGCTGCCTTCATCACTCCATCATTATCTTCCATCACCATTGTTACAGCCATCCTCACTTTCCATCACACTTCAGCACCATTAAGGTTCATCATCGTCTTGCACCACCACTCTCTCTTACCAGCAACACCACTAGTGGGTGTAGAGTAACTTTAATAGGTATACCTGAAGGATACCTGAAGGATGTTTTCAGGGGATGAACGCCCCCGCAGCCCGGTCCCAAACCAGACCTCCTGGTGAGAATAAAGAGACACCATTCAGGGACGAGCTTTCACTACGATGTTTCTCTCATGGTAGAGCTTGATCAAGTCATATAACAGTCCATCTTCTTAAGCCAGTATGGCACTGTTGCTAAGTCACTCAAATGGGTGACTGTTCACGAGCCTTAAATAGTGATTATATGGATGTGTATTTTTAATGATAGACGACAGTATAACTAAGCTAACATAGCCTAATCTAACCTAACTTAAATAACATAAATCGAGAAATTTGCTCAATAAAAAGACATGGGGAAGTCTATGATGAATCCACTGATGACTCCCCCAACATTGACATGTTGACTGTTTATAAACAGTGGGAAATCCCGTTTCTTAAGATGAAAGGTTACATTATAGAGTATACTTTTACCATAGATGTATAAACGTGTTCTCTATGGGCCTCAGTATATGACTTGTTAAAAGTTCTATCGCTAGTCGCAGTGCTAGGAATAAGATGGACGAGTTGAGACTAGTTGCTAGTGCAGGTAACATAGATGTATTTGCCATTACTGAGACGTGGTTTAATTCAAAAAGTCGGGACATGCCTGCAGAATGTCACATTCAGGGTTTTAAATTGTTCCAAGTAGATAGAAGTATCGGGAAGGGGGGTGGCGTGGCATTGTATGTCCGAGATCGTTTGAACTGTTGCATAAAAACGGGTATTAAGTCTGAAGTAACACATACAGAGTCTGTTTGGATAGAATTTTCAGAGGGGCATGAAAAATTAATTTTAGGTGTGATATACCGTCCCCCAAATTTAGATAGGGACCAGGGGAGACTACTATGGGAGGAAATTGTTAGGGCCACAAGGCACGATAATGTAGTAATTCTAGGAGACTAAATTTAACTTTAGTCATATTGATTGGAATTTCTTGACTGGGAATTTAGAATCATACGACTTCTTAGAAGTAGTTCAGGATTGTTTTTTGAAGCAGTTTGTGACAGAACCTACAAGGGGAAATAACCTACTTGACTTAGTTCTGGCAAACAATGAATCCCTTGTTAATAATTTAGAAGTTTCAGAGGAACTGGGTGCTAGCGACCACAAATCAATTACATGTAGAATTGAATGGAAGTATGATAGTAGGGATAACTCAGTAACAGTCCCAGATTTTCGCTTAGCAGATTACGATGGGCTTAGAGAACACTTATCATCTGTTGACTGGGGTAACGAAGAGAGCTATCAATATGACAGTTTTCTGAACACAATACATGCTGCTCAAAGAACGTTTATCCCTTACAAGGAAATTAGATCAAATAGAAATGACCCAAAATGGATGAATAACAGGCTGAAATATCTACTAGGGCATAAGAAAGGAATTTATAGGCGTATCAAAAGAGGCGAGGGTCATCTTATGAATCAGTATATTGACATTAAGAGGGACATTAAAAAGGGGATAAGAAAAGCTAAAAGGGACTATGAAATTAAAGTTGCTAGGGATTCTAAAACTAACCCAAAAAGTTTTTTCCAGGTCTATAGAACAAAAGTCAGAGATAAGATATGTCCCCTTAAAAATAACTATGGGCATCTTACTGACAAAGAGAATGAAATGTGCTCGATTTTAAATAATTATTTTCTCTCGGTTTTTACACAGGAAGACACTAATAATATTCCGGTAATTAATTTTTATAGTGGATCAGAAGAAGATAAATTATGTAACATCACAGTCACTAGTGAAATGGTTGTGAAGCAGATAGACCGACTGAAGCAAAATAAGTCACCGGGTCCTGATGAGGTTTTTTCAAGGGTTCTAAAGGAATGCAAAATGGAGGTCTGTGAACCATTGACTAATATTTTTAATTTATCTCTTCAAACAGGTGTAGTGTCTGATATGTGGAAGATGGCTAATGTAATTCCTATTTTTAAAACAGGGGACAAGTCGTTACCGTCAAATTACCGCCCAATAAGCCTGACCTCAATTGTAGGCAAATTACTAGAGTCAATTATAGCTCAGATTATAAGAAGCCATCTCGATAAGCATAGCTTGATTAATGATACTCAGCATGGATTCACAAGAGACCGGTCTTGTCTAACTAATTTATTAACTTTCTTCAGTAAAGCTTTTGAGGCTGTTGACCACGATAAAGAATTTGATATTATTTACTTAGATTTTAGTAAGGCATTTGATAGAGTTCCGCACCAAAGACTGTTGAAGAAAGTAGCAGCTCATGGCATTGGGGGAAGGATGCTCTCGTGGATCGAATCATGGCTCACAGACAGGAAGCAAAGAGTGTCCATAAATGGGGTTAAATCCGAGTGGGGATCAGTAACAAGTGGCGTTCCACAGGGATCAGTCTTGGGCCCGTTGTTGTTTATAATATATATCAATGATCTTGATGAAGGAATTACTAGTGATATGAGCAAATTCGCCGATGACACGAAGATAGGTAGGATAATTGATTCAAACGTAGATGTTAGGGAACTTCAGGAGGATTTAGACAAACTCTACTCTTGGTCAGAAAAGTGGCAGATGCAGTTCAATGTAGATAAATGCAAGGTTCTGAAGCTCGGGAGTGTCCATAACCCTAGCACTTATAAGTTAAATAATGTACAACTTAGCCATACAGATTGCGAAAAGGACTTGGGGGTTATGGTAAGCAGCAACCTTAAACCAAGACAGCAATGCCTAAGCGTACGTAATAAGGCAAATAGATTACTGGGATTTATATCAAGAAGTGTAAGCAACAGAAGTCCAGAGGTCATACTGCAGCTTTATACATCATTAGTAAGGCCTCACCTAGATTATGCAGCTCAATTCTGGTCTCCATATTACAGAATGGACATAAATTCGTTAGAAAACATTCAGCGTAGGATGACTAAATTAATACATAGCAATAGAAATCTTCCTTATGAAGAAAGATTGAAGACTCTTAAGTTACATTCACTTGTTAGACGAAGAATGAGGGGAGACCTGATCGAAGTGTGTAAGTGGAAGATAGGTATTAAAGGGGATATTAATAAGGTCTTGAGGATATCTCTCCAAGAGAGAACCCGCAGTAATGGATTTAAATTAGATAAGTTTAGATTTAGAAAGGACATAGGAAAGTATTGGTTTGGAAATAGGGTAGTTGATGAGTGGAACAGTCTACCTAGCTGGGTTATTGAGGCTAGGACTTTGGGTAGTTTCAAATTTAGGTTGGATAAGTACATGAGTGGGAGGGGTTGGAGATGAAGATTGAGACACTTATGCAGCATATGGGAATCTTTATTCAGGAAACGTTTCGCCACACAGTGGCTTCATCAGTCCAATACAAAGAGGAAGGCGTAAGGAGAGGAGGAGAATGAGGTAATCAGTCCCTCAACCTGGAGTCGATGTGTTCAGTCCATCAATCTTGTAGAATGTACAGCATAGGGCCGTAGACGTGGCTTATATACTGTAGTGAGGTGAGGTGAAGCAGGCGGAGGCGGGGTCATAGTGGTACCATCCACTAGTCGAAGTAGGTCTTCGTCCAAAGGTTGAACAAGTGTTGAAGAATTCTTTGTAACAAGATCCCATGATGCTGCAGTGTCTGACAGTTGTGATGAATGGTTTGAAATCCGACAAGTTGAAGATTGAGACACTTATGCAGCATATGGGAATCTTTATTCAGGAAACGTTTCGCCACACAGTGGCTTCATCAGTCCAATACAAAGAGGAAGGCGTAAGGAGAGGAGGAGAATGAGGTAATCAGTCCCTCAACCTGGAGTCGATGTGTTCAGTCCATCAATCTTGTAGAATGTACAGCATAGGGCCGTAGACGTGGCTTATATACTGTAGTGAGGTGAGGTGAAGCAGGTGGAGGCGGGGTCATAGTGGTACCATCCACTAGTCGAAGTAGGTCTTCGTCCAAAGGTTGAACAAGTGTTGAAGAATTCTTTGTAACAAGATCCCAAGATTGATGGACAGAACACATCGACTCCAGGTTGAGGGACTGATTACCTCATTCTCCTCCTCTCCTTATGCCTTCCTCTTTGTATTGGACTGATGAAGCCACTGTGTGGCGAAACGTTTCCTGAATAAAGATTCCCATATGCTGCATAAGTGTCTCAATCTTCAACTTGTCGGATTTTCAAACCATTCATCACAACTGTCAGACACTGCAGCATCATGGGATCTTGTTACAAAGAATTCTTCAACACTTGTTCAACCTTTGGACGAAGACCTACTTCGACGAGTGGATGGTACCACTATGACCCCGCCTCCGCCTGCTTCACCTCACCTCACTACAGTATATAAGCCACGTCTACGGCTTATATACGAAACTTATGGGGGAGGTCTTAGGTGATACCCCATCTCAACAGTGGTACCGAGCAGCGACTCGGGGAGAACCCCCTCCATATGATAGAAGCTGGTCCAGAGCGCAGTGTACCGCCATCCATCGGCTTCGTTTGGGCTTTCCCACAGCCAAGAGGATGGTAGACAAGATGAGAGTAAGACACATGTGCAACATCTGGGTATCTTTATTGTAGACGTTTCGCCATCCAGTGGCTTTATCAATACAAATTCTAGGACATAACTTGAAGACAGTAGAACTATGTACAGAAGATGAGGTAATCAGTCCCTCAACCTAGGAGTAGGTGCGAACAGCACCATAGTCGTGGAGATTCTGAAGCAGAAGAAAGAATCCTGGCGCTTATATAGTAACGTCAGGTGAAGCAGACGAGGGCAAATTCACTGGTAGGCGGGATTCCCCAGTGGAAGTAGGTCCTTCCCAAAGAGATGGGTTAGTTGTAGTAGTAGTTGTCGTAGTCGTGAAGGTTATGTACATGTCCTCAGAATTAAGATTCCATGATGTTGCAGTGTCTGACAAGTTGTGTACGAATGGTATATAATACCGACAAGATGAGAGTAAGACACATGTGCAACATCTGGGTATCTTTATTGTAGACGTTTCGCCATCCAGTGGCTTTATCATACAAATTCTAGGACATAACTTGAAGACAGTAGAACTATGTACAGAAGATGAGGTAATCAGTCCCTCAACCTAGGAGTAGGTGCGAACAGCACCATAGTCGTGGAGATTCTGAAGCAGAAGAAAGAATCCTGGCGCTTATATAGTAACGTCAAGTGAAGCAGACGAGGGCAAATTCACTGGTAGGCGGGATTCCCCAGTGGAAGTAGGTCCTTCCCAAAGAGATGGGTTAGTTGTAGTAGTAGTTGTCGTAGTCGTGAAGGTTATGTACATGTCCTCAGAATTAAGATTCCATGATGTTGCAGTGTCTGACAAGTTGTGTACGAATGGTATATAATACCGACAAGATGAGAGTAAGACACATGTGCAACATCTGGGTATCTTTATTGTAGACGTTTCGCCATCCAGTGGCTTTATCAATACAAATTCTAGGACATAACTTGAAGACAGTAGAACTATGTACAGAAGATGAGGTAATCAGTCCCTCAACCTAGGAGTAGGTGCGAACAGCACCATAGTCGTGGAGATTCTGAAGCAGAAGAAAGAATCCTGGCGCTTATATAGTAACGTCAGGTGAAGCAGACGACGGCAAATTCACTGGTAGGCGGGATTCCCCAGTGGAAGTAGGTCCTTCCCAAAGAGATGGGTTAGTTGTAGTAGTAGTTGTCGTAGTCGTGAAGGTTATGTACATGTCCTCAGAATTAAGATTCCATGATGTTGCAGTGTCTGACAAGTTGTGTACGAATGGTATATAATACCGACAAGATGAGAGTAAGACACATGTGCAACATCTGGGTATCTTTATTGTAGACGTTTCGCCATCCAGTGGCTTTATCAATACAAATTCTAGGACATAACTTGAAGACAGTAGAACTATGTACAGAAGATGAGGTAATCAGTCCCTCAACCTAGGAGTAGGTGCGAACAGCACCATAGTCGTGGAGATTCTGCAACATCATGGAATCTTAATTCTGAGGACATGTACATAACCTTCACGACTACGACAACTACTACTACAACTAACCCATCTCTTTGGGAAGGACCTACTTCCACTGGGGAATCCCGCCTACCAGTGAATTTGCCCTCGTCTGCTTCACCTGACGTTACTATATAAGCGCCAGGATTCTTTCTTCTGCTTCAGAATCTCCACGACTATGGTGCTGTTCGCACCTACTCCTAGGTTGAGGGACTGATTACCTCATCTTCTGTACATAGTTCTACTGTCTTCAAGTTATGTCCTAGAATTTGTATTGATAAAGCCACTGGATGGCGAAACGTCTACAATAAAGATACCCAGATGTTGCACATGTGTCTTACTCTCATGTTAGGTAAGACACATATGCAACAGTTAGGTATCTTTATTTTGAAACGTTTCGCCTACACAGTAGGCTTCTTCAGTCAAGTACAGAAAAGTTGATAGAAGCAGAAGATACTTGAAGACGATGTAATCAGTCCATCACCCTTAAAGTTTTGAGGTGGTCAGTCCCTCAGTCTGGAGAAGAGCATTGTTCCATAGTATGAAACAATATGGAGATGAAGTGACAGGATGGAGCTTTTATAGCGCCAAGAGGTGAGACGTAGGCCACTAGGAGAGGTAAGAACTCAGATGTTGAAAGGTCAGGTCCCTCTCAAATCCAGCCGCTCTCACTAGTGGAAGTTGTCGAAGTTGATTGCAGGTCTGTACCAAGATACCCTTGTGTTGCAGTGTCTGACAGATTGAACATTAAAATGGTATAAAATACCGACAGGTTGTTAGGTAAGACACATATGCAACAGTTAGGTATCTTTATTTTGAAACGTTTCGCCTACACAGTAGGCTTCTTCCAGTCAAGTACAGAAAAGTTGATAGAAGCAGAAGATACTTGAAGACGATGTAATCAGTCCATCACCCTTAAAGTTTTGAGGTGGTCAGTCCCTCAGTCTGGAGAAGAGCATTGTTCCATAGTATGAAACAATATGGAGATGAAGTGACAGGATGGAGCTTTTATAGCGCCAAGAGGTGAGACGTAGGCCACTAGGAGAGGTAAGAACTCAGATGTTGAAAGGTCAGGTCCCTCTCAAATCCAGCCGCTCTCACTAGTGGAAGTTGTCGAAGTTGATTGCAGGTCTGTACCAAGATACCCTTGTGTTGCAGTGTCTGACAGATTGAACATTAAAATGGTATAAAATACCGACAGGTTGTTAGGTAAGACACATATGCAACAGTTAGGTATCTTTATTTTGAAACGTTTCGCCTACACAGTAGGCTTCTTCAGTCAAGTACAGAAAAGTTGATAGAAGCAGAAGATACTTGAAGACGATGTAATCAGTCCATCACCCTTAAAGTTTTGAGGTGGTCAGTCCCTCAGTCTGGAGAAGAGCATTGTTCCATAGTATGAAACAATATGGAGATGAAGTGACAGGATGGAGCTTTTATAGCGCCAAGAGGTGAGACGTAGGCCACTAGGAGAGGTAAGAACTCAGATGTTGAAAGGTCAGGTCCCTCTCAAATCCAGCCGCTCTCACTAGTGGAAGTTGTCGAAGTTGATTGCAGGTCTGTACCAAGATACCCTTGTGTTGCAGTGTCTGACAGATTGAACATTAAAATGGTATAAAATACCGACAGGTTGTTAGGTAAGACACATATGCAACAGTTAGGTATCTTTATTTTATTTTGCATATGTGTCTTACCTAACAACCTGTCGGTATTTTATACCATTTTAATGTTCAATCTGTCAGACACTGCAACACAAGGGTATCTTGGTACAGACCTGCAATCAACTTCGACAACTTCCACTAGTGAGAGCGGCTGGATTTGAGAGGGACCTGACCTTTCAACATCTGAGTTCTTACCTCTCCTAGTGGCCTACGTCTCACCTCTTGGCGCTATAAAAGCTCCATCCTGTCACTTCATCTCCATATTGTTTCATACTATGGAACAATGCTCTTCTCCAGACTGAGGGACTGACCACCTCAAAACTTTAAGGGTGATGGACTGATTACATCGTCTTCAAGTATCTTCTGCTTCTATCAACTTTCTGTACTTGACTGAAGAAGCCTACTGTGTAGGCGAAACGTTTCAAAATAAAGATACCTAACTGTTGCATATGTGTCTTACTAACAACCTGTCGGTATTTTATACCATTTTAATGTTTCAATCTGTCAGACACTGCAACACAAGGGTATCTTGGTACAGACCTGCAATCAACTTCGACAACTTCCACTAGTGAGAGCGGCTGGATTTGAGAGGGACCTGACCTTTCAACATCTGAGTTCTTACCTCTCCTAGTGGCCTACGTCTCACCTCTTGGCGCTATAAAAAGCTCCATCCTGTCACTTCATCTCCATATTGTTTCATACTATGGAACAATGCTCTTCTCCAGACTGAGGGACTGACCACCTCAAAACTTTAAGGGTGATGGACTGATTACATCGTCTTCAAGTATCTTCTGCTTCTATCAACTTTTCTGTACTTGACTGAAGAAGCCTACTGTGTAGGCGAAACGTTTCAAAATAAAGATACCTAACTGTTGCATATGTGTCTTACCTAACAACCTGTCGGTATTTTATACCATTTAATGTTCAATCTGTCAGACACTGCAACACAAGGGTATCTTGGTACAGACCTGCAATCAACTTCGACAACTTCCACTATTGAGAGCGGCTGGATTTGAGAGGGACCTGACCTTTCAACATCTGAGTTCTTACCTCTTCTAGTGGCCTACGTCTCACCTCTTGGCGCTATAAAAGCTCCATCCTGTCACTTCATCTCCATATTGTTTCATACTATGGAACAATGCTCTTCTCCAGACTGAGGGACTGACCACCTCAAAACTTTAAGGGTGATGGACTGATTACATCGTCTTCAAGTATCTTCTGCTTCTATCAACTTTTCTGTACTTGACTGAAGAAGCCTACTGTGTAGGCGAAACGTTTCAAAATAAAGATACCTAACTGTTGCATATGTGTCTTACCTAACAACCTGTCGGTATTTTATACCATTTTAATGTTCAGTCTTACTCTCATCTTGTCGGTATTATATACCATTCGTACACGATGGTAGACAAGGCTGAGGAGATGTGCCAGTACTGTCAGCACGTTGTCCAGCGGCCCCTAACACACTATCTTCTAGAGTGCGAAGCTACTGAGACACTCCGCAGGCAACTAGGGGTGATATTCCCTCCCGAAGAGGACCCAGAGATGACTGCGGCCACACTAGTGTACCATGGGGTCAACGAACCAGACAAGCTGTTACCTGTAATAATGACATATCCTCCTCCTCGCTAGTGTCCATAGTTACATATGGTGTCGCTTGGAAATAAATGGTATAAAATACCGACACAATGGCAATATAAACACAAATGCAGTATAATGTGATCCTTTATTGACTACGTTTCGCCCACACAGTGGGCTTTTTCAAGTCACAAACAGAACTACCTGGGGTGGAAGGAACGCGAGTATTTATAGTCCGGACTATAAATACTCGCGTTCCTTCCACCCCAGGTAGTTCTGTTTGTGACTTGAAAAAGCCCACTGTGTGGGCGAAACGTAGTCAATAAAGGATCACATTATACTGCATTTGTGTTTATATTGCCATGGTGTCGCTTATGAGATGCACCAGTTGAACTGACCAGAGGGGCGCTTGAGCGGCATGCGTCGCATCATTGTGGAAACCTTTCTCCATCGGGAGCCAGAGACGGGTCATCGCAAGATTGGGACCCGTGCCAGGACTATGGTCTTGGCGAACATTATACATACATACCCTATGCTGTACATTCTACAAGATTGATGGACTGAACACATCGACTCCAGGTTGAGGGACTGATTACCTCATTCTCCTCCTCTCCTTACTCCTTCCTCTTTGTATTGGACTGATGAAGCCACTGTGTGGCGAAACGTTTCCTGAATAAAGATTCCCATATGCTGCATAAGTGTCTCAATCTTCAACTTGTCGGATTTTCAACCCATTCATCACACACACGGGAGGGGTTGGATTTGAGTGGGACTTTCACATCAGAGCTTATTTCTTGGGTGGCATTGAAAATTGGGTTGGTCTAATGCTTGTTAGTGGGATGAATTGTAAAGGACCTGCCTAGTATGGGCCAACAGGCCTGCTGCAGTGTTCCTCCTTTCTTATGTTCTTATGTTCTATCCTGCGTTTAACACAACTATCACTACCCCTCCCATAAAACCGCTGTCACTTCACCTCCCACACAACCTTATCACTTCCCCTTCCACGCTACACCACTACCACCAGCAGTCTTCCTGCAACAATGTTCCGTAACCACCTTCATCTTGTTTCCACAGACTGGGTCATCCACTCTTCAGGTCGAGCAAGGAGCGCCGGAAGGCTCGCCTGAAGGATGCCAGGTCGTCCAAGTGCAACTCGGGCGATTCCGGCGATTCTGGAATTGAGGTGAGTTGACATGGGATGTTCTTACTCTTATGATGGGTAGACTGACTTATATTTTCATGTATTTTGTGAGACCTTCATAGTTTACCTCGAGAGCAGCGCTTCTAAACTGCTGCATGACCGTAATACACTACCTGTTTCACTGCCAGGCAACACTCCGTACGAACTATACTACTGAACCCAGAGACAGCCAATAAGTCTAAGACATCACTTTCTGTGAACCACATCACTGAACTAAGAACCAGCCAAAGCTGTGACTTCTCTCAGTATACTAATAGGTAAAACACTTAGGAACACTAATGCCCATTAGCAGTAGCAGCGGGAACAACAACATCGGCAGCAGGAGTAGCAGCACGTAACCCAGCCAGGCTAATAATCAGCTCTGGGATCTGCGGTACAAAGAACACAATATTGAGGAGCACTGCTGTAGATCTACTGGCCCATGCTAGGCAGGTTCAACCCACACCCACTCGTGCACTTGTCAGACCTAGTTTTAAAGTATACCAGGTTCTCGCTTCACCGAGTGGCGCTACTTGGGGAGCTCCACTCGTCTAGAACCCTCTTGCTGAATGTACTGCCAGATATATTTGAGATGGCTTCCTGTTTAAAATATGTCAAGTTCACTAGTGAAGCCTACGTGAAGCCAGCAAGATACGAGACTGACTTCAGCAAGATAACAGGTATTGAATCTATCATACAGAGAGAGTGTTTTGTCTTTCATAAAAGGCATTCAAGACATTCAGTATGACCACTAACTTTTAAAAAATGGCAAAAAAATGCAAAAGAATTCGTCTTTACTGCTGGGAGAACATGTTTAAGGAAACTTGCCCATTCATCTCGCCCAGCCTGGGTATCGAACTTGAGTCCTTTAGGTTGTGAGTGGTGCGGAGTTGGAGCCTAAAGGTGGGAATTACAGTGCCTGCACTCTGGAGGAACTTGAGGATGTTGCACTGAGGAAAGGGTGAGGATGTTGAACTGGTGGAGGAGCGAGGATGTTGTCAAACAGCAATTGAATGAACGATGGTGAATATATCTCCTTGTTTTACGGGTCACCCAACCTGGGTGGGAGACGGCCGGGGTTTTGAAAGAATTACTCACTTGTGATGATCATACAGTCTACCTGATGAAATTACTGCTTCTGTTACTGCTGCTGTTATGGTTGCCGTTACTGGTGCTGTTATGGTTGCTGTTGATGCTGTTGTTGTCATCGTTGCTGCTGCTGCTGTTGGTGTGTGGTGATCAGGTTGCATTGTGTTGATAAATCCCAGGATAATTACGCTGGGTGAAACTCACCCTCCCTCCCACCCACCTACCTACCTACCTACCTACCTACCTACCTACCTACCTACCTACCTACCTAAGTCTAGCAAATGTTAGTGTTTATGTGTGGCAGTTGTTGTAGCAGGTAATGTAACAGGTGTTGTAGTTATAAAGTTATAACATATGTTGTAGTTTAGCAGGTGTTATAGCTGTTGCAGGTGTAGCCCCCTCTTCACACCCCTACCTCGTCCTACCCACCAGCCACCTTCCAGATCCCCACTACCTGCTACCTGAACATTATGTGTCTTACCTAACAACCTGCTACCTACTGGCTGCTACCACTCCGTAGAAGTAGCACACACCCAGAGCAGGCTAGATGTGTGTAGCTTCCAGACTAGGCTCCTGGGCTCAGCTTGCCCAGTGATCGCAGTACAAGTGGGAACCTGACGAGAGTTGTGAAGAAAGGAAGCGTGAGAATAATGTCCATGGCTAGTGGGGTCATCTTCCCACGGTTCACTCTCTCTCTCTCTCTCTCTCTCTCTCTCTCTCTCTCTCTCTCGCACACATATGCAAATGGATTTCCTTATCTTCACCAGTAATTTATCAGAGCCTTTAAGTTGAAGGTAGCGCAGAGGTCACGATGAGCCTAGTGCGCCACCAGTGTGTGTGTGTTCAAGGTTCACCTTGTTATCTTACACTCAATACTTCCTGCAGAAGCACACCGCAAGCACTTCCTTCACGAAACAACCACAAACTAACGCAAAAACCTTGGTTACAAAAATCTTCCAGTGGGCAGTAGACAATAACATGATGTTCGGTGGGTACAAGTTGCTCTTACCTAACACAGAAAGGTCGCTCCATACAACGTAAAGAATGTGTCAAAGACCTGGGAATAATATTACCAGCTGACCTATATTCTTTTTAAAGAACACAGGCAGTGTCTGCGACAGCCAGGAAAATGACATAGTGGATAATGAGAACTTACAAAACAAAGAGGAAATAATGCCAAGGGTGACACTAATGAAAGTATTGGTAGAGGCTTCCCTAGAACGCTGCTCTGTGGTTTAAACCTTGGTAATACATACCCCACAGGTTCATTTAGAAAAACACATGAGTAGACACTAGGACATATTAGAAAACGTTTCGGTCCTGTGACCTTGATCAATTCAAGGTCCCAGGACCGAAACGTTTTCTAATAAAATATGTCCTAGTGTTTACTTACGTATTTTTCTAACCCAACACTGTACAATGTTGTTAGGTAAGACACATATGCAACAGTTAGGTATCTTTATTATGAAACGTTTCGCCTACACAGTAGGCTTCTTCAGTCGAGTACAGAAAAGTTGATAGAAGCAGAAGATACTTGAAGACGATGTAATCAGTCCATCACCCTTAAAGTTTTGAGGTGGTCAGTCCCTCAGTCTGGAGAAGAGCATTGTTCCATAGTATGAAACAATATGGAGATGAAGTGACAGGATGGAGCTTATATAGCGCCAAGGGGTGAGACGTAGGCCACTAGGAGAGGTAAGAACTCAGATGTTGAGAGGTCAGGTCCCTCTCAAATCCAGCCGTTCTCACTAGTGGAAGTTGTCGAAGTTGATTGCAGGTCTGTACCAAGATACCCTTGTGTTCAATGTTCAATCTGTCAGACACTGCAACACAAGGGTATCTTGGTACAGACCTGCAATCAACTTCGACAACTTCCACTAGTGAGAACGGCTGGATTTGAGAGGGACCTGACCTCTCAACATCTGAGTTCTTACCTCTCCTAGTGGCCTACGTCTCACCCCTTGGCGCTATATAAGCTCCATCCTGTCACTTCATCTCCATATTGTTTCATACTATGGAACAATGCTCTTCTCCAGACTGAGGGACTGACCACCTCAAAACTTTAAGGGTGATGGACTGATTACATCGTCTTCAAGTATCTTCTGCTTCTATCAACTTTTCTGTACTCGACTGAAGAAGCCTACTGTGTAGGCGAAACGTTTCATAATAAAGATACCTAACTGTTGCATATGTGTCTTACCTAACAACCTGTCGGTATTTTATACCATTTTAATGTTCAAACTGTACAATGTTGACATCATCCCTCAAGGCGGTAGGGGGGAGGGGGAGAGAACAGAGTTGGAAAAAAATTACTGCCAGCATAAAGTCAATAAAACATTTAAACTACTGTTAATTACTTTCTGGAGAGATGGAGAGAGAGAGAGAGAGTGAATAATGTGTAAGTCAAACTGAAGTGTCGTCGTGAGCGTCTGTCTCCTACTTGCGGGTTATTTATGTATTGTTCCAGTCACGGTATTGTGCCTTCATGTTCTTTGTGCGCCTGGAAGATACTGGAGGGCCTAGTCCCAGATCTGTATGCTACCATAACAACGTACTGGAGTGAGAGATATGGGAGAAAGTGCAAAATTAACTCGGTGAAAAGAAAGGAAGCCACAGGCATAATAAGAACATTCGTGGTTCAGGACTAATCAGTTTGCAGCCAGCAGATATCACAAGTATTACTAGAACAAGTGTATAAGTATTGAAGAGGAAACTGGATCGTTGTCTCTACTGTGCTAGATATATGGGCGGGAGGGCCGCCAGTGGCAACAGCCTGGTTGACCAAGCAGTGAACGGGGAGGCCAGACTGCGAGAATAAGAAAACTCTCGAGACACGTCACAGGTAGATCACAAAGTCACAGGTGAAAACAATGCAATTCTTTTATATTGAGTTGGATCTAACTAGCTTGTGCTAATAGGTCTGATGCAGTGCTCCTTAATTCTTTTGTTCTTATGTACGGGAGTAAATTCTGGGGTAGCTTCGGGAAGGGCTGATATAGACCTTGTATAGACCAGTAGGCCTTCTGCAGTGTTCCTCCATTCTTATGTTCTATATCCACACATGTAGAGAGAGCGAGAGAGAGAGAGTAATAATACCATTCTCCCTTCAAGGACGTGTTTTGATGCTGGTGTAAATGAGTCCCAGCCAGTCATGATTGTTAGGTAAGATTTGTCAGGAAGCAGGACAAGTATTTCCTGACGCGGGTCTTAGTCATTTTATGACCCGCTGCTGGAGCTTTTACTCATCTGACCGAGGCCTTCCGCTGTCTTACCGATCCACCCCTTCAAGAATTATGATTATAACCATTTTTGATGTGTATATCATAGTTGTGCCAGTAAGAGTTGTGGTTGAACATCAAAATGGTATACAATACCGACAGGTTGGTAGGTAAGACACATATGCAACAGTTAGGCAACTTTATTCCGAAACGTTTCGCCTACACAGTAGGCTTCTTCAGTCGAATACAGAAAGTAGGCAGGAACAGTAGAGATGTGAAGACGATGTAATCAGTCCATCACCCTTGAAGTCGTAGAATTTGAGGTTGTCAGTCCTCGGCCTGGAGAAGTTTAGTTCCATAGTCAGGAACTATCTGAAGATCAAACTACTCTGCACCTCTCCTTCCGACAGTATTTAAGTCTCCGCACTGTCGCTTGATCTTCAGATAGTTCCTGACTATGGAACTAAACTTCTCCAGGCCGAGGGACTGACAACCTCAAATTCTACGACTTCAAGGGTGATGGACTGATTACATCGTCTTCACATCTCTACTGTTCCTGCCTACTTTCTGCATTCGACTGAAGAAGCCTACTGTGTAGGCGAAACGTTTCGGAATAAAGTTGCCTAACTGTTGCCTATGTGTCTTACCTACCAAGAGTTGTGGTTCTTAGTTAAGAGCCACCCCCCACCACCACCCTCATTCCCACCCCGTCACTCTCCCCAACACTCTTGACCTGCTTTCAACATTAATGTCAAGCAGAGCGTAGTCATGTCTTCGCTGGACTGTCAGTACTTACATAATGGAAGCACACTGCAGCAGGCCTGCTGGCCTGTACTTAATAAGTCCTTCATAACACAACCCTTCTCACCAGACGATGCCACCCAGGGGCGAAACGTTTCCTTTAATAAATGTCCTGAACTGTAAGTGTCTTGTTAAGTAATAAGACACAACTGCAACTAATGCGACATTTTATTGTCAACGTTTCGCTCTCCAGGAGCTTTGTTGGTTGTTTGTAGGTTGAGGGGCTAATTCAAACTCCTGATCTTCACCGTTCTTCTTTGTATTTGGACTGATGAAGCCACTGTGTGGCGGAACGTTTCCTCACTAATTTATTATTCCAGTGTATATACACTCTTCCGTTAAGTGTTGGTCTTGTGGCTGCCTGGGGGAGCCGTCTTGTGGTATCAGAGGCTCCTGTGTTGAATACTTGGTACCACGTCTTCCCCGGGGAATGTAGCTTTGTTTAACTTAGATTTCTGTGTCTGTCTGCTAATTCAAGACTGCTTAGTTTCGTGCATAAACACACACACACACACACACACACACACACACACACACACACACACACACACACACACACACACACACACACACACACACACACACACACACAACTTGTTTCTCCTAATTGAACCTATGTGGCCCGGTGGCCTGGTGGCTAAAGCTCCCGCTTCACACACGGAGGGCCCGGGTTCGATTCCCGGCGGGTGGAAACATTTCGACACGTTTCCTTACACCTGTTGTCCTGTTCACCTAGCAGCAAATAGGTACCTGGGTGTTAGTCGACTGGTGTGGGTCGCATCCTGGGGGACAAGATTAAGGACCCCAATGGAAATAAGTTAGACAGTCCTCGATGACGCACTGACTTTCTTGGGTTATCCTGGGTGGCTAACCCTCCGGGGTTAAAAATCCGAACGAAATCTTATCTTATCTTATCTCTTAGGTGACATTGGTGTACGCGGTCACGGTGAAGATGACATATTTAGTGTGCCCATTATAAATTCAAAGTTACAGTATATGAGAAGCAAGATGACGAAACGTCAAAAACCAAAAAAAAAAAAAAAAAACTCGACGAAATGATTATTGAAAAGTATTTTTTTTGTTTGTTTCAGTTAGTGGGTGGGTGTGGGCAGGTGACGCTGGACATGTCTGCCCACACCTTCAACCTCGATGTAAACAACTACGTGGACCCGGCCTTTGTGGTGAGTACTCCTTCTTCACTTTGTTTTATAGCACCTTCCCCATTTTCATCTTCCTTCTTTCCCCCGTTCTTCTTCCCTACTGTGTCTCCCCTTCCCCTCCCTCTCACTTGCCGTCTCTTTCTCCTTCTTTTGTCTCATCCCGTCCACTTGTCTTGTTCTCCCTCGTGCTTTCGTCCTCTAAGTGTTACTTTTCGTTTTCTTCATCTCCACTTTTCGTCTCTCTCCCACCTTCTGTCCCATTCTCTCTATGGAAATAAATGGTATAAAATACCGACACAATGGAAATATAAACACAAATGCAGTATAATGTGATCCTTTATTGACAACGTTTCACCCACACAGTGGGCTTTTTCAAGTCACACACGGATCTACCTGGGGTTGGAAGGTACGAGAGTATTTATAGTTCAGAATGTTGAGGTCAGGTGGAGAATGCTGCATCTGATGATCTACCGGGTGGGGTTATAGAGTCTTGGGTAGCTAGGCGGGGGTATTGGACAAGTTGTGAGTTGATCTTCTGCAGAAGATCTACTCACAACTTGTCCAATACCCCCGCCTAGCTACCCAAGACTCTATAACCCACCCGGTAGATCATCAGATGCAGCATTCTCCACCTGACCTCAACATTCTGAACTATAAATACATCTGTACCTTCCCAACCCCAGGTAAGTCACGTGTATGGACTTGAAAAAGCCCACTGTGTGGGTGAAACGTTGTCAATAAGGATCACTATATCTGCGTTGTGTTTATATCCATCTCTGTAACTTACTTCCCCCAACTCTCGGATTTTCCGCACTGTCCTCCCCCACTTTCTACCCTCTCTTTCCCATTCTTTCCACACCCTTAGCCTTTCACAATGCACCACCCAGCCTTCCACTTCCCCTCTCCCACAACACACACACACACTCTAACTCCTCCCCTACACACTGCCATTACGCACTGCTGTGTTCTGTGTCACTGCTGCTGGGAATCATGTGTGAGAAATTTCCTGCTGGAGGTCAGTTGGAGATGCAACACTGGCGCAGTTGCAGAACTTCCCACCCAAATATTCCCTGCAACACCTACGTCACAAGCGCAAGAATTCTCCGATGGCATTTCTCACCAGCCTTTAAAATTCTGGAAGTCTGGAAAGTCACTTTAGGTTATTCACTGGAATTCTGGAGCTCTTCACTTGCATTATACATCTTTGAAATTCAATATAATTTGTCTACGTCACCCTTGGTTCCGGGGATGAAATTTTATCAGTGGGATTCCGGAATGGCACTTTTCATCAGTGGGATTATAAAATGACATTTTGTAACTATAATTCTGGGCTGACATTATGGACCTTGTTATAGTCCTGGTTAATTTCCTTTACGTTTCAAACTAATTACGGAAATGCTCTTACGATAGAGAGGAAATGAGGTTGAAGGAGTGAAGGAAGTGTTGTGTGGAGCTCACATGCGAGTGAAAGAAGTGTTGAGTGGTACTCATTGTGAAAGTTTTGTCTTGTGGTCACACCTTGTACGACATTGTTTACATGGTGTGCACGTAGTGAGAGTTTCCCGATGGTCACAAAATGTGTGAGAGGCTTTTAACTTAACACAGTTTGTGAAAAGTTTGGAGTGTTAACAAAGGGTAATCAGAATAGTGTTTCTGGGTTTCGAGCCTTAGTTCCTGACCCTGCTTCTTAACCTACAGTCGACCAGCATTATTAGTTCCTGACCCTGCTTCTTAACCTACAGTCGACCAGCATTATAGTTCCTGACCCTGCTTCTTAACCTACAGTCGACCAGCATTATTAGTTCCTGACCCTGCTTCTTAACCTATAGTCGACCAGCATTATTAGTTCCTGACCCTGCTTCTTAACCTACAGTCGACCAGCATTATTAGTTCCTGACCCTGCTTCTTAACCTACAGTCGACCAGCATTATTAGTTCCTGACCCTGCTTCTTAACCTACAGTCGACCAGATTATTAGTTCCTGACCCTGCTTCTTAACCTATAGTCGACCAGCATTATTAGTTCCTGACCCTGCTTCTTAACCTACAGTCGACCAGCATTATTAGTTCCTGACCTGCTTCTTAACCTATAGTCGACCAGCATTATTAGTTCCTGACCCTGCTTCTTAACCTACAGTCGACCAGCATTATTAGTTCCTGACCCTGCTTCTTAACCTATAGTCGACCAGCATTATTAGTTCCTGACCCTGCTTCTTAACCTACAGTCGACCAGCATTATTAGTTCCTGACCCTGCTTCTTAACCTATAGTCGACCAGCATTATTAGTTCCTGACCCTGCCTCTTAACTTACAGTCGACCAGCATTATTAGTTCGTGGCCTCTTGGGCACAGTTATATCTCTTTTTGAAATTTTTTATGTCGTCTCCACCGCTTACTTCCTCTTGTAGCATATTACACTACTACCACTGGCGACTACTTCTTATCTGTGTATTTAGCATCCATCTATGCTCACTGACTCCGTGCCTCGCATTTCAGACATTATCCTTATGTGCGCTATCAAATACTGTTGACTGTATCTTACGTGTTTTTTTTTTTCGTGTACCCTTATCCTTTTCTAAGACGTTCAGGTTTGGTTCCTTAATGCTTAAAATATAACTGAATCCTCTCAGTTCCTGGAGCAGTCTTACTGCAGTCTTCTGCACCTCATTGAGTTACTGGACATGTTTGACGAGATGTGAGCTATATGCTACTTGAATTGATGTATTTCGTGTATAGAGTGTTAATGGATTACTTTTTAAAATATGTGAAGGCAATTTTATGATTTGTTAACCTTGCACAAAGTTACGCGATTTTTCTAGTTTCTCAACTCTCAACCTTTTTTTTTTTTTTTTTTTATCGTCACAGGTCTCATTTGCTCCGGCCCTGTTTGCATGATCGTCGCATCCTGATACGTTCTCCCGTATTATAACATATTTTCCTTGTTCCTCTACTGGCTTCTCTAGTTTGTGAGTCATCCTGTGGTGGAGTAATTCCTGCTGTTGATCACATCTGTCTTACTGGCTTGATTCCGGTATTCTGTCATACTGTAGAAACTTGATTAAGTTTGAGATAGGACTTCCATTCCCTAAATCCTTGCTGGTTTTCTGTAACAGTCACTCCTCTAGGTAATCAGACAGACTCTTCTTGGTTAAATTTTCCAATATGTATAAAATACATGTCAGTAATGTGGGATTATTTATTCAGTGTGGTGTGGGAATGTGAACAAGGTAACATTTACGAAAGAATTCGTGGAAACCTATTAGCCGGACTTGAGTCATGGAAGTGGGAAGAGGGGGTGAGGATTTTGCAGAAGGTTGTCTGAACACTTCTGGCAAGACAGCGACTGCATGAATGACGGTGAATGTGTTTCCTTTTCTTGGGTCACAATACCTCGGTGTATTAAGAAAAATAAAATAAGTGTGTCTTGCCTGTCCTGCTGGATACTGCGACCACATTGCCAGGTTTACAGCTGATGGTTGTCCCTACTCTAGTAACTTGCTGTAGATCTTCACAGTAGGTTCACACAACGCTTCTTTCCCTACCCATGAGCATATCTTGTGAGGTCTTCCATGGCTTTTGTTGTGTCCAGCTCTTTGTGTAGCTTCATCACTTGCTCCTTTGATGATGTCCAGGCTGTGTTGGTCAGACCTTTCTACCCGGCTTCCTTCTTAAGTCTCGACCTCCCTCTCAATACATACTTCAATCCTGTGCTCGCTTCACAGTGGGTAAGGAGTTTGGGCGCTCACAAAATGTGGTGGTAGTAGTAGTAGTAGTAATAATAAATCATGTTTATATATATATATTATATATATATATATATATATATATATATATATATATATATATATATATATTATATTTATTTTTTTATTATTATCACACTGGCCGATTCCCACC
This sequence comes from Cherax quadricarinatus, assembly GCF_026875155.1. Taxonomy (NCBI): domain Eukaryota; kingdom Metazoa; phylum Arthropoda; class Malacostraca; order Decapoda; family Parastacidae; genus Cherax; species Cherax quadricarinatus. The sequence continues at coordinate 77,353,361 of NC_069402.1, forward strand.
AAGGCAGGGTGGCCCGAAAAAGAAAAACTTTCACCATCATTCACTCCATCACTGTCTTGCCAGAAGGGTGCTTTACACTACAGTTTTTAAACTGCAACATTAACACCCCTCCTTCAGAGTGCAGGCACTGTACTTCCCATCTCCAGGACTCAAGTCCGGCCTGCCGGTTTCCCTGAACCCCTTCATAAATGTTACTTTGCTTAAACTCCAACAGCACGTCAAGTATTAAAAACCATTTGTCTCCATTCACTCCTATCAAACACGCTCACGCATACCTGCTGGAAGTCCAAGCCCCTCGCACACAAAACCTCCTTTACCCCCTCTCTCCAACCTAGGAAAGGTTGGAGAGAGGGGTCGGCCTAGGAAAGGCCGACCCCTACCCCGCCTTCCTTCCACTACAGACTGATACACTCTTGAAGTCATTCTGTTTCGCTCCATTCTCTCTACATGTCCGAACCACCTCAACAACCCTTCCTCAGCCCTCTGGACAACAGTTTTGGTAATCCCGCACCTCCTCCTAACTTCCAAACTACGAATTCTCTGCATTATATTCACACCACACATTGCCCTCAGACATGACATCTCCACTGCCTCCAGCCTTCTCCTCGCTGCAACATTCATCACCCATGCTTCACACCCATATAAGAGCGTTGGTTAAAACTATACTCTCATACATTCCCCTCTTTGCCTCCAAGGACAAAGTTCTTTGTCTCCACAGACTCCTAAGTGCATCACTCACTCTTTTCCCCTCATCAATTCTATGATTCACCTCATCTTTCATAGACCCATCCGCTGACACGTCCACTCCCAAATATCTGAATACATTCACCTCCTCCATACTCTCTCCCTCCAATCTGATATTCAATCTTTCATCACCTAATCTTTTTGTTATCCTCATAACCTTACTCTTTCCTGTATTCACCTTTAATTTTCTTCTTTTGCACACCCTACCAAATTCATCCACCAATCTCTGCAACTTCTCTTCAGAATCTCCCAAGAGCACAGTGTCAACAGCAAAGAGCAGCTGTGACAACTCCCACTTTGTGTGTGATTCTTTATCTTTTAACTCCACGCATCTTGCCAAGACCCTCGCATTTACTTCTCTTACAACCCCATCTATAAATATATTAAACAACCACGGTGACATCACACATCCTTGTCTAAGGCCTACTTTTACTGGGAAATAATTTCCCTCTTTCCTACATACTCTAACTTGAGCCTCACTATCCTCGTAAAAACTCTTCACTGCTTTCAGTAACCTACCTCCTACACCATACACTTGCAACATCTGCCACATTGCCCCCCTATCCACCCTGTCATACGCCTTTTCCAAATCCATTAATGCCACAAAGACCTCTTTAGCCTTATTCAAATACTGTTCACTTATATGTTTCACTGTAAACACCTGGTCCACACACCCCCTACCTTTCCTAAAGCCTCCTTGTTCATCTGCTGTCCTATTCTCCGTCTTACTCTTAATTCTTTCAATAATAACTCTACCATACACTTTACCAGGTATACTCAGCAGACTTATCCCCCTATAATTTTTGCACTCTCTTTTATCCCCTTTGCCTTTATACAAAGGAACTATGCATGCTCTCTGCCAATCCCTAGGTACCTTACCCTCTTCCATACATTTATTAAATAATTGCACCAACCACTCCAAAACTATATCCCCACCTGCTTTTAACATTTCTATCTTTATCCCATCAATCCCGGCTGCCTTACCCCCTTTCATTTTACCTACTGCCTCACGAACTTCCCCCACACTCACAACTGGCTCTTCCTCACTCCTACAAGATGTTATTCCTCCTTGCCCTATACACGAAATCACAGCTTCCCTATCTTCATCAACATTTAACAATTCCTCAAAATATTCCCTCCATCTTCCCAATACCTCTAACTCTCCATTTAATAACTCTCCTCTCCTATTTTTAACTGACAAATCCATTTGTTCTCTAGGCTTTCTTAACTTGTTAATCTCACTCCAAAACTTTTTCTTATTTTCAACAAAATTTGTTGATAACATCTCACCCACTCTCTCATTTGCTCTCTTTTTACATTGCTTCACCACTCTCTTAACCTCTCTCTTTTTCTCCATATACTCTTCCCTCCTTGCATCACTTCTACTTTGTAAAAACTTCTCATATGCTAACTTTTTCTCCCTTACTACTCTCTTTACATCATCATTCCACCAATCGCTCCTCTTCCCTTCCGCACCCACTTTCCTGTAACCACAAACTTCTGCTGAACACTCTAACACTACATTTTTAAACCTACCCCATACCTCTTCGACCCATTGCCTATGCTCTCATTAGCCCATCTATCCTCCAATAGCTGTTTATATCTTTCCCTAACTGCCTCCTCTTTTAGTTTATAAACCTTCACCTCTCTCTTCCCTGATGCTTCTATTCTCCTTGTATCCCATCTACCTTTTACTCTCAGTGTAGCTACAACTAGAAAGTGATCTGATATATCTGTGGCCCCTCTATAAACATGTACATCCTGAAGTCTACTCAACAGTCTTTTATCTACCAATACATAATCCAACAAACTACTGTCATTTCGCCCTACATCATATCTTGTATACTTATTTATCCTCTTTTTCTTAAAATATGTATTACCTATAACTAAACCCCTTTTTATACAAAGTTCAATCAAAGGGCTCCCATTATCATTTACACCTGGCACCCCAAACTTACCTACCACACCCTCTCTAAAAGTTTCTCCTACTTTAGCATTCAGGTCCCCCAATTACTCAGATTATGAATAAGTATTTATGGTTTATGGTTTCGGAATTACAGCAACTCACAATAATGGAAACGGATATTATAATTACGAGTAATTCTCTCTCTCTCTCTTTCTTACACACACACACACACACACACACACACACACACACACACACACACACACACACTGGGTTTTAACACATTCCGACCCTGGGGAAATTTGCGAGTGATCACAATATTGCATCTCATCCAGCAGCTCTGACAACCAACACTAAAAAAAATGTAATTCTGTTGCTTTTAAATTAATGACTTGGTACTGGCACTTACAAGTGTCATGCCACAAGGTAGTTACAAGTGTCATACCACAGGGTAGTTACAAGTGTCATGCCACAGGGTAGTTACAAGTGTCGTACCATAGGGTAGTTACAAGTGTCATGCCACAAGGTAGTTACAAGTGTCATACCACCGGGTAGTTACAAGTGTCATGCCACAGGGTAATTACAAGTGTCATACCATAGGGTAATTACAAGTGTCATGCCACAGGGTAGTTACAAGTGTCATACCACAGGGTACTTACAAGTGTCATGCCACAGGGTAGCCACAAGTGGCATGCCACAGGGGACAATATTGGACCCTGTGTTATTTACTACAAACATAGACGACCTAATTGAGGGGGGAAATACCGCATGTATGAGAATTCTTCAAGACTTATGAAAAATCAAATATAAATCTAGATAGACTCCGGTGTAACACTTTCAGGACCTAGTTCCTAGGTTGTCACAATCTTTTAAAATAAATTCGTTGTTGTGACTCGCGAGCGGAGGAGATATACACGATAATATATGTTAGGTAAAAGGATACAAGTGTAACTAATGTGACATTTTTATTGTGGCAACGTTTCGCTCTCCAGGAGCTTTGTCAAGCCGTTACATGATAATATATGGTATAAACCTTGGTAATAAATACCGACAAGTTGGTATAGAAAGACACGTAAGCAAACACTAGGACATATTTATTAGAAAACGTTTCGGTCCTGAGACCTTGATCACTTCTCACTTGATAAAGGTCCCAGGACCGAAACGTTTTTCTAATAAATATGTCCTAGTGTTTGCTTACGTGTTTTTCTAAACCATGATAATATATACCTAGAAAGTACTTGAGAGCCTTGTCTCAAAACTGTACACTGCCATAACATACTGGAGCGAGAGAGACGGGAGGAAGTGCAAAACAAACCTAATGAAATGCAGGAGCGCCATGGGCACAATAAGAGAATATTGTATCAACATCCCTGGCCCCAGACTATTCAGCAGCTTACCGGAAGATATCAGAAAAACTGCTGGGACAAGTGTAGAAATCTTCAAGAGCAAACTGGACAAGTATATAATTACCAATAGACCCTAGCTGTCTTCAAGAAAGCACTGGATAGGCACCTAAAGTCAGCACCTGACCAACTTGGCTGTGGTTCGTACGTCAGTTTGCGTGCGGCCGGCAGTAACAGCCTGGTTGATCAGACCCTGACTCACCACGAGGCCTGGTCTCAGACCAAGTCGGGGGCGTTGACCCCCAAAACCCTCTTCAGGTAAGCTCCAGGTGCCAGATCAAACCAGAGGCTGTGATGGATATGTACAGCCAGAAGCAACAGTCTGGTTGACCAGGCTGTGGTTCGTACGTTGGAATACGTGTGGCCAGCAGAACAGCCTGGTTGATCAGGCCCTGATCCACTGGGAGGCCTGGTCGTGGACCGGATCACGGGGGCGTTGATCCCCAGAATACTCTCCAGGTAGGCTTCAGGTAGACCAGGCTAGCACCAGAAGAGCCTGGCTCAAGGCCGGGCTCTGGGAGTAGAAACACTCTCGAAACTCATAAAAGTTATAGCAAAGGTATAGAGGTACCTGTCATGGTGGCGGGACATTGGAACCTGTCAAGGTAGTGGTGGTACAGTGGTACCTGCCATGGTGGTGGTACAGTGGTACCTCTCATGGTGGTGGTACAGTGGTACCTGTCATGGTGGTGATACAGTGGTACCTGTCAAGGTAGTGGTGGTACAGTGGTACCTGCCATGGTGGTGGTACATTGGTTCCTGTCAAGGTAGTGGTGGTACAGTGGTACCTGCCATGGTGGTGGCACATTGATACTTTTCAAGGTAATGGTGATACAGTGGTACCTGTCATGGTGGTGGTACATTGGTACCTGTCAAGGTAGTGGTGGTACAGTGGTACTTGTCATGGTGGTGGTACAGTGGTGCCTGTCAGAATGGTGGTACAGTGGTACTTGTCATGGTGGTGATACAGTGGTACTTGCCATGGTGATGATACAGTGGTACTTGTCATGGTGGTGGTACATTGATACCTGCCAAGGTAGTGGTGGTACAGTGGTACCTGCCATGGTGGTGGTACAGTGGTACCTGCCATGGTGGTAGTACAGTGGTACTTGTCATGGTGGTGATACAGTGGCACTTGCCATGGTGATGATACAGTGGTACTTGTCATGGTGGTTGTACATTGGTACCTGTCAAGATAGTGGTGGTACAGTGGTACCTGCCATGGTGGTGGTACAGTGGTACCTGCCATGGTGGTGGTACAGTGGTACTTGTCATGGTGGTGGTACAGTGGTGCCTGTCATGATGGTGGTACAGTGGTACTTGTCATGGTGGTGATACAGTGGTACTTGCCATGGTGGTGGTACAGTGGTACTTGTCATAGTGGTGGTACAGTGGTGCCTGTCATGATGGTGGTACAGTGATACTTGTCATGGTGGTTATACAGTGGTACTTGTCATGGTGGTGATACAGTGGTATCTGCCATGGTGGTGGTACAGTGGTACTTGTCATGGTGGTGGTACAGTGGTACTTGTCATGGTGGTGATGCATGGTATTTGTCATGGTGGTGATACAGTGGTACTTGTCATGGTGGTGGTACAGTGGTACCTGTCATGGTGGAGGTCCAGTTCCCACCACACCTCCAGAATATTCTTGACGGTTGGACCGCCTCATCCGCTCTCTCTCAAACCTCAAACCTCGTTCTTTCACCCCGTGCTACAAGGCTAGCCATAATTTCCCAGAATATTTAACTTAAAACTATCAACAGTCAATCACAAATCAATCACCGCTCCTCAAAATTCACCTGGAGGGAGTTAATGTGTTGAAATGCGAGTGATAGTCAGAGAGTTTGTGAGGGTCGGCAAAAATTAAGGTATGGAATGTTCAAGGTCCTCTGTAGCAACGGTTTCCCATAATGGAGCGCTGGGCTCATTACGCTTTAATTTGCTCACTGATGAAGCCTTTCAGTTCATTTTCCAGAGTTTGATAGGCCGAGAGATTTACAATACGTTATTTTTTTTTTCTCGGGTGTTGAGCGAGGCTTGTTGAAGGTCTTCTTTGATTCACATATTTGTGTTCATTTTTTAAAAGGTTCATAGATGCGATTCTGAATAATTAAGTACATGTAAACAGGTTGTGGCTCTGCATTAATGTTTGTTATAAGACGTATGTGTAGGTGAAATTATGAGTCAAATATCAAATTTGCGGAAGAGTGAAATATTAGGTTAGTATATAATAATAATAATAATAATAATAATAATAATAATAATAATAATAATAATAAATAATATCTTTATTTCTACAAGTACATGTACAAGGTATACATACAGGCCTAGCTGACATCAATGACATACTATTATATAGAAAGCCGCTTGTTATGCAGAGCATTGCGGTCAAATTAGGTCAGTTTTATCCCCAGGATGCGACCCACACCAGTCGATTAACACCCAGGTACCTATTTTACTGATAGGTGAACAGGGACAGCAGGTGTGTTTCCACTCGTAGTCAGCACACAGGATAAGTGTCTCCTGTCTCCTTACTTGTGTCTTCGTCCATCTATGACCCATAACTGGTTTAGCATCCCCTGACAAACACCAGCTAGGTCATTCACAACCTTCGCAAAAACTCTGGCTTACCACCTAGTGATGGTTAGTATTATTATTATTATTATTATTATTATTATAAAGGGGAGCACTAAACCCGTAGGATTATGCAGCGCATGTGGGGGATGTAGAAGGTATTAAGGCTTAATTCAGGGAACCGGAGCACAGATCCAATTCCCTAGATCAAGAGCCACTTACCAGCATCAAGGATGGGTGATGGCTAATAAGGTGTAAGGTTGACAGGTGGTCAGAAATCAGCGCCTAGTAATGTTCTGTCAAGTACACCCACTACATGGTTCAGAGTGCATGACACAGGCTTTTAAGTAGCCTCTTAATAACTGCAAGAATTTGTATATCTTTACTGTAACAAGATATAGATATAAATGTTGTGATATTCTTGAACACTTCCTGTTGTGTTAGAATATTTGAGTTCTCGTAAATTGAAGGGAGAGGATACGAGCTGTTCCGCTTGGGTCAGCCTGTTAACTGTATATTTAGTAACTTCAGTTCTCTCCTGTTTTCCTTATCGTGAGTGGTGATAGCTTCCAAGTCCTTGTGTAGTTCATTCTTTTAACTATTCTTACGATGAAGAAATATTTCGTCGTGCTTCATACAGTTGCGCGTACCATTCTAGTTATAATTTCTTTCATCCATGACTTTTTCTGAAACCTTCTCTAACTGATAGTTAGCCCTTGTACACCCCTTGTTCTGAAGCTTCACTGACTGATGGTTTGGCCCTTGTCGACCCTTGTTCTGAAGCTTTCGGTCTTATCTGTCAGCCTAGCGTAAACCGCTGATGAATGTTGGTAAAGTGTGTGGGTGGTGTTCCTGAGCAGGGATGACACTGTGTGGTCACAGCTGGTGTGATACACAAGCCTATTGACTTGCTTGTCATGGTACATAGGGCTGTTTCCGGTCACGTGACACTGTTATGCGTGGCCCAGCCCTTTCCCAATTTTTCATTTATATATTTTTTATTTTTTACTCTTATTATTGTAAACTTACCACTTACTAAAAAGACAAGGAATTAAATTTAAAAGTCGGGCTGTTTGTATGTGTGGGGATGTAGTTCTAATAAAGAATTGGTTCTTAATGTTATGATAAACAGCTGAGCGTTCTGGGACTATGCGAAATAGAGCTAAAAGAGATGAGAGTAAATGAGTAAAAAATAAAAGAGTAGGGAAAAATTGTGTTTCTGAGAAAGAACCAGAGCGTTTGAAGGAGTAGCGAGGTTATATGATGAGCAGTGGATAGAAAGGATGGGGGTAGTAAATGTACAAATTCAAGAATTATGTTTTTAGAGTGAGATGTGAGAAGTGGGTGGTGTTTATGCATCGAGAGGCGAGAAAAATGTGTGGAAGAGAGAGAAGAGTGTATATAAGAAACAAGAAGAGTGTATAGAAGAAAGACATGAAAAGTGGGTGGAAAAGAGAGAATGAAAATCAATTTTTGAAGATTTTAGCTAATGTTTAAGGAGTTTTGAACCAAGCGAGAGAATAATTGTTGTGGGGGGGGGGGGGCTTAAACGCTACTATGTAGAAGGAAATTCAAAGTACACAGAAAAGAGGAAGGTGATGAGAGTAACATAAATGTCTAGGTACTGAAAGATTGGATATCAGACTGGGGGGGAGGTGTAGTAAGGAAAAGTGAATATACTTAGATATTGAGCAGAGACATGTCTGCAGATGGGTCCCCCAGAAATGAGGTGAGCCAAAGGGAACAAGGTGGGTGAAGTGTTGAGACATTTGTAAAAGGAAATTTATTCATAAGGCAACAAATAAAATGTAGCAGAGTATAGTGGTTGGTATTACATGGGTGTGAGGCATGTACTTTAAACTTTGCAGTAGTTAGGAAGCTGGAGGCAGTGGAGATGTGTTTAAGAACATTGAGTTGTGATTATTATTATGCAGATTATTATTATAATCAAAAAGAAGCGCTAAGCCACAAGGACTATACAGCATTATTATGCAGAGAATTCGGATTATTAGAAATTACAAAGTGTGGGATTACGAAATGTATTATTCAGAGGGTGGAGAAAAAGTTATTGAGATGGTTTGGGCATTTATAGACGTTGGAGCAGAATAGGATGACCAAGCGGGTGTATTAATCTAGGACGTACGAGAAGGGTAGGAGTCATCCCAGGAAAGGTTGGAGGGAGGGGTGACGGAGGTTTTAAAGGCTTGAGCATCGAACAGGTTTGTGTGAGCGTGTTACATCAGAGTGAAGACAAGTAGTTTTAATGGCTTGACATGATGTTGGAGTATTAAAGAATTCACGGAGACCGGTTAGCTGGAATTAGTCCTGGAGGTGGGAAGTGCAGGAAGTCTTCTCTGAAAGGTTGGGGGGGGGATGTCTTATATGGGAGGGTCAGTCGAGTTGTGGTGTCTGTGCACTTCTGTCAGTACAACTATTGAATGAGTAATGGTGATTGTGTGTTTTTTTATCATTCTATACTCATAGAACCTTATTTAATTATCAGTGTAACTGCGTGCGTGTATTAAAATACTCATTCTCTACGCTGTCTTGGTAAAGCCTCGCAAACTGCTAATATTAATATGTTTGTGTATCGATTCTTATAAGATAAGTCTCATTTATAATAGCTCAACATTGATTATTCATTAATATAGTTTGTAGGGTAGTAGGACCTCGGGGAAGGTAAATCACGAAGGGTGGGACCTGTTTTTATTGCAGTACCTTATGATCACCACCAGCTGCTGCTGCTGCTGCTGCTGCTGGCCCACACCTACACTACCACACCTTGTGTTCTTTACACTCTCTATGCCACTGTGTTCGTAGGCGTATAGGTTTTTATGAAAATTTCTTGGAACTGGGTTTAATTAGCTAGTCAAGCTTGCTACTGAAGTTTGGAGCACCATTGTATGAGAGAAATCAGCGTAGAGCCGCCGAGATTTGCTTAGTTCAGAAAGCACAATGGTCATGAAGGGAAACTTGACATGCGACGCATTTTTTCGCGAATGCTTGCTGAGAAAGTATTGTCCCAGGTAACTCTGCGTTTTCATTATTACTCATGATGGTACTCATACTTTTCTTTGATGAGCTATACTGATTCTTTTTACTCTGAGGGTATGTCTTTCGTTGTATTTATGGCGAAATGTAGAATGGTCGCGATGTTGAGACTCCGCCAAGTGTAGTGTTGGTGTGCGGGACGGGAGTGGTGGAGTAAGGAAGGATCAGCAGTTGGCGTGTGGCGCCTGTGCTGTGAGCACCAGAGTTGTCGACGCTCTCTACCTCCCTTTCTGAAAGACTAAACCCAATATATTATGCATTTACTTTAGTTATAAAGAAAAGAAATGATTATTTCAGATAAAAAAAGCAGTAGAAGATTTCAAAGAACTATAAGAAATATTTGGTTCATATTATTTTCTGAATGAAAAGATGTTCTATGGTTACTGGTGGAATGGACATTGATGTGTGGAAGGCGTGTGTGGACGAGGTACAAGAGCAGCACGTGGAGGAGGAGGTGGGTGAGGGCGCGTGTTGTGGTGGCCACTCCCCTTACACTCCTTGGAGGCTGATGACAGCTTCACTACTGCCATAATCTGCCACTTTCCTCCCGACCCTAACGCACCTAGCCAGCGCCCCAGGCCACCAGATGACTGCTGGACACAGCAGTTACTGCTGCTGGTCCCTGTGAAGGTTCACACGCCCCAGGAGATAAGGATATAATGTTAAAAAGTGATGGTGTGAAAGTTTGAGTGTTGTGGAGAGGGTTTACCGAAGGATACTTGGATGAGTGTTGGTGGTAGTGCAAGGGGGACCCATGTGTCACGATGTCGTGGGTGGTGGACGTGTCCCGCTGCCTGGGGCTGATGGACATGGGCTCCCGGGACGTAGGAAAAAGGGGCCCTGGGCCCTCAGCGCCTCTCAGACGCCATGCTAAGTCCTCTACTTGGCTGCTGGGGTCGCCCTTGGGCCGCGGTGCCTCACAAGGACCTGCCAAGAAGCGGCTTCACCGTAGTGGCTCCAGGTCCTCTCCATGTCTGACTAACGACACTGTACAGGTCAAAGAGTCCCAGGCAGATCTGCAGGGAGGCTCAGAGAGTCTCAGCTCAACGCCAGCCACCTCCAGCGTGGACAGTCTGGATAAAGAACCTCCATTGCTTCCTCCGAGCTCCTCCCCAGTTCTAGGGACCCACCAGGAAGGTCCTCCTCTCTCTCCCGCTGCAGGGACCCACCAGGGGGGTCCCACTAGCGCCCTAGTGCTCACCATGCCTTACATCCCACCACAAAGACCTAATCTGGCCAGGTCATGCGAGGTTCTGGGCATGACTGAGGGTGACACCTCAGAAGATAAGTCCAGAGAGACGCCAGCACGGGCTCGTAGTGTGTCTCGCCTTGACTGTAGTGTGAACTATTCTGACAGTCCGCCTCTGGTGCCGGCTCTCCCGCCGGAGCCTAGAGACTCTCCCAGGGGAGTGTTCATGCAGGCTCGGGACACACTGGTCCACCGTCTGTGTGGTGCTGGCTCCAGGGGTCCACCGCTCCCAGACACCGAGCATCCCACACGAGTGTTCCGAGCAAGACACCGATTTGCCCGCTCCGAGCACAGCCTCAACCAGCCCTTACCGCACCGCCGTGTTTCCCACGCCCACTCCAAGGAGCGTGAGGACGCGGGCGGGGTGGGCGGCCGCAGCAGGTCAGAACACGCCCTTATGCGTCCGTCATGGTCGCTCACGTCTCAGAGTTCTGACAGAAGCATAGGCAATGAGTGGTCGATATGGGCACAGGACCTGTTGGACTCCCTCCACCAGATGAATGCCCATGCCCAAAGCCCCTCCACGTGGTGCCCTCCCTCGACCACCTCCACCTCTACGGTGTCCTCTCTCTCCTCCGCCTCTACCTCGCCCTGGGCACCTGTGCTCGCCCGCTCTAGGGGCGGCTCCGAGGATAACCAGGTTAGTACACCAGGTGAGAGGGGTTCCTGATCCAAAGATCGTGATTACCTCCCATTTTCCAGGTGTTCCGTGACCTTCCCAGTGCAAACTACTACACCACAGTAATAATAATTATAGAAGACGTCATTTACGTGCCTACCTCTTTAATGACGTCACCGAAACACACCTGTGATAACCCTGCACATTATTGATGTCACCTTCAGGAGTGTCCCTGACGTCACTCATCACAGCAGTATATAGCATAATTTCCACCAAAACCTGTAGCCCACGTGAATAGCGATCGATCTCTAGTATCCACTACGACCCACAAAGTTTCATTATGCTCTTCATATGATCTAAGTATAATATATGTTTTCTTGTACATCAGCGCTGTATGACCCTTGTCGGTTTAGCGCTTTCTTCGATTATAATAATTCTTGTACAACATTCTTTGTATTCTATAGAATCACTGCCTAATTTTCATCTCTCTTGCATCTGCCGGTTCATTTATATTACATGTATATATATTAGATTATCTGCATGCGTGACAGGGAGGTCCTGCATATAGCATAATCCGAGCTGTCAGTGGTACAGTCTTTACAGTGTCACGGTTTAGGAATGTTTTGGTTACTGATGCTGACCTCCGGTTCAAAACCCTTGGCGTACCCACGAGATGAAGGAGAGCCAAGTTGATGGGATATATTAGGATACCTGGCAGACGAGCCATTGTGTACCAGCAAACCCAGTTCAAAGCTGTAGTGTATTACTTCAGTCGTACCACTGTGTTCGAGACCCGAACCTCAGAAAAGCAGGAGTGTTCCTGACTTCACTCATCACAGTGTTCCTGACGTCACTCTTAGTGTTCCTTTACCTTTGATGAGTTAAGAGAGTTATTACTCCCGGAGCCTGGTCATGGACCAGGATCGTCTGGTGCTAGCCTGGTCTACCAGGCTGTTGCTGCTGGAGGCCCCTCTGTCCCACTTATCTATCACAGTCTCATTGAACTGACACCTGGTGAAGATACTTGTCCAGGTTCCTCTTGAAGACCTCTACATTTGTTCCAGCATTGTTTCTGATATCTTCCGTTAAGATGTTGAATACTCCGCAGCCACGGATGTTGATAGTGTTCCCTTATTGGGTCCAAAGCACCCCTGCTTTCACTGGGTTTATTTAGCACTTGCTCCCTTATCTCTCGCTCAAGTATGTTGTGGCAGTGTGCAGATTTGGGACCAGGCCCTCGAGTACTTTTCAAGTATACATGTATATTGTTTCTCTCCTCCGCTCCAGTGAACATATATTTAAGACTTTAATTAAGGCGTTCCCAGCTTTACTGGCTCAGTGTGGGCCGTAAACGATCTCCATATTTGTACCAGCTCTGATGTTTCTCCAGCCCTGAACGGAGCCTTCAGCACTGAACAAATTTTTCAAATGAGGGTGCACTAGCGATTTTAAAGGTATCACCATTGGCATTATTTCCCTTGTTTTGAAAGTTCTCATTACTCACTCTGTCATCATCCTGGCTGTCGTGACCTTTGTCTTATGTTCTTTGTAAGAAAGGTCAGCTGACATAATTATTTCCAAGCCTTTCACGTGTTCCTTTCGTTCTGTTTGAATATCCTCTTTGAGTTTTGTATACAGTGTTCCTTTTGAATTCAGCATTTAAGCAGTTGGAACATATCACTAATGAATGTCATGTACCCCGCTGCCCAATGGAAAACACTGCTTGTATCTTCCTGTAATTATTCAGTGTCTTCTACCGTTGGGCCCTTAATGGAAGGTTCCTTGATGTTGGTGAGGGGCTCTTGATTTAGGGAATTGGATCTGTGCTCCAGTTCCCCGAATTAAGCCTGAATGCCTTCCACATCCCCCCCCCCTGGGCGCTGTATAATCCTACGGGTTTAGCGCTTCCCCCTTGATTATAATAATAATAATCTACCGTTGGGACTTTCATGCTTATTTTAGTGTCATCTGCAAATGATGATACAAAACTGTGACGGGTGTTTGCTACGAGGATGAGAAACAGCAGAGGTGTCAGGACAATGCCTTGGGGAACTGAGCTTTTTACCTCGCTGATGCTGGATTTTACTCTGTTTACTACTACTTTTTATGTCCTGTGTGTTAAAAACTCGAAAATCCATCTGCCCACCTTTCCCGTAATGCCCATGGCCCTCATTTGGTGTGCAATCACCCACATCACATTTGTCAAATGCCTTTGCAAAGTCTGTGTATGTCAATCACATCTGCATTTTGGTTGTCTTCCAAAACCTCTGTAATTCTGTCATAGTGGTTCAGCAGCTGTGACAGGCATGATCATCCTGCTCGAAAACCGTCACTCATCAGCGTTCCTTACGTCACTCGTCAACGTTCCTGACGTCACTCGTCAGCGTTCCTGACGTCACTCGTCAGCGTTCCTGACGTCACTCGTCAGCGTTCCTTACGTCACTCGTCAGCGTTCCTGACGTCACTCGTCAGCGTTCCTGACGTCACTCGTCAGCGTTCCTGACGTCACTCGTCAGTGTTCCTGACGTCACTTATCACAGGAGGTTATGGAACAATAGTGTTTTCTCGGCGCAACAGGAAGTGTGTTATCTTGAAGATGTCAAGGATGTCTGAATGTTGAACATGGCGAGTGTGTGTGAACATGTCTGGACTGTGAGTGAACATAGCAACACTACGACGAGGGGAACGTAGCAACACTACGACGAGGGGAAACATGACAAATCTACGATAAGGGAGATATATGACAACACTACGACGAGGAGAAATATGAAACTACGATAAAGGGAAACATGAGAACACCGCGACGAGGGGAACATGACAACACTACGAGGGGAGCATGACAACGCTATGACGAGAGGAAACATGATAACACTACGACGAGGGGAACATGACAACACTACGACGAGGGGGAAACATGACAACACTACGACGAGGGGAACATGACAACACTACGAGGGGAGCATGACAACGCTATGACGAGGGGAAACATGACAACACTACGACGAGGGAAACATGACTACACTACGACGAGGGAAACATGACTACACTACGACGAGGGGAACATGACAACACTACGAGGGGAGCATGACAACGCTATGACGAGGGGAAACATGACAACACTACGACGAGGGAAACATGACTACACTACGACGAGGGGAACATGACAACACTACGAGGGGAACATGACAACACTACGACGAGGGGAACATGACAACACTACGACGAGGGAACATGACAACACTACGACGAGGGGAAACATAACACTACGACGAGGGGAACATGACAACACTACGACGAGGGGAACATAACACTACGACGAGGGGAACATAACACTACGACGAGGGGAACATGACATCACTACGACGAGGGGAACATAACACTACGACGAGGGGAACATGACAACACTACGACGAGGGAACATGACAACACTACGACGAGGGGAAACATAACACTACGACGAGGGGAACATAACACTACGACGAGGGGAAACATAACACTACGACGAGGGGAACATGACATCACTACGACGAGGGGAACATAACACTACGACGAGGGGAACATGACAACACTACGACGAGGGAACATGACAACACTACGACGAGGGGAACATGACAACACTACGACGAGGGGAACATAACACTACGACGAGGGGAACATGACAACACTACGACGAGGGGAACATGACAACACTACGACGAGGGGAACATGACAACACTACGAGGGGAGCATGACAACACTACGACGAGGGGAAACATGACAACACTACGACGAGGGAACATGACAACACTACGACGAGGGGAAACATAACACTACGACGAGGGGAACATGACAACACTACGACGAGGGGAACATAACACTACGACGAGGGGAACATGACAACACTACGACGAGGGGAACATAACACTACGACGAGGGGAACATAACACTACGACGAGGGGAACATAACACTACGACGAGGGGAACATGACAACACTACGACGAGGGGAACATAACACTACGACGAGGGGAACATAACACTACGACGAGGGGAACATGACAACACTACGACGAGGGGAACATAACACTACGACGAGGGGAACATAACACTACGACGAGGGGAACATAACACTACGACGAGGGGGAACATAACACTACGACGAGGGGAACATGACAACACTACGACGAGGGGAACATAACACTACGACGAGGGGAACATAACACTACGACGAGGGGAACATGACAACACTACGACGAGGGGAACATAACACTACGACGAGGGGAACATAACACTACAACGTGGGAAACATGACAACACTACGACGAGGGGAACATAACACTACGACGAGGGGAACATGACAACACTACGACGAGGGGAACATAACACTACGACGAGGGGATCATAACACTACGACGAGGGGAACATAACACTACGACGAGGGGAACATGACACTACGACGAGGGGAACATGACAACACTACGACGAGGGGAACATAACACTACGACGAGGGGAACATAACACTACGACGAGGGGAACATAACACTACGACGAGGGGAACATGACAACACTACGACGAGGGGAACATAACACTACGACGAGGGAACTGACAACACTCGACGAGGGGAACATAACACTACGACGAGGGGAACATAACACTACGACGGGGGGAACATAACACTACGACGAGGGGAACATAACACTACGACGAGGGGAACATGACAACACTACGACGAGGGAAACATGACAACACTACGACGAGGGGAACATGATAACACTACGACGAGGGGAACATGACAACACTACGACGAGGGGAAACATGACAACACTACGACGAGGGGAACATGATAACACTACGACGAGGGGAAACATGACAACACTACGACGAGGGGAAACATGATAACACTACGACGAGGGGAAACATGACAACACTACGACGAGGGGAAACATGATAACACTACGACGAGGGGAAACATAACACTACGACGAGGGGAAACATGACAACACTACGACGAGGGGAAACATGACAACACTACGACGAGGGGAACATAACACTACGACGAGGGGAAACATGACAACACTACGACGAGGGGAAACATGATAACACTACGACGAGGGGAAACATGACAACACTACGACGAGGGGAAACATGACAACACTACGACGAGGGGAAACATGATAACACTACGACGAGGGGAAACATGACAACACTACGACGAGGGGAAACATGATAACACTACGACGAGGGGAAACATAACACTATGACGAGGGGAAACATGACAACACTACGACGAGGGGAAACATGATAACACTACGACGAGGGGAAACATAACACTACGACGAGGGGAAACATGACAACACTACGACGAGGGGAAACATGACAACACTGCGATGCAAAAACATAATGGAATATGTCAAGTAATATATTGAATAACGATAGACGTCGCGCGCAGCTCACACAACGAGGAGAAATTCCCCGGGTCTCATGCAATTTTGGCGAAGATACTGTATTGGCGAATACGGGTGGGAGGGAGGGGGTGGGGGCATGTGGGCGGGGAGGGGTTTGAGGTAGGGGAGAGGTGGAAGGAATTGAGAGGATAGTGGGGGTAGAATGAAGGGGATAGATTGTAAATGGAAATATTCATTGTGAGCGAGTTAGTACACAGGATTAACGAGGGTACAAAGAAGTGAGTTTGTACACAGGGGTGTAGTACACAGCATTAACCGGAGTGCAATGGTGAGTTAGTACACAGCATTAACGAGAATACACAGGGGTATAGTACACAGCATTAACGAGAGTACGCAGGGGTAGAGTACACCGTGTAGTACACAGTATTAATGAGAATGTGTAGGGGTGTAGTGTAGGATTAGCGAGGGTACACAGGGGCGAGTTAGTACACCAGGTTGTATGTAGTACACAGGGTTAACAAGCGTACAGTGGTAAGTTAGTATACAACATTAACGAAGTACACATTGTGTAGTACAAAAGATGACAGGGAGTACCTGAATGTGACCCTGTTAACGAAGTTCGAGAAACAACGAAAAACAAACACAGCAAACAAGGAAACTGCAAACAAAGACGAGGCACAAAGAAACCCCGAGGGAACAGGGGAAACAAAGACACCAATAAATGATGACTTAAGCAAAGAAAAAACAAGGAAAGTCGTGAACAAAGATTCTCGAATTATTATTAAGCGCTAAACCCAGAAGGGTCATGCAAAGAATCTCTAGGCAAAGAAACTTGAATAAAGAAGTTGCAGCAAACAAGGAAAACAAAGAAGTTGGCTAAGCAAAGATTAGGAAGACGAATAATTTGTCAGAGAAAAATAACGAATAAATAAAAATCGGGAAAGAGAGAGAGAGAGAGAGAGAGAGAGAGAGAGAGAGAGAGAGAGAGAGAGAGAGATGAACACGAGAGTCGACAAGTGACATAGGTACCAGAGAGGAAAGACACAATGAAGATTGGAGAGAGAGAATATTGAGGGAAAATAAACGAGAGAAGGATCATTGAGGGGAAAATAAGGAAACGGTTGGTTAGAGAGAGAGAGAGAGAGAATGGGTGGGTGGGTGGGTGGGTCATCAAGAGTGAACGCAGCTTGTGGATCAATATACTCACCACCACTAACCACAATCCCCACATGTGCACTATACACATACACTGGCACACCTGCTCAAGTATACATCCATAGAGCAACATAAGAGTACAAACAGCAATGAACTCGGGACATTAACCTGGTTTAATCGGGTTGGAAATGGG